>CP137686.1:18007931-18099191 GCA_037976565.1 Mesocentrotus franciscanus | reverse complement strand
CTACTACTACTACTATTACTCCTACTACTGCTACTCCTACTACAACTACTACTACTACTACTACTACTACTACTACCCCTCCTCCTCCTACTACTAGCACTGCTACTCCTCCTACTACTACTACTACTACTACTACTACTACTACTACTACTACTACTACTACTAATACCGCTGCTCTTAGTACTACTCCTACAACTACTACTACTACCAGCACTACTCCTACCACTCTACCACTAGCAACTCCACCACTACTCTACCACTACCACTACTACCACTGCTGCTGCTGCTGCTACTACTCTACTACCACTGCTACTGCTAATCCTACACCACTACCACCGCTGCTGCTACCACTACTCACTACCCTACCACCACCGCTACACTACTAGCACCGCTACCACTACCACTAGCACCATCCCATTACTACTACTACTACTGCTGCTGCTGCTACTCCTACAGCTACTGCTATAACTACTGCTACTACTAGCACTACTACTACTACTACTACTACACTACTACTACTACTACTAGCACTACTCCTACCACTTTTACTACTAGTATTCCTCCTACTACTTCTACTCCTACAACAATTACTATTACTACTACTACAACTACTACTACTACTACTACTACTACTACCCCTCCTCCTACTACTTGCACTGCTAGTCCTCCTCCTACTACTACTACTACTCTACTACTACTATACTAATACTACTACTACTACTACTACTACTACTAATAATAATAATAATAATAATAATAATACCACTATTACTACTAGCACTACTCCTACTACTTCTGATACTAGTACTCCTCCTCCTACTACTACTAGTACTAGTACTACTACTACTACTACTACTACTAGCACTTCTACTACTAGTACTACTCCTCCTCCTTCTACTACCTCTATTACTACTTCTACCTACTGCTACTGATTCTTCTGATGCTATCAATACCACGAATCATGCAAGAAACGTCCAAATCCCTTTTAACCGACTCTCAATTGTGTTATTATTCCACACACAGACACAAAATCTAGTGGGCAATAGTAATTTTAAGATAAGAATCATACATCCTTCTGATTTGTTTACAGCAATTGTAACCTTTGCCTCACCCGTGGTCATTTTAGTTTTGGTCATCTTGATGCCAGTCTTTGTCTACAGATGGTATCATCTTCGCCGGTAAGTGGGACTTCTTCGCATTGTTCATGACTGTTGGTGCCAAAACATTGTCTCACTTGTGACAATGTTTAACAGAGGCTTGGAAGCTGCAAGCGCCACTTTAAAAGTATGGATGGGATCGGAAAAAGAGGAAAGATTCTTACTTTACGTGTCCTTTTTAAACCCTGTTCTACTTTTGAAATAATTATAAAGTGTATATGTCGCAAAACCTTTATCTAAATAGAGCTTAAACCCTTCCAACATTCTAATTAGCTCATTATGCACTTTAAAAGCCTTATACATAAACGAATAAAAAAAAATGATAAAACGTACAACGAACATCAACATAGAATAAACCATTCAAAACCTAAAAGCGATTGTAATGTGGAATAACTAGTAAAAATCAAGAAACAATTTGTTAATGTATATCAACATATTTTTTATACGGCTGTTTACTATTCAAAATCCATCAGACTGAGAATGATCATAGCCTACATGCATAATTGGTCCCTATTTTGTAACTGGTGCCCAGTAATGAAAGAAGTAAAGTGAGGCTACATTAATGTTAAAAGGGATCTCGTGATTCAAAATCTTATAATGTGTTAATGTGATTTAGAATTCGATTTATGAAAGGTCTGTTGAGTTCGTATAATTCAGATTTCTACAAAGACTAAAATGTGATATTTCCATTTTTACCCATATGCTATCTCACAAAGCTCCTAAAACCCAACAGGGAGTGTAAGCCCCGTACGGCAAGGTGTTTTACCAACATCGCTACCACTGCTGTAATGTATTTTCAATTGCGCAATCTTTCGGTAAAGGGTACATAGAGCGATTTCCGGTTCCTGTACCCATTCATCGTTACGCGCGCATCATGGGACATTGTGAACAGCAGATGGCAATATACGTAAATCTGAAGTAGTGTCAGAAGAATACGACTTTGAATGTAATACTTTCTGTATTGGTTAATGAGTGATATATATATTCAGTCATCTTTATTGTTATAAATATTTGTACCTCTTTCTGAAAAGTTGGTGGTAAATAAAAAGCCCTTGTGTGACAATTACAGGCCTTAATGCAGCTATTTTAAATTTGAATTTATTTCAATTGCGGGGATGATCATTATTGATGATATATGATTTAATCTTCACAGATGTACTTTTAATTCAAATCCAAAGCATTTTTCCACGCCAAACATTGTACATCGATATGTGATTCATGATAATATTTTTATGTCACATTATTGTGCAGGAAAACCGGATTCTTCTTAGATCCCAAACACAACTGGCCTACACTTCTCAGGACTACTTTACCCTAGACCCTGACATAGTACAAGAAGACACAAGCCCTCTCCAAGACCTAGCACAGTACAGCGTAGGGGATAACACTGAAGGACTAGCCCTTCACATTTACAATTCTATTAGAGATTTACCAGGGCAAGATAACAACTGTTCGAGACGACTCACAAGCTTCGCAGGGCCTCGTCCTGGGGTTAGTTTGCCCCCGCTACCCGTAAATTGTGATGGAACCACCTTACCGGTAGCTTGTAATAATGGCAATGTGATACCAGAGGATTGCAGCTAGCGGCGTCACTTTATCAGATGACTGTAACGGCATCACTCTACCGTTTGATTGTCACGATGACGTAATGGAGGCATGTTGCGTCATCCCAGAAACATACGACAATCACGCAATTAAAGATAAATATGGTAAACTTGAAGAAAATCAGTATAAAAAGGCAGACTATAATTTGTATACGGAAGTGAGGAGAGGTAGATTTCAGCATGTAGGCTGTGAACTACCTGATGAACAAGAAGATGGGTGTATTGAATCTAAACTCTCACACGCTAAAATAGAGTGTTCAAAGACAGAAGATGAAAAAGAAAGCCCAAGGATGGAAACAACTTTTGATGAAGACGAGGATTGTGGAGTGATAATGATCGATAATGATTCTTTATAAGCCATGTCCCTTTGATAAACAATCTTAATTTGAATGTGACAAGCAGAGTACGAGAACACAAATAAACTAACAACTAAGTCTAAAGCTATTCCTATGATTTAGAAGATTTAGAAATTTCGAAATATATAGTATCCAATATCAGTAGTTGACTTTTAACATTTAAAAGATTAAAGACTATAAATATTTTACAATGATTAATCTTCAATAAGAGTATGTGCTCGAAGGATTTGGAAAAACGCGTTTGCTATTATGTACATCGGTTAATGTCAGCTTCAATGGACGAATACTTCTAAAGTATTACTAATATCTTAGGAATCCGGGAGGAAATGAATGCGTGTGATATTCAAAAGATATTAAAAATGAGTAAATAACCATGAGAAAAGACAAAGACTAAAATAAATATCATGCGTATCTTACAGTAATGTAGCATAACTAGTCTGGTAATTTAGTAAGACGTAGAGGGCGTTATCATTAATTGTGATATAAAACGCGCACTGCGCACATCATCATGAAGACGTGAGTCAGTCTGACTCCGGCATGCAGCGTTGAGCTAGCTGTCGTTGTGACAGGAGTGAATGTTGAGCTGTCGTTGGGGCAAGTACGAGATCCGATATAAAGTTAATTGAACTGCAAATACTCTGTAAGTGTTATTTCTTTAGTCCTGTCATACATTCAGTGGTTGCGGGAGTGAGTGAATGAGAGCTAGTCCACGTTATTCTTACACGATATACTGTCGTGAGAGCCCATTGAGAGATCGCTGATGATTGATTGTCGAGAGCGTGGACCGGGTTTTGAGAGACTGCAAAGGCAGAACGCTACCCCGGCAGAGCCCGGTTACGCCACAGTAATAAAAAAATTACTTGCGCTATAAATTACTTCTGGTTATACTATCCTAACGAGGAAGTGAAAGTGTCTGAAGTGTATACTATCCTAACGAGGAAGTGAAAGTGTCTGGAGTGTATATTATCCTAACGTATACTATCCTAAAAAAAGAAGAGATGAAGCACGCACTGAAGGAAATAGATCAAGCAGAAGATGACAAAGTGATACTATCCGAAACCAATGACAATGAAGTATTACAAACCAATAGTAAATGTAGAGAAGCTTTGCAATGACAAACTACTAAAACTGATAGATATATTAAAGGAGAAGATAAAAATAGCATAATCATTCGCTTAAAGATTGCTTGTTTGCACTTACTAATAAACTAATCAGGAACTACGTGTCAAATAACATTGTAAATTAAAGTAAATCTTGTTACTCGAATTGATCGTGCATGAATTGTGATAGTGTTTTGTGCACTTTGAAGCCAATGTATCAATTTCTAACATCGAACTTGAAGTGTTTATTTTCTTGTACAGTATTTGATTGATGTACATTAGTATGACATACGTATGTTCACTGATACTTTGTTTCTTTTAGTCATTACAAGATGTTTATGATGACATGGTATGGGTTTTGAATACTTGCTCACATGAAGTATGGCGCGACCTACGATTTACTTCAGACCATCTTTGTTCATACTCTATATACTCGAACCAACTGAATTGTGCAGAATGTTAATACAGTATATTGCAGATGAGACCAATGAAACTGATACCCATTTCAGACCATTCGAAATTTAATGGGAGCATCCGATGAATTTTTCTTTGTCTGATAAGAATCACAGATAGATCCTTGAGAAACAACATCTATAGGGGGTCCCCGATAGTTCCCGGCGCGTGAAATGTTTGACCTAAAGGTCTCCCCCGACCTAGTTGTAACATTTCTTGGGTGAAGGCTGTTAGTTCCGCATTGTATACACGGGAGTTCAATGAGTAAATCCGGTTTGAAAGAGGCGTTTGGATCATGGTTCAACTTCAAGACTTAAATCATCTTATTTTTCTATTCATTTTAACAACAAGCACTGATGTATCAAATTGTGATATTTCTATATGCAGGAGGCAGGCGGTGTAGTATAAAGTTGTACCTTTTTTTAAATCTATGGTTATGTTCATTTCCATGTGATGCTTTAAATGAATCAATGATCTGCATCATTAAACTATTAGATGTAATCAATAATCTGTTATTTCTCAAATTTCATTAAAAATGCAGAAATGTCTACTTAAAGATACTATGTCCCTTTTGCAGCCAACATCAAATTCTGTAGAACTTTACATGAATTATGAATATGTCATGTATGTCCTATCCGTGAAATTTAAACTTTAGCAGTGTCCTAATATTCAAATTATGCAAGGAAACCTGTTTACTTGCTAGACTTCACTGTCAGACACTATTGAGTGACTGACTGGCTTTTTCATCTTTGGTAATAACATACATAAAATGAGCTGTAAAGGGTACATGAGCATTTGTCTACATCAATAACCCACTTCTTGTAATGGCCAAAATTAAACTGATTGAATCTTTGCGCAGCATAAAACGTACGACCATTCGGTACAATGGTCTGAAAAATCAGACTATTACTTACTGGCTCTATAGCTCCTAAGTCGATTCGACAACTAATAGTCGTTATTTTCCCACTTAAAGACATTTTCAAGCCCCCCTTTTTTTAGGGAAGTTCTAAATTAGTATTGTCTTTCAAATGCCGTTGGAATTTAACCTTTTCATTTTTTGGGCCTGCAAATGGGACATAGTACCTTTAAGTGTTATACATCACTGGTATATCATTTGTGTGGTTATCCTCTAAAAATGGATTCTGATGGCCGTGTCTTTTTTAACTAATATTTAATTTTCTGCTTCTGATAGATTACTGTTTTTTTTCTTTATAAAGCAGTGAGTTAGAAGACAGGAATGTGTGATGGGCTCAAGTACATGTATATGGTCTGTTAGAGATCAGTACGTCATAGTTAACCAGTTATATGGGATATTATCCCTAATGATTTTCTTACTTGCTCAACTACATCCGCATTAAAAAGAAAACTTAAGATCATCTCATACTCGAATATGAATGATTTATATCAGTTGTAATTATTTTGATTATTTTATCTATATACTTCTGATACTGTACTTGTTTTATGTCTTTTCTGTTGTGTTTGCTATATATTTAAAGTTAAAACTGTAAATATTTCTGCAAACTATTAACATCTTTCTGCAAACTATTAACATCTTTCTTTGAGGGAATTTACCCCACAAGGCCTCTCAGGCTTTATTCTAATTCTCTCTTTTCATTTTCCAATATAATTTGCAGGTTATTCAACATTTCAATGTATTTTTTTATTTGTGTATTTGCATCGAAATTGTTAATCTCTATATGTATACTTGTGTGCTTTTTATATGAGAATGAAATAAAATAAACGAAACGAAACGAAAAAAAAAAGGAATATAGAATTTCCTCTGCTAACACGGTCGCAACTACTTGAAAAAAACTAAAGCTGACGCAATTTCGATAGGCCTGTGCGTCACCTATTGAAATGTGCGAACACGGACTGAGGTATTACATAATCCGAACATGATACAACAGGATATTGAAATTGTCCTTGAGTTGGTTTTTCGAAAATGATTGCGATCATGTTTGCTTTACCTTCCAAATAATAATAAATTAACAACATAATTTTGTGCGAGGAACGTAGTTACATATAATTACTCGAAGAAAAAAAATCCTCGAGAGTTGAAATCTATATAATTATATATATATACATTTAAATTGAAAATGGACAAAATTTTCAAATGTGAAAGTAACACGCTCGCAACTTATCAAAAGATCAACTCAAGGCCAATTTCAATACCTGATTGGATGTTTCACGGAAATCGTGTTCGGATAACGTAATATACATATATATATTATTTTCTGGAAGTATCTGATTTATACAATTATTTCACCGGAATTTCCATGCATCAACTACTCAGCTGATTTGCCCAATATATTCCCTCCCATGTTCGCTAAAAAAACAGCGTCACTCCTATCCCACAATACCGGGGTATAGAGAATCAATTTCCATCTCTCCCCAATTCGGTCTGTTCTTCCCCTAAAAACAATTGTTTATAACTTTATACCGGCCCCTCTTTTTGGAATGGTTTGGAAACACCATCGATTACTTTAAGCGCAAACTTCGAGTTTTCCTTTTAAAATCATTTAAAATCTAACCCTAGCCCATCCATTCACAACAAGCAATTTTGATAGATCCCAATTGGGAAGGTATTATCACAGTGATAATACCTTCCCAATTGGGATCTATCAAAATTGCTTGTTGTGAATACTTTATATCTACAATAATAAGAAAATATCAAAAAACTGTGTAAACCCCCAAAATAACGACAAATTTCTTACCATTCTGCCCCCATGTGACAAAAGGTAGTTCCAGCGATGTAAATCGATGTCCGTAATGTCCTGAGGGCGCAAACCAGTTTTCACTTCGTACAGTTTCCTAGTAACAAGGGGCGGCTCAACTTACCCACTGGCTCATCTAACCTAACTTTCCCCTATAGAGTGATTATACCTTCCCAATTGGGATCTATCACATTTGCTTGTTGTGAATGGATGCTATATAGATTAAAGCGGATTTTTGTGTAAAAACCTATGAGCCTCATTAAACAGTAAAATATAATGCTGCATGTGTCAAGTTTTCAAAATGGCGTGTGTGGGGTAAGATGGGACTTTCCGTTGGGGCAAGTTGAGCCTTGGTTTGCCCCATTGCCCCATTGTGTGGCTCATCATACCCCTGTGTGAATCATTGTGTAATTTTTAAAACATTAAAGTTAAAAAGGAAGAAATGATGATTGACAGCAATACATGCCTTGATGTACTTATTGGTGAATGGGCTACCCTGACAAAAGATTAGAAATAAATAAATAAATAAATAAATGTACATGTAATGTTATTCTAATAATTTCATTTCAGATGCTAAAATGCCAAGAAATATGCCACGGATCAACATATACCCCATGACTGGGGTAAATTGATCCGAATGACATTTTTCTTTTTGCGGCGGTCCACCATGAGACACATATTATATAAAATGAGTTGCTTCACAGGTGAATAGAGGAAAAGAGAGAATGGTTGATGTGCTATATTATTACTGTATTTAACCCATAACTGTAGTACCTATCTATTGGTAGTACGGAGCCAAAATGTAAAAACTGGCTCATCTTACCTCACTTTCCCCTATCTACAATAATAAGAAAATATTTTTAAAAAACTGTGTAAACCCCCCAAATAACGACAAATTTCTTACCATTCTGCCCACATGTGACAAAGGTAGTTCCAGCGATGTAAATTGATGTCCTTAAAGGGCAAGTCCACTCCAAAAATAACTTACTTTCGATAGAAGCAGAATAATCAGACAAACCAATCAAAAAAAAATTGAGCAAAATCGGATAACTAATGAGAAATTTATGAATATTTAGATACTTTGAAAATCAGTTTCCTAGTAACAAGGGGTGGCTCAACTTACCCACTGGCTCATCTTATCTCACTTTCCCCTACGGCGTCGTCGACGTTTTCCTTATCTTTCAAGCACTGATCGCACAATTGAAAACCCCCCAAAAGTACCTTTTCAGGTTCGCAGATTTCGACGCTTTCTTTTGAAAGGGTCCATTTAAAAAAAGGTGCGATACGCCATTAGGGTCCATTTCAGAGGTTGATGGACACGGGTGGGTAGCCCCCCGGGGTAGCCCTTGTGTATGAGAGTGACCCCCGGCCGGCAGTTTAAGTAGGAAAAGTGTCCCCTTTTAGTTCTGATAAGTGATTGAATTGATTGATTTTTATTCGACAAGCTTCCAACATATACAATAATAACAGATCAGAAATAAGACAGCTTGAACAGGATAACCCACGAAAGCTCGAGAGCTTATTTCCAGTGGGGTCCCCTACAGACATGTACAAAATTAATAAGTGAAAATAGTAATATTTACAGACAGATAAGAACCATAAAAGAATTACTTATTAAAGATAATGATAAAAACAACATTAAACTGATGATGGAAATGATAAAGAGTACAAGAAGAAAAAGAAGAAGGAGAAGAAGAAAAAGAGGAGGAGGAACAAGAGGAAAATAATGATGAATTTGTAGAATTTCTATAACGTACAAAAACATAAGTTATACAAAATGAAAAAGTATGAACCGGCAGAAGAATACAAATTTCAATCATATAACATGTCATTCACTTCTCTTCTCTGACTCTCAAGTATTAGGTATTCCTTTAATTTCCTCTTAAAATGAGCATAGTTTTCTATTTCCTTTACACCATTGGGAAGGGAATTCCAATGTTTTATGGCATTGTAATAAAACGAATTTCCAATACTACCTACTCTTTTACTTAAAGTTGAATCGGCTGTTTCTTGTATTATAATCATGAACGTCAGTAACAAGATCGAAGTTGGATCGAATATAATGATTCGACCTAGTATGATAAATTTTATGCACGTGATGCAATACGAGCTGTTTTGATCTTTGGTCGACTTCAAGAAAACCAGCTTTAGAAAGTTCGCAGTAGCCAACATGAGTTCTTGGACCAGAACAGTTGATAAATCTCACCATTTTGTTCTGTATAATCTTCAACTTCTTTTGATCTGATTTGTTTATGTTACTATACCATGCAGGGTTAGCATAGTCAAATAAACTTTTTCATTTGTTATAATTAAGTGCCCCCTCCCTATTTATGAACATGCTTGGTAGAAAGGCTAGTACTTTATACTTTGCAAATTTACTATACGACCTTAATTTCTGCCAGTATTATTTTCTTTCCATTTCTCCGTTTTACCCAAGCCCTCTCTGATCATCACTAAATAACGGGGTTTCCCCTAATTGTGTTTATCATGCGTGCGTTCGTGCGTTAGAGGATTGCCATGCCGACAAATACCTGTATATCGCTGCTGGGACGACAAAACCTCTCAACAAAAGTTAAATGTTCAGGAGAGTAAAAAATATGGCTGCCATAACACTGTATCCAATGGGATAGTCTTCCCTTTGACTTGGTGTAGTGGCTTCATTTTTGGAGATAGAGAGCTGGGATTAGGATAGGTCATCACTTGACGGATAATCTAGTCATTAAAATAAAAAAAGTGATTTTCCCCAAATTTTGAGATACAATAAAACAAGGTCTTGTCACCCCAGCGACGATATACGCATGACCTCGGACGTGCCTTTAATTATCACGCGAATCGTCAACTGCACTACTGAGCTGAGTACTGGAGCTCTGGAGCGGCTTCTCAAGATAGTCTGAGTAGTTCTTCCCTGTAACAGAACGAGGTTAGTTTTTTGTATTGCCGTTGATTGTTTTTTTCGGAATCTATATTATTACCCATTGGGCAAAGCAGGTTCTTGAGACATGGAATGTTGTAAAAGTTGTTGGTATCAACCGTTCAACGACGTCTTCAGGCAATCAGGGGACCTCCCGACCTGCACAATTTCTAGCCATTGGCATTATTTCTACATCTAAGCCTAGGTCACTAGGTAGTAGGTGCCATACTAGTTACTACTGTTGGACTATTTTGGAGATTACTTTTTAACTGTTCCTCATTTTACAATGTGTAAGGTTTCATATGTAAGAAAAATAAATTTTCTACAAGATGATACCACATTAAATAGGTTTGGGGATAATTTATGCAACAATTTAAAGCCAAAAATGTGTTGTTTTTTTCTTCCTATTTTTTGCCAAAATTATGAATTGCGCCAAAATACCCATTTGTCAATATTAATACTAATAGATTAATTAAGATGACTACTAACTTGGAACTTGCTGGAAACTTATCCAAAAACATGGTTAATATTATTTCCAAATTCCAAGTCCATTACTTCAATACGAAAAATAGCACTCTAAAATTGCTACTTTGATATGATTATGAGCCTAAGCAGTAGGCCTAAGTGGCAAATTTGGCTGCTAAGGCAGTAAGGCCTAAGGGCTGTCTTCTCCTAATTAGCAACGGTAACATTTAGTAACGTGAAAATAGAATATATTGCGAGTAGATGACTACTTTGATAGAAAGTATGATGTCAGATGATGCAGTTGCATCATATTTGAATGATACATATCGCTTAGTTCCCGTTGCTATGGTAATAATATGCCTAGTAACCGATATAATGTTGTAGCATGGTCTTAAACACACCCATAAAGGCACAGCATAGAAATGGGTCTTTTCTCTTCTAAGTCCCAGACTCAACTGAGCTTGTCACTGTCAGTGCTAGGGAGTTGATTTAATTATTAAGCAAGGTAGTGAATGTATATGAGGTTTGGTGAGGTGAATATGCCTCCAGATGGCAAGTGAGGACAGTATATAACAATGACAGAGAACAGTAAACTGGGGAAGGATGGAATGAAAACAGTGAAGGACAGTGAACCTAAAGGTGCATGCTAGCTTGTGATACATATGCCTGGTTACAAATAGATGTCCAAGATACTTCCCTCAAGGGCGTATCGAGGGGGGATGTTTTGGGTGTTCAAACACTCCCCTTCCCCAGGAAACATGGGGTGTTTTAGGTGTTCAAACTCCCCCTTGACAAAAAAAATGTAGTGCACCCCCCATTTTGATTTTTTTTTTTTAAACTTAGTGCTCATACTAAGCCCCCCTCCCCTACCCCAACTGTGTGCGGCGCGATTTTCACATTACCGGGGCAATTTTTTTTTAAAATTAGTGATCACTACCCCCTCCCCTATTGAGCGAAATATCAGTCGGTGAGATTTTCAAATTTCAGCCCCCCTATTAAAAAATTCTGGATCCGCCACTGTCTTAAACACCCCCCTTTAAAAAATCCTGGATACGCACTTGACTTCCGTACAATGTGATCTCAGAAATCGAATTAGGATATAGGTCAAATAATATATAAAATTAAACCTGTTCCAAGTGACAGACGTAATTTGCTGTCTTGAAGATGTTCATAGTGCATGGTGTGGTTCAGAACTTTCACCCTACCCCATCCCTCCATTAAAATCAAGAGCAATTTTGGGATGGGGGCAGTATGGTGTGTAGGACATGATGTGTGTTCAGAAATGATGCAGGCTAATATCTGTCAAATGACACATAAAATTTATTATATAGCCATATGATTTTCGTATAGCTTGAAGTATAGGATAAATTGTGGTAGTCTGAATACAGGCCCAGTGTTAGTCCACTGCCTGGGGCGTGATTCACAAAGATCCTAAGTTGAGCTTATCTCTAAGTTGGACTTAACGATTTTGGAAAGCCGTAATTAGCATCTATGAAAATATTTTGTAAAAGTTATTTAAAAGGCATAAAATGTTGATTCAAATCATTCATATTATCTTTTATCAAGGAGATTTCATGTTCTTGCTGTGGAATTTATAAAAAGTCTAAAATACTTGAATTTTCGCTTTTGAATACATTTTATTTTAAGGCTACAAATGGCTCTCCATAATTTTTAAGTCCAACTTAGAGTTAAGTTTGACTTAGGATCTTTGTGAAACACCCCCCAGGACTGTTTCCATGTCGGGCGCATAATCAGCTGAGAAAATAACACACCCTCAACGCTAAACCGCAGAGAGCCTTAATTTGCCTTTCATTCTCTTGAGCTCCCTCGACGGGTATATTTTGGGGGGTCGTGCAATCTGTGTGGGATGCGTGTAAGGAAGGAGGACACAGATGATTGAAGAATAAAAAATATATGAAAACAGACCAAATCTGGACTAGGCCAGTGTCTGTAGTAGGCTGTACATGTAATAATAATATAGTTCATTTGGAGTCTCATCCAGGCCTCGTATGCATGGTAGACAGAAATAACCATCTAGTATCAGGAATTCTTGAATAAAACTGATATTTGTCAACCTTCCCCATATAAAGACGGTAACCCTTGGCATTGTGGCATTGCCATAAATTGCCACATGTGCAACAGCTGGGAGATTAGTTTGATTTAGAAAAAATGATGATTGGAAAGAAAATGGATCTAATTTTCATATGTACTGTTCAAAAATATAACATCGAAAATCAATGTAAAACATAAAAATATAAGGACTAACTTTCAGCTTATCTGGGGGTTTTCTTGGAGCGACTGCGCACGATGAGATTGGCAATCACACACAAACCTGTACGATGTATGTACTATACAGGGGCGGATCCAGCCGGCGGCAAGGGAGGGGGCCTAAAAAGGGGCCCACTTTGTGCGAAAATTTGAAAATCGTGCCGGTCGATTTTTCTTAGGTGGGGGGGTGAGCAAAAAAAAAAATTGGCACCGAAAATTTTTTACCTCGGGAAGGGTGATTTTTTCTTCCAGCCACCCCTTGAGCGCCAGGGGGAGAGGGCCCATCTTCTTTTTTTCAAAAAAGGGTGTTTTTACCTGTTTTTTGGCTAGGGGAGGGCCCCCCCCCCCTGGATCCGCCACTGGTACTATATTAGTCTCTGCATGTGCAGCTAGAGTGGTGAGTGGAGCCAGACGTATTCTCAGCGGAACAACCGTCGATATCAGAGACTGCAATGAAGCTTTATAATTCAGTCTAGCCTCTTGGGTGCCTGAATGTGCTTGAAAAGTGAGGCTGAGAGGCATTGCCATTGGTTACATGAGAAATGACAATCTCTGTTTTGTGACTGGAGTGTGCTGTTAGTGTTGAAATACTGATATTGTAACAAAAATAGTGTACCTGAATCAAATCAATCCAAAAGGGGGAAGGGGGCATTCAACACCTGTCAAAATTGAAACTTGCATCATATTGTAGCTGTCAGATGTTCAGGCTTCTCTCCATATTTTGGCATCACTGACATTGCCACAGTTTTTGTAAGATCAGTTTCATTTAATATCCCAGATTTTTTTTTGGCTGGGAGCCTAGCTGGAATCTTGTGATCGATGATAAGCACTGTTAATAAGAGCAGTTTTATACAAACATATAACATTAGAAGGTCATGTTGCAGGTCTGAGTTCTTTGTATTCTTATAGTCTTACATGTAGTTGTGTCTTTGTCTTCTTCTTCTTCGTCGTCTTTGCCTTCTTCTTTTTCTCCTTCTCCTTTCTAGAGCTTCTTCATCCTCATCTGCAAAGGGCTCTGCAGCCTATCGCGTACATGTAATTAGTTTACGAATAACAACATTTTTCTAAAATTTTCAATCAAAAGACTGTCAAACTCTGAGTTTGCTGAAACTGAGATACAAATCATAACAATATTGACCACTGTCTTTTCTCTGTTTCAATACAATTGTTTTTTAATATTTGTAGTCACACGACTACCTTGCTTGAGGAAAGTGATGGGTCTGTCATAGCACCTGGTTGTTTCAGTGGATATAGAAGGATGGCTTTTGATGAGAACATCATCAAACCATGGGGGCTCTTTCTCCTGGATATATCTAAAGAGGTAAGCTGTAAATTAGTATCTACAAAGTAGCCCTTTAAAGATGCAGAAGAAGAAAAAGGAGAAGCAGAAGAACAAGCAGAAGAACAAGAAGATGAAGAAAAAGAAGAGGAAAAGGTAGAAGAAGAAGAAGAGAAAGAAAAAAAAGAAAAACAGGAGTAGAAGAAGAAGAAGAAGAAAAGAGGATGATAGGAGGAAGTAGAAGAAGAAGAAGAAGAGAGGAGGCGAAAGGATCAATAATGTGATTTTGCAACACACATAGATACATACATACTGTTCCTATTTCAAGTAATTTTATACATTTTGCATTTTTTATATTTCCAAGGTTAAAAATGAGGAGTTTAAAAACATCAAGCTCATCCTTGGAGACAAGCTGACTGCACGTGAAAGGGAATCGATCAGTGATCCAGTCGCTTTGTTAGCACTGCTGGAGCGTAAAAGACTGATTAGCGAAGATAATACAGGTTTGATATAGGGTCCTTGTAAAGTACTTGTGTTCATCATGCCATGACACTCTTGGGGCACCAACGTAATCACCCCAGTCATAGACAAGTGGCCAAATATGTAGCCCTCTAGCATATCGGTACCTGTTTACACCTGGGTAGAGAGAGGCAAACGTGGATTAATGTCTTGCTGAAAGATGCTTGTGCCGGGCTGGGATTTGACCCTCAACTCTTTTAAATTGAAATCAAGTGAATGAATAACTATGCCATGGCATCTCAATATTATGAGGAGAAGAGAAGGCTGTCCCTTCAAATCTCTCTATGTCGATTTTGATATATGTATTGCCCTAAATAGAGAAATGTTCTTCTGAAGCTGGGCCATAATTTGAAATTATACCCCATAGTGAATATTTCGGGTATTTCTTTCGTAGCTCAAAGTACTGGACGTTAACACAACTGTACTTTGTGTTTCTTGTTACTCTTTTGGCCTTTACCCATTCCACTTTTTCTTCCCACCTCTTCCTTCCTCCAGCTTTATTACGAGAGTTGTTCAGAAAGGCAGACTATAACGAACTTATCCCAAGGCTCAACGAGTATGACGCCAATAGGAAAAAGTACTTGGAGACGGTCAGCATGTTGGCCGGCAGGTATTTCCTCCAGAACTTGCGACACTATGTTTTAAAAATATATATTTTTGGTACCGATAGCTTAGCGAAATGTATTGGCATGAAAGGATGTGTCCTTCACGCAAATGCACCAATATTCACCAACATGACTTACTATTATGCCTTTGCGTTCAAGACGTGTCTTTTCATGCCGTCATATTTCGTTTAGCTGCCTAATTAAGACAAAAATGTACTCCTTTATTGTGGGATAAAGTATTACACTTAAAACCATAATTACCAATCAATGGTGTACATTTCATCGAAAAAAAAAGAAATTGTTAAAGATGGGTTTCCCAGCTATCCTGAAAATCAGGGACAATCTGGAAAATGTTTTCCTTTTTTCCAGTGAAGGAAGGGAATTTCATTGACCCCCAAAAGTAGCCAGTCTCCTATGTATTGATTTATGTCTAGTCAGTGTATCTACTAGTGTTTTAATAGGGACATGGGGAAAATATTGATGTAGTTTGCAGGCATGAACCTTGTCCTCTGCTTTGTGTAACAATGTCTGCACTTCTAGACTAGGCGGATGGCATACTACACTACAGGCATTTGGGCCGTATTCTGAAAACGATGTTATGTTTTATGATAGCTAGGAAAATGATGTTAATTTTCACAACACACTCAAATTGCATAAATCAAACACTTACCATTGGTGCTTTCGCAGATTTTTCTCTCAAATTTACCAATTAATGTCTTGTCCTAATTTTAATTTGTTTTTAAAATTTACATCCCTTTACTAACATAAAAGATAACATCATTTTTAGAATATACCACCCTGTACTTGAGCTGCGCGGGACAACAACCAGTAGGAACTGGACTAGTCTTCTCTCAATACACAATAGTTATTGTAACAAAGTGTCAATCTAGGGTCTGTGCTTGCAGACTAATATTGATCCTACAATTTTGATTTAGATTCTTTCAGGGAATTTGGCAACCACTGGTATATAGAAAGACTGCCTTTCTGTAAAGACCACATTTTGACAATTTTCCCTTGAATTTCTCACTGGAACATGCTAAAGGCACCTGAACAATAATACCACCTGCCTATGTAAAGACCACTTTTCTTGTCTCCCATGAGTGATGCTTGTACACAGGGTTCACTGTAGTTGTTTAATTATAGTGTTTTGTTTAATTTTTTTAACGGTTATGAAATATAGAATAAACTCCACAAGGGAAATATCTTTTTCTGTGTCATGTAGAAATTCTAGCTTTTCCTTATGAAAGCACATATCGTCCATGGCTCACTTTTAATGGGCTAGATTGGCTGCCCATGGCTGGTTTTCAGGCACAAACCCTTGTCGGTCGCATAGTGAGTAATACAATGTCTGAACTATAAAGAGACTATTCAGACTGCACGGTATAGTACAGTGCTCCCCTTAGGCTCTGTGCTTTAACTGCTCTTGACGCTGCCAGACACTGACAGAGCTAGTCTCTGCTTAAGACTTCATGGAATTGTGTTTAAGTGTCAAATTAGAGTCTGTGTCTGCAGAGTACGATTCGGCAACGACGTCATGGAACTGAAACTTTTATTTTCAATTCTGTAGGCATGACCCTCTGTTCGTTGGGCGTGACTCCGACATTAGAGTCATCTTGGACTTTTTCAAGGAGGCACGCCACCCGGGGGTGCGGTGTGTCTGCCTCTGGGGAATGGCAGGGTCTGGTAAGACCAAGCTAGGGGCGGAGACATGCGCCATATATGCCGAGATGATGGACAACCCTAAACCAAGGTAGGGGGACAAATGTTAATAGTTTATACAGGTTATGAAAAATAATAATGCAAAAATATAATGATACTCCAACTACCTCTACTACTACTACTACTACTAGTACTACTAATTCTACTTCTACTTCTACTACTACTACTAGGGCAACAACAACTGTAAATACTAAACCCCTCAAAAAAGTTTGGAAATTCAAGTTGGGTCGATTATAGCTCTCTTATCGTGGTGTAATCATTACCTTTATTATTTTCATTAGAAGTTGTGTTTATTTCTCTTTAAAAATGATACCATATTTGTCATGATTTTGCAGCCATGGAGTGAGCAGTACATCAGAATAAGGGGCAGGGTCAAAAGCGAAAAGTTGCAAAGTTAACTGGTAAGCACTGGTATTGTTATGCAGAGCACTCTTCTTTCTTTGACATCAGAGAATGTAAATTTTGTAAATGACATGTAGTCATCCAACCAGTCATCCATGAATGCCAAATTCTAAAGAATCTGAAATTGAAATTCATGTATTATGGTGACATGTCAGGCAATATTTGCTATTATATCCCTTATCGTAAGATTGTTGCATTAGGAGTGTACACAAAACGAAAACAGAATAGTTTTACTAGGAAAGATGTCTCCTGCCGAATAGTTCATTTTTTATTGCTGACGTCACGAATAGTTCACCTTTTCCTTAAGGAAAAAGTAAACTATTTGATTTCCCGGCCCCCCCCCCAAAAAAAAAAACTGGCAAAATTCAGCGAGCGTACAGGATTTCAAATGCTTCCGCATGGGCAACTCCCGCGGTGTCACGGCGCTCACGCCGTGCAATTTACGCTGTGCAGTACCGGTAACTGCACTATACTATACTGCAGTACCTGTATAGCGCCAGCTAAACATATTTACATCCTTCAATGTTTCATTTGAGCCGTACAATTATTATTTTCTTATATTTCTTTTTTTAATGTGATGTGAATGTGAGTACAGTACATGTTATTACAGAAGTGTCTAAGGAATGATACAGGTGAAAGGGATATAAAACAAATATACAATGACTCATTCTCGGAAAATGAAGCTAAAACTGTTCGCACTCAGGAACATCAATTGTACTATTCTCCCTCGGACTGATTGCCCTCGAGAGAATAGTACGATTTGATGTTCCTTCGATGCGAATAGTACAGATATATCGACTGCTATGAGAGGCCTGGCTGTTTTATAGGCTCAAGGGGGCGTTGCATCCTGCCATGACCCCAAGGCGTGCCGAGGGGTCATGGCAGCTAGATGCAACATCCCCGAGAGCCAGTGTAGAAACAGCCAGGCCTCGAATATTAAAGCAGTCGATATATCTTTTATATACCGAATTGACACAAAAATCTACCAAGAATTCTTACCTTATCCTTTTCTGGAGTAAAGATTGGTTAAAACATCACAGAAAATCTGAGACACTGTCTGTTAATCTTCGCTGGAAAGATAACTGAATGTTACAATCATTTGGGAATCGCAGACAAAAATCACTTTATGGTATCCGCGCGCACAAAGTAAATTTTAACACGTAAACCAATCTCATCAAAATGTAACTATTTTCCCGGTACCCAGAATCTTTGGGAAATCTCACTCATACTCTATTGACCGTTACTGGCATTGTTCGTTTCTTTATGGGAATGGCTGAAATCACGACCCCAAATGAATTTCTACCAATCAGATGGCTAGATTTCTAAAGAGAGGTATATAATTTTAGCTAGATCCTTGAGTGTCATTGTATATTTGTATACTGTTTGGTTATCAACTTTCTGAAGCTTCATGCCTATATATATAGGTTAACAACTGTTGAAAAGGCCTGGGCAATAGGGCGATTTGAATGCACAGACGAACAATAGCAGTACATTTTGCAACTTTTCGTTTTTTACCTTGCCATTTAATTTGATCTGCTGCACATCCATGACTGAAATAGCAAACTAGGGGTTTCATTTTAAAAAGGAATAAACCCACTTTCAAATAATGATACTAAACATAGCTTTATGGTGCCACGACAAGAGAGATATAATCGATCATACTTGAGTTTCCAAACTTTTTTTTTAGGGTTTTACTTTTACTACTACTAATACAATGTTTATAATCATGATGATGATGATGAAAATGACGATAGTTAATTTTGATATTTAAATAATTAATTGAATATTTAAATAATTAATTGAATATTTAAATAATGCATAAATAGCAGTTATATTGTAGTTTCCTTCCATTTGGAATAATGATGAAAGTAGTAATCCTTTACATGATCCACAAGCTTGAAAGTATAATTTTGTAATTTTCAAAATTTCTAACAAATACTATGCTCTTTCTTTTCAGATCCATGATTTTATGTTGGAATGTAGCAATAAAAGAAATATTCAAGTGCTGCCAATTTGAAGAAGAACAGCTGATCAATTTAGCCCTTACGAAATGTGTGTCCTGATTCCTGAATGTGTTACGTTATGCGATTAAATGAATTGGTTTTTACTTCTCAGCCTAGTGTTGGTAGACCTGAACAAGAAGGAATCCACTGCTGATGTTGGCATGGCGTTTTTGAGTTCTGTAGGAAAACCAGTCGAAGTAAACAAATTCGAACCCCATCTCTTCCACGATTGGATAAGATCATGCAGAGAAGGTAAGTATCATTTTTTTCCAAAGTACATGTTATAAGGCCGTATCTTTGATTGATCTATATCTACTTGAAGCAGCTTTGGTGGGGTACAATTTTTGAATAACTTATATCGTCTGTTTGGAGCCAGATGGGAGTTACAGGGAGAGGGTCATCCAGGCCCCCAAGCCTCACCATAATGTGTACGGATCCATTAGAAGCCAAAATAAGCCCCACTAAATATTTCATGACCTTTATGAATTATGCATTTTGTAGGATGCTCCCGCGCAAAGTGTACTGGAATGACGTTTAGTACAAGCTTACTTGGTAAATTACAATATACGCGTATCAGCGTATAATTAGAGAGATCAAATCGGCTAATGTATGTAATTATTGTAATTTATTCATCATGCTGTGCTCTTGCGACGCAAGTGATTCAGCGAATCATCGTGGATTATTCTGATGCGGTATCGTTAGGTAAAATAGGAGCTTTAAATTGTATTATCGATCACAAGGAATGCATGTCACGTTGACAGAGCAAACGGGTACCATCGGGGAATGGACTTGAAATTCGTTGAATAAGAAATACTGATATTCTTAATTATCAAATTCCCTTTTAGTCTATCAATAACTGGGTCTGTTTTTGTTTGATAAAATCAAACATGTTATAATTAAGCCTAACAACATATTTTCCGGCTATGATTATAAATTTAAAATATGCAGATGAATGTAGTTTCCTAATTCTTCTTTATTTTTATGTGGCACGCTGGATGGATTTTCCCCACCCCACCCTCATTGTACCTTAATTGTTCCCTTCTCTCTATTTTTCTGTCATTCGAAAATGATCTTCTGCAAAGTTTCGTTTTCTTGACTAAACACCCTTTTACAATTCCTTATGAGCAAACACCGTTCAGGAAAGCAAGATGCAGCTTGTCGTGCTTATTCTTGTGTCCCATGCTGTCTTGTGTAAAGAGTAACATTCTCTGCTATTATCATTGGTTTGCGACCACGTAACAATGTACAGGGTAATGAATATTCATAATTTTGCATTACAAGGCTGCATGCGTGCCAAACAATGTTGTCTACATGGAGCAGAAAATTCCTTATGAAATAGAAACAATGCCGAATTCTTTCTTCTTTGTTTTTTAAATCTTATTCTCCACATGGTTTCTCTTTATCGTGTTTATATATGGCAATGGTATCTGCTAACCAATTTAAAATTGTAAGAAACGGAATCTATGATGGCAATTATATTCCTTTTTTTAAAAGATAAAATGAGAAGGAAATCAAAATCTAATCGAGTCAAGACTGTCAGTGCTAACTGTCCCCTTCTCCCTTTCTCTCTCTCTCTCCCTCTTCCTCTTTTTTGTGCAATAGGATTTTGTCACTAAGTGTCATTTTGAAGCAAAATTTGAAGCTCCATTGATTATTTATGGTACTATATGCAAATTTATTCCAAAAATAATTAAAAAATCACAAAAAATGCTTCTTCTCCTTCATATTGTGACTGATTTTGATTTGATTTGCTTTAAAGCATAGAGCTAACTTTGGTACACTATACCTCTACGCAGAATTTTGAAATGTTTCTCCATTAATTAATTATGGTAATTTATGCAAATTTATTCAAAAATAACAAAAATTGCTTCTTCTCCCTCATTTCTTGACCAATTATGCTTTGGTTTGCCTTATCTGGTAGAGCTAAATTTGGAACACTAAACTTCTACACAGAATTTTGAGATTTTTCTCCATTGATTATTGTACTGTATGCAAATTTATTCCCAAAATAATACAAAAATCACAAAAAATGCTTCTCCTTCATATTGTGACCGATTTTGATTTGATTTGCTTTATATCATAGAGCTAACTTTGGTACACTATACCTCTATATTTAATTTTGTTTTAATTCATCAGTATTATGCATGCATTGTTTTCATTCTCTTGTTACCTCCTAATTCTTCAATTTTCTCACACTAACTCGTTTTTGTCCCTTACAAAATTGTTATTTTGCCATATTTTTCTGTTGACAATTTACTGACTATTTATACCCCTGTCCTTTTCTTATCATAATAAAAGGTGAGTATGTTTACATTTATCTCTTACTTAGTTCGAGTCCTCCTTGTCATAAAACTATATATTTTTCAACCAATTTTCATTCCATTTCCTTTAGTTTCTATTTAATCTTGTATAGCTAAATGGAATTATGTCCCTTCCAGGGCATCAAATTTTTATTTTTTGACCAGTTCAAAAGTGTACCACATAAAATTTACGATATTTGTTGTTGTGAGATGCGGATGAGCGCTACGTCATTGACGTTCTGGTTTGTTAATAAGGTCCAGGTTTACATCTAAATGAAATAGGGTTTGGCATTGTTTGATTATCAATGGTCACAGATAATTTTGGTGTAAAGTTGACATGCACAGGTATGGCGCGGTGCAATGATACAACTGAGCAAACGGCTGGCATGAGTAAGCCAAAGGGAGTCCATATCTACTAAAGATTTTTAACACGAATTCATCAGCTTGGATGATTAAAGTATTTTAAGGTGTAATTCAATCGATGATTGGTAAATTAGGTACATGATGACGATCATATTTTTAAATTTAACCCGATTAGAAAGTTGGATCTTGATGCAGATGAGCACCAAAATTCCCCAGGTTGGCCCTCCCAGAACCCGGGGCCCTAACTGAAGTACCAGGGTGACATGACAGCAAACCACAGTCAAACTACTTCATGATGTTAAAAATAAAAGTGTAGTTTCAAGAGAAATACGTCCTAGCCTTTTCCCCAAAATATGTTGAGAACTCTCTCAAAATGTAAAGAAATTACCCTAGATCACAAAGTGTACTACAACTTTTTTTTTAATGATTATATGACTAAATTTACTTTAATAATATACTCATATTTCAATCATACTCACCCATTTTCCGTGAACTAAATCTTCTCACTTTGTACGAGTAGCGTCGTGCATAAATTTGCATACTTAAAGTGACGCAAATGAGGTCAAATAAATTACCACATTTCTTGAACGATACCATCAAGAAAATACATATTCATGACACTCACATCCAATCAGAATGCAGCCTAGGGTGCTCATTTTGTCTTCAAATGAACCAAAAGAGCAGAGTCTAATCCCATTTGCGTAATGGTTTTCCGTCTAGTAATATATTTAAACGTCTTTGGGGTCATCAGCTCCCATGTGCAGAAGGTCATGATTTGCTGACACCAGACTTGGTGGAAACACCATTAATGGGTGTACAAGCCTCCACACATCAAACCTGTAGTCCCATCAAGAAATACCCCCTATAGTCTATCATAGAATCTTGGGTTAGGGAAATGTAAGATGATGACTTTACCATATGGGGTAATTGGTGGAAATCGCAGAGCATTATATGCCTGTTGGTCATAGAACAGAAGGCTAATCCCGATGATTGACAACACCTGTTATTGGGTACACACCCGAATAGTGTCGAATTCACCATGAGAGCCCACTACTATTTCATTCATTCATTCATTTTGGTTTATTGAAACAAAATTCCTTGTTAAAACAGTCGGGAGACTGATACAAACAAAGATTACAAAGTTGAAATGTTTAAAAATGTAAAGAAAAACTACAAATACCTCAATATGGAAAAGAAACAAAAATTAGTTCATGGAAAGAATAACAATAATAATAATAATGGAAGCTTCAATATATTGCACTTCATACATAATATAAATCGAGTTTACATACATAGATAAGTGGTAAAAAAAGAAAAAGAGAATGGACAAAGCGTTTCATTTCCTTTTCTTGTAACATTTAGACTTTTAGCGTTTACATTTTAAACACAATTAACAGAAATGGATGTGTAAAACACAATGTAATGATGATAATACCGAATATACATGTATTACAAATAAACAGGTCTACTTGTAAATATAAAGAAAGTTGGAAAAGTAAGAAATGAAATGGGAAGCTGAAAAAGATCTAAAGAGACAAGCGGGTGTAAATAATGTATAAAAATATGTTTAAAAAAAACAAAATCAAACGCAGTGTCTCATTCTGGCATTGTTGTACTATAGATACTATAAAATAAAGGGTTGAAATGGGTGCATAAACCATGTAAACGGAATAAAGTTGTTTCATTAACTCTTATCCTGCCATAATGAATACAGCCCAGTGCCACAGGGCTAATCCCCATTGTGCCAAGCCACAAATCCCCCCTGTGCCAAGTTTATTTTGAGATAATCTGATGCACGTGGTGCGATCAATAGCGCGTGCAAAGCACTCGGCACAGTACAATGAGCATGAACAATAATTGCTATTATGAATGCGTGCATGCATGCACAAAGCATCAAAGCAGTGGCTCGCTCGCGTGAATTCAGCAGCCAATCGATAGCGCGCTCGCATGTACAAAGCACTATAACGGTAGCATGCATGCGACCTTATGGCAGGATATGAGTTAATATATATATATATATATATATAGGAACATGAGTATTAAAACAAAAATATATTAACAGAATTAAGAGATCATATCATTTTAACGGTTAAAAAGTAAAAAGTTAAGAAATGGGTGCATAAACCATGTAAACGGAATAAAGTTGTTTCATTAATTATATATATATATATAGGAACATGAGTATTAAAAGAAAAATATATTATCAAGAGATCATATCATTTTAACGGTTAAAAATCAAGAACTACATGGAAGAATTGAGCATTCCTGTTTAGAACGGGATTGCAGAATTCTTATATCGTTGGGTTTTACAACGCGGTAGATCTAGTAGATGAGCATTTCTTAGTGTTGAACTGCAGTGAGAGAAACATTGACGAGTGGCAGGGAGCATGCAAGATGCCGGTCAGACTTGAGACCCTGTCCAAAGAGCAGAAGGAGATAATTTCTGCGATCAGACAACGTAGGCAAGTTGAAACGAGCGAGCCGTTGTGTATAGGAGAGGGCAGCTGGATACACATATACAATGAAACGAAGCGCATGTTTTGGTATTCATTCAATTTCATCACTCTGCGTTTTAGTAATGCCGGAGCCTCAGACATGAACACCAAATTCCATCAGGGGACGGATATACGCTTTGTAGATGGTTACAAGATCATGTTCGTTGAATCCAAATTTCTTGAGAACACACAGAATGTACAGCCTCCGTGCTGCACGTGCATGAGATCATCTGTTGGACCTGATTGTCCCATTTCAGGTCTGATTGGATTGGGATACCAAGGAGTGTCGGAGAATCAACACGTTCAAGATGAACATATGCGATGGTGATGTCCAACTGGGGAAGAGGATTCTTCAAGAAAGACACTTGCATGGCCTTACATTTTTCGGACTTTGGCGTCACGTCATAAATAGCACACCATTCGTCCAGCTCATCTACGTACTCTTGCATGGAACTTTGCTGGGTTTTAGGCAATACTTCCACCAAACTCCAGTCGTCAACATATTCCATCAGCATGTTAACGTTAGGGCAGCATCGTTAACAAGGGCAAGGAATAGGATTGGTCCCAACTTTGTACCCTGAGGTACTCCACATGCGAGGCTCTTTGGGCTTGATGCCAGCCCCTGATGTCGAACCACCTGATGACGGTCGGAAAGAAAACTACAAACAGTGGGCAGTATTGAAGCATCAACTCCCAGCTGGATCAACTTCTCTATAACCTTGGAGTGATTGACAAGGTCAAATGCTTTGGTGAAATCAATAGTACAAATGTTGGCATATCATCCTCGTTGCTCAAGATTCCTGTAGATGACATCCAACATAGATACAAGGTAGTGGTTGACAGAACTTCCTTTTATATTTCCAAACTGAGACGGATCAATGTGGGGTTTAAGATCATCCATAAGCCAGTTGGCAATAAAGCCCTCAAAAACTCTGGCAACAACAGATGTGATAGAGATAGGTCGAAGCTGTTCCAATCCTGTAACACGGGAGGACTTCGGAATCGCCCTAACAGCTAGCTAGATGCACACTTCCACTTCCTGGGGAAATACCCATTCTTCAGGCACTTATTGAAGATCAAGGTAAGAGGGCCTGACATTTCCGGCGCGAATTCCTTAAATATGCGAGTATGTAGGAACGTCATTAGGATGAGGTGCCTTTGAGGCGTTAAGGTGTTTGGGACGACTGCAGACTTCATGCTCGCGAATAAGCGGCGGGGATGTAGGTGCTGGAAGATATTCCGAAAGGGTTGCCAAGTCCAATGGGGGTAGCGTGTTGCAGATTGAAGAGAAATGAAAATTGATATCATCTGCAAGTTGGCGATTGGATTTATCTGCAGGACCAATGCTGTAAGACGGCTCCTTCTTCATTCCTGTCAAGGATCTTATTTGTCTGTGCCATTTTCCTGGCTCCGAATTCTTGAGATGTTCCACCTTCCTGTGGAAATATACAGATTTAGCTCGGCTAATGACACGTTGAACTCTGTTTCGTAGCTGATGGTAGCGGTCTAGATCTTCATTGTTGTGTGCTAGTTCACGTTGTTTGATTAAGCTGCGGATGTTCTCATTGAACCACGGTTTGTCTCTCACTCTTCTCTTAATCGATATCTCTGGGAAACACCGTTTATACTGCAACATAAGTGTACTGTGGAGAATCTCCACCATTTCATCCATATCATCAACAGCGTTTAGCTCGGCCCAGTCGAATTCGGTGATCCACTGTCCAAACATTCGAACAGATGAATCACGATCGGCCGAAGCTTCAACTTCGTGGCTTTCACAGGCTGAATTGCGTCGTGGGGACGAACAACAACAACGCGATGGTCACTAGACGCAATTGGTGAATGGACTTCTGGTTCACTATACAGGTCAGGGAGATTCGTCAAGATTTTGCCCAAGATGGCATCACCTCTAGTTGGCAATGTTACCAGCTGAGTCAAAAGAGCTTGTTGCACAACAACCTCAGTGGATAGGTCATTAAAATCACCCATGACCAGAATCCAAGCTTCCTCTGTAGAATTAATCACATCTATCATCTGGATAATGTGATCAATTATTTCTTGATGGTTTGGAGATCTCGGTGGAGCATAAACAACACATGCATAAACTTAAAGGCTCTTTCCTAAACGAACAGTGGGAGATGATGTAAGTTTAACCCACAATATTTCTAGGTGTTCAGGGACCGAGTCACCAGACACTTGTCGGCAATTAGTAGGGCGCTTTCGCAAACGCGACAGAAGGCAAAGACGACGGTAACGCCAGCGAAAAAACAATCTGCGCATGCGCGAACCAGAATTTTCTACGTCTTGTTGATTTTCACGACCGTATGCGCCTATGCGGCTATGATAGCGTTCGTTCCCTAAACACGACGGAAGAGCTGTATCGCCGTAATTCTCCCGTCTTCTCCGCTTCCGTCGCGTTTGCGAAAGCGCCCTAATGTCTTTTACCCACAAAACTTAACACAGATTTAACCCCCTTCTGGCTTCAAACAGACAATATTTTCAAATGACTTCAGCCTGATATAAATAGCATTCTGTGAGTCAGAGATGTAACTTTTATTGGCAAGCTTCCCCCAAAGGCATCCAACTGTGACTCACGAAATGTGTTTCAAAGACTTGTACAGCATACTCAACGAGTCATTGCTTCAAATGTTCACCCCGCCCCCAAAAAAAAAAAACTAAAACTAAAGAAAAGCCTTCTTGTAGACAATTATAAAAGCTCATATTACTCTACATGGCATAAAAGAGATAGGAAGACCGAATATTTTATGGAAAGATATGGTGGAGAAAGAAAGCAGTAAGGTTGGTCTAAATGAGGAGGATGCTTGAGGCAAGAAGAAGTTGATTTATAATAACCATTTAGCATTCATTAATTTTGCGATTTCACCATGTGGGTAGTCCTAAAAAGGATTTTGGGGTTTGACAGGGGAGAGAAAAGAAAAGGGAGTGAGCGAGAGGTATTCTTTCATGAGTGGAGTTGTGAAAAGGGCTGGTGAACCATGTTATGAACCCGGAGAGAGAGAGAGGAGAGCTAGAGCGAGGCTCAAAAGTCAAAGTCGGTTCTGAACAGGTTGACTGTTTGTCATCAGGAGTGCCAATAGTCATGCTCAACTTGACTATGAGGCCCCGAAAGATATCTTAAGATTTTAAAATTCTTTACCATCAGAATATATCTTCCTGTTTGACAACGCTGATGACCTGCTGAAGCCAACCTCAATGACCAAAGACAATTTCCAGAACATGCTGAAACAAACTCTGGAGTGGCAACAAAACTCCAATGTAAAAATCGTCATCACATCAAGGTATTAAGTTATCAGCAGCAGCACTGCTCTGGTCAATTTTTTGTTTCTCTCTCCCCCTTTATCTCTCCCCCTTTCTCTCTCTCTCTATCTCGATCTCTGTCTCTCTCTCTCTCTCTCTTTTTTTCTCTCTAACTCTCTCTATTTATATGTACATGTATATGTATGTATGTATAATTCTACATGTATGTGGTATTGAAAAGACGTTGATGTGTTGAATGGTTATTTTAGATGGCATGCTGAAAATGAGGTTCATGGAGAACAAAACTGGTACATGTACTAACTTTCATAGTCAATACCGGTAGTAAATAGCAAAATAGTAACATATCCAATTTCGTTACGTTACTAAAAATATTAACATATCTATAACCATGAAATCCAATTTCGCGTTTTTTTTCTCTCTGGTTTTTACTGGTTTAACAATTATTTTATTTTTATGGAGTAATTGGTCTAATTAGTTTAGTTTTAAAGGTACCGGATATTCAATTTCATTGATAATACTTGTAAATAACTTTTTCAGATTTTAATTAATATATTTTATCTGTATAATTATTTAAGTAATTGTAATAATACAACTTTTTTTCCAGTATATATATTGCTATGTAATATTTGAATTTAAACGCTAATTTTTACCTTGTATGATGCAATTTCAGCTCATTGCTGCTCAACATGTCTAATAAACCATTTTTAGATTGAATTGAATTGAATTGAATGGTATAGATTGGAAATAACTAATAAGTTAATAACATCTAGTACTGTAGACATGGATATTGTCCAGGTGATTTTATCCAAATACGTACTACCTGATAGAACTCTTTTAAGACCATGCATATACCTGTACTTGTATTATAATAAATATACCGGTAAATGAACTTTCATGTGAAAATTTGAATTTTATTCTATAGGTATAAGCTGATATGATTGTTAATCATTGTTCAGATATGATGTTGCAAAATCCGATCAGTTTTGTTAATCATGATGTTAAGTTTAATATATGTTTCTCAATTCTGTATTTTATAACACAGAGCTATTAAGTGAGTACTTGCGAGACCTTTTGTTGCGCGCAGTTGCCTTTCATATACACATAAAATAAACCGCTGCATTTTCGTGTGTGGCTATTTACCTCGTCATTTCTGACCGAGACTTAAAGTCCCACTGCACTACTAATAGCTACTTGCGCCCTCTATATAGCAAACAATGCCTAATCGGTGACCGCTGGTCCCCCATGATCCCCTTTTTCTTATGTTTAATTTAGAGCTGATTTGATGAGATAACCACCTGTCAGTGACCACGCTGGGTGGTCTAATCCCTCCTGGTCAAACTAGTGCAGATGGGCTTTAAAGGGAAATCCAACTACACTGTAATAGCAAACAACTCTAAAAGAAAGCAGAAAAATCTTAGAAGCAGACTTGTGAAACTTTGAATGCCATCAGATCAGACACAAAATAAAAAAAATTAGGAATTGTTTAAAATTGTAATCACTTTACGTATTGGAGCTTGAAATTGGCTGAATCGGTAATGTCACTGTGTCATTTGTTCCAACACACAAAATTAATGAAATTTTATTTATTTTCAAAATGTATGACTCTGGAGGGTCTTTTGTCTGTAGAGGACCTATAGTAATATGATATCCATAATTAATTTTGAGTATATAGGTACTTGGGAGAAAAACAGAATTTAATGATATTTCTGTACACTTCAAAGGGGAGAGTTGTCGTCACTATGTCACAATCCACTGACAAAATTGTCAATTTGAGATACGGATATCTCTAGATCTAGTGATCTTGTATTTTCAAACATTCATAACACACTTATTATTGGTTTGATTTATTGCCATTCTGTTTCTCACTATTTTCTGCTTTCATAAAAATGAACTTATTACAAGGGTTGGATTGCCCTTTAAGGAAATTGATGAAATTTCATTAGTAAATAATTTTCTATTGACACAGGTATGCAGTGAAGTTTCCTCACCTGGACAACCATCCGAACTTCAAGGAGATAGAAGTGCAATCCCTAGAGGTGGAGGAAGCTGTTCAGCTCCTCTTCAAGTCAGCCCAGCAAGTTCCCCAGGATCACTTACAGGTCAAAGGTCAGCAGCTGATTACCGAGGAGCAAGCCAGGAAGCTATCTGAGCACTGTGGCAATAACCCTCAGGCGCTACGAGCCGTGGCAAGCCAGCTTAGATCGGGGAAGGACCCGGAGGCAGTGCTCCGGCTTCTCGCCAACCCGATGAAGATGGAATTGGTCCTCAATAAACAGAGTCTGTGGGGTCTGGGCCAGGATGCTACCCAAGAGTCTGCCAGGGAATCCAATCAGGTAAGAAGGGTTGAAATACAGGGAGATAGGTAGAGAGGGACATTGATAGAGAGGGAGATTGATCGAATACGAGATCGGTAAAGAGAGGAGAGGGATATTGGTATAGAGGAACTTTTATTGAGAGGGATATTGGTAGAACAGGAGATTGGTAGAGAGAATAGAGGGATATTGGTATAGAGGGACATTTATAGAGAGGGATATTGGTAGAGAGAAGAGATGCTACTAGGAATTAAGTGACTCCAAGGTCTCGGAAGTACCAAAACATATAATCGACATATACTTCCTTATGTGACCTAGGTCCTCAAGTGCCTGGGTGTGATGTTTGAAGACATGAACCCTAACCTCAAGCTACACCTCATTCGTCTGGCCGTCCTCCCCGGCCTCTTCAGCCAAACCTGGGGTCTGAAAATCCTCTCCGACGTGGACCAAGAGGGCTCCCGCCGCCAGTCCCTGTCCGACATGCTGGAGTTCGAGCTCGATGACGTCACAGGGACGAGTCTACTTCTCAAGGAGTCTCTGGATATGTTTCAGTCTGGGGGTAGAAGGGATGCGAAGGCGAGAGAGAAGTTTTACTCGATGCACCCCCTGGTGAGATGCCTGTGTTTGATGAAGGTGGAGGCAGATGAGAAAATGAAGAGGGCCTTTCAGTCTGGACTCCTTTCCTTCATAGATGAATGCTTTCAGCATCTCATGGTTAGTACGACAGTTCAGTCTTACCATAGGATACAAATCATCATGTATGGCAAAGTAAAAGAAAAATATGTAGTGTAGTTAAAATGTTATTACAGGCCGGTATTATTAGAAATTATTGGGAGTGACAAAAGTGAATGAAAAATAGTAAATTAGGTACAAGTAATCATGGAAATATAGAGGTAGAAATTCTCACCACTGCACCTACAATATTTGGCCATAGAGGGCAGCACTGGCCATGGGTATATTTGGCAAAGGCGCTTCTGGTTCCCATACAAATACAATGGGTCAAGAACTAGAAAGTCCGCTAGAAATTATAAGTTCGGAACCAATAAACTATAACTTAGTGGCAGATTATGATGGTGCCTACATAGATCTCATCAAATCACTGGGGGATTTCATAAAACCTGAACAATATAGTTTAATGGAATAAGGAATTAGTTGACACTGCTGTACATTCTCTATGGAAGCCGGAAGAAACCTTGTCTTATCATCTTCCCCAGTATCATATCTGCCTAGTGTGGGAGGAAGGTCGCCATCTACTCGAACATTGTATTTGCGTTATTGTCAATTATATTGCCTCTGAATGTTTCTCAATGAAATATGGCATACCGTAATGACAACTTGAGGGTCTATAGAGGAAGCATATGAAGGACAAAGGAGGGCAAGCTCTGAATTATTTTTCTTGCATGAAGATTTCAGTCCAAGGCATAAGCCAAAATACAACTTAATTGACCGATGTATACCTAGCTGTGTGAGTCAGGAAGAGATGATGGCATTGATAATTCCTCATCTCCTACCTCAAAATTAAACCCTCCAGAAATTCACTGCCTATGATGACGAGGATGCCTGCGGAAGTTTACAGCGCATCGAGAAGGAAAAGGCCAACATCACCCAGTACCTGGAGCTTGAGATGCAAAAGACCTTCAGCGGAAAGAACACCCCCTCACCAAGTACCTCCCGGAGTACCGCCAGGTTCGCCGCCGATCCAACATGGCCGGGAAGAGCGACATCTTGGCGTTCATAGAGCGGTTCATGGTAACCAAGGAGAGGTCAAAGTTCTTTCGCCATAGGGCGGAAGCTGCGAAGATGTCTGACGACATGCTAGGATGGGTCAACTATCAGGGGTGGTACGCTGATCAGGAGCTGCAGCTAAACAAGTGAGTTAGATTGTGATCCCACATTTGCTCCAGGGGCTTTATTTTGTAATTACTTAGGTTAAAGTGTACAATCACGTTTGAATAAAATTTATTCTTTATAGAATGTACAGTCAAACCTGTGTTAACGACCACCTGTCCATAACGACCACTTAAATTCCCCGTGAGATTTCATGTAGTTAAGAACCTGTCCACAACGACCACCTGTCTAACGCGACCAGCGGCCACTCATTTTGCTTCCGCTGGCCACCGAAAATGCCCACATAACGACCGCCAGGTCCAGCCGTATAGCGACCAACAGCAGCCGTGTAGCAACCAGCCACAGCAGCGCAATTTCACTCACACAGTCAAGCGATAGTCGGCACAGCGGCTAACTATAACATGTAGATCTAATGGTCATTTACACACGATAAAACTATTCAACCCTAAGCTCTTCAATCAAAACATTTAATTACCGACAGGATATTGTTTCTTGCACATTTCGTGAAAGCATAACAATGCAGAGTCATTGTCATGAACTTCAATCGATGACTCGATTATTCGTCGCGCCGCACAGGCTAGGATAGGCCTAGCGAGTGACATGGGCGGAGCTGTCTGTCAATCAAATTTTCAGAGTCGTTCATCTTGATTTCTTTGGCCCATTGCATGCAAGGTGCATGCATATTATACACTGCACATTTGTGTGTATACGTGTTGTGTGTTCATGTGTGTATGCCTTGTTTGTGTGTGTCCGTAGTGATGTGACTGTTCAGCTACTGATGACCAATCAGAAAGTTTCCCCCGAGTGGGCGGAGAGTAAAACCAGCATAAATTAAAGTTCGGTGACTGCTGGCACAGTAGAACAGAGGATTCATAAATTATGAAGTTTGTTGACCTGATAGTGGGTGGCAAATTCACATGTGTATGAGAGTGTGTATGTGAAAGTACGAGGTGGATCGAGGCTGAGCTGGGATGAAGTTGGCATAGATTTAAAGAGTAATTTCATCACCAAATTACTTCCTGACAAGCGGATTAAATAGCAAACAATACATCAGCTAATTTATTATCTGAAGATAATTATTGGGGTCCATCCTCTCTTATTATTCCCCTGTCTCTTTGCCTTCATTCTTTAAATTTCTTTCACAAAAAGTTTAAGTCCACATTAGAAAGAAAAAAAAAGATAAGTGGGTGAAATGTTGATAGTCGTTATAGAAAAGGAAAAAGAAGTAATCTTCATCATCATTCTTCCTTCCATCTCTCCCTTTTTTTCTTCTATTCTATTTATGCATATTCTGAATATTTTTTGACCTATTTCCCCCCTCAAATATTGCATTAAGACGATTTGATCTTCTTTCTTTAAAAAGTACAGAATTATTTACTCTTTGCATTGTTTCTTTTATTAAGTTTCTTTAATTTTGTCTCTTGATCCCTCCCCTAAATTCAATCACATCTCTTTATCTCTTTCACTATCGACTTTCGCTCATTCTCAGTTCCTCCATTGCATTTAAAAAACAAAAACACAGACATGCATTCCCTGCCTATCAATGCAAGTCAGACATCTGGCGCCCAGCTGAGTGTAACATTACACCGCGGTTTCTTTGAACAGGGTTCAAAGGTTCAAAGGTGCAATACAGTCACTGTTCTCTGCTCCCAGGCCGAGCACATTCCAAAATGTATGCAAATCTTGGTGGCGCGTATAACATGTGCTTATTTTTGATTGATAGACAAACGGACCAATCATAGTAGAGCATGGCTGGGACATCAGTGTTTTGACCAGTTTGCTATGGAATGCCTAGCCTTATGCTCCATCTTAGGAAGTGGTCTATATTGAGGGATGATAATGTATGTTGACCTGGGACTTATTGTTATTGTTACTGTCTTGAATCGCGTCTGGAAATTGTGGCACGTGGCAGGTCTAGACCACAGCAGGATAAACAAAATATAGCGGTGCGTGTCCTCTATTCAGGAGAAGGTCAGTAGGTCACACACGATGATTGTAGCCTTTTAATAGCCTTCTTAAAAGTCAATATTATGTCAGTCCAACTCTGTTCGGGTTACGGACCTTTCCGTGTCCCGTTAATAAATTTGGAAAATTGCCGGGCCGGGTCCGGGTTTTGGGTAGCGAGCTACAGCACTACTTGCGAGTGCTGTCAATCAACTATTAAAAATCAAAATGGCCGCAAACGGCCACCTGTCTACAACGGCCACCTGTCTACAATGGCCACTATTTGTGTTTCCCTTAGGTGGTCGCTATAGACAGGTTTGACTGTATAAAAATCAACCTACTGTAAAAAAGATTCACCTAGCATTCGATGGCCTAATGGATAAAGGAGTATGATGAAAACAAATAAGAACATAACTTTGTGCACATAGAACCCAAGTCAGACTTTGCTTCCATGCGGGCCCAATTAGTTGGTTGCGTTGAGTATAGTCTACTCAAAAGCCGCTTTTATGTTAATTGAGAGTGCACTTAAACTTGCCCAATCTCATTACAGAAGTAATATTTGAATCTTTTTTGTTGAATTTAGTATTATGACATTAAACTACTGACATACAGAACAAAAATAATTTGTGGGTGATCGGTTCACTTTAAGGCCCATATGACACATGCTCCAGTGACAATAGACCTGTGTATTAAAGTATCTCTCCTACCCCTGGTTACTAAATATTGTTTGCAAGATTCCTTTGTGATTATTTCACTGTGTCCATGGCTTTGCTCCACAGTACAGTATCACTTGGATAAATAATTACATTCCATCTAGATCTGTATGTTCTAAAAAATTCTGCATTACCTGTTCTTCCTATATTCTGAACTTCAAACCTGGAGGAAACACTAACCCTTAACCCTAACCTGACCCAAAACCCAGTCACAGCCCTAGTCCTTACCCTACAGTATATCTTTGATGAAATAAAGCCTAAAGCAATTGTTGCCGGAGATTTTGTTAGAGCAACAGTTGACGGGTAAGGTAGGGCTGCTAATTAAAGCCTCGTTCAAGAAATGATGCTGCAGAATGGCAGTGGTTTTCATGATGATGTAATAAAGTGTAACACGCTTCACATTTTGTATTTTAAAGCTCATTGAATATGCTTAGAAGTTTGTTGCGCGCAATTTACACGTAAAGAAACGCTTTTTTGTGATGGTTTACCGTGTCATATCTGAACGAGCCTGCACTCTCAAGGATTCCTATAGCTTGTCTCCAGTAGGTTAATTTGAGGTGATTTGCATTCACTCATAAATAAGTGAGGCTTTTTTATCTCTCATGAATTACACAGATACGATGAGGCTGAGACTGCCATCGATAATTCTCTCCTCTACTGTCAGGCTCAGCTCGCAATGACCCCTGACCAGGACCTCAGAGAAGGTTACAGTCAGAGTCTCTATGTCAAAGGTTAGTTGTTGAGAACCACATGCATGTATAGTGGGGTACTTTATAGAAATAATGCATGTTTGTGAGTGCATTAGTGAACATGCGGTGAATGCAGGTTAAGTCACAATCAGACAATGAACAAGACTTGTCAAGTTTATTATCCGGCTCATTGTGACTTAACCGAGTGCAATTAAAGTACAAGTCCACTCCACTGAAAAGTTGAGCTGATTAGCTGGACAAAAATCTAAAAAGCCCAAATATAACTTGGTTTTGGAAAATGGTGCTCAGATTTATTTTTAATAATTTTTTTTAATGAGCAAAAAACAAGTTAATGAGCGAGTCGGTTGTGACGTAGGGTCCTCACAACACAGATTCGTAATGTAACCAAATTTAATGCATACGTCTTTGTGAAGTGCCTCGATACAAACTATTTCATTCACCTGATAAGAATAATGAAACACTATTATTCTTATCAGGTGAATGAAATAGTTTGTATAGATCGAGGCACTTCACAAAGACGCATGCATTACATTTGGTTACATTACGAAAATAGCCTATTGTCAGAATGTATACCGCTGGCACTTTCGTTGTGAGGAGCATACGTCACATCCGTACAGCAATATAAATGTTTTGCTCGAAATACCCGAAACAAAAATCGCTCTTAAAAATCACCTGATTGAAGTACGCCCGTGATATTTGGCAATTTTAACCTTTGATTTATTTACAACATGTTATAATTTTTGAAAATCGGAGTGGACTTGGGCTTTAACTCTTATTCTGCCATAATGAATACAGCCAAGTGCCACAGGGCTAATCCCCATTGTGCCAAGCCACCAATCCCCCCTGTGCCAAGTTTATTTTGAGATAATCTGCTGCCAGACAATAGCGCGTGCGAAGCACTCAGCACAGTACAATGAGCATGAACAATTAATAACTGCTATTACGAATGCATGCATGCATGCATAAAGCAGCCAAGCGTTGGCTCGCTCGTGTGAATTGCAGCCTATCGATAGCGCTCTTGCGTGTACAAAGCACTATAATGGTAGCGTGCATGCGGCCTTATGGCAGGATATGAGTTAATGCATGTCACTAATGCACATGCTTCAAAACATGAATTATTTGTTTTATAAAATGGTCCACACTATGAATATAAAGTCGAGAAATAATTAAGCAACAAACCTGATCAAAATGTGAAGTATATATTGCACAGTCATGGGGGCCACCATTTGTTTTGAATGCATGACATCACAGTGCAGGCTAACAGTCTAATGCGCACCAAAGTCCTTTGCATTTGCATCTATGTGCATTTCATCGCGTCTAAATTTTGTACGCGTCTGAAATAATCCGTGCATTATCACTCTATGAAGGGAACCTTTTTGCACCTTAGGCATGTTAGGAGATATATTGATGCACGGTCATGGGGTGCCATTTGGCATGGCATGGTTATACATCAATGGTCTGAAAATATTAATTTTCAATAATTACGCATTTTGCATTCCTAACGCATCTTTTTGTCGTGGCTAGCTACCGTACTCAGCTGATATTCACTACAATGCTAGGGGCTGTCATATTCTGTCCTCTTTCTCACTCTCAGGTAATCTGTTAGTCGATAAACCCCAGGCTAGGGGCCACATCCAGAACAAGATGCGGGAGAAAGGTATCAAGATGCTCAAGGAGTGCATCCAGGTGAGGGACCGTCACCTTAGAAACAGCCTCATCATGGCACGCAGTATCAACGCTCTTGGTTCGGCATACCTCAAGTAGGTTCATTTCTGTCTTTCATATTATTTACATGGTACTGTAGATTAGCTTCATTTTCTAGATAGACTCTTTAGTGAGAAAATATTGCAATGAACTACACGGTACATTTAGAACTAATATAGAATGAAGTAAGTAATTGTGTTGTTAAGGGTATTAATAAGGATTCCAAATATGCCATCATTTGAAGATTGATTTTACTTGCTTACCTGGATGACCTTGAAATGACCTTGTGGATCACGACCTTGACAAATTTTTCATGAAATGTGGACGTCTTCTGACATGTTCACTAAAACATATAAAAGTTTCAGAGATATAATTTTTTGTTTAGGAGCAATAAGGATTGAAAGTATCCATACTCACAAATATTCACAATAAACCCTATTATAATGTATACAATACATGCAGTATGCACTGTACAACATACATCTTCCACATGCTTTTTGTTCTAGTCATATCCATCCTAAATGTAAGCAGTACTTAAATAGAAATATAATGAGAAGTTCATATAGGCCTAAAGGGTTAACAGGATGTATGGCTTCAGGCCTCTGAGTCGGTTCTAGGACAATTACCCCTGTGCAATCACCCCTGGAAAATTAACCCCAGGAAATGTCCCCCCTGAGGACAATTACCCCCAAGGACAATCACACCCAGAGGACAATTACCCCCAGAAAATTACCTCCTAGGACAAGCTGCCCCCGAGGACAATTACCCCGGAAAATTACCCCTAGGAGAATTACCTCCCGGAAAATTACCCTCAAGAATACCCCCGAAAAAAGATCTGCTTTGATTAAAACCAACTTATCAGACTGGACTTCCCTTTAACGAACAGGGGGTAATTGTCCTAGAACAGACTCAGAGGCCTGAAGCCATACATCCTGTTAACCCTTTAGGCCTATATGAACTTCTCATTATATTTCTATTTAAGTACTGCTGACATTTAGGATGGATATGACTAGAACAAAAAAGCATGTGGAAGATGTATGTTGTACAGTGCATATTGCATGTATTGTATACATTATAATAGGGTTTATTGTGAATATCTGTGAGTATGGATGCTTTCAATCCTTATTGCTCCTAAACAAAAAATATTATATCTCTGAAACTTTTATATGTTTTAGTGAACATGTCAGAGATTACATTTCATGAAAAATGTTGTCAAGGTCACGTGATCCACAAGGTCAATTTCAAGGTCAAATCTTAGGTCAAGAGGTCAAAGTACCCCAACATGTATCAATCTTCAAAATGATGGCAGATTTGGAATCCTTATTGAATACCCTTTCCAACAATACCAATTTTGTGAAGATTGACCCATTAGTTCGAGATACAAGGGTTCAAAGGTAGGCCCGCCACCCCATTTTTGCAAAAATCTCAAAATTTGGTGATCTCCCAAACCCTCATCCGATTGACCTAAAATTTGAGATTTGGTGCTGTGAGATCACACTCAACAAGTACACTAAGTTTCATCAAAATCAAAAATGGTCGGGTTAAGATTTTCAGATTTTTTGGGTGATTTGACATGGAATGACCCAATGATGCCTTTGGTGCTCCACTCTTAGATGGACCTAGACTACACTTTCTATCTGATGAATATTCAATTGTTTTTGTTTTTTAATTTGTTTATCTTTAGAGGTAAAAAGTACAAAGAAGCCTTAGAGCAGCACAATTTGGCCTTAGAGGTGCTAAAGACTGTTACCAAGAACCACCCAGAAACGCATCCAGACTACACTTTGTATTTGATGAATATTGGTACATGCTACCATGAGCTGGGCTGCACCCGCACACAGAAGGCACACAGAAGGAGGAGAGAAGGAGGTACGGGAACAAATATCCTCCATGATTGATTCGGGATGGGAGAAACTCAAATTCATGTGATCCATCATGACATTTATGAGGAACTGCAGACACTTAAAATTATTAATTTTATATAAGTATATGTATATATCAATGGAAAGCTTATGACCTCAGGAATTTTTTTGAAAATATTTCAGATTTTTGTTATACTTAATTAAGTCATAACAACCATAAAACCATGAATTTTTCATCATTTATTTTCTCGCCCAAATGACACCAATAAAACACCCAAAATAATGTGACGTAGGCGATTGGTAATTGTCCCCAAAACAAAAGAAAGCTTGCACCCAACTACATGGAGTCTGGCTTTTGCCGTATAAGTTTGTTGGACGTTTGATTGTTTTGCATGTATGTTCATTAAATTAAATAAAGATAAACTATAAAAAAAAGAAAGTGTAATGTTGCTTATTACATAAAAATGACGAAAGAAATTAAACAGATGAAAGAAATCAATGAAAATTAACACAATATGTAAGTAATATTGCCGGTAATCATTCGTGCTCAAACAGTGACACTGACCAACAAAATTAAATGGAATCAAACATTGCATAATTCTCAGTGTTCGTTTTGTATATTGGTCAGTGAAGGCTTCTTGAAAATATTTCACAACATTCTTTGTTGTAAATATTACCTATTTTAGATTTGTTTTAGATGGAAATTACTCCTAACACTCGTTTTCTCCACCGGCTTCCAACTGTGATCGAAGCGTGACCGCGAGAACGATAGAAGTTGTTATATACCTCACTTTAGAAATCTAGCCATCTGATTGGTTGAAATTGGAGTCATGATTTTAAGCCATGCCCCACCTACCAGTCAAAAATCTTTAAAAAGTGCCCTCGTACCCGCCCACAAGTTAATATCCATTAATTTGTGCCCTCATCCTCCTGCGATCCCAATTGGTTTACGTATTAAAATTGTCTTTGTGCAAGCGCGGACACAATACAGTGGTTTTTTTCTGCGATTCCCAAATGATTGAAACTTTCAGTCATTTTGCTAGCAAAGATTAACAGATTAACGCCTGGGTGGGCGGCGCCTCGGGTGATAGCAGGGGATTCAACATTCCCTTGAGCGTATAAAAACAGCCAGTCCTCGAGTAGCAGTCGATATCTCTATACTAGTATGGTGTCCTCTAATGTACGTGTCCATACAAAAGGAACAACAGATATTCAGTTGCGCTATCTGGGGAAAAAAATCCTTCCAAGTGACAAGTCAGTGACCTTCATTTCAAATGGTTAACCCTATATAGCCTGAGCTATTTTGAAACTGCATAGCTGGGAGGGGGCTTCCAAGGCCCCCCCTCCCCCAAGATCTCGGCCGTGAAACGACCGATCGCCGCAAAAATTTGCATGCATGTCAAATTAAGTATATAGAGTACTATGGTAATTTCAATTTTTTGAAAAACTTACTCATTTGCATATTTATGGTAATTTATGCAATTAAGGTCATAAAATTCACATTTTTACCCTTAAATCATTTATTCTTAACATTTAAACATTCGTTTCACTACCTATATTCTTTAGACCATTTGGAATAATAAAACTATAAAAAACATTTGGAAGAGCCAGGTTATTCTTTATGTTATCTATTGTTTTGATAATTTCTTATTTATTTTTTTGTTTTTTTTAATTATGTATTTTATTGTTTTGTTGTTTTATTTCATTTGTAACTATAATTCAACTATTGTGACCCCAAAACAAAAACCTAAACTACAAACAAGACCAAATAACCAATGTTTTATCTATTTTTTGGAAAAATTATATTTCCATATGTTTTGTACACAAATCACGAAAATGAGCGATTTCTGGGCTGACATGCTAAGACAAAAGGTCACGTGACTTTGTACCCGTCGCTTCGATTTTCGAAAAATTTGTTTTAAAAGATGCGCAAGACTTAAAAGAAAAAAGTCATAAAATTTCAGCTCAAAATTTTTGAGAAAAATTTAGAGGGGGTTCTAAAGCCCCCCAGGCTATATATGGTTTTAAATTACAATAGCTTAAATTAGCATAAGTATAATAGTATATTTAGGTCGATTTAAATGGGTATATAATTTGATTCCTCTGTGCGTCCGGTTTTTCTTTCTATTTGTACCCACCTCCTTAAGGACAGGCTATATTATGGTCGCTGCATTTGTGGTCGCCAGCTTCGATCAATGAGCGTATAAATGCATGCAAAGGGTTTTTATTGTTCGTTCGATCAGTTAGACCCCTAAAACATCAGAATTGTCTATCATTTACTTGGATTTGCTTGAGGATATAAACAAAAAAACCTTTCAGAACATAACTGCAACTCACCAATCAGTACTAAGAAGCCGGTCTTCATCTATACTTGTCTCTGTGGAGCTCCAAATTTCCCCCATGCATCATCACCCTATAATTTCAGCTATCGGCTCGTACAAGATATGACAATTTTCACTCTCTTTAGATCATGAGCTTTCATTTGACATACAATGTCTATTTGAATCAATGTCTACTTTAAGTATGATATGATGTATGTACACTTTGATACAAGGGTCGAGGGTTCAAATCCCACTGCAGACCGACACTTTTAATGTCCTTTGGCAAGTGATTAATCGTTTGCCACTCTCCACCCAGGTGATAAATGGGTATTCGGTAGTATGTGAAAGTCATTGTAATTTGCTCAGCATTGTGAGTGTCTGTAAAATGGTGCCTGGCTGGAATGCTCCCCAGTGTGTGGAGAATGTGCACATTGTGTGCAGGTAAGCCTGAATCCTATGACCAGGATAATAATTCATGTGAAGCACTTAAAGACATAGTTGATGTACTGAGTGCTATGTACCCCAGAATATTAATATCATTATTATACATGTAGCGCTAGCTCCCCATATCTAGATAAACTAGCTAGTCTGCGGCACAATATTACATTTCTTCTGCTTTAGCAGAGATACAATAATGCACTTAAACTAAAAATTTGTAACTGAATGTAGCACGTTAATGATTTCTACTTGGCTAGCTTAAAACCAAGGTGAAATTTTAATCTACATAATTTTCTAAATACATGTACTCTCTGTGAAGAGTGTATATATAGTGCTTATGAATTACAAAGAACCTGTTGGTTGTAATGTGAAGGCCACTCCAGGTGATTGATAATGTCTGTTATTGGGGGATTCCCAAATTGTGTCAATTCCAAATGATAACCTCTTCTTACATCATTGTTACATGTCTGCATTAGGTACTTTGAGAAAGCCATCCGGTTCTACGAAAACGGCCAAGAGGCCCTTCACGGGTCGGCCTGGACAAAACATCCATCATGGGCACTATGCTGAAGAACTTGGCCATGACGTACTGCGAGATGAAGGACTACAAGACGGCCCTGAACTACGCAGACCGTGCCGCCGGTATAAGGGTCGAGACCCTAGGAGACGATCATTCTGATGTCGCCAGGGCACACTACTTTGTGGGCTCCCTCTACAAGTCACTCGGCGACCAAGAGAGAGAGGCTGGCAAGAATATTTGTGAGTTCTGTAGATGATTGTAATAACAGAATGAACAATAAACTTTGAGGGGGACAAGAGCTGATAGGAAAGACAGGAATTTTTGTTATTGTTATTTCCCCTTTTCCCTTTTGGATGGACACATTCTGAGCTGAATAGATTGGATCTTGTTAAAATAGATTTTCCCCTTTTGAAATATTTCTGATCTTATGTGGCATAGAAGGGCATTTAAAGATGAACTCTTTAATGCTACATTGCTACTCTGTTATTACTCTACTTGTAGGAATAAAGAGTATGAGAAGCTCACACTTCTTCTTCATATTTATGAAATCTCTATTTTCTCATTAAATTTACTCTTTTTTTCAGACAAAGTTTGAATTTTTAATAGTTATTTGGTGTTACAATTTTCTGTTTTTCAGTTGAGATTGAGAAGTACAAGAAAGCAAGGGAGTGTTTTGACAGAGCCCTTACCATTGAGTTCAAGGTTGGATATGGAGGACGCAGTGAGGATTATGATGATCTCAAGCAGGACATCGAGAAGCTATTCAACATCCTCAATAAAAAGAGGGAATGGCAATTATACAGCCTCCAGTTCAAGGTGATTTACCCCACATTTATCAGAAAATGTGAGAAGTATTGCATGTATTTGTGCTTTATTATCAAGCTGGAAAGTGCTGTATAAATCCTGATGGAATTGATTTATTTACACATGTAATCATCACAAGATAGTGAAGATGATGATAACAAAAAGGAATTAAAAGAAGAAAGCAAAATTGTATTGATGATACTACTACTACTACCACTACTACAGTCAAACCTGTCTATAGCGACCGCCCAAGGGAAACACAAAAAGTGGTCATTGTAGACAGGTGGTCTTTGTAGACAGGTTGGCGTTGGCGGCCATTTTAATGGGTTATCGTGGCCAACTACAAGTAGGTGTATGTTCAGGAACATGTAGACCGCTATATCTAACAACGCAAGTTTCTTTTTCAGTGTTTACAAATTACATGTGTAAAATTAAATAAACAGAGTATTACAGATTTTAGTCAAAATACGAACTGATTTAACATATTTTTATTTCTTTGAAATTGTCTGGCATCAATTGAGATTGTCACTTTCATCTCTACAGGAACATGAGAAAGACCTTTTTGTCTCTGTCGCTGAGCTTGAAGCTAGTTCTAGTGCAGCAGGCTCAGAGGCGAGTACTAGTTCAGCTGGAACCAAGTTGGATCGACACGACAGAAAGAGAGCTGGAGGTACTATTTTATCTTGTATTAATCTTCAAAATTTTGATATGATTTCAATTTGAGAGTTCATGGGTGATTGGTTAAAAGTAATCATAAACTGAGGGAGGGCTTTGTTTATTTCATGCTGTAATTCATATGTTTATTCCCAATCCTTCATTAGATGAAACAGGATTCAATTTTATTTGAGGATATATTGATTGTATGCAACTCCCCAGTTTTCTTCTATTCCTACTTATTCATGATTTTCATACTTCCCATGTGTAACAAATATTGTTTGTGTGTGTGCTAAAGTGGTAACCAATGAGACAGTTAAAAGTTTGAAGACCTATGACACAGTAAACCACAGTGTTTTGGTTATTATTTTTATTAAAAAATTGTAAATAGAAATCAATGGTGAATGGGGGTGAGAAAAGATACATGCATGCAATAATTGTCTTATATGGACTCGCTCATGTCTGTGTGATGAGAGAGAGTAATGTGAAGGCTTATCTTGCTCTGGCAGATTACCATATGGGGGCAAGGCTATTGTTACCTCATTGACATCACATCGGAGAATTTAGTAGGGCTAGTTGGTATGTATTACATTAATATTTAGTAACTACCTAGCCCTTAAAGAGATCATTGATATTGTGTGTATTTATTTAATTTTCACCAATATTAGATTTCTGACCAAATAGTACCAACTTCCTGGAAATGAAAATCTTTATGGTATGTGTTTTTTCTCTCATTTTTTCTTCTTTTTCAGACACCATCGAGCCATCAAGTCCAGGTAATCCTGACATCCCGCCTAACCCAAAGTGGTGTCATATTTCATGAAAAGTGCCAATAAAATGAGACATGAAATAAAATAAAACTAGATTTTAATTCGTCGTTGAGACGAATTAGGTGATCTGTTACGTACTTTTAAGTCGTTCCTCTCTTTTAACAAATGTGATTATTTCTTAAGCTCAAACGGGTCTTAAAGCGCAGACCAACACTAACGCTACCCGCATGGGCTGTATCCACATGAAATGTGACTAAAACAACAAAACTACAAGCTAGTCTAATTCCTCAAACACTCTAAAGTTGGTGCAAAAAAACAAAAGTCACCAACAAATTCTCTGGATTTTTATCTCAGCCAAACAACAATAAATCAATCAATTATTGAACCACACATGTGTGTAACTTCCGCAAATTGCTGTAATACCGTGGTAAACTACCTGGCCAAAATCCATCATCGCTGCATTACAACGAAACCACCACACCCGTGTACACCGCTTCTCGAATGCACACCGAGACCGTTAACTAACTTTAATCACCGCAAGAAACTTCCTAATGGATCTACCAAACCACCATCTTAGCACTAAAACCTTCTCTGCTTCCACTTCCAGTCCCCATGTTACATACAACGGGTTTTCCTACTTGCTCAATCAAAAAATCAACATTTGCATCATTTACATAATGTATGAAGTGCTAGCTTACACATATCCGTAACAATACCCATATTATATGAAAGTACATGCAAATGGCGTGGGTGGTGAATGATTTCGAAAAAGAGTGAACTTTATAGGAAATGTGTGGAAAATCTTCTGTGATGAGGTACCACTTTTTTGGTACGCTGTCGGCTGTCACATGAAAGGAGATTCCTTTGCAATCATTATGGTCCTAATTATGAAGCAGATTTTGTGTTCATGCATGACTAGGGCTTCAAAAGGACAGGTAAAATATTATTTTGCCATAACTTTTTGATAACCTCATCAATAATCATGAAACAGGAAATTTTAAATAATGAATTTCTTAGAGATTGTGAGATAATTTTCAAACAATATTGTCATATATTTGGGTTACATTTTTTGATGGATTGCACATATTATATTTAATGGAATAGAAAGAGATTTTACACTCTATCATTATTCTTCTTAACTTTTAGTCTAGAAAGTATAGAGAACTTTAACTGAAAATCATGGCACAAAAGTAAAATTTGAAGTATGAATTTTTACAGATCAATCTTACATTTTGAATAAAGTATATGCATTTCGTCACCATTGTGTACATCGTATTCATATCTGATGGGATAGATTACACTAATTCTAGTATTAAACCTAAGTCTGGTTATACATGTACATGTATTTGTGAAAGTTTGAATGAAAATAATGCTAAAACCAAATTTGCATGATTTTTTTAAAAAATAGAATTAACAACAAAAGAATAATATTGTAGATTGCATTCATATCTCTATATACATTTAATAGAAGAGAAAGAGATTTTAATCAATCATCATAAGTACTATTTTTTATTCAATTGAAATAAACCAACTCAGATTCATTTGCCATTGGTTTTGAAGACAAGTCATCTAGTGGTGAATTTTTAGGCAAAATGTATTTTTTTCCTATACAAAAAATGATACAAAGCATATTAGTTTTGGTAAGACCCCCACGTTGCCATATGAGGTAAGGATTGTACTACAAGTATTATTTCTTCAGACCAACGTATATACCTTGAAATGATTATAGGTACTGGACATGTAGCTTCATTTTCATAATTTTCTTGACACATTCCAACTTATAACAAATAATTTTCTTTCTCTATTTTGCTTTTCATGTTGTAATGTGATCAGCATACCTTATCATTTAGCAATGTGTAATAATATCTTAGATTTCTAATATCTTAAACATAATTCTTATTTTTGTATTTTTTCTTTCAGTACAGCATTGTATTTAGAATTTATTAATTTTTCAGTAAACATAGTTTTTTTTTAATATTTATGAGCTTATTTGTAATCTTGCTCATGCTAATAATTTCAAAAAGTGAGAAGTAAGTTGAAACGAGTGCACGTTCACAGTAGAAATATGAGTCTCGCAAATTTTGAGTAAAAGTCTGAACAATCGATCTGCTCAATTTTTCTTCTTTCCAATAAGACTTAAGTTAAATGATCCTTGCAGAATGTTTTTATTTTGTCTGTTATGTGATTGAGGCTTAGCCTTTGTTGTTTATTTGTCTTTGTGACTGAAATATTATTTAAGATGCATATGAAGTCATGTAATGAAAAAATAGAATTGTGCCAAAGTTTCTTTTTTTAGGCAGACACCTCAACTTTTGTGAATTATATTAACATACACATCTCATTTCTTTTTCTTTTTAAATATGTGTTTATGAAAAGCAACATATGTGTTTTAGTATGTATATAGATGTAATGTAAAGTTAATCAACTTTTTGCTGTGAGCAAAGAGCTTGCAAATATTAATGATTATGTACTGGTAGAGTTCTGAATGCAAGAATAAAATAGCTGAATGTTTTAAATACATATTCTCAAATTTAGATCACCGAGGACACAAAATATCCTTTGATTTTTGTCCTTCATTGGCATGAACGATGACATCGTCTTTTGTGTTTACAAGTGAGATTGCAATATTTTTAGTTTTAGCTCAGAATTCATTTTAAATTAGTTAGAATGCCATTACCATGAATGCTGTATTTGAATAATGATTTTTAAATCAAAATTATGGGGGTTTGAGACATGGGATGTTGTAAAAGGTCGTTGGGTATCAACGTGTTCGGGGGACCTCCCTGCACAATTTCTAGGTGGACTACCTTGACAATATGATGCTTGAAAAAATGGCCGCCATGTATATAACTACTGTTGTACAATTCTGAACATTGCTTATTAACAGTTCCTCATTTTGCCAGAAGTTGTTACCACATTCAATAGGTTAGGGGGTGATTTGCCTAAAAATCTTGAGCCAAAAATTTTTTAATAAATTTTGAAATAAATTATGAGGCCTACGGACTAGGATCTTTCTAAAAAGCTGTCCAGAAACATGGTTAATATCAAACCCAAATTCCAATTTCATTACCTTTCTAACAAAATCGTTATAGTGCTCTAAAGCTGACACTTTGATATGAGTCAAAATGGCAAATTTGGTTGCTCAGGACTGGCTTCTCCTTAAGCAATGGTAACATAGTGGCATGAAAAATAGAATATATTGCGAGAAGATGCTATCACCAAGCAGATAACTACTTTGATAGGAAGTGTAATGTCAGATGATACGATTGCATCATATTTCAATGTTACATCTCTCTTAGTTCCCGTTGCTATGCTAATAATTTGCCTAGCAACCGATATAATGTGTTTTCAGAAACCAAATTAGGCTATCGGTCAAATAATACATAAAAATATGACCTGAATTCAAGTGACACTAGGAACAGGTCTTATTTTATGCATTATATATATCTTAATTTGATTTCTAAGAACACATTATACATATATGTATATCGGTATCTAGGCAAATTATTAGCATAGCAACGATTATTTTTATCAATACAATGTTGTCTATATTACAAGAAGGTAGATATAAATTTGATCTTTTCATTTACGCATTGAAATGTATAGACGTTTCCTCTCAGAACCCAAAGTAACAGATTAATATTTTGTTCACAACTGATACTCTAATCACACCGAGACTGAAATCAATCTTTCAATAAACTGATCATAAAATAGTATTCAAGCCCCGAATTTATTACTTTATATATTAGTCAATCTGGAGTCCTTAAGGCTTATTCAAAACGAAGAACTTTTCTTCAGGAGGAAAGGCTTTTTATGAATGGATAGGAAACATTCTATAGTGTACACACACATTATGTTACATAATATTATGCTTTAATATGTTATCACAGAATAGTGACATGATAGTGACAGAGCATGGGGTAGCTGGTATGGTGACCGGTTTATTATTATCATGAAGGATAGCATCAAAGCGGATGGAATCCACATTACATGTTCATGTTTTTATGATATTATAAATGATATCCTGCCTTCGCAGTTAGCCCACTAGATTTGCTATCCTTTATTTATACAAAGAACTTATTCAAAACGAAGAACTTTCTTCAGGAAGAAAGGCTTTTTATGTATCGATAGGAAACATTCTATAGTGTACACACACATTATGTTACATAATATTATGCTTTAATATGTTGTCACTATTCTGTGATTTTGTTGTTGTAATTTTTTTTTAATCAACCCACCAAGAGCATGGGGTAGCTGGTATGGTGTCCTTAAAGATAATTATCCCGGTCGGTATAACGTTTACGTAATGATGTATATATTTATGTGTAAAAATGTAAGATAATTATGTATAAATTATGTATGATATGTAGAGTATTATTATGTTTATTATCCCCTCGTTGACGAAGTCGGAGGGGATAAAGTAACGCTGCCGTCCGTCCTTCTGTCCGTCCGTTACAAATCTGGTTTCCGTTCGATAACTGTATAGTAATATTTAACGGATTTAATGAAATTTGATATGAAGGTACATGGTATCAAAACACAGCCTAAGCTCGATTTCGGAGTATGTAGGTCAAAGATCATAGCTCATTAAATATGCAAAAATAGCCAATTATGTATCCGAAAATGTGGTTTCCGTTCGATAACTTGAGCAATGTTTGACGGATTTTAATGAAATTTGATATGAAGGTACATGGTATCAAAATACAGCCTGAGTTCGATTTTAGAGTATGTAGGTCGAAGTTCATAGCTCATTTAATATGAGAAACTACGCAATTATATATGCGAAAAATATGGTTTTTATTTCCATTTTCACTGTTCTTTAATTTTGTCACCTTCTCATATATTATGTTTTAATCTTCTGTAAATCCCTGATTTTATCACATCCTTTTTTTTTAATCATCGTACCAATTACAATAAAGTTTATTTTCAGATCTTCTTATGGGCCATTCCATAAAGTAGTAAACTTTCTGTACATCCAATCCCCAGTGTATTAGTAACTTCCTTGCCTAGTTATATAATAGTACAGTCTAATGGAGGTAACTTGTTTTGACGTATACAGACCATTTGTACCCGGCGAGGGGATGCTAAGCTTTGCGGTGACTTGTTCCTTAATGTATGTGTGTGTGTGTGTGTGAATAAAAGAAAAATTTGTAAAAATTAAAACAATATGATTTATTTCTCTTTTTCCAACCGACTTCAAACATATTGACAATCAACAGAATTTGGCTGTTCGCGGTAATCTAAAGTTATTTTGGTGTATTGTCGGTCTAGTCTGTATAACTAACATATTGTATTTTAAGAGCGGACATTAAAGTTTGAAGGAAACAGACTTTTAGGTTCATGAATACGTCACCAGAATGCTGGGTAAAGGGTGGAGGGAAAGAGAGGGTCGGGGTGGGGTTATTTATTAACTGACAGATTGGGACACGACCAGAATTGAATAAAAAGCATTGACACTCAAAGAGCATAATCTTATCAAACGATTCAATTTGTGTAGGGTTATCATTCATAACTATCATCGAGTATTCATAAAACATGAAAAAATGTGACTTTCACATTTTAATTAAAAATGGACAATTTTTTTCATATGTGAAAGTAACATGATCGCAACTAATTTCGAAAGATGAACATATATCTTCCATTTCAATACTTACTATTGGATTAAGTTTCGTAGAAACCATGTACGGATCGAGTACGTAATACGTCATTCTCGTGTCCGCAATAGGTGACGCACAAAGATGGACCCATCTGGGGCCCGTATACCAGCCAAGTTGTAACCAGATAAAACCCAGATGGGCTCCACAACATTTTGCTATATGGGGAATACGCTGCCAGGCTGATCATGGCCGACATCGTACATGAAAGAGAGAACAGAATCTTTCTCGAGACTGAGGTTATCCCTCTTGGGATCGCACGCGATGTACTGATTGAGACGGCTGATGTAACTGTGGCCGAGTACAAGAACAACGGGAGGTTCGCGATCGGACTCGGAAGAGCTGCGCGACATGCTATCAGTAGACATTTTGGAATTCGTTGAAGCTTGGAGAAGATGCAAAGTAATAACGTATAATTCGATTTGTGTTAACTGCGATAATTTGAGAGATTTCAAGAGCAAAATGCAGCGTGATATCCCGTTCAATAAGTGCAGAGATCAGACTCATTTGTTTAGAAGAAAAGTGCAGTATTTATGGAACACCTCCCCATTAAATTAGCGACGGAGTACAAAGTCGATACGATTGGTTTAGACTTTGCACCAATGCGGGAGCTTCGTCCCGATTACAATAGAATACACCAATTAACTTTCGATAGCTCGCCCGGAATGCTGGGGGCGTAAGTGTGACAGTTACGTAACGACCATCTTACTACGCCAATGGCAAAATAGAAAGTGATGCTTTTGTTTAAAAACATGACTTGATGAATAGGTCTCGTAATACATAGTAGTTGAAGTATGTTCAAGTGTAAAATTATTACTTAGTTTACGATGCCTATATTATGTATTAATGAATAATGCATTTTAGTTGTTAATACGTGTAAAATTGTCTAGTAACTGTAATAAACCCTTCTTCAAATACTAGAATCATAGTCTTGAGAAAAGAGGATCGAGCGTCAAAATTGGTAACTGTTCTAATCAAATAATAATAATAATATTCAGCTTTCATATAGCGTTTATTACATCTCGGACGTCTCATTTACCATGGCACTAAAATGTTATTTGATTTGATTTAATTATATTTATCCCCATATCAATATCAGTATCTAATAATACATTTTGATTCTATAATTAACACCAACAAAATTAATAGTTCGTATAGGAGACAAAATAGATATAGTGAGAAGGAAACAAAACTGAACGTGAAAAGAGATCAATAACTTATCTAAATGTAGGCCTATGTGAAAATTTCTATTTTGTAATGTAGTATATATGTAAGCATACTTGCATGTATAATCATTATATAGCATCCTGTCTCTATAGACTATGTAAATATAAATCATTGTAATGCATTACTGACAAGGATATTGTATTTATGAGAAAGTTATCAACATAATCTGGTCAGAAATGGTTTCATTTCCGAATTGTAAACTCCATATTGAATTGTACTACTGTTTTATGAACATTTCAATAACAAACTCTTATTATACCATCGACCATAGTTTCCTTCTTTAATCTTTTTCTTTTTATCTGTTCTTTTTTTTTTCTTCCATTTATCATATCAATTTACTAGTGATTGTCTGTTATATTTCATAATTGTCTATTTGTAGTGATATTATTCATAATTCTCGTCCATAATTCACATAAACGGATAGCCTTTTAACTACTGACTGGGTCCAAGATTTTGATGATACAAAATTAAATTGAAGATGAGAACATTTTCATTGTTTTACAATTGTAACTAATTTCAAAAGATCAATTCAATGTCAATTTCAATAGCCTTTTTTGGCAACAAGGTGTCCAAATTTTATTCTATTTGACAGCGAGGGCCCAAATATATATTTTATATCTTTTATATGAAAATTGCATCATGCGCTCATTGCAGTTTCAGAGTGATGCACAATTAATATTCTGTGATGAATATGGGATTGGAGTTTATTTCCAAAAGGGTGCCGTGACTGAAAAAATGTTTAAAACGCTGTACTTTTGGATGTTACATTGAATTGATAGAAATCATATTCAGAATACGTCATGCTCATGTTGACAATAGGTGATGCACAACGCTTTTGAAAACGCTTAGATTGATATCTGGATAGAAGTTACGATCTTGTTGTGGACGTCTATATAATCAACATGATAATATTAAGTACTTAAAGTGATAAATTGCAATTCAGTTAATATTTGTATTACTATAGGATTTGGGTTTTTTTGTTTCGCCTTGAAATTGAAGAAAAAGTGCAATTCGATCAAATTTCTCAACCAGTATGTTAAAGAGTTCCGTATCGAGCTGTCGCGAGCGTGTTTTTGTTGTTTCTGTACAGAAAAATTTGACTCATTTTTATGATGCCCATGTTGACAGCAGGTCAACAAATACCTTTTCTCTAGGTTGTTGCATTTGCCATGAGATCACACAATTATTATTCAACCTATTTAAATAAATAAGCGCACAACGCCTGATAACTAAGCGGCTGACAGCAACATGCTGCCGCGCGTTCCGCCTTTCTTGAAAATCACTTTAAAAATGCAGAAATATAAAAAAATTAGCAAATATATTATGACATCATGTTCTTCTCAATCCATTTTATAAGCCTTCATGACAGCGCCACGAATGCTACGGTAATACCTCAACATTCCAGCGTCATTGAAGTGGAAACCGTCAGACGAGAAAAGCCTGGTGTGATTGAGCGCAAAAGAGCGATGGCGCCAGAAATGCACGTTCGGCAAACCTTCAAGAAATTTGGCGAGCAGACGGTTAGTGTCTTGTACATTCGCGTTGAAGTTCGGCTTCCAATTCGGCACAAACAAACGCGGAATAAGACTACACACGAGTACATGACGCACGCCGGGTATGCGCGCAATACGAAGCGCAAGATCGACAATGGAAAGCACGGTGGATTCGGTAGTCGCGCGCCCGTCACACAGGTCGTTGGACCCGAGATCGAGAACCACAGCGTCTGAGAGAGATTCCAGACGAGATCGAGCTGCGACGATGCGGAGAATACGCTGCCAGGCTGATCATGGCCAACATCGTACATGAAAGAGAGAACGGAAGATTTCTCGAGACTGAGGTTATCCCGCTTGGGATCGCGCGCGATGTACTGATTGAGACGGCTGATGTAACTGTGGCCGAGTACAAGAACAACGGGAGGTTCGCGATCGGATTCGGAAGAGCTGCACGACATGCTATCAGTAGACATTTTGGAATTCGTCGAGAATAAGCTTGGAGAAGATGCAAAGTAATAACGTATAATTTTGAGAGATTTCAAGAGCAAAATGCAGCGTGATATCCCGTTCAATAAGTCCAGAGATCAGACTGATTTGTTTAGAAGAAAAGTGCAGTATTTATGGAAAACCTCCCCATTAAATTAGCGACGGAGTACAAAGTCGATACGATTGGTTTAGACTTTGCACCAATGCGGGAGCTTCGTCCCGATTACAATAGAATAAACCAATTAACTTTCTAAAGCTCGCCCGGAATGCCGGGGGCGAGGATGTGAAGGTTACGTAACAACGTGATTGGGTCAGACTTTGCGCCAATGAGAGAGCTCCGCCCCAATACAATGGAAGACAACCAATTAACTTTCGATAGCTCGCCCGGAATGCCGGGGGCGTAAGTGTGACAGTTACGTAACGACCATCTTACTACGCCAATGGCAAAATAGAAAGTGATGCTTTTGTTTAAAAACATGACTTGATGAATAGGTCTCGTAATACATAGTAGTTGAAGTATGTTCAAGTGTAAAATTATTACTTAGTTTACGATGCCTATATTATGTATTAATGAATAATGCATTTTAGTTGTTAATACTTGTAAAATTGTCTAGTAACTGTAATAAACCCTTCTTCAAATACTAGAATCATAGTCTTGAGAAAAGAGGATCGAGCGTCAAAATTGGTAACTGTTCTTATCAAATAATAATAATAATATTCAGCTTTCATATAGCGTTTATTACATCTCGGACGTCTCATTTACCATGGCACTAATATGTTATTTGATTTGATTTAATTATATTTATCCCCATATCAATATCAGTATCTCATGATACATTTTGATTCTATAATTAACACCAAAAATGTAATAGTTCGTATAGGAGACAAAATAGATATAGTGAGAAGGAAACAAAACTGAACTTGAAAAGAGATCAATAACTTATCTAAATGTATAGGCCTACGTGAAAATGTCTATTTTGTAATGTAGTACATGTATATATGTAAGCATACTTGCATGTATAGTCATTATATAGCATCCTGTCTCTATAGACTATGTAAATATAAATCATTTTAATGCATTAATGACAAGGATATTGTATTTATCAGAAAGTTGTCAACATAATCTGGTCAGAAATGGTTTCATTTTCGAATTGTAAACTCCATACTGAATTGTATTACTGTTTTTTTTATGATCATTTCAATAACAAACTCTTATTATACCATCGACCATAGTTTCCTTCTTTAATCTTTTCCTTTTTATCTGTTCCTTCTTTTTTCTTCTTCCTTTTATCATATCAATTTACTAGTGATTGTCTGTTATATTTCATAATTGTCTATTTGTAGTGATATTATTCATAATTCTCGTCTAGAATTCACATAAACGGATAGACTTTTAACTACTGACTGGGTCCAAGATTTTGATGATACAAATTTAAATTGAAGATGAGAACATTTTCATTGTTTTACAATTGTAACTAATTTCTAAAGATCAACTCAATGTCAATTTCAATAGCCTTTTTTGGCAACAAGGTGTCCGAATTTCATTCTATTTGACACCGAGGGCTCAAATATATATTTTATATCTTTTATATGGAAATTGCATCATGCGCTCATTGCAGTTTCAGAGTGATGCACAATAAATATTCTGTGATGGAGTTTATTTCCAAAAGGGTGGCGTGACTGAAAAAATGTTTAAAACGCTGTACTTTTGGATGTTACATTGAATTATTAGAAATCATATTCAGAATACGCCATGCTCATGTTGACAATAGGTGATGTACAACGCTTTTGAAAACGCTTAGATCGATATCTGGATAGAAGTTACGATCTTGTTGTGGACGTCTATATAATCAACATGATAATATTAAGTACTTAAATTGCTAATTGCCATTCAGTTAATATTTGTATAACTATAGGATTTGGTTTTCCTTGTTTCGCCTTAGAAATTGAAGAAAAAATGCAATTCGATCAAATTTCTCAACCAGTATGCTAAAGAGTTCCGCATCGAGCTGTCGCGAGTTTGTTTTTGTTGTTTCTGTACAGAAAGATTTGACTCATTTTTATGATGCCCAAATACCTTTTCTCTAGGTTGTTGCATTTGCCATGAGATCACACAATTATTATTCAACCTATTTAAATAAATAAGCGCACAACGCCTGATAACTAAGCGGCTGACAACAACATGCTGCCGCGCGTTCCGTCTTTCTTGAAAATCACTTTAAAAATGCAGAAATATAAAAAAATAGCAAATATATTATGACATCATGTTCTTCTCAATCCATTTTATAAGCCTTCATGACAGCGCCACGAATGCTTCGGTAATACCTCAACATTCCAGCGTCATTGAAGTGGAAACCGTCAGACGAGAAAAGCCTGGTGTGATTGAGCGCAAAGAGCGATGGCGCCAGAAATGCACGTTCGGCAAACCTTCAAGAAATTTGGCGAGCAGACGGTTAGTGTCTTGTACATTCGCGTTGAAGTTCGGCTTCCAATTCGGCACAAACAAACGCGGAATAAGACTACACACGAGTACATGACGCACGCCGGGTATGCGCGCAATACGAAGCGCAAGATCGACAATGGAAAGCACGGTGGATTCGGTAGTCGCGCGCCCGTCACACAGGTCGTTGGACCCGAGATCGAGAACCACAGCGTCTGGAGAGATTCCAGACGAGATCGAGCTGCGACGATGCGGAGAATACGCTGCCAGGCTGATCATGGCCAACATCGTACATGAAAGAGAGAACGGAAGATTTCTCGAGACTGAGGTTATCCCGCTTGGGATCGCGCGCGATGTACTGATTGAGACGGCTGATGTAACTGTGGCCGAGTACAAGAACAACGGGAGGTTCGCGATCGGACTTGGATGAGCTGCACGACATGCTATCAGTAGACATTTTGGAATTCGTTGAAGCTTGGAGAAGATGCAAAGTAATAACGTATAATTCGATTTTTGTTAACTGCGATAATTTGAGAGATTTCAAGAGCAAAATGCAGCGTGATATCCCGTTCAACAAGTCCTGAGATCAGACTGATTTCTTTAGAAGAAAAGTGCAGTATTTATGGAAAACCTCCCCAGTAAATTAACGACGGAGTACAAAGTCGATACGATTGGTTTAGAGTTTGCACCAATGCGGGAGCTTCGTCCCGATTACAATAGAATAAACCAATTAACTTTCTAAAGCTCGCCCGGAATGCCGGGGGCGAGGATGTGAAGGTTACGTAACAACGTGATTGGGTCAGACTTTGCGCCAATGAGAGAGCTCCGCCCCAATACAATGGAAGACAACCAATTAACTTTCGATAGCTCGCCCGGAATGCCGGGGGCGTAAGTGTGACAGTTACGTAACGACCATCTTACTACGCCAATGGCAAAATAGAAAGTGATGCTTTTGTTTTGATTTTGACTTGATGAATAGGTCTCGTAATACATAGTAGTTGAAGAATGTTCAAGTGTAAAATTATTACTTAGTTTACGATGCCTATGTTAATATATGTATTAATGAATAATGCATTTTAGTTGTTAATACTTGTAAAATTGTCTAGTAACTGTAATAAACCCTTCTTCAAATACTAGAATCATAGTCTTGAGAAAAGAGGATCGAGCGTCAAAATTGGTAACTGTTCTTATCAAATAATAATAATAATAATAATATTCAGCTTTCATATAGCGTTTATTACATCTCGGACGTCTCATTTACCATGGCACTAATATGTTATTTGATTTGATTTAATTATATTTATCCCCATACCAATATCAGTATCTCATAATACATTTTGAATCAATAATTAAGACCACAAAATGTAATAGTTCGTATAGGAGACAAAATAGATATAGTGAGAAGGAAACAAAACTGAACGTGAAAAGAGATCAATAACTTATCTAAATGTAGGCCTATGTGAAAATTTCTATTTTGTAATGTAGTATACATGTAAGCATACTTGCATGTATAATCATTATATAGCATCCTGTCTCTATAGACTATGTAAATATAAATCATTGTAATGCATTACTGACAAGGATATTGTATTTATCAGAAAGTTATCAACATAATCTGGTCAGAAATGGTTTCATTTCCGAATTGTAAACTCCATACTGAATTGTATTACTGTTTTTTTATGAACATTTCAATAACAAACTCTTATTATACCATCGACCATAGTTTCCTTCTTTAATCTTTTCCTTTTTATCTGTTCCTTCTTTTTCTTCTTCCTTTTATCATATCAATTTACTAGTGATTGTCTGTTATATTTCATAATTGTCTATTTGTAGTGATATTATTCATAATTCTCGTCTAGAATTCACATAAACGGATAGACTTTTAACTACCGACTGAGTCCAAGATTGTGATGATACAAATTGAAATTGAAGATGAGAACATTTTCATTGATTTACAATTGTTACTAATTTCGAAAGATCAACTCACTATCAATTTCAATAGCCTTTTTTGGCAACAAGGTGTCCGAATTTCATTCTATTTGACAGCGAGGGCCCAAATATATATTTTATATCTTTTATATGGAAATTGCATCATGCGCTCATTGCAGTTTCAGAGTGATGCACAATAAATATTCTGTGATGAATATGGGATTGGAGTTTATTTCCAAAAGGGTGCCGTGACTGAAAAAATGTTTAAAACGCTGTACTTTTGGATGTTACATTGAATTGATAGAAATCATATTCAGAATACGTCATGCTCATGTTGACAATAGGTGATGCACAACGCTTTTGAAAACGCTTAGATCGATATCTGGATAGAAGTTACGATCTTGTTGTGGACGTCTATATAATCAACATGATAATATTAAGTACTTAAATTGCAAATTGCAATTCAGTTAATATTTGTATTACTATAGGATTTGGTTTTCTTTGTTTCGCCTTAGAAATTGAAGAAAAAATGCAATTCGATCAAATTTCTCAACCAGTATGCTAAAGAGTTCCGCATCGAGCTGTCGCGAGTGTGTTTTTGTTGTTTCTGTACAGAAAGATTTGACTCATTTTTATGATGCCCATGTTGACAGCAGGTCAACAAATACCTTTTCTCTAGGTTGTTGCATTTGCCATGAGATCACACAATTATTATTCAACCTATTTAAATAAATAAGCGCACAACGCCTGATAACTAAGCGGCTGACAGCAACATGCTGCCGCGCGTTCCGCCTTTCTTGAAAATCACTTTAAAAATGCAGAAATATAAAAAAATAGCAAATATATTATGACATCATGTTCTTCTCAATCCATTTTATAAGCCTTCATGACAGCGCCACGAATGCTACGGTAATACCTCAACATTCCAGCGTCATTGAAGTGGAAACCGTCAGACGAGAAAAGCCTGGTGTGATTGAGCGCAAAAGAGCGATGGCGCCAGAAATGCACGTTCGGCAAACCTTCAAGAAATTTGGCGAGCAGACGGTTAGTGTCTTGTACATTCGCGTTGAAGTTCGGCTTCCAATTCGGCACAAACAAACGCGGAATAAGACTACACACGAGTACATGACGCACGCCGGGTATGCGCGCAATACGAAGCGCAAGATCGACAATGGAAAGCACGGTGGATTCGGTAGTCGCGCGCCCGTCACACAGGTCGTTGGACCCGAGATCGAGAACCACAGCGTCTGGAGAGATTCCAGACGAGATCGAGCTGCGACGATGCGGAGAATACGCTGCCAGGCTGATCATGGCCAACATCGTACATGAAAGAGAGAACGGAAGATTTCTCGAGACTGAGGTTATCCCGCTTGGGATCGCGCGCGATGTACTGATTGAGACGGCTGATGTAACTGTGGCCGAGTACAAGAACAACGGGAGGTTCGCGATCGGATTCGGAAGAGCTGCACGACATGCTATCAGTAGACATTTTGGAATTCGTTGAAGCTTGGAGAAGATGCAAAGTAATAACGTATAATTCGATTTTTGTTAACTGCGATAATTTGAGAGATTTCAAGAGCAAAATGCAGCGTGATATCCCGTTCAATAAGTCCAGAGATCAGACTGATTTGTTTAGAAGAAAAGTGCAGTATTTATGGAAAACCTCCCATTAAATTAACGACGGAGTACAAAGTCGATACGATTGGTTTAGACTTTGCACCAATGCGGGAGCTTCGTCCCGATTACAATAGAATAAACCAATTAACTTTCTAAAGCTCGCCCGGAATGCCGGGGGCGAGGATGTGAAGGTTACGTAACAACGTGATTGGGTCAGACTTTGCGCCAATGAGAGAGCTCCGCCCCAATACAATGGAAGACAACCAATTAACTTTCGATAGCTCGCCCGGAATGCCGGGGGCGTAAGTGTGACAGTTACGTAACGACCATCTTACTACGCCAATGGCAAAATAGAAAGTGATGCTTTTGTTTAAAAACATGACTTGATGAATAGGTCTCGTAATACATAGTAGTTGAAGTATGTTCAAGTGTAAAATTATTACTTAGTTTACGATGCCTATGTTAATATATGTATTAATGAATAATGCATTTTAGTTGTTAATACTTGTAAAATTGTCTAGTAACTGTAATAAACCCTTCTTCAAATACTAGAATCATAGTCTTGAGAAAAGAGGATCGAGCGTCAAAATTGGTAACTGTTCTTATCAAATAATAATAATAATATTCAGCTTTCATATAGCGTTTATTACATCTCGGACGTCTCATTTACCATGGCACTAATATGTTATTTGATTTGATTTAATTATATTTATCCCCATATCAATATCAGTATCTCATGATACATTTTGATTCTATAATTAACACCAAAAAATGTAATAGTTCGTATAGGAGACAAAATAGATATAGTGAGAAGGAAACAAAACTGAACGTGAAAAGAGATCAATAACCTATCTAAATGTAGGCCTATGTGAAAATTTCTATTTTGTAATGTAGTACATGTATATATGTAAGCATACTTGCATGTATAATCATTATATAGCATCCTGTCTCTATAGACTATGTAAATATAAATCATTCTAATGCATTAATGACAAGGATATTGTATTTATCAGAAAGTTGTCAACATAATCTGGTCAGAAATGGTTTCATTTTCGAATTGTAAACTCCATACTGAATTGTATTACTGTTTTTTATGATCATTTCAATAACAAACTCTTATTATACCATCGACCATAGTTTCCTTCTTTAATCTTTTCCTTTTATCTGTTCCTTCTTTTTCTTCTTCCTTTTATCATATCCATTTACTAGTGATTGTCTGTTATATTTCATAATTGTCTATTTGTAGTGATCTTATTCATAATTCTCGTCTAGAATTCACATAAACGGATAGACTTTTAACTACCGACTGAGTCCAAGATTGTGATGATACAAATTGAAATTGAAGATGAGAACATTTTCATTGATTTACAATTGTTACTAATTTCGAAAGATCAACTCACTATCAATTTCAATAGCCTTTTTTGGCAACAAGGTGTCCGAATTTCATTCTATTTGACAGCGAGGGCCCAAATATATATTTTATATCTTTTATATGGAAATTGCATCATGCGCTCATTGCAGTTTCAGAGTGATGCACAATAAATATTCTGTGATGAATATGGGATTGGAGTTTATTTCAAAAGGGTGCCGTGACTGAAAAAAATGTTTAAAACGCTGTACTTTTGGATGTTACATTGAATTGATAGAAATCATATTCAGAATACGTCATGCTCATGTTGACAATAGGTGATGCACAACGCTTTTGAAAACGCTTAGATCGATATCTGGATAGAAGTTACGATCTTGTTGTGGACGTCTATATAATCAACATGATAATATTAAGTACTTAAATTGCAAATTGCAATTCAGTTAATATTTGTATTACTATAGGATTTGGTTTTCTTTGTTTCGCCTTAGAAATTGAAGAAAAAAAGCAATTCGATAAAATTTCTCAACCAGTATGCTAAAGAGTTCCGCATCGAGCTGTCGCGAGTGTGTTTTTGCTGTTTCTGTACAGAAAGATTTGACTCATTTTTATGATGCCCATGTTGACAGCAGGTCAACAAATACCTTTTCTCTAGGTTGTTGCATTTGCCATGAGATCACACAATTATTATTCAACCTATTTAAATAAATAAGCGCACAACGCCTGATAACTAAGCGGCTGACAGCAACATGCTGCCGCGCGTTCCGCCTTTCTTGAAAATCACTTTAAAAATGCAGAAATATAAAAAAATAGCAAATATATTATGACATCATGTTCTTCTCAATCCATTTTATAAGCCTTCATGACAGCGCCACGAATGCTACGGTAATACCTCAACATTCCAGCGTCATTGAAGTGGAAACCGTCAGACGAGAAAAGCCTGGTGTGATTGAGCGCAAAAGAGCGATGGCGCCAGAAATGCACGTTCGGCAAACCTTCAAGAAATTTGGCGAGCAGACGGTTAGTGTCTTGTACATTCGCGTTGAAGTTCGGCTTCCAATTCGGCACAAACAAACGCGGAATAAGACTACACACGAGTACATGACGCACGCCGGGTATGCGCGCAATACGAAGCGCAAGATCGACAATGGAAAGCACGGTGGATTCGGTAGTCGCGCGCCCGTCACACAGGTCGTTGGACCCGAGATCGAGAACCACAGCGTCTGAGAGAGATTCCAGACGAGATCGAGCTGCGACGATGCGGAGAATACGCTGCCAGGCTGATCATGGCCAACATCGTACATGAAAGAGAGAACGGAAGATTTCTCGAGACTGAGGTTATCCCGCTTGGGATCGCGCGCGATGTACTGATTGAGACGGCTGATGTAACTGTGGCCGAGTACAAGAACAACGGGAGGTTCGCGATCGGATTCGGAAGAGCTGCACGACATGCTATCAGTAGACATTTTGGAATTCGTTGAAGCTTGGAGAAGATGCAAAGTAATAACGTATAATTCGATTTTTGTTAACTGCGATAATTTGAGAGATTTCAAGAGCAAAATGCAGCGTGATATCCCGTTCAATAAGTGCAGAGATCAGACTGATTTGTTTAGAAGAAAAGTGCAGTATTTATGGAAAACCTCCCATTAAATTAGCGACGGAGTACAAAGTCGATACGATTGGTTTAGACTTTGCACCAATGCGGGAGCTTCGTCCCGATTACAATAGAATAAACCAATTAACTTTCTAAAGCTCGCCCGGAATGCCGGGGGCGAGGATGTGAAGGTTACGTAACAACGTGATTGGGTCAGACTTTGCACCAATGAGAGAGCTCCGCCCCAATACAATGGAAGACAACCAATTAACTTTCGATAGCTCGCCCGGAATGCCGGGGGCGTAAGTGTGACAGTTACGTAACGACCATCTTATTACGCCAATGGCAAAATAGAAAGTGATGCTTTTGTTTAAAAACATGACTTGATGAATAGGTCTCGTAATACATAGTAGTTGAAGTATGTTCAAGTGTAAAATTATTACTTAGTTTACGATGCCTATGTTAATATATGTATTAATGAATAATGCATTTTAGTTGTTAATACTTGTAAAATTGTCTAGTAACTGTAATAAACCCTTCTTCAAATACTAGAATCATAGTCTTGAGAAAAGAGGATCGAGCGTCAAAATTGGTAACTGTTCTTATCAAATAATAATAATAATAATAATATTCAGCTTTCATATAGCGTTTATTACATCTCGGACGTCTCATTTACCATGGCACTAATATGTTATTTGATTTGATTTAATTATATTTATCCCCATATCAATATCAGTATCTCATGATACATTTTGATTCTATAATTAACACCAAAAAATGTAATAGTTCGTATAGGAGACAAAATAGATATAGTGAGAAGGAAACAAAACTGAACGTGAAAAGAGATCAATAACCTATCTAAATGTAGGCCTATGTGAAAATTTCTATTTTGTAATGTAGTACATGTATATATGTAAGCATACTTGCATGTATAATCATTATATAGCATCCTGTCTCTATAGACTATGTAAATATAAATCATTCTAATGCATTAATGACAAGGATATTGTATTTATCAGAAAGTTGTCAACATAATCTGGTCAGAAATGGTTTCATTTTCGAATTGTAAACTCCATACTGAATTGTATTACTGCTTTTTATGATCATTTCAATAACAAACTCTTATTATACCATCGACCATAGTTTCCTTCTTTAATCTTTTCCTTTTTATCTGTTCCTTCTTTTTTCTTCTTCCTTTTATCATATCAATTCACTAGTGATTGTCTGTTATATTTCATAATTGTCTATTTGTAGTGATATTATTCATAATTCTTGTTTAGAATTCACATAAACGGATAGACTTTTAACTACTGACTGGGTCCAAGATTTTGATGATACATATTTAAATTGAAGATGAGAACATTTTCATTGTTTTACAATTGTAACTAATTTCGAAAGATCAACTCAATGTCAATTTCAATAGCCTTTATGGCAACAAGGTGTCCGAATTTCATTCTATTTGACAGCGAGGGCCCAAATATATATTTTATATGGAAATTGCATCATGCGCTCATTGCAGTTTCAGAGTGATGCACAATAAATATTCTGTGATGAATATGGGATTGGAGTTTATTTCCAAAAGGGTGCCGTGACTGAAAAAATGTTTAAAACGCTGTACTTTTGGATGTTACATTGAATTGATAGAAATCATATTCAGAATACGCCATGCTCATGTTGACAATAAGTGATGTGCAACGCTTTTGAAAACGCTTAGATCGATATCTGGATAGAAGTTACGATCTTGTTGTGGACGTCTATATAATCAACATGATAATATTAAGTACTTAAATTGCAAATTGTAATTCAGTTAATATTTGTATTACTATAGGATTTGGTTTTCTTTGTTTCGCCTTAGAAATTGAAGAAAAAATGCAATTCGATCAAATTTCTCAACCAGTATGCTAAAGAGCTCCGCATCGAGCTGTCGCGAGTTTGTTTTTGTTGTTTCTGTACAGAAAGATTTGACTCATTTTTATGATGCCCATGTTGACAGCAGGTCAACAAATACCTTTTCTCTAGGTTGTTGCATTTGCCATGAGATCACACAATTATTATTCAACCTATTTAAATAAATAAGCGCACAACGCCTGATAACTAAGCGGCTGACAACAACATGCTGCCGCGCGTTCCGTCTTTCTTGAAAATCACTTTAAAAATGCAGAAATGTGAAAAAATTAGCAAATATATTATGACATCATGTTCTTCTCAATCCATTTCATAAGCCTTCATGACAGCGCCACGAATGCTACGGTAATACCTCAACATTCCAGCGTCATTGAAGTGGAAACCGTCAGACGAGAAAAGCCTGGTGTGATTGAGCGCAAAGGAGCGATGGCGCCAGAAATGCACGTTCGGCAAACTTTCAAGAAATTTGGCGAGCAGACGGTTAGTGTCTTGTACATTCGCGTTGAAGTTCGGCTTCCAATTCGGCACAAACAAACGCGGAATAAGACTACACACGAGTACATGACGCACGCCGGGTATGCGCGCAATACGAAGCGCAAGATCGATGAATGGAAAGCACGGTGGATTCGGTAGTCACACGCCTGTCGCACAGGTCGTTGGACCCGAGATCGAGAACCACGGCGTCTGGAGAGAGATTCCAGACGAGATCGAGCTGCGACGATGCGGAGAATACGCTGCCAGGCTGATCATGGCCAACATCGTACATGAAAGAGAAAACGGAAGATTTCTCGAGACTGAGGTTATCCCGCTTGGGATCGCGCGCGATGTACTGATTGAGACGGCTGATGTAACTGTGGCCGAGTACAAGAACAACGGGAGGTTCGCGATCGGACTCGGACGAGCTGCAAGACATGCTATCAGTAGACATAGCACAATACGTGAGGATGCTTGGCGCAGATGCGAAGTAAAAAAGTGTATAATTCGGTTAACGGTAAGGCGTTATCAGTTCACATATTTATAGAACAACCCCTTTTTGAGTTATCAATATTATTGACTGCAAGTCGTTGTGATAGGTCTAAACTTTGCACCAATAAGAGAGCTCCATCCCGGACACAATAGAAGATACCAATTAACTTGTTAAAGTTAGCCCGGAATGCCGGGGCGTGGTTGTAAAAGTTACGTAACGACGTTCTTACTACGCCAATAGCACAATAGAAAGTGATGCTTTTGTTTAAAACGCACAATTTTGTGTCGTTTAATACGAAGATGACATGATGAATAGGTTTCAAGTTTAAACAGATTCAAGGATAAAATTATTAGTTTACGGTGACAATGGGCTATGGAGCCACCAACCATGTAAGCACCTGACAGCATGCAAATTCTATTCCTGTACTCTAAATGACATTGATAATTATATTTTGTTTTTATGAATTATGCATTTTGTTGTAAATACTCGTTATAGTCCCTATTAATTGTAATAAACCTTTGTTCAAATACTATAATTTAATCAAACCTCGTTCAAATACTATAAATTGATAAAACCTCGTTTAAATAGTATGAGTTTAATAATAAAACCTCGTTCAAATACTGTAATTTAATCAAACCTCGTTCAAATACTATAATTTGATAAACCCTCGTTCAAATACTATAATTTAATAAACCCTCGTTCAAATACTATAATTTAATAAACCCTCATTCAAATGCTATAATTTAATAACCCCTCGTTCAAATACTATAAATTAATTAAACCTCGTTCAAATACTATAATTTGATAAACCCTCGTTCAAATACTATAATTTAATAAACCCTTGTTCAAATACTATAATTTTATAAACCCTCGTTCAAATACTATGATTCAATAAAAATAGCCGATTTGGACATAATAGTTATATGGTGTGAAACTTTTATTGCTGAAAGGTCATCAGTCCTTTGTACGTGAACATGAAAGAAAAATACCGAAACAAAAACAAGCAACAACACGCACACACACCTTTTTAAAATTTATTTGGTTTTTTTTCTTTCCCCAAATGTAATACAAACAAGAACATACAATTTAATAAAATAAACAAACCTTTTTTAAATATTAATTGCTTATACATAAACAAAATTAAACAAAAATCTCGTTTGCAGTATATTATAACTGAGCAACAGATTCAATTTCAATGTATAAGTCAATTGTACATGTTATTCACTCTATATAAAAATAAAAAAAAACGTTTACAAATCTGGAGGTTATTTTACTGGTACAAGAAACTAAGTCCTGCTCCTCCCTGCCCCCCTCCCTCACAAAAACACACACACACACACTCCTCACTCAGTGGATGTCTGCTAACATTCTCAACTCAAGAAATATACTAAATAAGTAAGTTAACCAAGCTGCAAAATAGAGTAACACTTTAACAAGCTCACGGTGGAGAGGAAAACAAATCTTAATTAACACTAAGCAGTTCCCACTTTAGAAAATGTAATCACAGCTTTCCCATTCTAAGGCTATTTTCTTTTCCTCATCCCTATAATTAAAAATGGTTTTCCTCACACACATACACACACACACAAACACAAACACTGAAAATAGTGAGCAATCATATTTCTTAATATTGGCATTTCAGTCAAAATTTTCACTCGGCATTTTTCTCTTACCTTGACTGATCGAATCCGCCTTGTCTTTTTTTTGTTTTTTTTTTTGTTAGTAGAATTTACACATCACTTTTTATAGGAAGGATGTATTTCAGCCAGAACGACCACAGGTACAGTACATTTTCTTTAATAGTTCTTGGTACGTTTCACATTAAAAACGAAAAATATCTGATTTTAACGATTGTATGCTAGTATATTAAATGTACAATCAATAAGCGTATCTTCGGGGGGGGCACGCAGCATCTGAAGGAGCGCAAGACGAAAGTGTAAGGGTGCAAAAGGGAGAAAGAGAAATTAAATAAAACGAAGAAAAATTATGATTCTAGAGGATTTTTGTTATTGATCTACAATACACAGGATAAATTGCATTAGATTTTGTTTGTTTGTTGTTGTATTTTTTGGGGTGGGGGTGGTTACTATGCGAAAGTTTGAAAAAGAGCAAACAATTTGATCCTTCGCATAAAATATGTTTAATGGCATGTATTATATTGATCTTAACAATCAGCGTGGAAAAACGCCTTATGTGCATGCGGGATAGGCACCATATGGAACCAATACAATAACCATGCACGCCCTCCTTCGCACGTTGAATGGTGGAAAAAAAAACCAAAACAAGATGATACATAAACATCTGGGAGGGAACCCTTTGTTGCTGGAAGGCCATCAATCCTTTGTGGATGAACATCGGAAAAAAAACACAGCGAAAAAAAATATAAAAAAGAAGAAAAAGAAAGAAAGAGCAAACAACATGTGTATTTCATTGTCGCTGACAAAAGTGAGTACACATATTTGTTCTTGTCTGCATTTCAATCAAAATTTCTTCCCGACATTACACGTTCATGATGTTGACTCTATTAGACGGACAAGGGAGTATCAATCTTGGAATTCGCCTTGTTTAATTTGTTTTCTAAGTAGAATTTGCACATCACTTTATAAATGAAGGGTGGATTGCAACCAGGACGACCACAGGTAAAGTGCATCTTGAAACAAAAGGATTTGATTTTAATAATTGTATGCTTGCCTAATAAATGTACAATCAGTGGCATCTTTTCGGGGGGGGGGGCGGGTGTGTGGTAGTCCCCGGGTTACACCGAAGGGGCACAAGACACTGGTGCGGGGTGCAAAGGAGAGAAAGAGAAATGAAATAAAAGGAAAAAAATTATGATCCATAAGGATTTTTCAGAAATAATATTTTTTCAGGGTATAATATGCGACAATTTGCCCCATTATAGGATATAGTTTATAAAAAGCCTTGTAAAGGGTATAACATTTGAACAAAACACAATTCTCTTCGTTTTGCTCTCTATTTTAAGTTTTATAAGTGTCATTAATAGCCTTTCTTCGATATAGCGCTCCCATAAACAGGCCTGATTATAAAACGACATTTGGGGTTCAACATTCGAGAACAAAAATAGTAACTTTCGGTTACCTTGTTAAATTAGGCGACTATATAAATCTAGATATTTCGTTAATTTTGCGCCAAATTTTAGGAAGAAGTGAAAAGGCAACGGTTTTATTCATTTTCGAAATTTGGAACTCGACCGCTTGATTACAGTGCTTCCTTTGGAATATTAGGTAAAATACAAAAGGAAATGCGTTTTTGAGTGTTCTAAATGCAAAAGTCTGCCGCGCAGTCGCTTTACCTTTAGTTGTTGCGTTCTTTTTAATATCTTAAAATGCACTGTACTCTCCCTTTTCAGAATACCTGAGAGCGATGACTGGTAGTTGAATGCGGTGGATAATTCAGACAGGAATAACACGAAGTGACATCTGCGGATACAAATATTTTTGGTGAACAATTTCCTCCGCTATTTTGATAAACTCGTTTTAAGAACAAGTGCATGCATGGAGCTAAATCGATTACGACTATAATATTTTTACTAACAATACAGACAGTGTAAATCAATTAAGAGAAATGTGTGACCAGGCCCAATTTCAAGAAGCATCCATCTAATGACGTTCACTGCAAGAAGGATTCACTCGTTTTTTTTCGGATAATCCTTTCAACTGCAAAATGTCCGACCGACTGTTTGCTTGATAACAAGAAAAATAACTAACACTGTTTTTTGGCGCAAGTGGAATAACACTCAAGTTTTAATTTTCGAAGGTCGTCTAAAATATAACTGTGTTTTAATATTAAACCCTGCCTAAGCTACCAATTGTGAGTACGTCCATCGGTCATTACCGATGAAATAGAGCAGTTACTGTAATTGTATGATTTAATTTGGAAAAATCGTAATTCCGAACGAGTTATACTTGTATAGGGGGAATAGTTCTGTCTCGTATCATTTCCTTGTCTTTGACATACCGTTAGTGAGTCGACGCTTTTATTCAAAATGGTTAAGTGTTTCGTTTCGTTTGAAATTTGCACTGTGATCTTTGTTCTCTTCTCAATTACACTCACCAAGGGTGGCAGTAAAAAATTGTGGGCTCTTGAAGGGGATGAGATAATACTTGATTTTAGTCACCCTTGTGACAGCGGAAGGGTCACTTTACAATATGGACTCAGACTTCCATTTTACGATTCAGCTAAACGAGAGTCATCATCATTGCCCGAGAATCAAGAACTTGTGTCTGAATTTGACCTAGAGAATAATGACTGTTCTCTCCTTCTTAAAATCAACCCTGTCCTAAGATCTGATAAAGGCGGATATGTTTTCATTGCATATGGTGGTGATGGAAATTTCCTAGATGACACAAGTGTTAATTTGAATGTTGATTACCCACCGGGTAAGGCGTCTTGCGGGTGGGGATCGGAGAAAGTTGCTGATGACTTGCGCTCATTAGAATGCACAGCGCAGTCTGGTAGTTTGCTTGGGGAAATTATTTGCTATCAGGATGGAATAAGGGTCCACACAGTGGGTAGTCCTAGGGATAGTGATGACAATATTCTAAAGCAGACCTTGTGGGTGAGGTATTCTCAGACTGCATTTTGTTGCTCTGCTGTTGTAGGACATTCAGTTGATAGATGCAAATGCAAGGAATACACATGGGGTCTCCATGGCAATCTCACAGAGCCCTGCCCTGTTGGAAAGATTACAACACATCAAGAAGCTTCACCATCTTCCCAAAGTCCCACTTCTAGTCCAAGCCAAGAAGTAACACAGAAGACAAAGAAGAATCAAAGGTCAAATGTTGTATTACACGTGAGTTGTTCGTGTGTCACTGGAATATCAGCAATTATTATCGGTCTCCTTATAGCTCTCACAATGCGTAATCGTAAGGCTAACCAAGTCAAGAAAAATGCGAAAACAACAAACTCTCAATCAGATCATGTAGATATAGATTATACGTCGGTGGAGACAGATGGACATTAAATTTGGCAATGCTCTCAAAAACCAAATCTTCAAATCAAATCAAATCTTCATAATAAACTTTTTACTGTAAAACGTTCATTTTCCTACAAGTCTAGGCACACCCTAAATGCTTTTAAACATAATTTAATGTCGTTCCACTAAAATGCTAACCCAACGAAAAACCCATTTGGTCTGTATCGAGTAGGGCGTTCATTTAAACTACACCGATATTTGTTTTCATCTTATTAATCCCATTTATGTATTTAATGTTGGACTTTTATGATTATTATGAAATTCATGTTTGCTTGTTTGGTTTTTTTTTTCGTAATATATATTTTTTTAAATAATTTTGATATTCCTGGACCGGCTGAATAAGCGCAATCCAGCCGTTTCCTTTGTGTTTTCTTTATATTTTATTTGTATTATAGATTTTTTTTTTTTAATGGAACGGGAAAATACTACTACTACTAGTACTACTAATGTTTATAGTTATGTTGTAGATTTTTTTTTAAGTGTGGAATTATGGGGGAAATACCTATGAACATGGTATTTTTAATTATTGTGCGATTTCCGTACTTTTTATTTTTCCAAGATTATAGAAAGAATTGTATATAATGGTTTTAAAGTTTCTTCATGAAGCCATTCTCTATTAACTGAAAATCAATATGGATTTATTAAAGAAAAAAATTTCAACTGGATTAGCCTTAATTAGTGTGCATATTTATATAATTAATGCATTAAATGAATTTAACAAAACTTCATACAGTCGGAATCTTTCAAGACTTGAGTGAAGTCTTTGATTTTATTGATTATTCTATTTTATTGCAAGAATTACAATTTTACGGTGTAAGAGCGCTTCCTCTACTTTGGTTTCCCAATTACTAACAAAATCGTGTGCAAAATGTTTTCAATAATGAAGCTTTAACTGATCCCTTTACTGCTTTATGTGGTGTTCCCCTAAGGGTCTATTTTGGGATTACTATTTTTTTAAATTTTTATTGACCACCTACCGGCCTAAATGTTCTGATAAATTAAAATTCATACTTTTTGCTGATGATACCAAAATACTTGTCTTAGACAATAACATTGAATCTATAACTAATGTTTTTAATTTTGAATCAGAAAAAGTATCACATTGGTTTAAATGTAATATGTTATTACTAAATATGGACAAATAAAAATTTATATAGCTTTATATAAATAATTCTTTCGAATAATAATGTTGATTCATTGATGAACCTGCATATTAAAATCTTTAATAAAATTATTAAGCCTGTAACTCACACAAAGTTTTTAGGAGTCTTAGACGAATGTTTTCTTGGAATAATCATATTTCAGAAATTACAAATAAAATACCTAAGAATGTCGGTATCATCAGCAAACTTAGTCTTTTCTTGCCCAAACGAATTATTTTAACTTTGTATAATACTCTCATTTTACCATATTTTAGTTATTTTAATACAGTATGAGAAAACACGTACCGACCTAAGCTACACACATAACTTATCCTACAAAAAAAGAGTTAGAATATGTTATTTCTGTAGCCGATTAGCGCACACGAAAGAATTGTTTGTTCAGATTAAATTACTCAATGTATATCGATTAAATTTATATTATAGTACAATACTAATGTTTAAATATAAGCAAAGTTTACTACGTGATTCTATTTCAGCAATGCTTACATTTATTTAATCAGTATATGTATATAACACAAGAAGTATACCACTCATCATTTATGGTCTGTTATGAAAAATTATATATTATTCTCATTTCGACATCATGCTCCAGTTGTCTGAAATAATATCCCTATTGAAATACAATCAATCAATTCGTTAAACACATTTAAAAGAAAATTGAAGAAGATATTTCTATTAACATCTGAATCACGTCTATATTCATACATATATATATATTTACTGCATTGTGTATCCTTGTAGTGTTTGTGTAGGGATATTATGATTTTTTTTTTTTTTTTTTTTTTTATTTTTTTATTTTTTTAATGTGATCATGACATTTATCAAAAAGTTACATTTTACACCAATTCTTATTGTGAATTTAAAATTATGTCAAACATGTATTGGAAATCTTAATTTATGCTTTGTTCGGTTGGTCATCTTGACAAACTCCACTTGGTTTTTATTGGCATCCTAATTTCAATACACTGTATTTAAAATTTGTACTGTGTTATACTGTATATTTGTAACACTCTTACATGACTTGTATATCGTATGGCCGGTATAAGGGCGCTAGCAGGCAATTTCACCCAATTTTTTTTTTTTTTTTTTTTTTTACAATTCGATGAAGGTTGAAACTGGCCACCTTTAAAAAAAAAAACCGGCTTTGGAAATTGTTTATTTTTCCAGTTATTGTCAATAGTAAAAGGGCGTTAGCAGTTGCAAGGCTATATTAATTCCCGGCAGAAGGGCGCTATACGACCTTGCGCATGCGCACAACGTTAGCGCCGTTATACGAGGCGCTAAGGAGCAAGAGGCCGACCGGTAAGCATGACAAATTCAGCTTTTCAAAGTTATTTTCAACTTTATTTTATATGATACTGAATACTTTCAATCTTAATTAGTATTTCAATCCGCACACTCTGTTTAAATCAAGGCAATGACAAAAAAAAAACAAGTTAAATCGCAATATTATGTCATAGTTTGTTTGTTCAGTCCCATTCTTTCAACTTTGTGTATTGTTTGTAAAACTTTTCTAAAACGTAGACTAGTCTATAGTCTATCTTCTTCCAAGTTCCAGTTGTGAGTACAGACTGCCGTTAGTTGTAATCCTTATTCTGTAGAAGTTTTGGCTAGAATATGAGAAGGTGCTTTCGACAAGTTTTGTCTTTTGATGGGATTTTCTTGAATATGAATTATGATCGCAGTTGGTTTCTGTGTGTGAGTCGCGTCGTCGTGAGTGTGACTGTCTGTTTCCGAATTCTGTGAGTTCGGAAGTACCGTGTAAGATGAGGAGGAATTGGTCATTGGAAGTCCTGAAAAAGACTTTTAATTCATTGGTTGGTCCTGAGAAGGACTGTAGTAGTACCGGTACTGTTAATGACTGTTGGATATTTTTTCTTCAGATTGATTAAGGAGGCGCAATAGCTCAGTTGGTAGAGCAGTGGTCTCGTAATCCAGTGACCTGGGTTCGAAACCAAGACGATGCGCTAGTAGTAGTGCCCTTTGGTAAGGCATTAATCCTCACTACCAGGTCCTCGGAGAGGACCTAAAGCCGTCGGCCATCTGGTTTCTTACTTACAAGCATTTATACTTTCTTATAGCAGTCAGGTTAAATAACCATCACATCACATCACATTACTTGGACTTAGACCTAGTCATATGGCATGGGGGACTGTAGACCGAAAATTTCTGTCTCTTTCGTTCGTTAGCCTCTGATTTGGGTAGGGCCGGCTCCTCTCTTTAGAGACAGAAGCCGACCATAGGCGCTCCTGTGCAAACTCGGTGGTACGGATCTGGCCACCAAATTCCGACCAAACTTTTGACTAAAATTTCCCTTTAGCGGATTCATATCCGATGCATTTATTTTGAAAATTAGGTCTAGGCTAATATACATCGGTTCCACTTACCAGATTGACTGTATGATGCATTTAAGGGTCTTTTTCCTCGTCGAAATTGAAGTCCGCTCCGTGTTGAAATTGTTACTGCGCATGCGCTGCAAAAATTTCAACACGGAGTGGAGTTCAATTTCAACCAGGAAAACCGGGAAAAAAGACCCTTAAATGCATTATACAGTCAATCTGGTAAGTGGAACCGATGTATTAGCCTAGACCTAATTTTCAAAATAAATGCATCGGATATGAATCCGCTAAAGTGAAATTTTAGTCCAAAAGTTTGGCCGAATTTGTGGCCAGATCCAGACCACCGAGTTTGCACAGGAGGCCTATGGTCGGCTTCTGTCTCTAAAGAGAGGAGCCGACCCTACCCAAATCAGAGGCTAACGAACGAAAGAGACAGAAATTTTCGGTCTAGGGGGACTGCAGCGCTAGTATTTACTAATACTACTACTAGCCTAGTAGTAGTACTTGTTAAGTTGTTTGACTTTGAATGAAGGCAGCCCGCCCGCCCGATAGCAGGGCAGTCGCCTCCCAACCAAAGTTGGTGGGCAAAACGCATTTCGCCCCAAAACCCCCCCGAAAAAAATCAACAGTAAAGGAGTAAAAATGGTATATTTTTAAACCAAAAATAAAATAAAAAATGAATTGAATCACATAAAAATTACATTCCATTCAAAGAAAAGGAGAGTAAACAGGAATTAAACTTCTTAAACATTCCTCATGCCCCTATATTTAACAATTAGTGGAGGATTTTATAATAGCGTTACGCATATCGTGGAAATAGTGTGTGGAATAGAGGGTGGAAAGCGTGTGTGTTTTTATTATAGGAGTGAAAAGACATGAGCCCCTGAACCCTGGCATACTGATGGGGGGCAGTTACCCTAAAAAAATTCAAACGTGGTTTATTTCTTATTCGATACCGGTAATATACAAATGTTGCTATATTGATATGATTTTCCCTGATTTTTTCCCAACTGCCAGTGTCCAAAAATGAGTTATCAAAATATGCTCATGCATCTGACCGTAATTAACTGCCTAAAACCCTGAGCTTACAGGGCTCCGCCCCTGAACCCCACCAAGGGCCCTAAGGCGGGCCTCTAGATGCTCATCTGACCCTAATTAAATATCTAAAACCCTAAGCTTCCAGGGGCGGGGCTCTGCCTCGACCCCACCAAAAGCCCTAAGGAGGGCCTCTGGATGCTCATCTGACCGTAATTAAATACCTAAACCCCCTGAGCTTCCGGGGGCTCTGCCCCCTGAACCCCACCAAAAGCCTTAAGGAGGGCCCCTGGATGCTCATCTGACCGTAATTAAATACCTAAAACCCCTGAGCTTCTGGGGGCTCTGCCCTGGACCCCACCAAAAGCCCTAAAGAGGGCCCCTGGATGCTCATGTGACCGTAATTAAATGCCTAAAACCCGTGAGCTTCATGGGGCTCGGCTAGCCCCCTGGACCCCCCGCCAATTAGTGACCTGACAGTGTCACAAATAAGGTATCAAAATATGCTCATGTGAAAGTAATTAAATGCCTAAAACCCGTGAGCTTCATGGGGCTCAGCTAGCCCCCTGGACCCCCCGCCAATTAGTGACCTGACAGTGTCACAAATAAGGTATCAAAATATGCTCATGTGACCATAATTAAATGCCTAAAACCCCCGAGCTTCCGGGGGCTCCACCCCTGGACCCCTCCAGGGGCCCTAAAACGGGCCCTCTGAATGCTCATCTGACCATAATTAAATGCCTAAAACCCCTGAGCTTCTTGGGGCTCAGCCCCCTGGACCCCATGCCAATTAGTGACCTGCCAGTGTCACAAATAAGGTATCTAAATATGCTTATCTGACCGTAATTTACTGCCTAAAACCCCAGAGTTTCCGGGGCTCCGCCCTTGACCTTTTGCTCATTACGCCACTGCCCCTGAAAGGTGATCCCCTGGAATGTTTGCCCCCAATTCCAAACTGCTTCCGCGCCTGCCCGGTAGGGTAGTAGGACTGGGGCTCAACGTTCGAACGGGTTGAATGACCGTCATCTGGATTGGGTAACTGCATTCATGTGTTATTAAATTCTAATACTAGAAGTACTGGGAGAACATTAGACAAATAGGGTGGCATTCTCTAAGACGTGCCACGACTTGGCATGCATGACTTAAACTTAGCTTAAATAACTAATACTCTATGCAATTTGTATAGCGCATCAGCCATCAGTTCTTTTAGTCATGCATACCAAGTCGTGGGCATGCATTGGTAGAGAATGCCAATAGGGTAGCACCACCTGATTATGAGAATCCATCATATTTTGTTTGTCTTAAACTAGTGTTCACACTTCACAGACATTCTTCATTTTTCTAACAGGTAACAGTTACCTAGTCACAGTCATGGAGCCCAATGACAAAACACTACTTCTCATAAGGTGGTTTCGAGATCGCACAGAAAATGTGGTGGCCTATAGGGACATAACATGTCCAAAAGGACATCCTTAAGTTGGGGATACAATTGTGATGCCATGGGGGAATGAGAGGTGGCACGGGAAGGTGTTGCAGATAGCAGCAGAAGACGATAGTGATGATTCAGACGTTGATGACAATATCCCGTTGATAGAGCTAAGAGGTGAGAAAATCTTTATTATAACCTAGGATAAGTAGTTTCAACTTGTGTCAGTCAGGTCAAGACGGTTATTAATATTATTTACTGAACAAAATTTTGATTTATATTTACCCATGCCACAGGAAAATCTATAAATTATATTTTGGTTGCTACTTATCCAATGCTTTTCAAACTTGCATGCATGAAAACAACACTCTTAACTTTGTTTGCATTGAACTCCAGTGACATTTTGTTGGGGCTAAATGGTCCTGAACCCCCCTTGTATTTTTTTTAACTGTGATATGCGCTTATTCTCAGTATTGAAATGAACCCGACCCCCTCTCCAGTCATGCTGCATAACATTTATCAGAATGCTACATACATATATTCTTTTTCTCCATATATATGATATCTGGCAGAAAAAGGAAGAAGAGCGGACACAGGGAACAATATCATGGAAGGTAAATATTGAATCTATAAATCATAATATTGCAAGTTTTTACATGTTTAGTATATTGCTAAAGTACATGCAATTAATTGATTTTTCAATGTGGAAATTCCCTATTGTGAATTTAATTTTTAGCACCAAAATTATATAAATCTATGTTTTATCCAAAGTTCACATCCACAAATAAATTGCACTATCTTTGGATGCATTTCAAGCAGTAACAGTATATTAAAGTGATTCCATGCATCGTGTAAATAGTGAGATGACAGTTTTCATGCCAGATAATGCTTTTTATTGCAGATAAATGTATCAGCATCATGGAAGAGGAGCTAAAGGACACACATCAAATAAAAATTGCGAACACTTTGGGTGCACTATAGAAGTGTTTTCGGTTTATGTGTTGTGTGAAGTGTTCCTGTGCTACGACCATTTCATCGGCGATGATCCATGCTCCCAGCATAACCAGTACGTGGTGTGTATAATTAATATGGTTTTCCCCCTTTAAACTTATTTTTGATCGATATTGCAAGGATATTGAAGCATAAAAAATTAAACAGGCAACTGGAGATGCTGTGGCACGATCGGATAAGAGCTTGACTTCTAATCACAGGACTTCAGGTCGAAACCAATTAACTGTCACCACCTTAATCTAATTGTTTATTCTTGACAGCTTGGCCTTCTAGTATTTATATATAAAAACCTTAACAAGTCGTATTTATGGGTTATATTTCATGGATGAAAGTATATAAATCTTTTGAACCCAGATCGATGTACATGATTCATAGGTATAAGGTATGTATAATGAAAATGTTCAATTTAATTGCATTTACAATTTTACAATTGGCATGAACCTGATCAATATGAATAGCAATAACACTTATCCAAGTTTGTCTCCATATATATCTTTGTCGAGCATTGTTGAGTAATCGGTCAATTTTACTTTGTGTCTCAAATGTTACAGGAATTTGTTCAGAGACCCACAACATGTGACAATAATGCAGCACCAGTATCTACACCAGCAGAAGCTGACAAGGTACATTATATTATGTCAAAAAATATTTGTAACAAAGGAAACTGCCAAAATTAAATACAAATATATTTTTTGAACAAAAAAATATGGTATTTTGTAGTAGGCAGCTAATAATACAAATGCATTTGTTATTTGTTATAACATGTTATGCTTTTCTGTGGGTATTACAATATAATGACCCCTGTGACCTTTGACCTCATGACCCCAAAATGTACTCAAATCATTGTCACCCTCCTTGCTATTATATGTGCACCCTTAATAGTTCATACCAAGTTTGTAAAATGAGCTGTTAACCAGTTCTCAAGAAAATGAGACGGACAGATGTACATGTATGTACGGACAAATGGGCAGTCAACCCGAAAACATAATGGAGATATACAAAACTTATAATAATGTAAATGTGTAGCAAATCAACTTCTGATCTTTTAATTTTAACATTGATCAGGACTATTATAGTTGCCTTGTGTTATATTTCAACTCTTCTCTGCTACTTATCTGCCTTTGTCATATTCTCTGCCTTGCAATATGGTTATTATATATTGACATGTTAACCATGCTTATAATAGAATATGAAATTCATAATTATATGGTTGTCATCTATAGCCATCAGAAAGGGAACCAATTTGACATTCACTATAAAAAAAGAAGAAAAAAAAATCATCCAAGCCTTCAAAGCTTTTCTTAACAGCTAACAAGGCAAATAGACACCACTTAATGTCTACTGCTTTATAAGTAATTGTCAAATGGGGTCTTAATTCCAGAACAGCTGTGAATAAGTGACAAACATTTGTATTTTTAATAAAAATATAAATTCATCCTTGTTTATCTTACCAATCATTTGTTTGTTGTATCTATCTTGTTTTCATTATGATGAAACAGTGATTTATATCGTATTTTAATTTGAAATTGTATAACTTCCTCTTTGTGCCAATATAAATGATTTTAATCTCTGCATTGATTATTTGAAATGTCCTGTACAATTGCTGAATTGCATGTAAAACATGTATTTTTTTCTCTTTCTGTACACTTGCAGCATTGTGGTCTGAAGGGGCTGCTTTTTTCCTTTAATATGAACAATGTGAAATCCATGCCCAGCAGGTGTTTCCGTCATGAAGACATTCCTTCCACAATGCTTCCCTCGTCATGTTGTCACATGTCTGCCAATGTATAGAATGATTCCTGAACAATCATATTAGGTAGCCTGTAGTGTACCGGTATACAAATCCTATACAGTTTCATAATATTTCCCATAGTACCAATTATTATGTGCATCATCAAAGAATGATTCATAAACAAAAATGCCATCTTAGTTCTTAAAAAAATATTTTTAGTGTATACTTGACATTTTATAATTTTTGTACAAAGGTATTGCCATGTTAAAGATACTATGTCCCTTTTGCAGCCAACATCAAATTCTGTAGAACTTTGCAGGAATTATGAATATGTCATGTATGTCCTATCTGTGAAATTTAAACGTTAGCAGTGTCCTAATATTCAAATTATGCAAGGAAACCTGTTTACTTGCTAGACTTCACTGTCAGACACTATTGAGTGACTGACTGGCTTTTTTCATCTTTGGTAATAACATACATAAAATGAGCTGTAAAGGGTACATGAGCATTTGTCTACATCAATAACCCACTTCTTGTAATGGCCAAAATTAAACTGATTGAATCTTTGCAGCATAAAACGTACGACCATTCGGTACAATGGTCTGAAAATCAGACTATTACTTACTGGCTCTATAGCTCCTAAGTCGATTCGACAACTAATAGTTGTTATTTTCCCACTTAAAGACATTTTCAAGCCCCCCTTTTTTTAGGGAAGTTCTAAATTAGTATTGTATTTCAAATGCCGTTGGAATTTTACTTTTTCATTGTTTTGGCCTGCAAATGGGACATAGTACCTTTGAAGAAAGTTTCATCATTGTGTGATATTCAGAGCTATGTTACATACCACTAATATTGTCATGTTATAGAAAGTTTGAGCTATATTTCATGGCACAAAATTGGCATGTTATAGAAAGTTTCATCAGTGTGTGATGTTCAGAGCTATGTTACATACCACTAATATTTGTGGCATGTAATATAGCTCTGAACATCACACACTGATGAAACTTTCGATAACATGGCAATATTTGTGGCATGTAATATAGCTCAAACTTTCTATAACATGACAATATTAGTGGTATGTAATATAGGTCTGAATATCACACACTGATGAAACTTTCTATAACATGGCAATATTTGTGGCATGTAATATAGCTCTGAATATCACACACTGATGAAACTTTCTATAACATGGCAATATTTGTACCATGAAATATAGCTCAAACTTGCTATAAAATGACAATATTAGCGGTATGTAATATAGGTCTGAATATCACACACTGATGAAACTTTCTATAACATGGCAATGTTTGTGGCATGTAATATAGCTCTGAATATCACACACTGATGAAACTTTCTATAACATGGCAATATTAGCGGTATGTAAAATAGCTCTGAATATCACCATTTTATTGCCATGTTATCGAAAGTTTCATCAGTATGTGATGTTCAGAGCTATATTACATGCCACAAATATTGCCATGTTATAGAAAGTTTTATCAGTGTGTCATGTTTATCGATTGCATTCAGGGACAGGATTTACAAATTTACAAGTCTTTAAACATTCCTTATATAAAACCTGTTATTGAAATCAAAACAAGTGATTTATTAGACAATGTACACAAAGAATGTGATTATTCATGTGTGAATAATGTATTAATGTAAATATGAGTGTAACTTCTACCAAAATGAAATGAATTAATATTATAAACTATTTGATAATTGTTTTTGTAATATGTTCTATGTACTCTTTACAGGGATAATGATGTACACTGTAAATATGAAATTTGATAGTTCTTAAGAAGACTTAATTTCAAGTCATTTTTGTTCATCGTGAAATTATTATATGTTTGAATAGCTTTGTTTTATCAATTGATAATCCAAATTTTGCTGCAGACATGTACTGGATAATTTGATTGATATAAGCATTGGAAAGTGTTTGATATGTTACAAATAGTGTCATTAATAAAATGAACCCTTTTCATGGCTTGTAATTATGTGTATTGTGAATAGATTGTTGTATACCAGTTTCCTGCTTGGCATTGTGTTGTTGTTTTGAACAGAGTGGTTTGTGGACAGATCAGAAGAAAAAAAAACAAAGATAGGGGCTCTGATATTGATAGATACTTTGATTGTGTGAGTGTATGATTGTAGTTTGATAAAATTATTGCTGATCTAAATAAAACAAACTAGTGTATTACATGTATTTTGTTGGGAGGAGGGTTGGAACAAGATGGTAATGGACGGACGCACATGCTTCAAATTGAATCATTAATGATAATACAAAGATTATAAGTTTAACATAACTCTACGTTGGACCTATCTGGTATTAAAAGCCATATTAAAAAGCCTTGGGATAAAACATAACATTCAAGAGCAAAAAAAAAAGTATTTGGAACTTCCAACAACAAAAATTAAATTCAACGGTTCTACTTATTTAAATAAAAATGTATGCCTTTAAAAGAACTGTTGCAACAATTTTGCAAAGAAACTAATGGCTTTCCATAATAGGTCCAACTTGGAGTCGAGTTCAACTTTTAATCTTTGTGAAACGCCCCCCGGGGGCACCAATTGATAGGCCTATTCCACCCACTATGCTAAGCTAGGTTTATCTCGGTGAATTGCTATAGTTATTAAAAATAAACATTGTTTTCTGAAAATTAAAGTAGTCAGCCAAAATACATTGTGAATTCATTAAAAATTACAAGTTTCATGTGTTTTAATAAGCGCCTACAACTTAATAGACCTGCTGCTCTAGCTCTACGTAGCGACATATATTTAACACGCGCGTCTATGGGAGCAGCCCTTCTGTGATACTGCGCAACACACTGGTATGGTCCCGGTAGAAGGTAGTCCAGATTCAGTCCGTTCATTGTTTTTATTCTCCAACCCACGCACCGATCCCACACACAGCGCGCTCTCTCCATTGATCGCGCTATCCCCAAATTTCCGTCCCCACGAACGTCCAGACGTTTCTGCCAGTGTCGGGGGTCAAAAGTTCGCGCTAATGTATGCTGACGTAGTACCTTCGCTTATGCCCTAATGAATATGCATCAGTAACATCGTCACGCTGTGTGTGTGTTTTGTGGGAGTAGTTTGTGTGTACTTCAAATCGGTATAGTCCAGGCTAGGCCCCATAGGAAAAGGCCCGAACCTTGTTTTGTTATATATACAATGTTTTTTGATGGTTTCTTGTCAATTCGAGGGTGCTGATTCCAAATCCGATGAGTGCCAGACGCGAAACTTTGAGCATTTTTCGTAAAATGCGAAAATTCAAAATGGCCGCCAAAATGGCCGCCAAATCATGAAAACGCTTATTCTATGGCCATTTAACAGGTTATTTGATGTTTTCTTGTCAATTCGAGGGTGCTGATTCCAAATTCGATGAGTACCAGACGCGAAACCTTGAGCATTTTTCGTAAAATGCGAAAATTCAAAATGGCCGCCAAAATGGCCGCCAAATCATGAAAACACTTATTCTATGGCTATTTAACAGGTTATTTGATGGTTTCTTGTTAATTCGAGGTTGCTGATTCCAAATCCGATGAATGCCATACGCGAAACCTTGAGCATTTTACGCAAAGTACGAAAGTTCAAAATGGCCGCCAAATCATGAAAACGTTTATTCTATGGACATTTATCCTGTTGCTTGATGTTTTTTTTTTGGCAAATCGAGGGCGCTGATTCTAAACCTGTTGATTGCCAGATACGAACTTTGAGCATATGATGCGGAAATGTGAAAATAAAAAAAATAAAAAATGGCCGCCAAAGAATGCAGGATTCTTTGTTCCTAAAATTTCTCTACATCACTTATTGTTACGCAGTTTCTTAATTCTTATCATCATAGTGTACAAATTGTTTACCTTTAGCTCATTTATCTGCAAACAAAGAAACTGTCCTGTATTAGTTTGATTTTTTTCCTGTCCAATTATAATTAAAATGGCCGACATATACCCAACATGTACAATAATGTTTGCCAACTGTATGCATAGAAATAGTATACTGAGTGTGTGCTTTATCTAGAGGTAACTCACAAAAGCATAAATGCAATACTAGATACCCAAGGTTAATTATTCTTAATATGGGTAGCTTAACCATTGTGAGCATCGGATGGTTTATTATTAAAGGGTCAATAATTTTGATTTAGCTAAAGACAGAAATCAAGTGCTTCAACTACTAGTATATTGGAAAACGGGAGTGATAATAACAGCAAATTGTATCTATCTGAGTGGTCCGATAGATAAGTTGTGTTGCTTTAACACCTGCGCTTTTGTAGTGGATACCGGTACAGTGAACCCGGCAGGCTAGCTAGAAAACAACAAAGTATACTTGTGTAAAGGGAAAGTTATATATAAATAAAATAATGAATAAATGAATATATATAGATGATATAAATATTCATCGTAAACCATATCTGTGTCCATTATAGACAATCATTTACCATAATTGAATTCTTTTTAGTCTTAACACCTCCATAATCACAGTGATGAGCAATGTCAAATCGCACTAGTCTTCACAACTGCTAATGTAACTGTCACTGTCACTCTCTTCTGATGTCTTGTTCATTGGATTTTGGCAGCCGACATCGCTCTTACAGTGGCAAAATTCTGAGCATGCCAGTGAAGATTTCGTGCAGTTGCACTGGGCTGTTCTGCAGTCGCTCCTACACCCACACTTAATGATCTTGAGGACTTCTTCCGGTGCGACTGGCTGATCATTTTCGAGATATACAGGTTGAATCGTAGAAGACTTCTTCCTCCATCCATTCTTCAATGGGTCTAGAGCTGGGTGTACTGGCTTGCCAGCAGCCAACCACAACGCTGCTTGATAATGGGCACGCTGGCAATGTGGCCGAAAAGCGGCCAAAGTTGATGGAAGACTCATCAATTTGGGAGGGACTAGACGCTTGCCACCAGCCTTCCTTGTGAAAATGTTCCTTCGCATTGTGTCAAGAGAGTCATTTGGTTCTTCTCCGTTTAGGGATGCCACGTATGTCAAGCAGGATTCTATTACTTCATCGAGAGGCGTTTCAGTATTCCCAAAGAGTAGAGAATCAGGATAGGGCTCCAAATTCTTCAGTGCAGACACCTTTCCTACTCCATAGAAACAGGAAACGGTGTCACATCTAGTCAATGCATGGGTTTCTTGACAACCTCATTGACATCTATGACTGCTCGAGTACGTGCGAGATGTTGATTCTATAACCACCTTTGTTGTGTGTGGTATGCCATTAGTTTGGAAATGTAGATGGTGTGCAAGAAAGACCAGAACATATGTGTCATCGCTAACAACTTTGGTAGGTGAATGACCATTTTTGGCCTCCTTTATCATGTGGTAGGCCATTATTACATCTGCCTCTTCGCGTTTCACCTCTTCTTCAAGTGCACCAAAACCAACAACAATTGGATGGATCAGGTCCATTTACGATCAATAGTTTGCCCTCTGGTACTTGCATGGAACACAACTGATCTACGACCATCTTGATGACTTGTTGCTTGTTTGCAGTTAATACATGTAGGATGACATTCTGTTTGGGCAGAGGTGCCTCAATCTTCAGCTTGTATAAACGGCTGCAACCTTTTGCACGTGCTGTTCGGCAACAGGACTTGATGCTGCTCTCGTAGTATCTGCCAAAACCACATGAAGAACTGGACAACTGTCTGCATATTTTATGAACGTTGCTACAGCAACATCTACAAAAGTACACACTTTTGCTGGAGACGCAGGCCAAGGAACGGTCCAAAGAAGAGCACATCCATCAAGAATGATAACATCTGGCACCTCTGCATTTCGTTAACTACACTTGTGGAACGTGCATCACCATTCTTGTCGAACAGTGCGGGTGGATAGGGAGCCAATTCATAAGAGAATAAGGTTTTGGCTAAAATCGCTACCCTTGATGATGCCATGATCCCAATTACCGGGCGTAGATCATCTCATATCTTCGGTAGATTATACGAGAAATCAAATTTTGCCATACTTGCATATTCTAACGGAACATTCAAACATAGCTTTCATCTTACCTGTTATGCATATCAATAAACAATTACACGTAGTAACCAGTTAATTATGGGTCTAGTTCTCAGTTCCTTGTTTCCATGGTGAATATGAAGCACATTGCACTAGTGATGTGACAAATCAGCTGGCTCCAACTAGAATGAGAAGTCTTAAATTTGTGTTTGTGTCATGCATTATAAAAATGTGGCAGTGTACTTTATGTGATGTTTGTGGTAGATGTTTGTGCGTGTGTGTACGAAGGGTGGGGTTGGTGTGGTGTGGGTGTGTCAGGGTGGGGTGGGTGTGTGGGTGGGTGAGCGTGTGTGTGGGTGTTTTCATTTTTCTTTGCGGGTGGTAATTTCACATTTAAAAAACTCCTCTGAGGTCTTGAATGGTGCTCATCAATGGTTTTAAGGTGTAATTAATTTTATTTGGCGGCCATATTAGATGTTCGTATTTTCTGGAAAATCATTAAGGTTTCGCGAATGGCACTCTTCGGATTTGGAATCAGCAACCTCGAATTAACAAGAAACCATCAAATAACCTGTTAAATAGCCATAGAATAAGTGTTTTCATGATTTGGCGGCCATTTTGGCGGCCATTTTGAATTTTCGCATTTTACGAAAAATGCTCAAGGTTTCGCGCCTGGTACTCATCGGATTCGGGATCAGCACCCTTGAATTGACAATAAAACATCAAATAACCTGTTAAATGGCCATATAATAAGCGTTTTCATAAATTGGCCGCGGCCATCTTGGCGGCCATTTTGAATTTTCGGATTTTACGAAAAATGCTCAAGGTTTCGCGTCTGGCACTCATCGGATTTGGAATCAGCACCCTCAAATTGACAAAAAACCATCAAAAAACATTGTATATATAAAAAAACAAGGTTCCTTGCTCTCTAGCCTGGACTAGTATGCCCTGCCTGAAACCCTACCCGCACTGCCCCGATGGAAAACACTGGGGAAATCCATGGTTTGAGCCACTTACTGGTGTTTGGGTCTAATAGTATACTACTACCAGGGAGTTGGGATCCCAACTCCCTGATCTCAACACATGCAAACTTTATTCTTGTCTAGATTCAATGAGATTCTGAATTAATGCCATTATCTCTCGTTGTTTTAGTAAATTAGTGGTAAACTTAGGGTTGAAATGATTTTTTAACTATGATTTTTGTTAAAGCCTTTTAAAGGTATTTATTTATTCAATTGATTTATATCATGATATGATCATAGTGTATTTTGACTTATTCAACCGTTAATCTTTCAACTCATGAAAATATTCGCACAATGGAACTCATAAGCATTCATTATTTGTATACTATACAATTCTATTTCGTTCATGGCTCGTAATTAATCGTTGGAATATGATGAGCAACAGCCAAATTTGATTTATATGTTTTTGTAGTACAGGGCAAACTTTCATATTTTCTTTGGGGCGTATCGAGCTAGTATTAGGAATTTTGACCACCAAGATTATCATCATTCTTACGTCTTTATTTCCCCGAAGGACAGGAAAAATGGATATCTTGTTTGGGAACATGATGATCTGAACAGGGGGGTCGGAATACTTTAGGGAAAAGGAGGGCCCATAAGAACGAATATTTGTGGACGAAAGACATTCATGGTTTAAGAAGAAAATGAATAGGCCTATTCCCCAATCTTTTGGCTTATTATTTTATTTCCCTGTATAGAGATAGTGAGCAAAGAGCGGCAATTAAAGAGAAAACGTCCATTTATATATCGCATACTCTCGTAATGTCTAGAACTTAAATTCCGAATCCTTGTCAGACTTAAAATATTTTTAGTATTTAAAGTTTTAACGAAAGTAACTTCTGCAAATATTGTTCTGTAATAGACGATGTCACTTGTACGCGCGCACAGCCAAAAGTAAATCGTATTGGACTATCCAATAGACTTGAATTTTAATAAAAATATTAAGTCTTATGATATTCTTTATTAAATCTGAAAGGTTTGTGCCCGATTCAAAAATCTCTTGAACTTAAAATAATTAACCCTTCGCACTTAGAAATAAGTCTTATAAATGAAGGGAGTATATTATGTGCATATTTATTTTGACGTTTGTAGAGCATTATTCATGTTAAAATTATAACGGACAAACCTAGTCTGTGAACAGTGTTGTAAGTTTGGCCTTGTATAATTTCATTCATTTAGTCTATTATGAGGCAATGTATTGAGTGAGAAGTGGTGAAAATAAGAATGAACAGAGATCTGCGGACAAAAGAGACGGATGGATAAAGGAGAAAATGTAAATTATATTTTAACATTTATCTTGGACATGTTTATTTTGACGTTCGTAGAGCATAATTCATGTTCCAATTAAAAGACAGAAGAAACCTTAATTGTGAATAATGATAATAATAATAATAATAACAATAATGATAATGGACGTTATATTCTACATCATTTAGGGGGAACTGCCCCAACCCCAAGCCCCCAACCCCCACCATCAGTATGCCAGTGAGAGGGGCGAAGGTGAAGGAAGTGAATATCCCCCAAAGAGCTATATTATAATAAGTCTTGTTATATAGCTCTATGCTACCCTCACAGGTTTTTACGTTATCTTTGTTTTAAAAAATTACATTCTTTAGCAAAACTATAGTATAAAAACAAGCAAAATACTTATTTCTCACTTCACTTTTACTTTGCCGGTATTTAATGAGTAGTCCGATGGGTTTGAAATATTAGGTAGGTAAATTTCAGCAAGTAGGACTTCAAAAGAGCAAGCGGAATGTTAATTTTTCGTAGCGCTGATCTATTTCTATAACTCTTAATCTTGTGAACTTACAGTGTAAACTGTGCTGACGTCATACCAACGGAATACAGATTTTCTACAATATTTACTAGTACATTTTAAAGGATATTATGCGTGGGAGCTAGCGACCGAGCGAGAAGTTTTTTGCATTGTTATTAGTTAACGCTGCACTCTTGGGCCCTCCAGAGCTTAAAAGTATGTTGCAGTCTTTAACCAGTATTTGCTATACATTTTGTGTGTACACTTTTTCAAATTTTCCGGGGGGAGGGGGTTAAACACCCCCTCAATGTTTCTGTCCCCCCATGAAAAGAAAAAACGAATTATGGAGGGGAATGAGAGGGCTAAAATAAGAAAAGAAAGAGAGAGAGAGAAAAGAAATGATGATTTCACATTTGGGAAACTGCATAACACTTATCTTTGTGTTTTCATTCTCCAAGTAATCTTATGCAGCGTGAGCTTTCGTGTATTATATTCTCGAATTAATTACTATATCTATATCTATACACTTGATGTTTTGTTCAACGGTGCCTTGCTAACTAATTTGCTCGGGTGACAAATACGCATTTTAACTAGGCGACTCTAGGTATTGGTGCTAATGTATTTGTATACAAATTTCCTCATTCCATTGTGTTTTAAATTCCCCCTCTAAATTAAGTATTTCTCTACTGCCTCACAGTCTTTCATTTACAACACTGGCATAGGAACCGAGGGGGTGGCGGGAATATCGACCCCCAACTTGTTATGGCCGAAAACCCTTATTTGTACATTTTTAAAAATAAGTGTCCTTTTCCCTTTGGATATGTGCCCCTTTTTCACCCAAAACTCAATCGCTATACGCTCGCATTTTAAGTTATTATGATTTTTTTCTTATAAAAGATCTTTCAAGTCTTTCATGATAAGGGTTTGTTTTTCCTCTTTATAAGATGTAATTTTTGTATTGCGACTTACAAATCTTAAAATTTGTGCTCGCGCCCTTCGCTCGCTCACGAATATATATTCAGACCATCTCACCCAACTGCAAACTATGATGCTTAGCAGTATCTTTGACCATGTAAAGAGAGAAACCAACGATGAAATCATCCCTGATTATCTAATCGCAATGTAGGGGTATAATATGGCCTACCAATGTCTATGAATTGCATATTTTTGCCTTAGTTGAGGTTTCCCTTTGTAGGTGCCCCTTTTTCCAGAAAATGCCCATTTTTGTTGGTGCCCCCATTTGAAAGCTCCGCGAGTCACTTGTCCACGGTAAGAGGTGATTGTTAAATCTCGAGGAACAAAACCTAATCCCTCATGGCTATACTCCCCATATATTCCACAAAGTTTGGTATTTTTTAATTCATGATGAATTGCTTGTAAATTGCTCTAAAAAGGGCATAAAATGCACTAAAATAAGGCTGAAACTAGACCAGAGAGAATCTAGAATCCCAGAGCTTCCAGGGCCCTTGAGCGGGCCCTGGACCCCGGCCGAAAGAGACTTTGCCAACGCGCACATTCGGATTTTCAGGGTGAGAGCTTCAACGCCCCTCCCCCACTTCTAAAAAAGCTTCCTTCGGCTATGATCTACAATATCTATTTTATCAGGAACCTATATTCTACAAGCACCGCTTTTCAATAGGTTCCTCACATTTTACTTGTGAGTCTAGTATCATCGTAACGTGCTTATATAACATTAACATATATGATTTCTATTTCATATATCTGTCTCTGATTATTTTAAAAATGTGGAAACAAAGAAACGTGAAGACTTGAAATGCAGGAAAAAGCCAGGTTTTTAAAGCAAGGATATCGAAATTCACTACGTTGAATGGAATGAGCCCCTCCAACACCCTCTCCTGTTCGGTTGCTTCGCTACCTCGCGGGGTCACATCAATGATGCCATCCAGTTTTTCAAACACCCCGAAAAATTCCTGCGTGCGCCACTGGTTACAGGTACTTCCATTTTGGATAATGCTAAAAATGTAACTCATTCTAATTCTATCCCTCTGCGCCTCAGAATAGTTTACTAGATCGATGGCGCATAACAAATGCTGTATTTATTATGCCTGAGTCATCTACATCTGCAGGAAACAATAATTGTGATAAATATGATCATAATATAGGTTAAGGAGAAACAAGGAATGGTGAATTTCCGTATGAAAAAGGGATGAAAATTACCCATGGTAATATCAGATAATAAGGTGATCGATGTTCAGTATTTTTTGACAAGATAATACATAATGATAATACATAATGATTTGTTCAGTTTGTCCGAAACACGGTTAAACGATGACATAATTATGTATGAATGAAATCAATTATGTGCCTGGATATAAATTTGTGGGTAAACATAGAGGGTCAGTTGGAGGAGGAGTGGGTTGCCACACAAAGTAAAATATATCTAACTTTAAAAGAGAAGATCTGGAATGTGACAAAATTGAACTGATGTGTTTAGAAATAAAAAGGCACCAAAGCAGTTCCCATTTTGTGGATATAGAAAACCATCCAGTGATGCAACTCTTCAATTTTCTTTAATATACTTGAACAAAATATAGATGAAACCTTCAACAAATTACCATACCCTAAAACAGAAAACAAACAAAAAACGATCCTTTTCATTTACCGAAAATTGCCATTGTCCATCAAGAATTGCAAGTCACATTTTCAAGAAATAATTTAAACAGTTTTCTCATGCTTAAAAAAACGACAATCTGATTACATGGGGGAGCCTCGCCGTGCATCCCACGTGCGCTCCATGTATAGTTTATTCAATGTATAAATGTTTTTGATGTGTACGTTCATCCATGTTTTATTTTTATGTTTACTGTTTTGTTTGTATCATGTGGAGGGCTCCGTTGGAAAGCAGTTTCTTTTAACTGAATCGGACTACCTTCCACTGTTTTATCCATGGTAATAAATAAAACATGAATACATGGATTCGAAAGTCATTCAGTCCAAGTTTCGTAGCTTCATATTTCAAAGCTTCGGCAATCTTCTCCTCCGTAAAACGATGATGACTATCCACAGACATTCTTATAGATTATTGTAAACAAACGATGATAGTAACAGTTCCCAAATCATGAATTGTAAATGTACAACTCAGAAAACCAACTCGATAAAGCCAACTCGAAAAACACAGTTTGTGTAAACTCGACATCAGGCGTCAGGACGTCAGTATTTATAGCTTAGTTTGTTTTCAAATTTTAATAGTCATTTAATTTTTTGCTCCATAATTTCCAAACTTTAATTTATTTCAATAAACAGAGGATTGTTTAATCATATAAACATTTAATTTGCAATTAAGTAATAAACACTCCAACTTGAAATTTTAAAATAATTATGGACTCCTTATAATGAGAATAGTAGCTTCGTGACGGCGGCGGAGAGTTACGTAATGCGCTAAAGTGATTGTCAGGTTACTCGTCCAATCAGCGTACATCGAACGTGTATAGTTTTGTGGGCGGAGTTAATCTCCCGGAATTCCGGGGAGAATGGCAAAATCGTCTGGACCGTTATCGAGACCTCAGAAAGAGATGG
>CP137686.1:17720418-18007431 GCA_037976565.1 Mesocentrotus franciscanus | reverse complement strand
GGTAGTAGTAGTAGTAGTAGTAGTAGTAGTAGTAGTTGTAGTAGGAGTAGCAGTAGTAGGAGTAGTAGCAGTAGTAGAGATAGTAGTATGAGGAAGAGTAGAATTAGTAGCAGCAGTATAGTAGTTTATTGATTGAAGTCGTTCTATCAGTTTCATAGCAAGTATGATTTTACTTTGAGCTCGAGTCAAGGCATTGATAAAATCTGAATATAACAGTGTACAACATAAATTTTACATTTCCTCAGCCAAAGTCAAAATATTAGGGGTCAGAATAATTATACATAATTTACGTTGCAGTACAATAGTAAGCTGATCATTTTCCTATTTTCCTATTCCCTTGAATGATAGATATGTTACAAGAAAAATTATAATGCATCATAACAGTTCGAGTAATTATGAGTTGATGACGTTCTAGAAGGTCAAGTATTTGTGCTTTATGTAATTGAATAATGATGCATAAGGAATTAAACATTTTATTTAATTGCTGAAAACGGAATTTCCCCATTTTGTTTACTTTACGTACTTGTGATAGTATCAGTCAGTGGCAACGGACCTTCTTCTTGAGCTGCAGAAAAAAGCATATGAATCATTAACACTTGTTTGATACCTTACTTCGACTACTTTAACACTGTTTTCACATGTGCAATTAAGTCACTGCAAATTTCTGGGATACATATTTCTTCAGAATGCTGCTCAAAATGTCAACAAATCACAAGATCACTAATTTTGACCCTGTCCAAAAATTGACAATGATTCGAAACTTATTACAGTCATATCCACAGAACATCGCATTCATCAGCAATACAACGCATGATCAGTATGCATCCTGTGATATAAGATTTGTTCTTTATCGTTATCTAAGTATGTGATTTAACTGCACGGTTTAATATTATTATTATCATTATTATTATTATTATTATTGTCATCATTATTACTTTATTGCAACCAAATGGTTGGCTTTCAAATACAGATACAAATAGAAACATGTACATAACAATGATAGAATAATTTACACAATGACGTGTCCGATACATATATAAATAACTATGCGGTTGCTACAATCATATTATACCATATGAAATAAATAGATGAAGCTTATGAGTAAAATCTTTGACAAGTTTGATAGAAGCTTTACACATTTAAGTAGTTTCGATTATCTGCAATGATTCTAGCTCAGATAAACGCAGACATGCCGCAGAGTACCGTAAAATGTCCGTTCCACTCGAGTCTTCACTTGATCAGATTGTTCTAAAACGTTTCTTTGCTCCAAAAGATTTATTGTTTGCGCTGTCGTCTCGGTCGCAGTAAAACGCAGACAATCGCAAGTGCATGTATTACGATATTTTGCGATTACAATTTGCAAAACATTCTGTTTACAGATATACGAACGCACTTCATTATAGCAATTATACATGTTTTCAGCTTATCTGAGGTTTGCCCTCCATATTTAATAATCATGTTCATGCTTTCTTCCTAGCGTTTATAATCGCAGTGTGAGATACTCGGTTTAAAAGAAATCGCACACAAGTAACTGTATATGTATGCACACATCTGTTTATAATGGATTAAAATGTTTAATGAAACTAGATAAGAGAGATGTGTTATGGTCGAATGAGAAACTGTGGTGATGTTTTTTGATTGTTTTTTGCGCGTGCTAATAAAACTGTGGAATAAACTCACAGAAACTTACAAACCCCAGCTGTGGCAGGAAATGCGTACTGTGGTTTACATTCGCTTCAATCGTGACAGTCATCATTCTTTTCGGGAAAATAAATCACAATTTTCCTCTTTACCTATACCGTGAACTACTCAGGTTGCTTAGAACAAGAATACCTTGTAATATTCATTTAACAATCAATTGTTTACATACCAGCTGGAGACGTAGATAAACGGGTTGATGAAATGAGTGGATTTACCGTTGTAGTAGTAGTTGTTGCTATTGTTAATTGCGCTGTATGATTAAACGAATACATATTATTAATAACAACTGTAGGCAATGTCCCTCACCAAACATGTAAATGTTCAGACAGACAGACAGCAAGAACATTTCATGTAGAATATGGACAGGTGAATTTACAAAGACAAGCCGCGTTCCTCTTGATATAAAATCGTGATTGTTCTTACAACTTCTGTTACATACAGACAGCCCTCCTGTTGGGAGATAGTGGAAGGTGCCCTAAACTTTCTGTGGTTTTACTTACATAAATATGAAATCAAGAAAGGAATAATATACAATAATGAATTTTATATTTCCACGTCCAGTGGTTGTTTGAGGACTCTAGTTAACATATGATGTTCTAGAGTGATCGTCCCTTTATAGCGGAATGGATGGGCTAAGTTTTTTTTAAAAACCTTAAAATTCGACAATATAGAAATAGCATTACTTCAATTATTATGACCTGCAATGAACAAAGACACAACTTTGAATTGTAAATTTCGAAGGAAGGATAAATACCAGGTTTTGCATGAACCATTTTATTTCCTTTCTTTCTTGCCCCACAGCTTCAAAGAACAATTAAAAAACAGGATTCTTATTTCACAGTCGATACTCATTTGTCATGACATTGTTTTTACGTCATATTCGTAACGTTACGTTACGCTACGTTACTTTATATTATAATGATTCAATATTTCACACTTGTGTATCTCGCCACTCATGACATGTATAGATGTAAAGATAAAGAAATTAACAGTAATTGATATAAGATGTGGGACCCTATTCAAAATGTGCATATTGAAGAAAAGAAATGGTACCCAGATATTTTCACTTAACATCTTAATCTTAATACATGAAATGTGTTGTGAAGCTAACCTGGTTTCTTAATAGCATGTAATTGGATCCAGAACCCTGATCGTGATGTGCTATGGTCAGTGGTAAAAATCATCGTGATTGAATTGGTAGACGATATGAAGTCTCGTAATGCTAGCACCTCATCCTGGAACCTTCCTGTCCAGTCTTGCCATTCTTCTCCTTGGTTTGTAAATCTATCAATACCATCACCTATGTACAGGTAGTCGTTCCCGATTTCGACGTCGAAAGCTCGTACGATAACTGAGATGACGAAGCCTTGTGGAGCCCGGATGTCCCATAGACGGTAGAAGTTGTTTGGGTAGTTTGACGGGTAACTCATTGACTTGATCGATGACATTTCATCCTCTTTTACTTCCGTTATATCTGATGGCAAATGAATAACTTTAAATTACATAGAGCTCAAAAGGGAAAGAAGCGGTCTTAAGAACGTTCTCTCTGTCTCTGTCTGTCTGTCTCTCCCTCCCCCCTCTCTCTCCATGACGACCCTTGGACCACTAATATCCGGACAACTACCACTAGGAGTGTATCCCCGGATATCTACGCCCCTATTAAAAATTGAACGAGGAAATGCCATTATGAATTATGATGTACCATAAATATCATGGATATTTTCTACTCTCTTGAAAGTTTTCAATAACTCCTTATAACAATATTGTGACAATAAACAATTCAAATGTTACCATTGCTCCACATTATTACCCGAGCATCATCCACTACTTTTGGCTTAGTCGGTGAGGTTTTAAAATACGCGAGGACATATAAGTTTTGACGCTACACTGACAGCCAGATTCGATGTTGTATGTATTTTCTGATGATAAGTAAACAATGGAAACACTGATCATGTTTAGGATTTTTATATCCCATCCTGACAGGGTCTTCACATTTGTTTCATAGCAATGAGACATCTAAGAATTAGATTACGGTTGCCAAAATATACCGAGTTTCATACAGCCATGCTAACTGAATGTAGGTATTGCTAATAACGAAGCTATAGAAGCCTAAATCTTATATAAAATTGTCCGTTAGACTACTGATTACCTGACATATTGGTAGGTGTGACAGTCATATTAAAGTGCTTTTTCCAAACTTCTTTGACGCTTCGGAGTCTTATCCATGCTGTGTTACCTACTGATGTCACCACACTCGGTAGATCCGATCCACCAAAGCTCGCTAATCGTGTGTAAGTTGATGTGTCCTCAAAACGAACATTTCCTCTATCTACGTTAGTCCCATCACCAATTTCCATGAAGCTATAGCCGGGTTCAAAATCAAAACTTAGAAAGGAGATTCGGATCCTATGGCCGATCGTTGTATTGAAAATCCAAAATAAATCAGTCTGGTTTATAGACCAAAGATTGAAACTACCATCGCCAGCTAGCCAAACATGAGCTGTAACAAAGAATGCATAGATAATATCTATTAAATGTATTGCTTTATTATACATTCTTTATTTTCATGAAATATGTCGGGTCTACAAATAACTGTAATCTTCTATAAGAGGAAACAAAATGTGTATTAACTCTCTCTTTTTTGTTTACCTTGGGGTAGTAAACTTTGGGATTAGACCCCACACAACAGAAAAGGTGGGATATGTATCATTTTAAGTGAGGAAATTTTGTTTTGAAAAATCATTTTCCTTCCCCTTACAACCACTATAGAATTTATTCAGTGAGATCGTTCGCTCGAAGAGGACTACCCATTTATTGCCGTCCCAGAAGAAACCTTGCCTGAATATGCTTTCCATAACATCAATTTTAATAAAAATCTGCAGCAGCCCCCCCCCCCACCAAAGGAATACCCTCAAACTTTCGGGCAAGCGTTACCACTTAGTGTCTGAATATGTAATTTTATATAATCACATGTAGATCTAGTGACTTCATGACGAAATAACGTTTTACCATAATAATGTGTATTTCTTATCGCTTTTTTTGCTCCCTCGCAACATTTGGAGACCGGAATATACATATACAATTTGGCAAGTTGTACCGGTTAGCCTATTTTTGTTATCCATTACTGAATTCGTTTAACAGGAACAAGAGTGAGTTCCATACTTGTACTTACATGTATCTGCTGGGCATATTTGAGTAAATAGTATAAATCCTAAACAGCAATGGATGCAAGAACTGATTCCACTTTTAAAAATCATGGCGAACAAATGAATCTGACAGTGTTTCTATCCAAAGGCTAACACGACTGAATAGAAATGCTGAACACCACGCTTGTCATGTAAGACTGCTCAGATAAAATAAACGCGTGACGCAGTATCTTTCAGTTTCATATAGGATAATTATGTTGCCAAGCATAACGAGCCTTACAGGTAAAAGGACAATCTTCCAGAAAAGAAAGTTTCAAAAGAAAATGTGCAATTACTTTACCCTCAATCCTCATTCCCATGGTTCGATAAAGAGATTATAGCACAGCATTTACGAGCTCTTGCAGCGCAGTAGAATATATACACATAGTTATTGCGCTTTACAAATGAATACATTATTATTATTATTATTACACGAGCCAAGAATTACACTCTTGTTGTTCATTTCATCTTTTCATTTCTTAAATGTTATATAATATTGGTTATCGTCATAGATTTGGTGAAACAGTATTTTCTTTCTTGGAGCATCAATAAGACTAAATCGATCAAACCTATTACAGAAAGACATGAACGAAAATCATTAAATAGTAAAGAATAAACGATTTAGTCGTATTTGCGACGACTAAATTCGAGATATTAGCAGGAAAACATAGGTCTAGGCTTACACGCAATTAAACGAGAGAAAAAAAAAACATTTTACAAAAAAATATATAAAGCCTAAAAGGCTGTATTCTACCGCTTTATTTTTACAACAAGGTATTTAAAAGAAATTAAATTGCGAATTTACCTTTACATGACCGTGCATTGCTTTTTTAAAGTTCAGATAGAACAAAAGTCCTCTAAAAGAATTTCATATTTAGTATATGGTATAATACAAATCACAATTTCAACTATTTGAAATGGATTGCATATGGTTAAAAACACTCAAATAGCGAGTCAAGTATAATTGTTTGTTCATTACAATATACATACAGTCATGTTCTTTTCTCTTCATAATATATTGAAAATCTCCTCTTTTTAAAATAAGTTTTGAACGGTGACAAGGAAAGGTGTATCGTCCTATTTTAGTTTGGTAGGAATCTTTTAAATCTGATTTTTTAATTTTAATTTTTCAAATATTTGTATAGCTGGTATCGTTGGTGATGGATGTCTGTATAAGGTGTAAGAATCAGAACGGTTAGAAGAGTACAACTCGAATACGTGAAGAGTGATTCGGAAATATTTTTTTAAAGACCTTTTATACAGTGTGTGAAAGGTTCGCGCACGAAATGTATGAGAAATAAAGCGAGTGTTTAAAGAGTGTCTAATAGCAAGGAAAAATGACAAGAGAAAGGACACGAATTGCTACCATTTGTTAACATGTGATATTGTGATGTGTTTTAATTATGTTATGGGTGCAGATAATTATGTCTGGATAAAAAAGTGGGGGGGGGGTGGTGAATTGAAATAATAGTTGTTGGAGGATATTTTTGTTAAGGTCAGGGCTGCGAAGCGTCTTCCCAAATGGAGGGGGTACCAATAATAAGGGCACTTTCTGGAGAAACGGGCACCTACAAAGGGAAACTTCAAAGCGAACATAATGTATACCCCTTTTTGAAATTGGTATATACCCCTTCATTGTCATAATTGTGATTATATTATCAGGGATGATATCAATAATTATTTCCCTCTTTACATGGTCCAAGATTTTGCTGAAGCATCATACTTTGCAGTAGGGAGTGATGGTCTGAATATTAATTATACTACATTACAAAATAGAAAACTTCAGATAGGCCTACATTTAGATAAGTTATTGATCTCTTTTCACGTTCAGTTTTGTTTCCTTCTCACTATATCTATTTTGTCTCCTATACGAATTATTACATTTTGTGGTCTTAATTATTGATTCAAAATGTATTATGAGATACTGATATTGATATGGGGATAAATAAAATTTAATCAAATCAAATAACATATTAGTGCCATAGTAAATAATACCTATATGATATGAACAGTTACCAATTTTGACGCTCGATCCTCTTTTTTTAAAGACAATGACTCTAGTATTTGAATAAGGTTTTATTATTTACAACGAAAATGCAGTATTCATAAATACATAAACATGGGCAACCTAAACTAACTAATAATTATACCCTTGAACATGCTTCAACTACTATGTATTACGAGACCTATTCATCAAGTCATGTTTTTAAACAAAAGCATCACTTTCTATTTTGCCATTGGCGTAATAAGATGGTCGTTACTTAACTGTCACACTTACGCCCCCGGCATTCCGGGCGAGCTATCGAAAGTTAATTGGTTGTCTTCCATTGTATTGGGGCGGAGCTCTCTCATTGGCGCAAAGTCTAACCCAATCACGTTGTTACGTAACCTTCACCTCCTCGCCCCTGGCATTCCGGGCGAGCTTTAGAAAGTCAATTGGTTTATTCTATTGTAATCGGGACGAAGCTCCCGCATTGGTGCAAAGTCTAAACCAATCGTATCGACTTTGTACTCCGTCGCTAATTTAATGGGGAGGTTTTCCATAAATACTGCACTTTTCTTCTAAACAAATCAGTCTGATCTCTGGACTTATTGAACGGGATATCACGCTGCATTTTGCTCTTGAAATCTCTCAAAATTATCGCAGTTAACAAAAATCGAATTATACGTTATTACTTTGCATCTTCTCCAAGCTTCACCGAATTCCAAAATGTCTTCTGATAGCATGTCGTGCAGCTCTTCCGAATCCGATCGCGAACCTCCCGTTGTTCTTGTACTCGGCCACAGTTACATCAGCCGTCTCAATCAGTACATCGCGCGCGATCCCAAGCGGGATAACCTCAGTCTTGAGAAATCTTCCGTTCTCTCTTTCATGTACGATGTTGGCCATGATCAGCCTGGCAGCGTATTCTCCGCATCGTCGCAGCTCGATCTCGTCTGGAATCTCTCCAGACGCTGTGGTTCTCGATCTCGGGTCCAACGACCTGTGTGACGGGCGCGCGACTACCGAATCCACCGTGCTTTCCATTGTCGATCTTGCGCTTCGTATTGCGCGCATACCCGGCGTGCGTCATGTACTCGTGTGTAGTCTTATTCCGCGTTTGTTTGTGCCGAATTGGAAGCCGAACTTCAACGCGAATGTACAAGACACTAACCGTCTGCTCGCCAAATTTCTTGAAGGTTTGCCGAACGTGCATTTCTGGCGCCATCGCTCTTTTGCGCTCAATCACACCAGGCTTTTCTCGTCTGACGGTTTCCACTTCAATGACGCTGGAATGTTGAGGTATTACCGTAGCATTCGTGGCGCTGTCATGAAGGCTTATAAAATGGATTGAGAAGAACATGATGTCATAATATTATATTTGCTATTTTTTTATATTTCTGCATTTTTAAAGTGATTTTCAAGAAAGGCGGAACGCGCGCAGCATGTTGCTGTCAGCCGCTTAGTTGTCAGGCGTTGTGCGCTTATTTATTTAAATAGGTTGAATAATAATTGTGTGATCTCATGGCAAATGCAACAACCTAGAGAAAAGGTATTTGTTGACCTGCTGTCAACATGGGCATCATAAAAATGAGTCGAATTTTTCTGTACAGAAACAACAAAAACACGCTCGCGACAGCTCGATGCGGAACTCTTTAGCATACTGGTTGAGAAATTTGATCGAATTGCATTTCTTCTTTAATTTCTAAGGCGAAACAAAGAAAACCAAATCCTATAGTAATACAAATATTAACTGAATTGCAATTTGCAATTTAAGTACTTAATATTATCATGTTGATTATATAGACGTCCACAACAAGATCGTAACTTCTATCCAGATATCGATCTAAGCGTTTTCAAAAGCGTTGTGCATCACCTATTGTCAACATGAGCATGACGTATTCTGAATATGATTTCTATCAATTTAACGTAACATCCAAAAGTACAGCGTTTTAAACATTTTTTTCAGTCACGGCACCCTTTGGAAATAAACTCCCATCCCATATTCATCACAGAATATTCATTGTGCATCACTCTGAAACTGCAATGAGCACATGATGCAATTTCCATATAAAAAATATAAAATATATATTTGGGCCCTCGCTGTCAAATAGAATAAAATTCGGACACCTTGTTGCCAAAAAAGGCTATTGAAATTGATATTGAGTTGATCTTTCGAAATTAGTTACAATTGTAAAACAATGAAAATGTTCTCATCTTCAATTTAAATTTGTATCATCACAATCTTGGACCCAGTCAGTAGTTAAAAGGCTATCCGTTTATGTGAATTCTGGACGAGAATTATGAATAATATCACTACAAATAGACAATTATGAAATATAACAGACAATTACTAGTAAATTGATATGATATATAGATGAAAAAAAAAGAAGGAACAGATGAAAAGGAAAAGTTTAAAGAAGGAAACTATGGTCGATGGTATAATAAGAGTTTGTTATTGAAATGTTCATAAAAAACAGTAATACAATTCAGTATGGAGTTTACAATTCGGAAATGAAACCATTTCTGGTAACTTTCTGATAAATACAATATCATTGTCAGTAATGCATTACAATGATTTATATTTACATAGTCTATAGAGACAGGATGCTATATAATGATTATACATGCAAGTATGCTTACATATATACTACATTACAAAATAGACATTTTCACGTAGGCCTACATTTAGATAAGTTATTGATCTCTTTTCACGTTCAGTTTTGTTTCCTTCTCACTATATCTATTTTGTCTCCTATACGAACTATTACATTTTTTGGTGTTAATTATAGAATCAAAATCAAAACAAAAGGATCACTTTCTATTTTGCCATTGGCGTAATAAGATGGTCGTTACTTAACTGTCACACTTACGCCTCCGGCATTCCGGGCGAGCTATCGAAAGTTAATTGGTTGTCTTCCATTGTATTGGGGCGGAGCTCTCTCATTGGCGCAAAGTCTGACCCAATCACGTTGTTACGTAACCTTCACCTCCTCGCCCCGGCATTCCGGGCGAGCTTTAGAAAGTTAATTGGTTTATTCTATTGTAATCGGGACGAAGCTCCCGCATTGGTGCAAAGTCTAAACCAATCGTATCGACTTTGTACTCCGTCGCTAATTTAATGGGGAGGTTTTCCATAAATACTGCACTTTTCTTCTAAACAAATCAGTCTGATCTCTGGACTTATTGAACGGGATATCACGCTGCATTTTGCTCTTGAAATCTCTCAAAATTATCGCAGTTAACAAAAATCGAATTATACGTTATTACTTTGCATCTTCTCCAAGCTTCACCGAATTCCAAAATGTCTTCTGATAGCATGTCGTGCAGCTCTTCCGAATCCGATCGCGAACCTCCCGTTGTTCTTGTACTCGGCCACAGTTACATCAGCCGTCTCAATCAGTACATCGCGCGCGATCCCAAGCGGGATAACCTCAGTCTTGAGAAATCTTCCGTTCTCTCTTTCATGTACGATGTTGGCCATGATCAGCCTGGCAGCGTATTCTCCGCATCGTCGCAGCTCGATCTCGTCTGGAATCTCTCCAGACGCTGTGGTTCTCGATCTCGGGTCCAACGACCTGTGTGACGGGCGCGCGACTACCGAATCCACCGTGCTTTCCATTGTCGATCTTGCGCTTCGTATTGCGCGCATACCCGGCGTGCGTCATGTACTCGTGTGTAGTCTTATTCCGCGTTTGTTTGTGCCGAATTGGAAGCCGAACTTCAACGCGAATGTACAAGACACTAACCGTCTGCTCGCCAAATTTCTTGAAGGTTTGCCGAACGTGCATTTCTGGCGCCATCGCTCTTTTGCGCTCAATCACACCAGGCTTTTCTCGTCTGACGGTTTCCACTTCAATGACGCTGGAATGTTGAGGTATTACCGTAGCATTCGTGGCGCTGTCATGAAGGCTTATAAAATGGATTGAGAAGAACATGATGTCATAATATTATATTTGCTATTTTTTTATATTTCTGCATTTTTAAAGTGATTTTCAAGAAAGGCGGAACGCGCGCAGCATGTTGCTGTCAGCCGCTTAGTTGTCAGGCGTTGTGCGCTTATTTATTTAAATAGGTTGAATAATAATTGTGTGATCTCATGGCAAATGCAACAACCTAGAGAAAAGGTATTTGTTGACCTGCTGTCAACATGGGCATCATAAAAATGAGTTGAATTTTTCTGTACAGAAACAACAAAAACACGCTCGCGACAGCTCGATGCGGAACTCTTTAGCATACTGGTTGAGAAATTTGATCGAATTGCATTTCTTCTTTAATTTCTAAGGCGAAACAAAGAAAACCAAATCCTATAGTAATACAAATATTAACTGAATTGCAATTTGCAATTTAAGTACTTAATATTATCATGTTGATTATATAGACGTCCACAACAAGATCGTAACTTCTATCCAGATATCGATCTAAGCGTTTTCAAAAGCGTTGTGCATCACCTATTGTCAACATGAGCATGACGTATTCTGAATATGATTTCTATCAATTTAACGTAACATCCAAAAGTACAGCGTTTTAAACATTTTTTTCAGTCACGGCACCCTTTGGAAATAAACTCCCATCCCATATTCATCACAGAATATTCATTGTGCATCACTCTGAAACTGCAATGAGCACATGATGCAATTTCCATATAAAAAATATAAAATATATATTTGGGCCCTCGCTGTCAAATAGAATAAAATTCGGACACCTTGTTGCCAAAAAAGGCTATTGAAATTGATATTGAGTTGATCTTTCGAAATTAGTTACAATTGTAAAACAATGAAAATGTTCTCATCTTCAATTTAAATTTGTATCATCACAATCTTGGACCCAGTCAGTAGTTAAAAGGCTATCCGTTTATGTGAATTCTGGACGAGAATTATGAATAATATCACTACAAATAGACAATTATGAAATATAACAGACAATTACTAGTAAATTGATATGATATATGAGCAGCAGTACTGGGCCCCTTGGGAAGTTTTTAATCCGGGGGGTGTTAATCCCTCTTAATCCTTTAATCCTTCTTAATCCTTTCATAAAACAATAGGGAAGAGGAAATGAAATTTAACGAGGTATTTCCGGTCAGGAAGTGTGTTAATTAATGCAGGTAGTTTTTTTATGGGAAAAGGGGGCATCTGGGTCATAAAACTCGAATTATGAGGGTCTTTCCTCTGGAGGAAGTGTTTACATCATGGAGTCATCATCATGGGAGAGGTCTGGGGATGGACGTGTTACTGGTAGGACGGGCAATGACCAAATGACCAAAACAATGGGCCTGTCCCAGTTATGTTGCTTGTACGCAGGTACGTATCCGACCAATGAGAATGCGAGGATCCTTCTTGTGGGAGTGACGTCACCATTGTGCGTGCTTGTGATTGGATGAGGGAAAAGGAAGGGGTGACTGAGAGGGCGGAGCCTAAGGGGTGGGGGTAAAGTATAAGGGGGGTGTGGTGCATAGGGACGTGTATTGAAGAGACTAAATATATACCAGGGTGGTATTGAGATAAGGTATCGCATTCAGTACTGAGCTACACACCGTTGAAAATATCTCTATAGCATATACCACACATAACTCTTCATATATAACCATGATGGCCACTCGCTCACCAAAAAAAGTCTACCACTACAACAGCCACCATCCACAACACCGTGCTAAACACGCCTAAGGTCAGGATGATACCAGAGAACGACGCCACCAATGTCTTACATCGGGCCAGTTTTTCAATGTCTCCGGTGGAGCAGAAGAAGCTCAAACCAGCAACCCCTCCTGGACTCTTGGCATTGAGGGTAAGTGTCAATATTTGAGTATTCTATTCTATGTACACTCATTCATTTTAGTGTTGATACTATACCTTACTGTCTTTGAAAAATAAGAGTATCTTTGCATTGAACTGCGTGAGAGAAGTGAGAGAAGTGATCGAAGCATGCGTATGATTCCTACAAACTTGAGTCAAAACAATTATTTTCATGTTGTTGTGTGTGTGTTTTTTTTGTATCATAGGCACATGGTGACAGAAAAAGCGAAAATTGGTTTACGGTTAAGGAAGAGGCGGGGTGTCATTTTAGTCAGGAGATAAAGGTGGATAAATGTGAATTTGAAGCAGGTTCGAAACCATTTCATTTGGGTGGGAAGCGCTTTGCTGTAGTCAAGAAATTCAGGGGAGTCCCATACGTGAACATTCGAGAATACTACAACATGAAAGGTACTAACAGGATGCTCCCGGGGCAGAAGGGTATCAATTTAACGGGGGAAAATTGGTGGAAATTGGTCAATGCCAAATTTGAAATCAGCAATGCTGTCAGAGATTTCAGTAACGTAAAGAAATAATTTTACAACTTGATATTTGTTTGGTTTTGTGATAATGCAACATGGAAAGGAAAAGAAAAGAAAAAAGAAAATAATTTAAAACAAAAAAAAAAATGAAGAAAAAATGAAGAAAAAAAGGAAGAAAAAAGAAGAAAAAAAAAAAGAAAAAGAAGATGCAAGACTTATATTAAACGCAGATTTCTACACCTCATGTTACTATGTTATCTGAAATTTCTTGGCAATCGGTTTGTCAAAGAATGAAGTACCAAATTTGTCTATAATATGCATACAATCCAACAAAAATTATACATTTGGAGCTGAAAAAAAAATTATTATTCCGAGATTTTGTATCAATTTTCATTTATACGAGACATGCGGCACACTCCCTGCTCTTTATCGCAAGACCTAGACCTGATTGTTTCACAAGATCCCTTCACTACCTAGGATCACTCATGTGGAGCACCCTATCGCCTGATTTACGTACAAGTACCGTACATTATCTTTATTATCATTGAAGATGTAATATAAACAGATAAGTAATGTGAATGCCCTCTGATCAACGATGTCTGTCTTTTGATTCCTATTGATATTGATATTGTATGACTGTATTGTCAGATTTGGTAAACCTGTTTTTAGAGTTATGCTATTTTATTGTTCCAAATCTTAGTTTTAAATATTTGTGTATTTTGTTGTTGTTTGTATTGTATTATACTTTGTATAATATGTTTTTTATGCATTTTAACTGTAAAGACAGGGCCTCTTGGAAGATCATTATTCGATATTGAAAGGGCCATCCTGTAAATAAAATGAATTCAATTCATTTCTTCAACATGCAACCATATCAAAGAAGTTCCCAATCTTGTCGGAACTTGTACAATATTACGAGAGACAAATTTGTGTCGTGTCTGTAAAGAAAAAAAAAATAACGTCTTGACAGAAAGTAAAAAAACTTTTAAAAAATAATTAAGAAAGTGTACAGGAATTAATACTTTTTGCATCAAGTCTTTGAAGAGGGGTGAAAAATATCGATTCGTGCAAAATGATCCAAAAAATTATAGGACTTTTAAAGAAAAGAATAACGTAATGATAAAAAGTTTGGAAGAAAAAAAAATTGAAAAGAGTGTACAGGCGTTGATACTTTTTGGCATCAAGTCTTCAAAGTGGAAAAAAAAAAATTATAAAACTTTTTTTTAAAGAAAAAGAATAACGTCTTGACAAAATTTTCAGAAAAAACAAAAATAACAAATAAATTAAACAAGTGTACAGGCGTTAATACTTTTTGCATCAAGTCTTTAAAAAATGATTGATTCGTGCAAAATGATCTACCAAAAAAAAATTATAAAACTTTTTTTAAAGAAAAAGAATAACGTCTTGATAAAATTTTAAGAAAAAAAAAAAAATAACAAATAAATTAAACAAGTGTACAGGCGTTAATACTTTTTGCATCAAGCCTTTAAAAAATGATCGATTCGTGCAAAATGATCTTTAAAAAAAAAAAATATTATAAAACTTTTTTTTAAAGAAAAGAATAACGTCTTGACAAAATTATAAGAAAAAAAATAAAATAAAAAAATAAATTAAACAAGTGTACAGGCGTTAATACTTTTGCATCAAGTCTTTAACGGGGAAGGAAAAAAAATGATCGATTCGTGCAAAATGATCTTTAAACAAAAATTATACAACTTTTTTTTTAAAGAAAAAAAAAAATACATAAACATGCTCTATCGTTTGTCGTAGACATTATTTCAGTGTCAGTTTAAAAAAAAAAAAAAACATTTGCAGTTAGCGATTCCAAAACCTGTTATAACATGTATTTCTTCTCAATCGGTAATTGTAATCATTTTTTTTTTTTTAATCAATACGCTTTTTGTGTCTACACTGATTAGACATTACAAGCGACAATTATATCTACGTGTCTTAAGAAAACCAACGACGCCATAGCGTAAATAAAAGTGCAGAAACGTTGTTCATTATTTGTTTACATTTCTAATAAAAGAGAGAACTAATTCGTGTCAACTGCTTATAAAAAAGTCAGACTGCTGATCATGTAGTCTCAAGTAGGTAAAATAATCGCATAATTGAAACAGACGTTACGCGAAGACACGAATCACAGTGTGTACTTGTCAAAATATTATCGTCCGATCGAAATTAAATAAGTTTTCCTATTGCTACCCTTACATATGTAATTTCAAATGGCAAATCCGCCAAGTCCTTCTGCCATACATCAACCAACCCATACGCCATGACTTTACTTCTCGTAAATTTTCGTCTCACAACGGACGATGAATAGTATAGGTATCATTCCCTTCCAACCATTGCTTGATTTGTTTTCTCGACAACTCTAACACACCCTCTTTCTTGACAAATCGAAACAGTTTCTCACCACCACCAAAACCAGCTTCATGCTTCGGATCAGAGTATATCTTTCTCAAGTATTCTTCCATTACTCAATCGTCACGCTCTACATTCACAAGTAACCACGTGCACATCACTGATGACATTCAGCATGTACACTTCAATCTGGTTATAAGTGGGAAAACTAGTCGAACTAAAATATAAGAATGCAACAAAAGTAATGTTTTTTTCTTCTTCATACGCAAACGTCATTGCTACTTTATTTAAATCATACAACAAAAACCCGTGGGTATTATCAAATTTTCAAGTTTCAGCTGCACGTTAGTTTAAAGAAGAAACAAATAAAAACAAAAGCTAAAAAAAAAAAAATATATATATATATATACATATACAAAAGATTAAACAAAAGTGTAAATCCAATAAAATTATTAAACATTTTTTTCTGCAACATCAAAAAGCAGTTAAATACATTTATACAAAACAAAAAAAATGTCCTCGTGGTCTTTCTGGCTGGGATAGTAGAGTCTGCATCCTGTGCACGACCGACGCACCGCCACGTTTATAAGACCCGAAAGTGCCTTTACTGCCATGAGGACAGGTGCTACAGGGAGATGTATGTCGTCTTTCGCCTCCATCGTCACCGTCTCCACCTCCTGCATGCTGACATCTGTGTCTAGACGGTCCTCCTTCTCCGCAGCCACCTCCACTTCTTCCTCGTAGTTAAGCTTTCTGCGAAGTTTCTGGAGAGTTCGAAGGACCTTTTCAGGTACGTCTACCTCCATCTGAACCGAGGAGGTTGCTGGAGATGGAGGTCTGCTTGTTCCCTTGGTGTAGTCACTCCCTCTATGATTGCATTCTGCCTCCGCAGTCGGCGGACAAACATTGCTCTCGGAGGAGAATGTCCAATGATCAGGACTTCTGGTGTGAGCGGTGATGAACGAGATAGCTGTCCATGTGCAGTTGGTAAGGGTCTTGGAAGCTCTTGATTCATTTCAGCGATTGTGGACTGATTACGGAAAAGGGATGAGGGTCATTCAGGTATTTTTTAACTATCTTCTTTTTCTTTTTTTTTTCTTCTTTTTTCTTCCTTTTTTTCTTCATTTTTTCTTCATTTTTTTTTTTGTTTTAAATTATTTTCTTTTTTCTTTTCTTTTCCTTTCCATGTTGCATTATCACAAAACCAAACAAATATCAAGTTGTAAAATTATTTCTTTACGTTACTGAAATCTCTGACAGCATTGCTGATTTCAAATTTGGCATTGACCAATTTCCACCAATTTTCCCCCGTTAAATTGATACCCTTCTGCCCCGGGAGCATCCTGTTAGTACCTTTCATGTTGTAGTATTCTCGAATGTTCACGTATGGGACTCCCCTGAATTTCTTGACTACAGCAAAGCGCTTCCCACCCAAATGAAATGGTTTCGAACCTGCTTCAAATTCACATTTATCCACCTTTATCTCCTGACTAAAATGACACCCCGCCTCTTCCTTAACCGTAAACCAATTTTCGCTTTTTCTGTCACCATGTGCCTATGATACAAAAAAAAACACACACAACAACATGAAAATAATTGTTTTGACTCAAGTTTGTAGGAATCATACGCATGCTTCGATCACTTCTCTCACTTCTCTCACGCAGTTCAATGCAAAGATACTCTTATTTTTCAAAGACAGTAAGGTATAGTATCAACACTAAAATGAATGAGTGTACATAGAATAGAATACTCAAATATTGACACTTACCCTCAATGCCAAGAGTCCAGGAGGGGTTGCTGGTTTGAGCTTCTTCTGCTCCACCGGAGACATTGAAAAACTGGCCCGATGTAAGACATTGGTGGCGTCGTTCTCTGGTATCATCCTGACCTTAGGCGTGTTTAGCACGGTGTTGTGGATGGTGGCTGTTGTAGTGGTAGACTTTTTCGGTGAGCGAGTGGCCATCATGGTTATATATGAAGAGTTATGTGTGGTATATGCTATAGAGATATTTTCAACGGTGTGTAGCTCAGTACTGAATGCGATACCTTATCTCAATACCACCCTGGTATATATTTAGTCTCTTCAATACACGTCCCTATGCACCACACCCCTTATACTTTACCCCACCCCTTAGGCTCCGCCCTCTCAGTCACCCCTTCCTTTTCCCTCATCCAATCACAAGCACGCACAATGGTGACGTCACTCCCACAAGAAGGATCCTCGCATTCTCATTGGTCGGATACGTACCTGCGTACAAGCAACATAACTGGGACAGGCCCATTGTTTTGGTCATTTGGTCATTGCCCGTCCTACCAGTAACACGTCCATCCCCAGACCTCTCCCATGATGATGACTCCATGATGTAAACACTTCCTCCAGAGGAAAGACCCTCATAATTCGAGTTTTATGACCCAGATGCCCCCTTTCCCATAAAAAAACTACCTGCATTAATTAACACACTTCCTGACCGGAAATACCTCGTTAAATTTCATTTCCTCTTCCCTATTGTTTTATGAAAGGATTAAGAAGGATTAAAGGATTAAGAGGGATTAACACCCCCCGGATTAAAAACTTCCCAAGGGGCCCAGTACTGCTGCTTATATGGATGAAAAAAAAAGAAGGAACAGATGAAAAGGAAAAGTTTAAAGAAGGAAACTATGGTCGATGGTGTAATAAGAGTTTGTTATTGAAATGTTCATAAAAAACAGTAATACAATTCAGTATGGAGTTTACAATTCGGAAATGAAACCATTTCTGGTAACTTTCTGATAAATACAATATCATTGTCAGTAATGCATTACAATGATTTATATTTACATAGTCTATAGAGACAGGATGCTATATAATGATTATACATGCAAGTATGCTTACATATATACTACATTACAAAATAGACATTTTCACGTAGGCCTACAATTAGATAAGTTATTGATCTCTTTTCACGTTCAGTTTTGTTTCCTTCTCACTATATCTATTTTGTCTCCTATACGAACTATTACATTTTTTGGTGTTAATTTTAGAATCAAAATCAAAACAAAAGGATCACTTTCTATTTTGCCATTGGCGTAATAAGATGGTCGTTACTTAACTGTCACACTTACGCCCCGGCATTCCGGGCGAGCTATCGAAAGTTAATTGGTTGTCTTCCATTGTATTGGGGCGGAGCTCTCTCATTGGCGCAAAGTCTGACCCAATCACGTTGTTACGTAACCTTCACCTCCTCGCCCCCGGCATTCCGGGCGAGCTTTAGAAAGTTAATTGGTTTATTCTATTGTAATCGGGACGAAGCTCCCGCATTGGTGCAAAGTCTAAACCAATCGTATCGACTTTGTACTCCGTCGCTAATTTAATGGGGAGGTTTTCCATAAATACTGCACTTTTCTTCTAAACAAATCAGTCTGATCTCTGGACTTATTGAACGGGATATCACGCTGCATTTTGCTCTTGAAATCTCTCAAAATTATCGCAGTTAACAAAAATCGAATTATACGTTATTACTTTGCATCTTCTCCAAGCTTCACCGAATTCCAAAATGTCTTCTGATAGCATGTCGTGCAGCTCTTCCGAATCCGATCGCGAACCTCCCGTTGTTCTTGTACTCGGCCACAGTTACATCAGCCGTCTCAATCAGTACATCGCGCGCGATCCCAAGCGGGATAACCTCAGTCTTGAGAAATCTTCCGTTCTCTCTTTCATGTACGATGTTGGCCATGATCAGCCTGGCAGCGTATTCTCCGCATCGTCGCAGCTCGATCTCGTCTGGAATCTCTCTCCAGACGCTGTGGTTCTCGATCTCGGGTCCAACGACCTGTGTGACGGGCGCGCGACTACCGAATCCACCGTGCTTTCCATTGTCGATCTTGCGCTTCGTATTGCGCGCATACCCGGCGTGCGTCATGTACTCGTGTGTAGTCTTATTCCGCGTTTGTTTGTGCCGAATTGGAAGCCGAACTTCAACGCGAATGTACAAGACACTAACCGTCTGCTCGCCAAATTTCTTGAAGGTTTGCCGAACGTGCATTTCTGGCGCCATCGCTCTTTTGCGCTCAATCACACCAGGCTTTTCTCGTCTGACGGTTTCCACTTCAATGACGCTGGAATGTTGAGGTATTACCGTAGCATTCGTGGCGCTGTCATGAAGGCTTATAAAATGGATTGAGAAGAACATGATGTCATAATATATTTGCTATTTTTTTTATATTTCTGCATTTTTAAAGTGATTTTTAAGAAAGGCGGAACGCGCGGCAGCATGTTGCTGTCAGCCTCTTAGTTGTCAGGCGTTGTGCGCTTATTTATTTAAATAGGTTGAATAATAATTGTGTGGCAAATGGCAAATGCAACAACCTAGAGAAAAGGTATTTGTTGACCTGCTGTCAACATGGGCATCATAAAAATGAGTCGAATTTTTCTGTACAGAAACAACAAAAACACGCTCGCGACAGCTCGATGCGGAACTCTTTAGCATACTGGTTGAGAAATTTGATCGAATTGCATTTCTTCTTTAATTTCTAAGGCGAAACAAATAAAACCAAATCCTATAGTAATACAAATATTAACTGAATTGCAATTTGCAATTTAAGTACTTAATATTATCATGTTGATTATATAGACGTCCACAACAAGATCGTAACTTCTATCCAGATATCGATCTAAGCGTTTTCAAAAGCGTTGTGCATCACCTATTGTCAACATGAGCATGACGTATTCTGAATATGATTTCTATCAATTTAACGTAACATCCAAAAGTACAGCGTTTTAAACATTTTTTTCAGTCACGGCACCCTTTTGGAAATAAACTCCAATCCCATATTCATCACAGAATATTCATTGTGCATCACTCTGAAACTGCAATGAGCACATGATGCAATTTCCATATAAAAAATATAAAATATATATTTGGGCCCTCGCTGTCAAATAGAATAAAATTCGGACACCTTGTTGCCAAAAAAGGCTATTGAAATTGATATTGAGTTGATCTTTCGAAATTAGTTACAATTGTAAAACAATGAAAATGTTCTCATCTTCAATTTAAATTTGTATCATCACAATCTTGGACCCAGTCAGTAGTTAAAAGGCTATCCGTTTATGTGAATTCTGGACGAGAATTATGAATAATATCACTACAAATAGACAATTATGAAATATAACAGACAATTACTATTAAATTGATATGATAAATGGATGAAAAAAAAGAAGGAACAGATGAAAAGGAAAAGTTTAAAGAAGGAAACTATGGTCGATGGTATAATAAGAGTTTGTTATTGAAATGATCATAAAAAACAGTAATACAATTCAGTATGGAGTTTACAATTCGGAAATGAAACCATTTCTGGTAACTTTCTGATAAATACAATATCATTGTCAGTAATGCATTACAATGATTTATATTTACATAGTCTATAGAGACAGGATGCTATATAATGATTATACATGCAAGTATGCTTACATATATACTACATTACAAAATAGACATTTTCACGTAGGCCTACATTTAGATAAGTTATTGATCTCTTTTCACGTTCAGTTTTGTTTCCTTCTCACTATATCTATTTTGTCTCCTATACGAACTATTACATTTTTTGGTGTTAATTATAGAATCAAAATCAAAACAAAAGGATCACTTTCTATTTTGCCATTGGCGTAATAAGATGGTCGTTACGTAACTGTCACACTTACGCCCCCGGCATTCCGGGCGAGCTATCGAAAGTTAATTGGTTGTCTTCCATTGTATTGGGGCGGAGCTCTCTCATTGGCGCAAAGTCTGACCCAATCACGTTGTTACGTAACCTTCACATCCTCGCCCCCTGCATTCCGGGTGAGCTTTAGAAAGTTAATCGGTTTATTCTATTGTAATCGGGACGAAGCTCCCGCATTGGTGCAAAGTCTAAACCAATCGTATCGACTTTGTACTCCGTCGTTAATTTACTGGGAGGTTTTCCATAAATACTGCACTTTTCTTCTAAAGAAATCAGTCTGATCTCAGGACTTGTTGAACGGGATATCACGCTGCATTTTGCTCTTGAAATCTCTCAAATTATCGCAGTTAACAAAAATCGAATTATACGTTATTACTTTGCATCTTCTCCAAGCTTCAACGAATTTCAAAATGTCTACTGATAGCATGTCGTGCAGCTCATCCGAGTCCGATCGCGAACCTCCCGTTGTTCTTGTACTCGGCCACAGTTACATCAGCCGTCTCAATCAGTACATCGCGCGCGATCCCAAGCGGGATAACCTCAGTCTCGAGAAATCTTCCGTTCTCTCTTTCATGTACGATGTTGGCCATGATCAGCCTGGCAGCGTATTCTCCGCATCGTCGCAGCTCGATCTCGTCTGGAATCTCTCCAGACGCTGTGGTTCTCGATCTCGGGTCCAACGACCTGTGTGACGGGCGCGCGACTACCGAATCCACCGTGCTTTCCATTGTCGATCTTGCGCTTCGTATTGCGCGCATACCCGGCGTGCGTCATGTACTCGTGTGTAGTCTTATTCCGCGTTTGTTTGTGCCGAATTGGAAGCCGAACTTCAACGCGAATGTACAAGACACTAACCGTCTGCTCGCCAAATTTCTTGAAGGTTTGCCGAACGTGCATTTCTGGCGCCATCGCTCTTTTGCGCTCAATCACACCAGGCTTTTCTCGTCTGACGGTTTCCACTTCAATGACGCTGGAATGTTGAGGTATTACCGAAGCATTCGTGGCGCTGTCATGAAGGCTTATAAAATGGATTGACAAGAACATGATGTCATAATATATTTGCTATTTTTTTAATATTTCTGCATTTTTAAAAAGATTTTCAAGAAAGACGGAACGCGCGGCAGCATGTTGTTGTCAGCCGCTTAGTTATCAGGCGTTGTGCGCTTATTTATTTAAATAGGTTGAATAATAATTGTGTGATCTCATGGCAAATGCAACAACCTAGAGAAAAGGTATTTGGGCATCATAAAAATGAGTCAAATCTTTCTGTACAGAAACAACAAAAACAAACTCGCGACAGCTCGATGCGGAACTCTTTAGCATACTGGTTGAGAAATTTGATCGAATTGCATTTTTTCTTCAATTTCTAAGGCGAAACAAGGAAAACCAAATCCTATAGTTATACAAATATTAACTGAATGGCAATTAGCAATTTAAGTACTTAATATTATCATGTTGATTATATAGACGTCCACAACAAGATCGTAACTTCTATCCAGATATCGATCTAAGCGTTTTCAAAAGCGTTGTACATCACCTATTGTCAACATGAGCATGGCGTATTCTGAATATGATTTCTAATAATTCAATGTAACATCCAAAAGTACAGCGTTTTAAACATTTTTTCAGTCCCGGCACCCTTTTGGAAATAAACTCCAATCCCATATTCATCACAGAATATTTATAGTGCATCACTCTGAAACTGCAATGAGCGCATGATGCAATTTCCATATAAAAGATATAAAATATATATTTGAGCCCTCGGTGTCAAATAGAATGAAATTCGGACACCTTGTTGCCAAAAAAGGCTATTGAAATTGACATTGAGTTGATCTTTAGAAATTAGTTACAATTGTAAAACAATGAAAATGTTCTCATCTTCAATTTAAATTTGTATCATCAAAATCTTGGACCCAGTCAGTAGTTAAAAGGCTATCCGTTTATGTGAATTCTAGACGAGAATTATGAATAATATCACTACAAATAGACAATTATGAAATATAACAGACAATCACTAGTAAATTGATATGATAAAAGGAAGAAGAAAAAAAGAAGGGACAGATAAAAGGAAAAGATTAAAGAAGGAAACTATGGTCGATGGTATAATAAGAGTTTGTTATTGAAATGATCATAAAAAAAACAGTAATACAATTCAGTATGGAGTTTACAATTCGAAAATGAAACCATTTCTGACCAGATTATGTTGACAACTTTCTGATAAATACAATATCCTTGTCATTAATGCATTAAAATGATTTATATTTACATAGTCTATAGAGACAGGATGCTATATAATGACTATACATGCAAGTATGCTTACATATATACATGTACTACATTACAAAATAGAAATTTTCACATAGGCCTACATTTAGATAAGTTATTGATCTCTTTTCAAGTTCAGTTTTGTTTCCTTCTCACTATATCTATTTTGTCTCCTATACGAACTATTAACTTTTTTGGTGTTAATTATAGAATCAAAATGTATCATGAGATACTGATATTGATATGGGGATAAATATAATTCAATCAAATCAAATAACATATTATTGCCATGGTAAATGAGACGTCCGAGATGTAAAAACGCTATATGAAAGCTGAATATTATTATTTTTATTATTATTTGATAAGAACAGTTACCAATTTTGACGCTCGATCCTCTTTCGATCCTCTTTTCTCAAGACTATGATTCTAGTATTTGAAGAAGGGTTTATTACAGTTACTAGACAATTTTACAAGTATTAACAACTAAAATGCATTACTCATTAATACATATATTAACATAGGCATCGTAAACTAAGTAATAATTTTAGACTTGAACATACTTCAACTACTATGTATTACGAGACCTATTCATCAAGTCATGTTTTTAAACAAAAGCATCACTTTTATTTTGCCATTGGCGTAGTAAGATGGTCGTTACGTAACTGTCACACTTACGCCCCGGCATTCCGGGCGAGCTATCGAAAGTTAATTGGTTGTCTTCCATTGTATTGGGGCGGAGCTCTCTCATTGGCGCAAAGTCTGACCTAATCACGTTGTTACGTAACCTTCACATCCTCGCCCCCGGCATTCCGGGCGAGCTTTAAAAGTTAATTGGTTTATTCTATTGTAATCGGGACGAAGCTCCCGCATTGGTGCAAACTCTAAACCAATCGTATCGACTTTGTACTCCGTCGTTAATTTACTGGGGAGGTTTTCCATAAATACTGCACTTTTCTTCTAAAGAAATCAGTCTGATCTCAGGACTTGTTGAACGGGATATCACGCTGCATTTTGCTCTTGAAATCTCTCAAATTATCGCAGTTAACAAAAATCGAATTATACGTTATTACTTTGCATCTTCTCCAAGCTTCAACGAATTCCAAAATGTCTACTGATAGCATGTCGTGCAGCTCTTCCGAGTCCGATCGCGAACCTCCCGTTGTTCTTGTACTCGGCCACAGTTACATCAGCCGTCTCAATCAGTACATCGCGCGCGATCCCAAGCGGGATAACCTCAGTCTCGAGAAATCTTCCGTTCTCTCTTTCATGTACGATGTTGGCCATGATCAGCCTGGCAGCGTATTCTCCGCATCGTCGCAGCTCGATCTCGTCTGGAATCTCTCCAGACGCTGTGGTTCTCGATCTCGGGTCCAACGACCTGTGTGACGGGCGCGCGACTACCGAATCCACCGTGCTTTCCATTGTCGATCTTGCGCTTCGTATTGCGCGCATACCCGGCGTGCGTCATGTACTCGTGTGTAGTCTTATTCCGCGTTTGTTTGTGCCGAATTGGAAGCCGAACTTCAACGCGAATGTACAAGACACTAACCGTCTGCTCGCCAAATTTCTTGAAGGTTTGCCGAACGTGCATTTCTGGCGCCATCGCTCTTTTGCGCTCAATCACACCAGGCTTTTCTCGTCTGACGGTTTCCACTTCAATGACGCTGGAATGTTGAGGTATTACCGTAGCATTCGTGGCGCTGTCATGAAGGCTTATAAAATGGATTGAGAAGAACATGATGTCATAATATATTTGCTATTTTTTTATATTTCTGCATTTTTAAAGTGATTTTCAAGAAAGACGGAACGCGCGGCAGCATGTTGTTGTCAGCCGCTTAGTTATCAGGCGTTGTGCGCTTATTTATTTAAATAGGTTGAATAATAATTGTGTGATCTCATGGCAAATGCAACAACCTAGAGAAAAGGTATTTGGGCATCATAAAAATGAGTCAAATCTTTCTGTACAGAAACAACAAAAACAAACTCGCGACAGCTCGATGCGGAACTCTTTAGCATACTGGTTGAGAAATTTGATCGAATTGCATTTTTTCTTCAATTTCTAAGGCGAAACAAGGAAAACCAAATCCTATAGTTATACAAATATTAACTGAATGGCAATTAGCAATTTAAGTACTTAATATTATCATGTTGATTATATAGACGTCCACAACAAGATCGTAACTTCTATCCAGATATCGATCTAAGCGTTTTCAAAAGCGTTGTACATCACCTATTGTCAACATGAGCATGGCGTATTCTGAATATGATTTCTAATAATTCAATGTAACATCCAAAAGTACAGCGTTTTAAACATTTTTTCAGTCACGGCACCCTTTTGGAAATAAACTCCAATCCCATATTCATCACAGAATATTTATAGTGCATCACTCTGAAACTGCAATGAGCGCATGATGCAATTTCCATATAAAAGATATAAAATATATATTTGAGCCCTCGGTGTCAAATAGAATGAAATTCGGACACCTTGTTGCCAAAAAAGGCTATTGAAATTGACATTGAGTTGATCTTTAGAAATTAGTTACAATTGTAAAACAATGAAAATGTTCTCATCTTCAATTTAAATTTGTATCATCAAAATCTTGGACCCAGTCAGTAGTTAAAAGGCTATCCGTTTATGTGAATTCTAGACGAGAATTATGAATAATATCACTACAAATAGACAATTATGAAATATAACAGACAATCACTAGTAAATTGATATGATAAAAGGAAGAAGAAAAAAAGAAGGGACAGATAAAAAGGAAAAGATTAAAGAAGGAAACTATGGTCGATGGTATAATAAGAGTTTGTTATTGAAATGATCATAAAAAAAACAGTAATACAATTCAGTATGGAGTTTACAATTCGAAAATGAAACCATTTCTGACCAGATTATGTTGACAACTTTCTGATAAATACAATATCCTTGTCATTAATGCATTAAAATGATTTATATTTACATAGTCTATAGAGACAGGATGCTATATAATGACTATACATGCAAGTATGCTTACATATATACATGTACTACATTACAAAATAGAAATTTTCACATAGGCCTACATTTAGATAAGTTATTGATCTCTTTTCAAGTTCAGTTTTGTTTCCTTCTCACTATATCTATTTTGTCTCCTATACGAACTATTAACTTTTTTGGTGTTAATTATAGAATCAAAATGTATCATGAGATACTGATATTGATATGGGGATAAATATAATTCAATCAAATCAAATAACATATTATTGCCATGGTAAATGAGACGTCCGAGATGTAATAAACGCTATATGAAAGCTGAATATTATTATTATTATTATTTGATAAGAACAGTTACCAATTTTGACGCTCGATCCTCTTTCGATCCTCTTTTCTCAAGACTATGATTCTAGTATTTGAAGAAGGGTTTATTACAGTTACTAGACAATTTTACAAGTATTAACAACTAAAATGCATTACTCATTAATACATATATTAACATAGGCATCGTAAACTAAGTAATAATTTTAGACTTGAACATACTTCAACTACTATGTATTACGAGACCTATTCATCAAGTCATGTTTTTAAACAAAAGCATCACTTTTATTTTGCCATTGGCGTAGTAAGATGGTCGTTACGTAACTGTCACACTTACGCCCCGGCATTCCGGGCGAGCTATCGAAAGTTAATTGGTTGTCTTCCATTGTATTGGGGCGGAGCTCTCTCATTGGCGCAAAGTCTGACCTAATCACGTTGTTACGTAACCTTCACATCCTCGCCCCCGGCATTCCGGGCGAGCTTTAAAAAGTTAATTGGTTTATTCTATTGTAATCGGGACGAAGCTCCCGCATTGGTGCAAACTCTAAACCAATCGTATCGACTTTGTACTCCGTCGTTAATTTACTGGGGAGGTTTTCCATAAATACTGCACTTTTCTTCTAAAGAAATCAGTCTGATCTCTGGACTTGTTGAACGGGATATCACGCTGCATTTTGCTATTGAAATCTCCCAAATTATCGCAGTTAACAAAAATCGAATTATACGTTATTACTTTGCATCTTCTCCAAGCTTCAACGAATTCCAAAATGTCTACTGATAGCATGTCGTGCAGCTCTTCCGAGTCCGATCGCGAACCTCCCGTTGTTCTTGTACTCGGCCACAGTTACATCAGCCGTCTCAATCAGTACATCGCGCGCGATCCCAAGCGGGATAACCTCAGTCTCGAGAAATCTTCCGTTCTCTCTTTCATGTACGATGTTGGCCATGATCAGCCTGGCAGCGTATTCTCCGCATCGTCGCAGCTCGATCTCGTCTGGAATCTCTCTCCAGACGCTGTGGTTCTCGATCTCGGGTCCAACGACCTGTGTGACGGGCGCGCGACTACCGAATCCACCGTGCTTTCCATTGTCGATCTTGCGCTTCGTATTGCGCGCATACCCGGCGTGCGTCATGTACTCGTGTGTAGTCTTATTCCGCGTTTGTTTGTGCCGAATTGGAAGCCGAACTTCAACGCGAATGTACAAGACACTAACCGTCTGCTCGCCAAATTTCTTGAAGGTTTGCCGAACGTGCATTTCTGGCGCCATCGCTCTTTTGCGCTCAATCACACCAGGCTTTTCTCGTCTGACGGTTTCCACTTCAATGACGCTGGAATGTTGAGGTATTACCGAAGCATTCGTGGCGCTGTCATGAAGGCTTATAAAATGGATTGACAAGAACATGATGTCATAATATATTTGCTATTTTTTTAATATTTCTGCATTTTTAAAGTGATTTTCAAGAAAGACGGAACGCGCGGCAGCATGTTGTTGTCAGCCGCTTAGTTATCAGGCGTTGTGCGCTTATTTATTTAAATAGGTTGAATAATAATTGTGTGATCTCATGGCAAATGCAACAACCTAGAGAAAAGGTATTTGGGCATCATAAAAATGAGTCAAATCTTTCTGTACAGAAACAACAAAAACAAACTCGCGACAGCTCGATGCGGAACTCTTTAGCATACTGGTTGAGAAATTTGATCGAATTGCATTTTTTCTTCAATTTCTAAGGCGAAACAAGGAAAACCAAATCCTATAGTTATACAAATATTAACTGAATGGCAATTAGCAATTTAAGTACTTAATATTATCATGTTGATTATATAGACGTCCACAACAAGATCGTAACTTCTATCCAGATATCGATCTAAGCGTTTTCAAAAGCGTTGTACATCACCTATTGTCAACATGAGCATGGCGTATTCTGAATATGATTTCTATCAATTCAATGTAACATCCAAAAGTACAGCGTTTTAAACATTTTTTCAGTCACGGCACCCTTTTGGAAATAAACTCCAATCCCATATTCATCACAGAATATTTATTGTGCATCACTCTGAAACTGCAATGAGCGCATGATGCAATTTCCATATAAAAGATATAAAATATATATTTGAGCCCTCGGTGTCAAATAGAATGAAATTCGGACACCTTGTTGCCAAAAAAGGCTATTGAAATTGACATTGAGTTGATCTTTAGAAATTAGTTACAATTGTAAAACAATGAAAATGTTCTCATCTTCAATTTAAATTTGTATCATCAAAATCTTGGACCCAGTCAGTAGTTAAAAGGCTATCCGTTTATGTGAATTCTAGACGAGAATTATGAATAATATCACTACAAATAGACAATTATGAAATATAACAGACAATCACTAGTAAATTGATATGATAAAAGGAAGAAGAAAAAAAAGATAAAAAGGAAAAGATTAAAGAAGGAAACTATGGTCGATGGTATAATAAGAGTTTGTTATTGAAATGATCATAAAAAAAACAGTAATACAATTCAGTATGGAGTTTACAATTCGAAAATGAAACCATTTCTGACCAGATTATGTTGACAACTTTCTGATAAATACAATATCCTTGTCATTAATGCATTAAATGATTTATATTTACATAGTCTATAGAGACAGGATGCTATATAATGACTATACATGCAAGTATGCTTACATATATACATGTACTACATTACAAAATAGAAATTTTCACATAGGCCTACATTTAGATAAGTTATTGATCTCTTTTCAAGTTCAGTTTTGTTTCCTTCTCACTATATCTATTTTGTCTCCTATACGAACTATTAACTTTTTTGGTGTTAATTATAGAATCAAAATGTATCATGAGATACTGATATTGATATGGGGATAAATATAATTCAATCAAATCAAATAACATATTATTGCCATGGTAAATGAGACGTCCGAGATGTAAAAAACGCTATATGAAAGCTGAATATTATTATTTTTATTATTATTTGATAAGAACAGTTACCAATTTTGACGCTCGATCCTCTTTCGATCCTCTTTTCTCAAGACTATGATTCTAGTATTTGAAGAAGGGTTTATTACAGTTACTAGACAATTTTACAAGTATTAACAACTAAAATGCATTACTCATTAATACATATATTAACATAGGCATCGTAAACTAAGTAATAATTTTAGACTTGAACATACTTCAACTACTATGTATTACGAGACCTATTCATCAAGTCATGTTTTTAAACAAAAGCATCACTTTCTATTTTGCCATTGGCGTAGTAAGATGGTCGTTACGTAACTGTCACACTTACGCCCCCGGCATTCCGGGCGAGCTATCGAAAGTTAATTGGTTGTCTTCCATTGTATTGGGGCGGAGCTCTCTCATTGGCGCAAAGTCTGACCTAATCACGTTGTTACGTAACCTTCACATCCTCGCCCCCGGCATTCCGGGCGAGCTTTAAAAGTTAATTGGTTTATTCTATTGTAATCGGGACGAAGCTCCCGCATTGGTGCAAACTCTAAACCAATCGTATCGACTTTGTACTCCGTCGTTAATTTACTGGGGAGGTTTTCCATAAATACTGCACTTTTCTTCTAAAGAAATCAGTCTGATCTCTGGACTTGTTGAACGGGATATCACGCTGCATTTTGCTATTGAAATCTCCCAAATTATCGCAGTTAACAAAAATCGAATTATACGTTATTACTTTGCATCTTCTCCAAGCTTCAACGAATTCCAAAATGTCTACTGATAGCATGTCGTGCAGCTCTTCCGAGTCCGATCGCGAACCTCCCGTTGTTCTTGTACTCGGCCACAGTTACATCAGCCGTCTCAATCAGTACATCGCGCGCGATCCCAAGCGGGATAACCTCAGTCTCGAGAAATCTTCCGTTCTCTCTTTCATGTACGATGTTGGCCATGATCAGCCTGGCAGCGTATTCTCCGCATCGTCGCAGCTCGATCTCGTCTGGAATCTCTCCAGACGCTGTGGTTCTCGATCTCGGGTCCAACGACCTGTGTGACGGGCGCGCGACTACCGAATCCACCGTGCTTTCCATTGTCGATCTTGCGCTTCGTATTGCGCGCATACCCGGCGTGCGTCATGTACTCGTGTGTAGTCTTATTCCGCGTTTGTTTGTGCCGAATTGGAAGCCGAACTTCAACGCGAATGTACAAGACACTAACCGTCTGCTCGCCAAATTTCTTGAAGGTTTGCCGAACGTGCATTTCTGGCGCCATCGCTCTTTTGCGCTCAATCACACCAGGCTTTTCTCGTCTGACGGTTTCCACTTCAATGACGCTGGAATGTTGAGGTATTACCGTAGCATTCGTGGCGCTGTCATGAAGGCTTATAAAATGGATTGAGAAGAACATGATGTCATAATATATTTGCTATTTTTTTTATATTTCTGCATTTTTAAAGTGATTTTCAAGAAAGACGGGACGCGCGGCAGCATGTTGTTGTCAGCCGCTTAGTTATCAGGCGTTGTGCGCTTATTTATTTAAATAGGTTGAATAATAATTGTGTGATCTCATGGCAAATGCAACAACCTAGAGAAAAGGTATTTGGGCATCATAAAAATGAGTCAAATCTTTCTGTACAGAAACAACAAAAACAAACTCGCGACAGCTCGATGCGGAACTCTTTAGCATACTGGTTGAGAAATTTGATCGAATTGCATTTTTTCTTCAATTTCTAAGGCGAAACAAGGAAAACCAAATCCTATAGTTATACAAATATTAACTGAATGGCAATTAGCAATTTAAGTACTTAATATTATCATGTTGATTATATAGACGTCCACAACAAGATCGTAACTTCTATCCAGATATCGATCTAAGCGTTTTCAAAAGCGTTGTACATCACCTATTGTCAACATGAGCATGGCGTATTCTGAATATGATTTCTAATAATTCAATGTAACATCCAAAAGTACAGCGTTTTAAACATTTTTTCAGTCACGGCACCCTTTTGGAAATAAACTCCAATCCCATATTCATCACAGAATATTTATAGTGCATCACTCTGAAACTGCAATGAGCGCATGATGCAATTTCCATATAAAAGATATAAAATATATATTTGAGCCCTCGGTGTCAAATAGAATGAAATTCGGACACCTTGTTGCCAAAAAAGGCTATTGAAATTGACATTGAGTTGATCTTTAGAAATTAGTTACAATTGTAAAACAATGAAAATGTTCTCATCTTCAATTTAAATTTGTATCATCAAAATCTTGGACCCAGTCAGTAGTTAAAAGGCTATCCGTTTATGTGAATTCTAGACGAGAATTATGAATAATATCACTACAAATAGACAATTATGAAATATAACAGACAATCACTAGTAAATTGATATGATAAAAGGAAGAAGAAAAAAAGAAGGGACAGATAAAAGGAAAAGATTAAAGAAGGAAACTATGGTCGATGGTATAATAAGAGTTTGTTATTGAAATGATCATAAAAAAAACAGTAATACAATTCAGTATGGAGTTTACAATTCGAAAATGAAACCATTTCTGACCAGATTATGTTGACAACTTTCTGATAAATACAATATCCTTGTCATTAATGCATTAAATGATTTATATTTACATAGTCTATAGAGACAGGATGCTATATAATGACTATACATGCAAGTATGCTTACATATATACATGTACTACATTACAAAATAGAAATTTTCACATAGGCCTACATTTAGATAAGTTATTGATCTCTTTTCAAGTTCAGTTTTGTTTCCTTCTCACTATATCTATTTTGTCTCCTATACGAACTATTAACTTTTTTGGTGTTAATTATAGAATCAAAATGTATCATGAGATACTGATATTGATATGGGGATAAATATAATTCAATCAAATCAAATAACATATTATTGCCATGGTAAATGAGACGTCCGAGATGTAAAAACGCTATATGAAAGCTGAATATTATTATTATTATTATTTGATAAGAACAGTTACCAATTTTGACGCTCGATCCTCTTTCGATCCTCTTTTCTCAAGACTATGATTCTAGTATTTGAAGAAGGGTTTATTACAGTTACTAGACAATTTTACAAGTATTAACAACTAAAATGCATTACTCATTAATACATATATTAACATAGGCATCGTAAACTAAGTAATAATTTTAGACTTGAACATACTTCAACTACTATGTATTACGAGACCTATTCATCAAGTCATGTTTTTAAACAAAAGCATCACTTTTTATTTTGCCATTGGCGTAGTAAGATGGTCGTTACGTAACTGTCACACTTACGCCCCCGGCATTCCGGGCGAGCTATCGAAAGTTAATTGGTTGTCTTCCATTGTATTGGGGCGGAGCTCTCTCATTGGCGCAAAGTCTGACCTAATCACGTTGTTACGTAACCTTCACATCCTCGCCCCCGGCATTCCGGGCGAGCTTTAAAAAGTTAATTGGTTTATTCTATTGTAATCGGGACGAAGCTCCCGCATTGGTGCAAACTCTAAACCAATCGTATCGACTTTGTACTCCGTCGTTAATTTAATGGGAGGTTTTCCATAAATACTGCACTTTTCTTCTAAAGAAATCAGTCTGATCTCTGGACTTGTTGAACGGGATATCACGCTGCATTTTGCTATTGAAATCTCCCAAATTATCGCAGTTAACAAAAATCGAATTATACGTTATTACTTTGCATCTTCTCCAAGCTTCAACGAATTCCAAAATGTCTACTGATAGCATGTCGTGCAGCTCTTCCGAGTCCGATCGCGAACCTCCCGTTGTTCTTGTACTCGGCCACAGTTACATCAGCCGTCTCAATCAGTACATCGCGCGCGATCCCAAGCGGGATAACCTCAGTCTCGAGAAATCTTCCGTTCTCTCTTTCATGTACGATGTTGGCCATGATCAGCCTGGCAGCGTATTCTCCGCATCGTCGCAGCTCGATCTCGTCTGGAATCTCTCCAGACGCTGTGGTTCTCGATCTCGGGTCCAACGACCTGTGTGACGGGCGCGCGACTACCGAATCCACCGTGCTTTCCATTGTCGATCTTGCGCTTCGTATTGCGCGCATACCCGGCGTGCGTCATGTACTCGTGTGTAGTCTTATTCCGCGTTTGTTTGTGCCGAATTGGAAGCCGAACTTCAACGCGAATGTACAAGACACTAACCGTCTGCTCGCCAAATTTCTTGAAGGTTTGCCGAACGTGCATTTCTGGCGCCATCGCTCTTTGCGCTCAATCACACCAGGCTTTTCTCGTCTGACGGTTTCCACTTCAATGACGCTGGAATGTTGAGGTATTACCGTAGCATTCGTGGCGCTGTCATGAAGGCTTATAAAATGGATTGAGAAGAACATGATGTCATAATATATTTTTTATATTTTTTTTTTTATATTTCTGCATTTTTAAAGTGATTTTCAAGAAAGGCGGAACGCGCGGCAGCATGTTGCTGTCAGCCGCTTAGTTATCAGGCGTTGTGCGCTTATTTATTTAAATAGGTTGAATAATAATTGTGTGATCTCATGGCAAATGCAACAACCTAGAGAAAAGGTATTTGTTGACCTGCTGTCAACATGGGCATCATAAAAATGAGTCAAATTTTTCTGTACAGAAACAACAAAAACACGCTCGCGACAGCTCGATGCGGAACTCTTTAGCATACTGGTTGAGAAATTTGATCGAATTGCATTTTTTTTTCAATTTCTAAGGCGAAACAAAGAAAACCAAATCCTATAGTAATACAAATATTAACTGAATTGCAATTTGCAATTTAAGTACTTAATATTATCATGTTGATTATATAGACGTCCACAACAAGATCGTAACTTCTATCCAGATATCGATCTAAGCGTTTTCAAAAGCGTTGTGCATCACCTATTGTCAACATGAGCATGACGTATTCTGAATATGATTTCTATCAATTCAATGTAACATCCAAAAGTACAGCGTTTTAAACATTTTTTCAGTCACGGCACCCTTTTGGAAATAAACTCCAATCCCATATTCATCACAGAATATTTATTGTGCATCACTCTGAAACTGCAATGAGCGCATGATGCAATTTCCATATAAAAATATAAAATATATATTTGGGCCCTCGCTGTCAAATAGAATAAAATTCGGACACCTTGTTGCCAAAAAGGCTATTGAAATTGATATTGAGTTGATCTTTCGAAATTAGTTACAATTGTAAAACAATGTTCTCATCTTCAATTTAAATTTGTATCATCACAATCTTGGACCCAGTCAGTAGTTAAAGGTCTATCCGTTTATGTGAATTCTAGACGAGAATTATGAATAATGTCACTACAAATAGACAATTATGAAATATAACAGACAATCACTAGTAAATTGATACGATAAAAGGAGAAAAAAGAAGGAACAGATAAAAAGGAAAAGATTAAAGAAGGAAACTATGGTCGATGGTATAATAAGAGTTTGTTATTGAAATGTTCATTAAAAAACAGTAATACAATTCAGTATGGAGTTTACAATTCGGAAATGAAACCATTTCTGGTAACTTTCTGATAAATACAATATCATTGTCAGTAATGCATTACAATGATTTATATTTACATAGTCTATAGAGACAGGATGCTATATAATGATTATACATGCAAGTATGCTTACATATATACTACATTACAAAATAGACATTTTCACGTAGGCCTACATTTAGATAAGTTATTGATCTCTTTTCACGTTCAGTTTTGTTTCCTTCTCACTATATCTATTTTGTCTCCTATACGAACTATTAACTTTTCTGGTGTTAATTATAGAATCAAAATGTATCATGAGATACTGATATCGATATGGGGATAAATATAATTCAATCAAATCAAACAACATATTAGTGCCATGGTAAATGAGACGTCCGAGATGTAATAAACGCTATATGAAAGCTGAATATTATTATTATTATTTGATAAGAACAGTTACCAATTTTGACGCTCGATCCTCTTTCGATCCTCTTTTCTCAAGACTATGATTCTAGTATTTGAAGAAGGGTTTATTACAGTTACTAGACAATTTTACAAGTATTAACAACTAAAATGCATTACTCATTAATACATATATTAACTTAGGCATCGTAAACTAAGTAATAATTTTAGACTTGAACATACTTCAACTACTATGTATTACGAGACCTATTCATCAAGTCATGTTTTTAAAGCTCATATTCTAGGACAATAAATGTCCTTTAATTTGGTACCTACGGCAAGCCTATGTTATTTCGAAGTTGTTCATTTTCATTGCATATCACAAAAATCTTCTAGCTGCTGGATATCCTCAATTGAAATGTCGAAAAATAGCCTCCTCTCTTTGCCTAGAAAGTCAGTCACGGAGCTGGTCCACTATTTGTGACGTCACGCCCGGGGACGAGTATATTCACGTACCCGGATGTTCCATAGAAAACATGGGCAGAGAGATACGAATTTCTGCTATTTAGTTTCAAAGTTTAGTTTCATAACTCTATGTAGAATTATTCACCTTCCCTAATATTTCATAGTACTAATATCAATTCCCTTTTTCAGAATTATGACATAAACAAGCCAACGATGCGCTATTAGTCGATATTTTCACCATGTAATTTTGTTTGAGTGTGTTGAATTTGGTGAGATTGTTTTCGTGTGCTCGGTAAAGTAGATCCGGTCGTTTGGCTTTGAGTCTTTCTCGCGTTCGGTCTAGCTAGCTCGCTTTATACATAAAAATAGGGACTTTTAGATTTAGACGGCGAGAGCGTGGACTGCCGCGTGTGACATTGTGTGACACTGGGCCGTGCCCGGCAGTGCCTTATAAGGACGTCACACGTTGCAGTCCACTATGTCGACGTGCAAATCTAAAAGTCCCTACTTTCGATTCACGTATGGTACATATTATATAATTATATATATTGATAATGGCTGGAGAGTTTGACCAGAACGATCTTTTGGGATTTTGAAGAGTTTATGGAGAAAGATGATGAAAGTAATGAAGGAGAAAGGGACGAGCTAGAGTGCAGACTGATGGAAGTTAAATTGGGAGGACGCAAGGACAAGTGTGGGGGAGAAGACGATGGAGAAGTCGGAGAGCAAGCAGGAGATGTCGACGTTCCTGCAGCTGGGGCCGGGGGAGTAGCGGCAGTAGCACCTAGCGCTCGTACGTTCAACAAGCCGCCTATAGCAGCGGCCTAGCTGGTCTTACCTGCCGATTCCGCTCGCTTCACGAACGTTCGTGCAAGAGCCGTATCACTCGCGAATGAATATCGTTCATAGACGTCGTTCCGCTAAATAGAGGAAGCTTGATCTCGTTCAAGTGTGATATATATATTTAAAACAAATATTTAACTGGTTCTGTATCCTATTTTGAGGCAGTCACACACATCCATATACACTCACAGTTCTAGGCCTATTCGTTCCACGAAACTGCTCCTGTACCTTATCTGATGACAAGATAATATGTATGTACACCCGCCTATTCATACCTGCATATGATTTAACCTTATTTTCCAAGCAGTAGACCCGTCTTAAAACTCTACCAAAAAGGATAATGTCAGGATATAAAAAGAAATCAGCGACTGGAAAACGTTGCTTAGTTATTCTTCATTCAAATAAAAACAGAAAATCTATCACATAAACTCGTTAACAAGAAAAATTCTAAGCTCTAACAGGATAGCATTTACGTGGGGATATCATTGGCATTCACTCTCACTCAGCCCATGATCCCCGGTCGTGACGTCAAGAATAGAGGACCCGGCAATTCCGTGCATTTCCGGGTTTCCGACTTCGAGATTTTGGTGGAGTTTACTCGCATAAATTAACTATTCTGAACTTGTTTTGTCGGTTGAACGCCATTTAGTGTTATTCTGGGGGTTAAAAGCTTTCTATTGATGTAATTATCTCAATATTTGGGATTATCCTAGAATTTCACCTTTAAACAAAAGCATCACTTTTTATTTTGCCATTGGCGTAGTAAGATGGTCGTTACGTAACTGTCACACTTACGCCCCCGGCATTCCGGGCGAGCTATCGAAAGTTAATTGGTTGTCTTCCATTGTATTGGGGCGGAGCTCTCTCATTGGCGCAAAGTCTGACCCAATCACGTTGTTACGTAACCTTCACATCCTCGCCCCCTGTATTCCGGGCGAGCTTTAGAAAGTTAATTGGTTTATTCTATTGTAATCGGGACGAAGCTCCCGCATTGGTGCAAACTCTAAACCGATCGTATCGACTTTGTACTCTGTCGTTAACTTACTGGGGAGGTTTTCCATAAATACTGCACTTTTCTTCTAAAGAAATCAGTCTGATCTCAGGACTTGTTGAACGGGATATCACGCTGCATTTTGCTACTAAAATCTCTCAAATTATCGCAGTTAACAAAAATCGAATTATACGTTATTACTTTGCATCTTCTCCAAGCTTCAACGAATTCCGAAATGTCTACTGATAGCATGTCGTGCAGCTCTTCCGAGTCCGATCGCGAACCTCCCGTTGTTCTTGTACTCGGCCACAGTTACATCAGCCGTCTCAATCAGTACATCGCGCGCGATCCCAAGCGGGATAACCTCAGTCTCGAGAAATCTTCCGTTCTCTCTTTCATGTACGATGTTGGCCATGATCAGCCTGGCAGCGTATTCTCCGCATCGTCGCAGCTCGATCTCGTCTGGAATCTCTCCCCAGACGCTGTGGTTCTCGATCTCGGGTCCAACGACCTGTGTGACGGGCGCGCGACTACCGAATCCACCGTGCTTTCCATTGTCGATCTTGCGCTTCGTATTGCGCGCATACCCGGCGTGCGTCATGTACTCGTGTGTAGTCTTATTCCGCGTTTGTTTGTGCCGAATTGGAAGCCGAACTTCAACGCGAATGTACAAGACACTAACCGTCTGCTCGCCAAATTTCTTGAAGGTTTGCCGAACGTGCATTTCTGGCGCCATCGCTCTTTTGCGCTCAATCACACCAGGCTTTTCTCGTCTGACGGTTTCCACTTCAATGACGCTGGAATGTTGAGGTATTACCGAAGCATTCGTGGCGCTGTCATGAAGGCTTATAAAATGGATTGACAAGAACATGATGTCATAATATATTTGCTATTTTTTTATATTTCTGCATTTTTAAAGTGATTTTCAAGAAAGACGGAACGCGCGGCAGCATGTTGTTGTCAGCCGCTTAGTTATCAGGCGTTGTGCGCTTATTTATTTAAATAGGTTGAATAATAATTGTGTGATCTCATGGCAAATGCAACAACCTAGAGAAAAGGTATTTGGGCATCATAAAAATGAGTCAAATCTTTCTGTACAGAAACAACAAAAACAAACTCGCGACAGCTCGATGCGGAACTCTTTAGCATACTGGTTGAGAAATTTGATCGAATTGCATTTTTTCTTCAATTTCTAAGGCGAAACAAGGAAAACCAAATCCTATAGTTATACAAATATTAACTGAATGGCAATTAGCAATTTAAGTACTTAATATTATCATGTTGATTATAAAGACGTCCACAACAAGATCGTAACTTCTATCCAGATATCGATCTAAGCGTTTTCAAAAGCGTTGTACATCACCTATTGTCAACATGAGCATGGCGTATTCTGAATATGATTTCTAATAATTCAATGTAACATCCAAAAGTACAGCGTTTTAAACATTTTTTCAGTCACGGCACCCTTTTGGAAATAAACTCCAATCCCATATTCATCACAGAATATTTATTGTGCATCACTCTGAAACTGCAATGAGCGCATGATGCAATTTCCATATAAAAGATATAAAATATATATTTGAGCCCTCGGTGTCAAATAGAATGAAATTCGGACACCTTGTTGCCAAAAAAGGCTATTGAAATTGACATTGAGTTGATCTTTAGAAATTAGTTACAATTGTAAAACAATGAAAATGTTCTCATCTTCAATTTAAATTTGTATCATCAAAATCTTGGACCCAGTCAGTAGTTAAAAGTCTATCCGTTTATGTGAATTCTAGACGAGAATTATGAATAATATCACTACAAATAGACAATTATGAAATATAACAGACAATTACTAATAAATTGATATGATAAATGGATGAAAGAAAAGAAGGAACAGATAAAAAGGAAAAGATTAAAGAAGGAAACTATGGTCGATGGTATTATAAGAGTTTGTTATTGAAATGTTCATTAAAAAAACAGTAATACAATTCAGTATGGAGTTTACAATTCGGAAATGAAACCATTTCTGGTAACTTTCTAATAAATACAATAACATTGTCAGTAATGCATTACAATGATTTATATTTACATAGTCTATAGAGACAGGATGCTATATAATGATTATACATGCAAGTATGCTTACATATATACTACATTACAAAATAGACATTTTCACGTAGGCCTACATTTAGATAAGTTATTGATCTTTTTTAACGTTCAGTTTTGTTTCCTTCTCACTATATCTATTTTGTCTCCTATACGAACTATTAACTTTTCTGGTGTTAATTATAGAATCAAAATGTATCATGAGATACTGATATTGATATGGGGATAAATATAATTCAATCAAATCAAATAACATATTAGTGCCATGGTAAATGAGACGTCCGAGATGTAATAAACGCTATATGAAAGCTGAATATTATTATTATTATTTGATAAGAACAGTTACCAATTTTGACGCTCGATCCTCTTTCGATCCTCTTTTCTCAAGACTATGATTCTAGTATTTGAAGAAGGGTTTATTACAGTTACTAGACAATTTTACAAGTATTAACAACTAAAATGCATTACTCATTAATACATATATTAACATAGGCATCGTAAACTAAGTAATAATTTTAGACTTGAACATACTTCAACTACTATGTATTACGAGACCTATTCATCAAGTCATGTTTTTAAACAAAAGCATCACTTTTTATTTTGCCATTGGCGTAGTAAGATGGTCGTTACGTAACTGTCACACTTACGCCCCCGGCATTCCGGGCGAGCTATCGAAAGTTAATTGGTTGTCTTCCATTGTATTGGGGCGGAGCTCTCTCATTGGCGCAAAGTCTGACCTAATCACGTTGTTACGTAACCTTCACATCCTCGCCCCCGGCATTCCGGGCGAGCTTTAAAAAGTTAATTGGTTTATTCTATTGTAATCGGGACGAAGCTCCCGCATTGGTGCAAACTCTAAACCAATCGTATCGACTTTGTACTCTGTCGTTAACTTACTGGGGAGGTTTTCCATAAATACTGCACTTTTCTTCTAAAGAAATCAGTCTGATCTCTGGACTTGTTGAACGGGATATCACGCTGCATTTTGCTACTGAAATCTCTCAAATTATCGCAGTTAACAAAAATCGAATTATACGTTATTACTTTGCATCTTCTCCAAGCTTCAACGAATTCCGAAATGTCTACTGATAGCATGTCGTGCAGCTCTTCCGAGTCCGATCGCGAACCTCCCGTTGTTCTTGTACTCGGCCACAGTTACATCAGCCGTCTCAATCAGTACATCGCGCGCGATCCCAAGCGGGATAACCTCAGTCTCGAGAAATCTTCCGTTCTCTCTTTCATGTACGATGTTGGCCATGATCAGCCTGGCAGCGTATTCTCCGCATCGTCGCAGCTCGATCTCGTCTGGAATCTCTCCCAGACGCTGTGGTTCTCGATCTCGGGTCCAACGACCTGTGTGACGGGCGCGCGACTACCGAATCCACCGTGCTTTCCATTGTCGATCTTGCGCTTCGTATTGCGCGCATACCCGGCGTGCGTCATGTACTCGTGTGTAGTCTTATTCCGCGTTTGTTTGTGCCGAATTGGAAGCCGAACTTCAACGCGAATGTACAAGACACTAACCGTCTGCTCGCCAAATTTCTTGAAGGTTTGCCGAACGTGCATTTCTGGCGCCATCGCTCTTTGCGCTCAATCACACCAGGCTTTTCTCGTCTGACGGTTTCCACTTCAATGACGCTGGAATGTTGAGGTATTACCGTAGCATTCGTGGCGCTGTCATGAAGGCTTATAAAATGGATTGAGAAGAACATGATGTCATAATATATATTTGCTATTTTTTTTTTATATTTCTGCATTTTTAAAGTGATTTTCAAGAAAGGCGGAACGCGCGCAGCATGTTGCTGTCAGCCGCTTAGTTGTCAGGCGTTGTGCGCTTATTTATTTAAATAGGTTGAATAATAATTGTGTGATCTCATGGCAAATGCAACAACCTAGAGAAAAGGTATTTGTTGACCTGCTGTCAACATGGGCATCATAAAAATGAGTTGAATTTTTCTGTACAGAAACAACAAAAACACGCTCGCGACAGCTCGATGCGGAACTCTTTAGCATACTGGTTGAGAAATTTGATCGAATTGCATTTTTTTTTCAATTTCTAAGGCGAAACAAAGAAAACCAAATCCTATAGTAATACAAATATTAACTGAATTGCAATTTGCAATTTAAGTACTTAATATTATCATGTTGATTATATAGACGTCCACAACAAGATCGTAACTTCTATCCAGATATCGATCTAAGCGTTTTCAAAATCGTTGTGCATCACCTATTGTCAACATGAGCATGACGTATTCTGAATATGATTTCTATCAATTCAATGTAACATCCAAAAGTACAGCGTTTTAAACATTTTTTTCAGTCACGGCACCCTTTGGAAATAAACTCCAATCCCATATTCATCACAGAATATTTATTGTGCATCACTCTGAAACTGCAATGAGCACATGATGCAATTTCCATATAAAAAATATAAAATATATATTTGGGCCCTCGCTGTCAAATAGAATAAAATTCGGACACCTTGTTGCCAAAAAAGGCTATTGTAATTGATATTGAGTTGATCTTTCGAAATTAGTTACAATTGTAAAACAATGTTCTCATCTTCAATTTAAATTTGTATCATCACAATCTTGGACCCAGTCAGTAGTTAAAGGTCTATCCGTTTATGTGAATTCTAAACGAGAATTATGAATAATGTCACTACAAATAGACAATTATGAAATATAACAGACAATCACTAGTAAATTGATATGATAAAAGGAGAAAAAAAAGAAGGAACAGATAAAAAGGAAAAGATTAAAGAAGGAAACTATGGTCGATTGTATAATAAGAGTTTGTTATTGAAATGTTCATTAAAAAAACAGTAATACAATTCAGTATGGAGTTTACAATTCGGAAATGAAACCATTTCTGGTAACTTTCTGATAAATACAATATCATTGTCAGTAATGCATTACAATGATTTATATTTACATAGTCTATAGAGACAGGATGCTATATAATGATTATACATGCAAGTATGCTTACATATATACTACATTACAAAATAGACATTTTCACGTAGGCCTACATTTAGATAAGTTATTGATCTCTTTTCACGTTCAGTTTTGTTTCCTTCTCACTATATCTATTTTGTCTCCTATACGAACTATTAACTTTTCTGGTGTTAATTATAGAATCAAAATGTATCATGAGATACTGATATCGATATGGGGATAAATATAATTCAATCAAATCAAACAACATATTAGTGCCATGGTAAATGAGACGTCCGAGATGTAATAAACGCTATATGAAAGCTGAATATTATTATTATTATTTGATAAGAACAGTTACCAATTTTGACGCTCGATCCTCTTTCGATCCTCTTTTCTCAAGACTATGATTCTAGTATTTGAAGAAGGGTTTATTACAGTTACTAGACAATTTTACAAGTATTAACAACTAAAATGCATTACTCATTAATACATATATTAACATAGGCATCGTAAACTAAGTAATAATTTTAGACTTGAACATATTTCAACTACTATGTATTACGAGACCTATTCATCAAGTCATGTTTTTAAACAAAAGCATCACTTTCTATTTTGCCATTGGCGTAGTAAGATGGTCGTTACGTAACATCGCTCTTTTGCGCTCAATCACACCAGGCTTTTCTCGTCTGACGGTTTCCACTTCAATGATGCTGGAATGTTGAGGTATTACCGTAGCATTCGTGGCGCTGTCAAGAAGGCTCATAAAATGGATTGAGAAGTACCTGATGTCATATATTTGCTAATTTTTTTAAATTTCTGCATGTTTATAGTGATTTTCAAGAGAGGCGAAAGGCGGCAGCATGTTGCTGTCAGCCGCTTAGTAATCAGGCGTTGTGCGCTTAGTTATTTTATTTAAATAGGTTGAATAATAATTGTGTAATCTAATGTGTAATCAAACGCAACAACCTAGAGAAAAACAAGGGCATCATGCAAATAAGTCAATTCGAATTGCATTTTTTTCAGTACAGAAAAGAGAATTTTGGTCAAAATGGATTTTATTTCTTTTAATTTCATAGGCGAAACAAAGAAAACAAATTCTACTCGTATATAGTAAGAACAATGAATTGGCTTAGTACTTATTATCATGTTGATACGCATATAATAAGACAAACAGCGCGATCACAATTTCTCTCAATATCAATCTGAGGCAATTTTAAAAGCGTTGCGCGTCACCTTTTTCCAACATGGGCATGACGTATTATGTATTCCGAATATGATTTCTATGAAACAACCTATAGGGTAGCGGTCACGACCCTCTTTTCGGAAATAAACAGTTTCGCGGCAATCAAATCCCAACTTTGTCACAGAATATTTATTGTGCATTTGTGCATCACTCTGAAGCTGAACGCATAATGCAATTTCGATATAAAAAAATATTTTTGGGCCATTTGCTGTCAAATAGAATGAAATTCGACCCCGTGTTGCCAAAAAGGATATTGAAATTGGCAATGAGTTGATCTTTCGAAATTAGTTACAATCATGTAACAATGAATTCTTTAAATTTAAATTTGTATCATTACAATCTTGGACCCATTCAGTGTTTAATAGTTAATCCGTTTATATGAATTCTCGATGATATTTATTAATAATATAACTACAAAATTTGTTAACTTTGGATTGATTTTATTATTATGGTCTTTGGTTGTAAACGTTTTTTATTCAATAAAGAAGCTTTTAATTTATTTGAATCCTATAGTTGTATGAGATGTTTATTATTGCTTTAGTGAGTGTGTTACTGAAAGTGAGGTTGCATGTCGTTCTAGTAATAAAATCGTTGGAGAGCATTAGATTTTTTAATATAGATAGTGTCTTCAGTGACAGTTATCTGAATAGGGTGTATAAGAATAGAATTTGAATGCGGGGAGAAGTATTCGGAAGGAACTTCAAGAGTAAGGAAGAAATGGAAGGAATATAGCGAGTGTTTTAAAAAGTGGTGTGTCTATGTTATTAGACACACACAGCCTAAGGAAACTGACAGAGAATGGACACGAAAGTGAAATTTTTGTTAACATTATATAACATCCAATGTATATTGATTATGTTAGTGTGCAGGTAATCATTTCTGGATAAGGGAGGAGAGGGTGGTCACGGAAAGAATAACTGTTGAAGGATATTATTCTTGAGGTAGTCATGAGTGATGAAATGAAATGAGATTATACATTATTGTAAGATTTATAAGATAAATCACATCTACTTGTTAATAATCGTATCAATGTAATACTTCCTATAATAGAATATCAATTTTCTTAAAAAATGTTATTTCACTTTTACCTATATTTACCTATTTTCGATCTGCACACCTTTTTTAAACAATAAATTTCACATTATTAGTGCCATGGAAATGTGCCTTATTTGATATGAACAGTCAACAGTAATGACGCCCATGCATCTTTTCTTTTTGAAGACCATGATTCCGGTATTTGAATCAATAGTGGTAACATGAATCTGGGAGGGACAGGTATGTACGTCCCGCCCTCCCCTACTAAATGACGGGGGGTTGAGCGGGGAATGGAATATGAAAAAACATGCTACGACACCCTCTTCCTGACTAATTACCCTGTTAATTTACTTTTTATCTGCAGAGAAAAGCCGCAGTGCCCCCAGGTGTTAAAAAAAAAAGAAAGTTGAAACCAGTTGGATTTTCAGCTGGTACCAGTTGAATCCATTTGAAGGAACTGGAATGTGTGCCAGTTTATTCTACTGGTGTCAACTGGATTCAACTGGTACCAGTTGAAACTAGTTGACACAACTGGTAAACTTCACATGCACCAGTATATCCCAGTTGAAACCCATTGACTCTACTGGCACATGCTGAAAACAAACCAGTCGATTCCATTTGAAACCAATTAACCATACTGCTGTTAAATTGTTACAGCAGTTGATACCAGTTAAAAAACAATAAGCCTTACTGGTATATCTATCAGTTGATTCCAGTTTAAAACTCTTAAAACCAAAGTGGACCATTTGAGACCAATTGGAACATATTGAAACCCAATGGGTGTAGTTTACCAGATGATTCCATTTGAAAGCTATAAACCATACTGGTATATCATTAGACCAGTTGATACCAGTTAAAACCGATGGACCTTACTGGTAAATCTACTAGTTCATTCTAGCACAGTGGCCAAACTGGACCATTTGATACCAGTTAATTCCAGTTGGAAACGAGTAGATGATTACCAGTTGATGGTTACCAGTTGTTACCAGTTGAAAACCAATAGACGATTACCAGTTGATTTACCGGTTGAAAACCAGTAGATGATTACCAGTTGATTTACCAGTTGAAAACCAGTAGATAATTACCATTTGAATTACCAGTTGAAAACCAGTAGATGATTACAAGTTGATACCAGTAGAATACCAGTTGAAAACCAGTTCATTGTATCTTATGCATATTCATGATTAATTTGCATGTTTTCACAGAAAATATAATTATCATGATCTGTCAAGCAAATGTGACAATGCACATCAATTTTGTGATTTACAGTTTCTTAGTCAATCATTGACAAATATATTATATATGTCTGATCATGTTTTACATCTAATTTAAGACGGTAAACTAGATGTATTGATCTGGGTAACCAGGAAACAACTGGTATGATTTATTATATATATATATATATATATATATATATATATAAATATGTATGAGCTCCAAATATCTATTTGTAATTGTAATCCACCTCAAATGATCTTTGTGATGGGGTAATTGCAAGAGTCTATATAATATGGTCTAGTTGGTGGCCAGATGCTATTATTGATTATAGATTATCAGTTGATTACTGCCATGGTCTCTACTGGATATTCATCTGGTAATATCAACTGGTTATCAAATGGTATATCATCTGGTAAATCTACTACTGGTTTTCAACTGGTAAATCAACTGGTAACAACTGGTAATCATCTATTGGTTTCAACCGGTAACAACTGGTAATTATCTATTGGTTTCAACTGGTAACAACTGGTAATCAGGGGCGGCGATTTCTTTTCATGACCGGGGGGACGAAATGAGAGGGACGAGGGACCGGCGGGGGACAAGGGGCGGAGCCCAATGAAGCTCAGGGGGTTCAGGCATTTAATTACGGTCAGATGAGCATCCAGGGCCCTGCCTTAGGGCCCCAGGTGGGGTCCAGGGGTGGAGCCCGGAAGCTCAGAGGTTTTAGGCATTTAATTACGTTCAGATGAGCATATTTTGATACCTTATTTGTGACACTGGCATTAATTGGAGTCGGGTACAGGGGGCAGAGCCCCCAGAATCTCAGGGTTTTGGGCATTAAATTACGATCAGATAAGCATCCGAGGGCCGCCTTAGGGCCCTTGGTGGGGTCCAGGGGGCAGAGCCCCCGGAAGCTCAGGGAAAATCATGCCATTTCAGCAACATTTGTAAATCACTGGTATCGAATTAGAAATACACCATGTCTGAATTTTATTAGGGGGCAACTGCCCCCAAGCCCCCTATCAGTACGCCAGTGCGAGGGAGCATAGCGAACGAGAGGGGTGAAGGTGACGGAAGTGACTACCCCCTCACATGTTTTTGAAGTTTTGTTGTATTAAATAATTACATTCCTTAGCAAAACTATAGTATAACAGAAAACAAGCAATATACTTTTTTCACATTTCACATTTCTACAATATTTACATGTAAATTTTGAAGGATAATTTTGATGCGAGAGAGCGTAGCTCCCGAGCGAGAAGATTTTTGCATTTTTATTTGTCTAAACATTGCACTCTTGGGCCCTCCAGAGCCTAAAAGTGTGTTGCGGTTATATAGTCAGTATTTGCTATACATTTTTGTGTGCACTTTTTTCAAATTTTCCGGGGGGACGATACCCCTAAAAATTGAGGGGGACGTGTCCCCCGTCCCCGGGAGCGCCGCCCCTGCTGGTAATTATCTATTGGTTTTAACTGGTAACAACTGGTAATAATCATCCATTGGTTTCAACTGGTAACAACTGGTGGTCATCTACCTGTTTTCAACTGGTAAATCAATTGGTAATCATCTACTGGTTTCCAACTGGTATCAAATGGTACCAGTTGCAATTCTCAACTGGAATCCTGTTGATTTCAGTTGATTCCAATATACCAATTTCCATATTAAACCAGTTCACTCAACTGAAATCAACTGGTACCAGTACCAGTTGATTTTAACTGGTCCTTAACTGTTTTTTTTAACCTGGGGCCGGCCTCTAAATGAAGCTAGGACCCACCCCAGCAGTCCCGTAGCCAAATTTCCAAGATCACACACCCATCCTCATAGACCCCTCCCCAGGACGTCGATCAATTACATGTATGTGCCCCCAATCATCAAACTCTGCATGGCTATACGGCCCTGTACCCCAGGTCCAGGTCTTGGAGGTCTCGTCCAGCAACCAATGCAGGTACGACGTAGTGAGCTATTTTTAGTTTATAGGGGAAAACTTTAGCGCTCGTCGATATCGATTCGCACGCTCGATTAATTATAAATATCCGGGTTCATGCCATTTTATTGACGAGGCAGATTACAACTAACTACATGCATGGTATGGTACCCGTACTTCTAAAATGATTGTTAATGTTTGGTATCAATACACGCGTGATGATTTTAGAGTGACTGTCATTTCGCTGGAATCACAGTATTTGTGAAGGTGAGTGTTTAGATTAGATATATTATTTGTAAACGGGAAAGTTGAGTCAAGTTTGATGTTGTCACCGGGATCGGGACAGCCAGCTAGCTATGCTGCCTAGGCCTGGGCTACGTAGCCCATAGACGGAAATAACCGTCTGGTATGGGTCATTCTTTAATAAAACTGACATTTGTTGACATTCCCCATACACATATGTATAGAGGCGGTCAGAGGAGCCAGATGCAATCTCAGCGGAACAACCGTCGATATCAGAGACTGAAGCTTGCATACGATTCTTAGGAAAACGATTCAAACAGCGGTTTGGGGCACAAGTTTTTGAAATGTAAAGAAGTACTAGATCTATTTTGCTTTACAAATACAATGTTTTTCGACTCCTCTGCCTCTGGGCATCCGGACAACCACTTTAAATTTTAATTTGAAGTAGTCTTCAATGGGAAAAAGGGTGATTCCTCGTCCTAACCCAATTCATCCCATGTTGTATATCGTCGATTCAACATATGGCGAAGAGAAAGTACGCATGCACGGCATGTGCTGCGTCGCTACCACGCATGCGTAAGTCAAAATTGTAATAACTAAATTAGTGCTTCTTAATTTACATTTTAAAAAAATGTGCCCCAACCCGCTGTTTGAATAATTTTCCTACACAGGCTCTGGAGCTCCGACGCCTTCTGCGGCGGAGCTCCCTGGAGTTAGAATTGCTACTGCTTTTTGTTGACTGATTAATTTTAACTGTCTTTTGCCACCATTTTCTATCTTTTCCATGTTAAAAAACTTCTGGTTGCCAGCCATTCCATTTACTTGCTATGAATAAGGCAACATTATTTTAAAAAATTTTTGAGGCCGCCTGCTTTAAAAGAAAAAAATAATAATTTGAAAAAGATTGTAGGATTATTATTGTTTTTCTTTAATGCAGTTCTACTGGAAAAAATTGATGACTCTTGAAAGTTGACACGATGAAGGAACATGGCGCGCTGTGTTGTTTTCTGCCAATTCTCGTCTATCTTCTTCTGCCTAGTCTTCCGATCACTGGAGCATTCGATGACTGTGCCAAGATAGAAGACTGCCAAGTAATTGATAAAAATGGTTAGCACTCGTTAGCTTCAAAAGTCCAGAATCTGGCCGATTGTATTTTATGAGCCTATATACACCACGATCTATATCTCCCCTGGCCCTTCCTGCTGCCAGTCGAAAATGGCGTTATCCTAAGCTTGTCGTAGAGATCCTACATGTATTGAATCTCAATGCAATTTGTATGGCCCAGGAAACAAAGTCATGGAGGGCCATCTTCAGCTGGCAGCAGGTAGCGAATGAGAGATCACAAAATAAGGATAAATCCGACCAGGTGCTGGACTAGCGCTCCAAGAGAAATGGTTGACTGAGTTACTGATACCAAAAAAAAAAATCTATCTTGTCATTGATTTTGAAAATTAGCTAACTGCATACAGGGGTGTTGCGAGAGGACAAATTCAACATTTTCATAGGCTGTATGCAAATCACACAAAAACTTGGGACCTCTTTTTTTTTTACTGCTTGAAAAAATATCCTGGACATCTGTCATCTGTCATCAAATCTGAAAATCTGCTAGCCGTTATTTTTCTTGTCGCCAATTTAGAAAGTTTTGTAAGTTTTCATTGATTTGTCAGCAAATTGGCCCTGACTGAACTATTCATTCTTGAGTAGGGGTAGGTTCTGTTTCCTGTCAACCTGCAAAATCACTCTGTTCCCTTTTTTCTTTTATTTTGGATCAACAGAGCAGAGGGTGTCTCTTTAAACGCAACTTTCTCTTTAAATTGTACCAATTACTGAAACACGTTGTACTCTTGATGTAAGGGGGTACATGTGGCTATATTGTATTCAAAATATGAGCTTTAAATATTACTTCTACAAAGAAATGTTGCAGTTTAAATACAATAGCAGTGAACAGTAAAACATCTTGTTGATCAGACTAATTCAACGTACACATACGCACTTGCATATAGAATAAGGTTCTTACGGAACCCAAGTCTGTTCCCCTATACATTTTTGTACGTGTAGTGGGGTTTTATGTTATCCTTTTATTTTCTTCATACTCCTTATCCATGTAATGCCAGGGGAAAAATAAGGTTGAGGAATGATGTTATACATTCTAACTATACACAAATTATATTTTCAGGTGATTGGTACACTTTAATTCTCTGTGTTTTCATATTTTGTTTCCACACAGGTAGCTCTTTGAGATTCACAGACCCTAATGCTCAGTTAGACATCAGCGTTGAGAGAGGAAAATACATGAGTCCGTCAATGTTGTGCAAGCGGAGGGTTTCACGAGCATCACATGGCTAAAGGATGACAGGTATTTAAACTTTCTGTGAACATAAAAACAATAAATCATTAAGAAGTTTCAGTAATTGATGTAAGCTTTGTGGAGCTTCCCTAATTATGGTTTGGCAATCCCATACGTTGTACATATTTAACCTTTCTCCACTATCATATTCGTTTCAGGATTGAGTTCCCGTTTGATTTTATGCTTGGCAGCAGCAGATGTCGCACGAGTCTGAAAGACTGTAACCAGACCGCAGATAACCAACACACAGAAAGAGGCCATCGGGAACTATACATGCCTGGTGTCCAATGATGAAGAGATGATACAAAGGACATTCCATGTGAATGTAGAAGGTAATTGATAAGACAGGGGGAACAGTATAATCATAGTATGGTCTTATATCCCTGGGGTAGCCTCATCATATTAAATGATTTTTGTTTTAATGCTTACAATCATAGTCTCTACTATGCCAGTGTTCCATGTTCTATTAAAGCCACACTGTACTACTTGTAGCTACTTGATCATGATCCTCTTTTTCTTATGTTAACTGAGAGCTGAGTTGATGAGATAACCACCTGTCAGTGACCACTCTAATCCCTCTAATCCCTCCTGGCCAAACTAGTGCAGAGGGGCTTTAAAGAGTTGTGATTTACTCAATTATCAGTACTAATGATGATTGTGATGATAATGATGATGGTAATAATGATAATAATGATGATGATGATGATGATAAAGATGAAGATGAAGATGAAGATGATGATGAGGATAATAAGTATGATGATGATGATGATGATGATGATGATGAAGACGATGTTGATAATAATAACAATATTAATAATGATACAAAATTCAATTAGATTAAATAATAAATGTTAGATTAGTCATTTTTCAAATGATTTGAAGGCTTGTACATCAACCAAAGTCCTAACCCCTAGACCAATCACTACACTTTAAACCTAACCTTAACCCTTTAACCTAACCTAAAACCTAAGGAGCATAATAGGAACAACGATTAAAGCAGGATCAAAATCATTTCTGACAGATGAGAAATTCACCGATGACCCATTTACGATCGACAATGCCAACTGCAGTGATATGGCAGTAAAAAAAGGGGAAGACGTCTACCTCTTTTGTGAGTTCTGTGCTGGTGACAAAGCACATGTAACCGAAGTCGGATGGAACAAGCTGGATGAAGATGAGAATCTGGTACCTGTAAATCAGCTAACGGATGGAGAGGATGAGGATGGGAGCCGGTATTTGGAATCATCCAACATTTACTCCAGAGGAGATTGTTTTGAATCATAGTAAGAATGTCAGTTGATTTGATTTGATTTGATTTTGAGTTAAAAATTTTGATTTGAAAAAGAAACATGAATAGCTTGCATATTTTCTTTTTTCTAATGAGTTTAATACATTGACAATGTCTCTAAGCAATTTACATATATTATATTATTACCCTGGTCATCGGATTCAGGCTTGCCTGCACACAACTTATGCACATTCTCCACTCCCTGGGGAGCATTCCAGCCAGGCCCCAATTTTAAGATGTCCACAATGCTCAAACTACACTGACTTTGTGTATCCTACCAGGTACCCATTTAACACCTTAGGGGAGAGTGGTAAATGTGGATTAATATTTTGCCAAAGGACATTAGTGCCAGGCGGGGATTTGGACCCGCAACCCTAGGATTGAGAGTCAAGTGAATGACCACGGCACCTCCACCTATAACTATCACGTATTATCCAATCACTCCTAGATCCTAATCAACTGATTGGTAAAACGCGATCACATGCGATTCATTTACTGAGACTATCACACATTTCTTTTCATGAAAAAGCCTGCAATAGTTTCCAGTGCTATCCAATGATTTTTAAGTATGTGATGCTCACCAATGCACATAGAGGTTAGTCTGCTTATACCGTATGTGGGCCTATACTTGGGTAGTACTACTGGTAAACGTGTATGGAGGGAGGTGTGCTTATCTCTGGGTGCGTGCTAAAGTAACCCTATTAAACTTTGGGTTTATTTGTCAGCAATAATGACATGAGACAATCTTGAAATGAATTCTTTTTACATCTAAAAACAAGGATCTAGGAGTTTTGATGTATAAAAAAAAATGATGGGTGTTTTCATTCGTTCATTACAGGGTCTATTCACTCTTGTTGAGGTTGTTTATGCACCTATCGTACTCAGCCTGACTCTTTGTACGATAGATGCACAGAGCCTCAGCTTGAGTGCGGATAGAGCGTAGAATGAACCCATTCGCATGCATCATTTGTATATTATCACCATTCCCCCCCCCCCTAGCAATGATGCAGCTGCAGTTGGAAGGCAGTTAATAATCAGAGATGTTACATCAGACATGTTTGGTAGCTACGTCATCACTGCGAATTACACCCTCAACGGAACATACAAGGGAGGCTCCATAAATATCACTGTCTCACAAGGTATGTGGCAACCCGTGGACAACTGAATTCTGTTAATCCCATGGGATTAATACAGTGATCAACTGGTTTCAGTAGGGAATGGCTTAATCTTCCAATATTTCAAGAGAAGACTATAACGTTCACGTATGATGCCAGGGAACCCTCCCCCAACAAAAAAATGCATCCCAATTCCCAGGTCGAAATTCCAGTTGATACCAGTTGAAACCAGTAAGGATTTCCAACTGGTATCTACTGGTTTGAACTGGTCTCAACTGGTCTCAACTGGTACCAGTTAATACCAGTTGATACAATTTGGAAACCAGTAGAAATACCAGTTGACATCTGAGACCAGTTGATATTACCAGTTGATTTACCAGTTGATTTACCAGTTGAAAACCAGTAGAAATACCAGTTGACATCTGAGACCAGTTGATATTACCAGTTGATTTACCAGTTGAAAACCAGTAGATGATTACCAGTTGATTTACCAGTTGAAAACCATTAGAAATACCAGTTGACATCTGAGACCAGTTGATATTACCAGTTGATTTACCAGTTGATTTACCAGCTGAAAACCAGTAGATGATCACCAGTTGATTTACCAGTTGAAAACCAGTAGAAACATCCGTTGACATCTGAGACCAGTTGATATTACCAGTTGATTTACCAGTTGAAAACCAGTAGATGATTACCAGTTGAAAACCAGTTGATTTACCAGTTGAAAACCATTAGATGATTACCAGTTGATTTACCAGTTGAAAACTGTTAGATGATTACCAGTTGATTTACCAGTTGAAAACCAGTAGAAATACCAGTTGACATCTGAGACCAGTTGATATTACCAGTTGATTTACCAGTTGATTTACCAGTTGAAAACCAGTAGATGATTACCAGTTGAAAACCAGTTGATTTACCAGTTGAAAACCATTAGAGGATTACCAGTTGATTTATCAATTGAAAACCATTAGATGATTACCAGTTGATTTACCAGTTGAAAACTGTTAGATGATTATACCAGTTGATTTACCAGTTGAAAACCAGTAGATGATTACCAGTTGACCAGTAGAATACCAGTTGCCTTACCAGTTCAAAAACCAGTTCATTGTATCTTGTGCATATTCATGATTAATTTGCATATTTTCACAAAAAATATAATTATCATGATCTGTCAAGCAAATGTGACAATGCACATCAATTTTGTGATTTATATTTTCTTAGTCAATCATTGACAATTATATTATATATGTTTGATCATGTTTTTCATTTAATTTAAGACGTAAAAATAGATATATTGATACATGTAATTACTAACCAGAAAACAAAATGTATAATTTTGTATATATCTATGTACGAGCTCCATATTTCTAAATGAGAATGAAACTTAACTGTAATCCACCTCAAATGATCTCTGTGATGGGGTAATTGCTAGAGTTTATATACTATGGTCCTGTTGGTGGCCAGATGTCAATATTGATTATTGATTATCACAATATCAGTTGATTACTGGTCTCAACTGGTAAATCAACTGGAAATATCAACTGGTAAATCTACTGGTTTTTCAACTGGTTTGTCAACTGGTCCCAGATAGCGTTGTCTCAATTTCCATATTAAAAACCAGTTGAATATACTGGTTTGAACTGGTACCAGTTGACTACTGGTTTGAACTGGTACCAGTTGACCAGTTGCCTACTGGTTTCAACTGGTTTTTCGACCTGGGAAGCATGATGTTATCCTAGTGCACATCATATTTTTGCAATCTATAACCACAGAAAAGTGACTGCGCTTAAGGGCCCTTGTTGCATGCAGATGTTTTATTTTTTCCACCCAACTTTTACGCATAACATTTTGTCCCGGTGGATTATTATTATTTTTTTTTTGGGGGGGGGGTTCTACTTTGTAATGTGTGGACAAGGTTTTAATCTTACTTAAGGATGTTAGGATGAGCATTTGGTTTAAAGGTAGTTGCAGGCATTTGCAAGTCAACACAAATCTAATTGAGACCATACATATCAAGAAAGATGTAACCTCAATCATCAATGTACCACCAAAGCAGTTTTTGTCTCGCCTGCGTAGCAAAAAGCGAGACATAGGCGCCGCTTTTCTGGTGACTTAGACTATGTTGTGGCATCATGTTAAGATCTTGAATTTTTATCGTAATTTTGACTTACATGAAACTTGAACATAAGGGTTATCAAGTATCACCAATCATGTGATTAGTCTTTTAGGCGACAAAGTCAAGGTCAAATGTCATTTCAGGTCTGCATATTCTTAGTCAATATTCACTTCAAACTGCTGATTAGATTCAGAGAATTTCATTTTGGGAGGCCTGCTAATGGGCTACCTTGCCTGTAAGTAATGTCCCTACCTCAATTTTTCATCATATCGAATTGCATAATACAGGCGAGACCGCCGAGAGCGTTTCACTTGTTGTGTATTGCATCTCATTCTATCATTATTATTAAGTAGAGTATCATCAAAGTAAATTTTGATATTTTTTTTGTTTGTATTGCAAGCACCTGACATGATGATTGAGATCACCGTTGGAATCGTAGTATCATTGTTGGTCATCTTCTTGGTTGTTACCGTGGTAACAGTGACCTGTCACAAATATCATCTGACTCTACAGCTCTACTGGAAGAACCGGTTTGGAAAGATTGAAGAACATGGTAAGATCTACAACCGGATAAATTACCATTCATTCCGATTCCAATTTGTCCAATCTTGGACATCTGAGTTGATGAACGGCCAATGAGAACATTATTTTCGGTCTTAGGGACCTTCAGAACAGCTGTCACAAGGCCTGCAAGACCAAAGTATGGGTCTCATCGGCTGTTGGTCTCGCGTTCCCTCAAAACACCTTTTTAGAAAGCCCATGACCCTGGTATTGTCTATCTCGAGTGTCGTGGATTGTGTTGACCGTCAGTCTCATATTAGCTGAAGCCCATCAAAAAAACGGCAATGTTATTTTTGTTATGTCGTAAAGCGTAATATGCTTCACATCTCTGTATCTTTCAATACGGAGCTCATTGGCACAGAGCTTTGTTGCGCGCAGTTGCCATCCATTTACACGTTAAAATAAACTGTGGCGGCTTTTTTTGTTGCAGTTTACCGCGCTATATCTGAACGAGCCTTAATTCGTTGCATTTTTTCTAAACCTACTTGGTCTGTTCCCCATGAGGTCTCATCATCATTCATCTACTTTTCAATTTAAAGATGCGCAGTAGTGGGAATTTGACACCATTCAGGTACGTGTTTACCCAATAACAGGTGTTGTCAATCACTGGGATTAGCCTCCAACAGGCCTCATGTAATGCTCTGCATTTTCCACCCATCCCCTCCGTATGGTAAAGTCATTATCTTACATTTCTCTCACCCAAGACTCTCTCAGAGACTAGAGGGTATTTCTTAATGATACTACGTGTTTGCTGTGTGCGAGTACACCCATTAATTGCATTTCCACCAAGTGTGGTGACTACCTCCCTATAACTTGTCAGGTCATCTAATGTAATTTTGTACCTATATCCATTTAGTCTACTTACCTGTTTGTTATCAATGTTTGGTCCTTTACCTACTTGATCTATGATCCATTTGGTCAGATTAAAAAAACTACTGAGTAGAGCCACAGGAAGGTTTGTCAAAGGACCTGAATATAAAACCCAATATGGAGTAGATGAAACGATCAGGAGTCCAATTAATTGGTCATTAGACTAAATATTTGGACTTGATGCTAGTCAGAATACTTTTAGAATCAGGATGATATTTTATGTTGGAACAATAATGTTAATCATAAATCTTGTCGTAATTACAAACTCTTTATTTAATTTTCCCTCTCTATGTTTCTTGCTGACGTAGATGGAATGGAACATGATGCCTTCATCAGCTTCAGCGACTCACCCGACGATGGGAGGTTTGCCATTGCCGTAGCACAGCTTCTCCTTCAGCAGGGTTATAATGTATGGATGAGAGATATGCATTCTACACCAGGAGAAGGTGAGAAAATCTCAGTTCAGACTTATCAATAGATTGCTAGAAGATGAATGAATAGAAGTGTTGTAGTGGAGTGGTTAAAGCACTTGACTTGAAATGCAAAGGTCGTAGGTTCGATCCCTGACAGATGCCTCAAATCTTTTCTCAACAAAGACTAGGGGGGCTACTTACTTTTTTATTTCTATGACCCAATTATTGCCAATTCGGTTAGAAAGGTCACGTCAGGTCATATTGCTGATAAAGGCGTAGTGAACAGCAATTTTGGAGGTAAAGATTTATATTGAGATCAAAAGATGAACTTCCATGATTGCATGTTTGTATTCATCGCTATTCTTCTCCATCTTTGTAGCATTGATAGCGGAGGAGATTGTTAGCATGAAACGAAGCCGTCGATGTATTCTCATCATCTCTCCCGAATACCCAACATCATCTCACAGTGAAGTCTTGGTGAGTGAGCTATACTTACAGTGGGGGCACGAGTACAACAAATATTAATGACAATTTTTACCAGGGGATATATAAACACAACTTGTGCATTTTTGTTTCATAATGCTAGATAGATTCCTGATTTGGTTTTGCCAGGAGTGCAGGCTCTCAATTTTGACTTATTAATTAAACTGATAAGTACACGCCATTCAACAAGATCATTTGAAAATTAAATATTAAGCAAGTTGGAATTGTGTGCAATTTTTCAAAGAGGTGCATTTCTTCTTCCAGATGTCTCCTTTTGGATAAACAATACAGCATTCAGAATTCATGCTGGCTCATTGTAACTTTATATACCACAAGCAAACTATAACTGTACATGTATTTATCATTAGCAGTGCACCACAAAGTTTAACTGATGTATGTATGTTTGGAGCAAGCCCCATGGGAGCCTGATCTGGCAAATACAGCACTATAGAATTATATTATTATTATTGTTGTAATGTTTGAATCCCCACCCCCCCCCCTCCCCAGACTGATTTGGCAGCTGACCAGACTCTAAGGAAGAGAAGTCGAATCATCCCGATCCTCTACCAAGACGTCACCAGGAGGATTTCAAGCGACATCGACGTCTGGCTGAGATCGTCAGGGTGTGTCCCTGCATCACCTGGAAGGAGATGGGAGAAGCTGGTTCCTCGGAGAACCAGCTTAGTAATGGCATCAGTGGGAGTGGCCTTGGAGAGATGCCAAGCAATGATGTGAGTGGGAGTGGCCTAGGAGAAATGCTTAGCAACAATTTCAGTGGGAGTGGCACAGAAGAGCTGCCTAGCAATGTCTCTGGGTGTGTTACTGGAGAAATGCCTATCAACAGTAACATCAGTATCTACAGTACAAATGATGATGCCTGCCATAGCAACAATGGCATGAGGATGACTTGTATCGATGGAGATAGTGATCAGCTTATCGAGGACCAGGAAGAAGAGGAGAGAAAGAAGAGGGAGATGAAGATGAAAAAGCAGAGGGAAAAGTATGAGAAAAGACTCCTTTTGAAAATGCCGCCTAAACGATTAGTTGCTAGTCCTGCTTCAATGGTAGTGTAGTCTATTCATTGCCATGTGTCAGATCAAAACTTAGAGATAATCTTGGGTTCTTATAATGAGGGGTAATAAGTTAATACATGGTCGAACAAAACTTATTTATGTTTATATATAGTTTGTATATATTATCACGTGTGCTTTGAATATGTAGATTGTTTAGATATGTATCAGCTTGCAATATTTTGTTACACATCATTATAGAGTTTGAGGGCATTGGGTATCTTTCTCTCCCCCTCTCTCTCTCTCTCTCTCGCCCTCCCTTCCTCTCTCTGTCCTCCCTTCCTCTCTCTGTCTCTTTCTCACACACACCCAATAACTATCCATGTATGTACTACCATTGCAGATATAAGTGTGAGATCAACATCATTACTATCATGCCTTCACTACAATCTGTGTTTAAAATACAACTAAGGTTAGAGTAAGGATATTGCACAACCTTTAAACAGTGAACGGAAAGTAGTATTCAATATATATATATGTAACAAATATGCAAATGATGTTAAATGAGATGGAATGCAAATTCAAAGAAGTGAAAAATTAAATAGATGAATTATATATCAACGGAAAGCTTATAAGCCATAGATTACAATAATATCAAGTATATTTTATTTTAGTGTCTGTCAGAGGAGTGACAGCCCTCTGAAAACTCAAGATCTAAAGATTTGAAAATCAGAAGTTGTCAACCTAAAAACTAGCTATCAACTTGATGTCTTACGTAGAGTATGCATATTCACAATGACTTTGCATTAATTAAGTACAGCTCATCGTCTCAGCTATATAGGAGAGCTCAGAGCTGATCAGCTCCACTTGTTATATCATCAGGTTTTAATTTGCTTTTGTGCAATACTAAAAGGGCAAATATATATATATTTTGTTATATGTTATATACAGTCAAACCTGCTTCAGTGACCACCTGTCTACAAAGACCACATTCTTTGTTTCCCCTGAAAATGGTTTCTCATTGAAACATGTACAAAAGGAACCTGTACGTAAAGACCACCTGCCTATAAAGACCACTTTTCTTGTCTCCCTTGGGTGGTCTTTATAGACAGGTTTCACTGTATTTGTATTCTACGTTCATTGAGCTTTCCATTGATATAAAGTTGTATTGTCATAGGATGGTGTCTTTAAATTTAAACACAATATGAAATCTCAAGTATTTATTTCGGGTTGGTAAGACCATCAATGATTATTGTATTGGATTCATATGTAGAGGTGTTGTGGTCCAGTGGATAAGTCTCTGGACTGTGAACCACAAGGTACAGGGTTCGTATCCCTGCCACAACACTAACGTCCTTCGGCAAGACGTTAATCTACATTTGCCACACTACGCCCAGGTGAGGTAAATGGGTACCTGGTAGGATTATCTCCTGAAATGCACTTTGCGTTGATAATGGCTGCCGGAGCTAAAGCTAGGGTAATAATTTTAAAGCTCTTTGGAAGCGTAGGAACGTTATATCATAATGTGTTGTGTGCTATACAAGAACGGATTAGTATTATTAATATATTTTATTGTACATGTATATCATGGCCCTGCTGTGAAGCAGCTCTAAGCTGCTGGCAGGGTTATGACCATTTACCGGTATATATTAAAAAAATAAAAATAATAACTGAAATCAATCAAGAATAATAAGCAGCACTATCTATGATCTATTTTATATATGTTTAGTTTTATACTTGTTTATGGTATAATAGTTTTAATAGTTGTATATATCTTGAGCTTTATCATAGTGGATTGCAATATCTTTCATGCATGTTGATCATGCAATGATTTGTATGTTTTTGTACAAATGATAACCCATCATTGTTGATTGTAAATCATGATAGACTATGTAGTTGATATGCATTTATTATGCAACATTTAAGAAAATTACATCTTTTTTAATTCTACTTTAGTTGAATGATACATGTATATGTATCTGACTTGATTGCAATACTGTGATTTTAATGATTTCATTTCCATGATTCTAGGGCTATTAGTACTCTGAGTGTCCAGCCCTGAGCAAATAATTGCCTCCCAGACAACTTAATCCCAGGACAACTACCTACCAGCCACCCTCCCCAGACAGACGCCCCTGAATGAAGGCAAAATATTAAGAAAGGGGCTAGTCACTTTTGGGGATGTTATACAGCATAAACCAGATAGAACGCTGCGTCCAGTAAAAGTCTTTATTTTATGTCCCACAAACTATGAAAAAAATCTTACAGGAATTGTCATTTTCATGTGCAGTCACTGTTTTATGGAATAACTTGCCGGAATACCTTAGAAATATAGAAACATACAAAAAGTTTTGAAGTAATTTGAAATATTTAGCGCTTTGTGAAATCTCACAATGATGAAGCCAATGCACCATTTCCACTCCTTCTGTGTTCTGGTCTTTAATTAGAGCGCATAGAGACATGCAATTATGCCTGTGTTATGCACTATACCAATACGTGACATTTAGATTATTATCATTATTATCATCTTTTTTTGGTCGGACTGAGTCAACTGGGGTTAGTTGTCCAGGCGAGAAGTTGGGGGTTCAACCTTTGCATTACAGGTGCCTTTTTGTGTCGAAGTTGAAAGGGTGCCAATTTTTTTCTTTCTGTTCTTGAGTATACCACATCAGGTTTTGAAAAGGGGTGCAGGGGCAAGTTGTACACCCCCTCCATCTGCCACTGGTTCAGGGTTAGGTGTTGGAGGAGGGTACTTTATCTAGAGATAATGATGCTAATTCTATGCCTAAGGAGAATCATTCCCTGGTTACTTTACATGATATACAAGTACAGTATAATTTCCATGGGTGGTATTCTCATAAGTTAAGCCGGGACTAAGTCCAGACTAAACAAGAATTTTAGTTCACACTTCTATGGAATGCTAGGTGTCATCTTCCTCCTTCAATATTCATGACAAAGATAATCTACCAAAGACTTTATGGAAATTCAGTTCATACTCATATTATCTTTTCTTCCCATTTCATTGCAAAATTAATATTTTGGACACTTTTCATTGCAGGATTAAAATAATCTGTACGGGGTAAATGAGTTGGCAACAGGCACTCCATAAAAGTGTGAACTAGTTAAGCCAGGCTTAACTTAGTACGCGCTATCGGAATACCACCCCATGAGTTCCTGTAATAAATGATGTGGAATTAGTGGAAACTCTCTCATTCCAAATTCCAAACCACTTTACATGATACTAGTTCATGTTTGAATTTATTGATAATAAATCTTGCCAGAGTTGCTAGTATGTGTTAAACGTCGTACTGAAAACAAAAATGAATAAGAATACTTGTATAATTCATAAGGATGTCAATATAATTTAATGAGCTAAAGTGATACAAAGCATTTTAATATTTGATCTTTCAATACACTCTGACATCATTGTTTTGTTTTCAAAGAATGTTATATAATGTATAAGAAGGGCGATTCATTAAACTTTTCTACACTTTTAAATGATGTATTGTTGAACATTTGTTTTTATTGTGTAGACTTTTTCTTTTTAAATTCGTCTATAAATTGATACTCACATCCATCTCTCTCTAAGTTTCTTCTTTCACTCTCTCTCCCTCTCTCTCTCTCTTTCTCTCTCACTCTCTCCCATCTAGATTTACTCCCCCCTGGAGAAACCAATGCAATTTTCTCCTTAAAATAATTGATTCAATTATGAAATTATTTTTCATCAAGTTCCAGCTCAAAAATTACAATTCTCAAAGTTACACCACTCTCTAAATTCGAAATTGATTGATTTATGTATGTATGTGTCTGTTTGTTTGTTTGGTTCTTTTGGGGGTTTACTTTGGGTTTTTTTTAGGGGTGGCGTCAGATCTTTCAGTCATTTTACTTCTTTTATTATGACAAAGTTTGTTTAATAGAAGGGATAGATTGGGTGAAATCGACCCGGCTTAGGAGTCTGTTTCGGGGTTCTGGGGCTCACCGACTGGTACCGTTAAGCCATCAATTCACGACAACTGATAATTATGGATAAATTATATATGGATGGAAAGATTTTCTCTTGAAAAACACGAATAATTGGCTGAAAAATCATATAGATATCATGGAAAGGCGTAAAATGCAATTTTTAAAGACCCTTCTCAGACCCCTCATCTTCCTGCCTGAACGTAGGCCAAACACACGAGCGTAGCGAGCTCTGAAAAGTGACGTCACATACGTGACAAACACACAGCCAGCTAGCTAGCTGTGTCCCGCATGTGAAAAATCTGGATCTCAAAATTAACATTTTTGAGAGATGATTACTACGGGCCCCAAACATATTTTGAAGAGGAAAGTTGTTATATTTGATCAGTAAGGCTTCCCCTTCGCAATGAAATGAATTTTGCATCAATTAAAAACACTTTCGATTCTTCGGTGAACTTGTGAGATGATAGATAACGGGTCATCTTGTGAGCTTAATGGGATGATACTTTTGGAACAGGCTTCCACGCTAAGAGTGATACTTGCTTTGGTACTTTATGTATCCTTGATTTAAACAAAAAGAAGATGTCTGGATCATCATGGTGATGATGATATTAGAGATGATAACCAGTATGATGATGATGATGATGATGATGATGATGATAATGATGATGATAACTATAATCATGATCATAATCATAATCGTGATGAGGACGATGGTGATTTTGATAATCATGAAGATGACGATGATGACGGTGATGATGATGATAATGATGATGATTGTGATGATGATGATTATAATACTGATGATGATGGTGATGATGATGACAATGATGATGATAATGATGATGATGATGGTAATGATGCATGATGATGATGATGATAATATGCACTTGGCAGAGACTTGCTTTCCTTTTTTTTTCCTGTTTGAAATGAAAACATACCACATAAATATTAATGGTCCTCATTCGCCTCTCTTTCTATTTTTCATTTTCTACTCTGTCCTTCTCTACCCCTCTCCTCCAATCTTTCGTATATTCTTTGATCAACTTTTCTTTCTTTCTTCTTCTTCCCTTCTCTTCCTCTTTCTAGTTTCGTCTCTCTCTCTCTCCCTTCCCTCTTACTTTTGATGACACAGACGTTTTTAATGTTTTAGATTTTTATGTAATATTTGCGAGTTTTATATAGTTTCATTATGCATGATTTATGGTGGTACGTCTTAGTCATTCATATTTTGATCGTGTATTGTGTTGTAGGCCTACATTGACTTTGTAAATTGAGCAATTTCAGCTTTCCAGCTGCATGTTCTTTTATTGCAATGAACCGAATCAATTCAATTCAATTCAATACTGATGAATTGATGATGCATGATGATGCATGATGATGATGATGATGATGGCTACATATTGGTACATTTTGCCACTCTCCACCCAGGTGCTTCACTCTATTCAGTTGAAGTTAAGTAGCGTAAACCTTCAGTATCGTAACTTCCTTGGTTTTCTTTTTTTAACATTTTGTCAATTGTTTTTGTTTTTCTGTTGTGAGAGTTGTATTAGCTTTCTCAAGTCTAAAGAGAAGAAAGCTGGACACGTTTAGTAGTCACTCATTGTACAGGATTACACTACAACATTGATCATCTTGACAAGAGGAGTTTGCGAATTTAAAAGAAATTATGCAATGACTACGATTTAGGTTGGTTACAGCCTTAACACTCCCCGATAATCATAATTAGGGAACTTCGAATTTGAAATATAATTTATAATACTCGCGTGGGCAATGCATGAATACGAATTTGACCTTGTGCATGGTGCTGACAAAAAGTGAGTTATCGGATGAATAGTTTTGCGGTAAAGGTGATCTTTCGAAAGAATATGGGTCAGCAGGAAATCAGATCGTGACTCTCTTTTGTTATTACTATCAAATAATAATATAATACGCACGAGAAGTACAAAGTACATGACTTTCAAAACATTTCTGAATGCATGAGAGAAAGTTAAATTAAGGGAATTGTCATTTAGTGTTTAAAGCAGTGTGTAAATTATCTGTCTTTTCTCGTAAAGTGGTGTTATCACTGGAATATTGAAACAAATGTGTAATTTGTGGAGCTCCGTGGATTATCATGAGAGAGAATTGAAATAAGGGAATTGTCATTTAGTGTTCACAGCAGTGGATAGATTATATCTGTCTTTTCTCGTAAGTGGTATATAATCACTGGAATATTGAAACAAATGTGTAATGGGTGGAGTTCCGTGGATTATCATAGATGTATAGATTTCGTGAGTACAAGTGAAGTTCAAATCGGGATTACACTTAACAGCGGTTCGTGGAATGACCCATTCGTGTGTTCAATGGACATCTCTTTGGCTGGGAATAATAACCTTTCGGAGTGGCTCGAAAACAAACTCACCCTTCTTGTTAATTGTTATTCATCAGTTTGTTGCAATTAGGGGGTTGTTTTTCTTTCGCTATGGACAGGACTAAGTGGTTTCTCTCTGATGTTAATTAGATTTTGTGATATCTCTTCAATTTGGACAAGAACGCATTTACGGCAGGGATCCATTCCAACTCCCTGCATGGTTACGGTAAACACTTTGCATGGATGTCTCATCCTACTGTGGATTTTACAATTTTGTCGTGAAATCAAATTAATTTCAAATGCGATGAACAAACAAGGAAGGTGCGTTGATAACAGAAGAATGATTATCAATCCCTTGTTCGGTTTAAATGGGAGCAATATGCACTTTTACATGTCATTGCAATTCTCCGGATTTTGATAAACAGTGGACCATATAATGTCATGTCGGAATTGGTAAATTTACTTCTATATTATCATTGTCGACATGATATCCATAAGACCCATCATCACTAATGCCGGAAATCGCCCTCGCACCAATCTCTACATCCTGGTTCTCTGCATCGTCTACAGTGACATCCTCAAAGTGGTTGACAACAGCATCACCATCGGCATCGTTTGAAACTTCTACATCGCCTCCCACTACGAACATAACGTACCTGAAATATAGCTGAATTACTGGGGGAATACTCGGTGAAAACTGTTTAATTATGGTTGAATTTTGGGTTACTTTTGGTTGAATTCCAGGATCCCCATATCCCGTTGCTAGGAAGAGCCATTAAAAAAAAATCCACTACATTTCCATCTAAAATTCAACCATTTTCCATCATTTTATGGGCAATAAAAGTGTCAAGTGGCATAAACATCAAGCTGTTGAATCATGGTTGAATCTGGGTTGAAAAGACGATGAAATCGAGCCTCGCAAGATTTTATGGCCTGTGCGACCCTGAAGATTGCTGCTGCCAGAGAATTCTTCAGACGGGATGGTTCACACAATTCAAGAAGTCCCACACCATTTGTTCTCGTAGCAGACGGATTATATTCAGTACATTGCAATATAGTGACATATACTTTTCATGTGTGGTTTCTACCTATTTTATTTGAAAGAAGTTTTAAAAAATAGTAGAATATATAATACTGTAGGCCTAACGTCTTTTATTTTAGAGGGACTTGGTAAAGTTGTTCAGTTGTGAGAAAATGCTTGAACCTTGATATTCTTTCATCTTTTATTAACCGCTTCAAATAGTTGTCCATCTCTTTTAACAGAAGTTACCACAGAGCCCTTTTTTTACACGAAATATAGGCATATGATCTGAAATATCTGAACATATTACACCTGAACTTAACTCATTTTGAATGCAGTTTGTGAAATTGTCGATCAATGTTGCACTAATTTCAGTTATACGGGTAGGTTTAGTGACAAGAGAAAATAATCCAAATGAGTACATAAAATCTACAAAATCTTTAACACTATGATCATTAATCATTATCATAATTCAATAAATTGATGTTGAAGTCACCCATTAAATATATCTCCTTGTTTTCTCTACTCAATATCTGTAGCTGATGTTCTAAATTCTCAACAAAGGATATGTACTATCATAGTTAGGAGCCCTATATACACATCCAACAATAATAGTTTTGAAATGAGAAGTAAATAGATTTCTTTTCTTTTCTTTGAATTTAACACTTGATAATTATATAGATAGTCATATTTATTTCATTCATCATAAAGAACATTTACATAAAATAACATACAATATCACATAGATATAAAGTCAAAATAACATACATTACAAAGATAATCATATATACAATATAATATACATCATAAAGGTAATCTGGACAAAATATAGGGAAAAGTGAGTATTTATGATCATAGATCTTAGAGAATACAGGTAACACAGAAATAGGTCTATAGTTATTAGTATTTACAGTAGAACCACTTTTAAATACAGGTATCACTTTGGCTATTTTTAAATTATCTGGAAAGATTCCTGACAACATCGAAGAATTGAAAATATTGCACAATGGAAAACAAATAATGTGGATGACTCTTTTTCGATGGAAATATGTATCTCATCGAAACCAGTACTCGATCGATTCTTAAGATTACAAACAATATCAATTATTTCTTTTGGAGTAATCGGCATTAAAAAAAAGCAGATTGATTTTTTTTTTCTTCTTAATATTGCACATAATTACACGTAGAGTTGAAATGAGTATCTTGGATATTTTGCGTTAAAGACGGACCAATATTGATTTTAAAATCGTTGAATTCATTAGCAATGTCATTATTATCATCTACAATGAGTTTTTCAACATTTGTCTTTTTGGAGAATTTGCCCATGGCCATATTAATTAAGTTCCATGTTTTCTTCATATCAAATTGCACCTGTACAAATTTTTGATGATAATATTCATTTTGAATTTTTAATATTTTATTATTTCATTCATTTCTATACAATTTATAAGAATTATGATTTTTTGGAGTAGGACAATTTATGTATTTTTATATAAGCGGTATTTCTTCTTGCATATTTTACGTAAATCATCATTAAACCACAACTTGTCTTTTCTGGGCTTAAAAGGCTTCTGGACTTTCGGAAAACAACCATCATATAGAGACTTAAATTGATTTAAAAAACAATCATAGATAATATTTGGATTTCCATTTTCAAATTGCCAACATATTTGAATATTATTTTCACATATATCACGTTATGGTTCGTGGAGGGTTAATTATCAACTTCTATAAATCTATTCACTTCTCATTTGAAAGATACTCGTTCGTTTCCTCTAAAATTTGAAGAGGGTTATTATCATGCCTACCCATGGAATTTCATAGAAATTGGGGAGGGTGTGCAAATGAGGGCTACTACCTGTACAGATATTAGCCCTCATTTGCACAACCTCCCCAATTTTGATTAAAGTGCAATCCAGCCTTTGTAATAAGTTGATTTGTGTGAAAGCAGAGAAATAACAGAAACTGGCAAAAGTTTGAAATGAATTGGACCAATAGTAAGGAAGTTATGAATGTTTGAAATATGACTATGAGATCACAGCGAATCTCAAACAGCGAATCTCAAATTGGTAGTTTGGTCAGTGGATTGTGACGTAGGACGTGGATAACTCTCACATTTGCCGTATACAAACATATCACTAATTTCTGTTTTTCTCGTAAGTTCCTTCTCCCTTGGGGCACTACTCAAAATATATTATAGATAGCATATTATTATAGGTCCTCTAAAAGAATAGACCCTCCTGAGCCATGATTTTTGAAAATTTATATTTTGGAATTTTATATGTTGGAACAGATGGGAAAGTAGACCGACACTACATCACAATGACATTACCGCTTCAGCCAATTTGAAGTGCCCATACGTATAGTGATTACAACTTTCAAAAATGCATAACTTTCTTATATTTAGTCAGATTTATTTGAAACTTTCATCAGCTTGCTTCTCTCATTTTGCTGCTTTTATTTAGAGTAGTTGTCTATTTTGGTTGGATTTTCCTTTAAGTTCTATGGGTAGAAGCTCTTATAGTCTTAGACCAGATAATAAACCTCTTCAAATTTTAGAGCAAACGAACCAGTACTTTTCAAATGAGAAGTGAATAGATTTCTTTCATTTCTTTGAATCAAACAATTGTGTCGTGGAGGGTCACTAATCAAACTTCAACGAAAATTAAAGAAATCTATTCACATATCGTTTTAAAACTACTTGTCCATTAATCCTATTATCATGCTTGAGAGCTTTTAAACATGGAATTTCATCAACACTCGGGATGGTGTGCAAATGAGTGCTACTACATGTACCGTTAAAAGTAATAGCTTGGTGTGTGCAGGTTCGCAAAGCGACTGGGGCTTGCAATGCATAAGGGGTGGCCTGATCGAAGTAAACGGCCACCCCCTATGCCCCTTTAAAAAATAAACTGAAAGCGACTAATAGTTTACGAGTTCCGGACGAGAATGTGACACCCAGTTATTCCATTCATCAGCATAGCGCGCGAAACCAAGATGTATCAGAATAGTTTGCCTTTTGCGCGGGAACCTCTCACACGATTTTAATAGATGATGCTGGGATTGACAAGAACTCCTGGCTAATGGGATATATTACGTAGCGAAGCTTCGCTATCTCACTTACCCTTTTTTGTGCTCATCACACGTATATGCCTAATAACAAATCTCAGAAATGGCTAATACCTTTAAACTTCATTTATACCAGCCCTTTCAAAATGAAGTCCTCGTTACACTACACAATAAAATATTGGTTATACAATTGGTCAACAGTCAATGAAGTATTGAATGTTTTCTGATGTCAAGGCAAATCTTACAGAAAATCCCTAGCCAAAGTCCAGGCCAAAAAAAAAAGAAAAAAGAGAAGAGAAAAAAGGAAGAGGACGCAGGAAGAAGAAGGAGCACGGTACAACGAATCGTCATCTTCTCCAATAATTTAATGAAACGTCAAAGCTTCCGCGCTTCGCGCGGAAGTAGGATTAAGAGTCGAGAACGGTATACAACGAATCGTCTTCTTTCTCTAATAATTTAATGAAAGGTCAAAGCTATCGCGCTTCGCGCAGGAGGGGGGGGAAACTGAATTCAGACAAGGATTAAGAGTCGAGAACGGTACAACGAATTGTCTTCTTTCTCTAATAATTGAATGAAACGTCAAAGCTTCCGCGCGTTGCGGAGGGGGGACTGAATTTAGACAAGTATTAAGGGTCGAGAACGGTACAACGAATTGTCTTCTTTCTCTAATAATTGAATGAAACGTCAAAGCTTCGCGCGGCACCCATCCCCTAGGAGCGCGCAAATCGCGCTCTGTAAGTGATTCGCACGCTTTGCGCGCTCACTACCGCCCCCGCCCCTATAATAAAATTCTGGCTACGCGCTTGACCAAAACTGACAAATGGCCTCGTTAACTGAACTTGTAGTGACGTCTATGACTTTCTCGGGATTTGAACTCTCGTCAAACTCCTCTGATTCTACTAATAATGTAGCACTGGAGGTGCTGGTATCTCCTTGGGCTGGCTGAAAGTTGTCTGGAAAAGGTTATTATGTTTTATTCTGAAGTAGGGGTGACATTTTATCTGCCTGGCAATTTTTGTCTGGGCATATGTTTTGGCTTCATGACCCCCTCCAAACAAAAACAAAAAACAACAACAACATATATATGTAATATATATATATTTTTATATATTATTTATATCATGATAAACCACCTTTTCCATGACATGCAGTACGTGCTCAATAATAAGTTGTACAAGCGGATTATCAAATCTTTCTGTTAAAGCCCCACTGTACTACTTGTAGCTACTTGCTCCTCTATATAGAAAACAATGCCTAAGCGGGGCCTGTTGGTCCCCCATGATCCTCTTTTTCTTATGTTAATTGAGAGCTGACTCGATAAGATAACCACCTGTCAATGACCACGCTAATCCCTCTAATCCCTCCTGGCCAAAGTAGTGCAGAGGGGCTTTAACACTGATAGACAAGCCGCAATGGCGAAGATAGCATATAATAAAATATTACGCATAATTTGGGCCTGTCTCAGTCTATATTTCCGAGTCACTTAACCACCTTGCCCCCCTCCTCTCTCTCTCTCCACCCCCTCCGCCCCCCGCCCCTCCCCCCTCTCTCTCTCTCTTATTCTATCTGAAACAGTGTGTATTCTGTGTACAGTGCTTGTAACTTTACCAAGACTGGGCCAAATTTCTTATCATTTTGATGATTCCAGAACAGTACACATCAATACTTATATGCTAGATGATCAACCTTTTCTGATCGATTTCACTACGTTTCTTTCACAATGCAATCGCATGACCAGAACTGGTCTTTATCTTTAACATTTGTAATATGTATAAGTTCTGCGTGGGGTATATAGTCCCATGGTGTCAGCATATGAAATGTACAGGAACATAAACAACAGTGGTTTACGTTTGTATACCAAACAATTTCCTCAAATATTTCAAAATGTTTTTAATGTGCATTCTTTCCATCGAATTCATAAACCCTAGTCATAAATTATGTCTTAGTCTTGATTCAAATATACCTCCGTATTTAAGCAGGTTTTAGTAGGACCTTGTTTTGATCATACAATTAAACAGTTCCATTCTTCTCCCTCATTTGCAAACCATTCCTCAGTTTTTCCCCAAATTTAACTGTAGAGTGTAGATGTTCTCTAGATTGAGAATGTCATTAGTAAAATATTACAATAATAAGGCAGGATTTTATTTTCTCTGAATTAATGTTAATGTTATTATTTTTTTTAAATTAAAAATCAAAGAAAGAAACGAGGGGTTTTCATCTCATTACTAAACTGCTAGCCTCATGGATTTAAAATGATGCCAGGATTTTTAAATCAAAACTCAAAATAGTTATAAAGAATGAGGAATGAAAATAAAGAAATTGTTTTATATATTAATTAAGTAACAGGCGTACATGTTTATACTCATGAACACACCACAAAGAAACTAAACGACACAAAAACAACAATAATAATAACAAGAAATGGCTGATTTCTATCCCGTCATATTGTAGTTGGTGTTTTAATTAAAGAACATGAATATAAACGTTATATCAGTAAAGATTACATGTGACAGTTTTATATTTGTCTTTATCCAACAAAAATGTAAACTACCTTCAATCTCACCATTGATGGACATAATTATAACAATCCTCACTACTCCAAGGTCCAATCTGATGATCGCGAAGGCATAAAATGTTCAAAGCATAATCATACTCGTGTTAAATACAAACAGGGAACTGTAACTAGAATAATTTCCTGATACACAATACAAGTTTTAGGCCTGCATACTTACACGAAAAGTTTACATCAGAGTGATGCAATGGGCTACTGGGATCCCACTCTTTCGAAAGATGTAGTATATTGAGAAAGTTGTACATCTACGATTTTCCCCTCTCATGTCTAGCCTGCATAATCCCCAATATCACCATGCCCCCTTCTCTCATTTCATGTCCCAGACATCCACATTCCATTCCTTTCCTGCACCTCTCTCTCTCTCTCTCTCTCTCACTGACCACTGGCTAGTAGTAGTATGCTCCCATGTACTTCGTACATGACTTGTAATACTAATGATCATGTAGGAGAAGATGTGGTGACGATACCCTCAAACGCGTCTGTTTGTTTATGATGTTAGTTGTTAAGAAAGAAGATTCATAATCCGTGAAAAGGAAAGTGTCATTTAATTCTCTCCAACGAAATAGACCAGAACAACCCTTAAAGATAAAGACCAGTTATGGTCATGCGATTGCATTGTGAAAGAAACGTTGTGAAATTGATCAGAAAAGGTTGATCATCTAGCATATAAGTATTGGTGTGTACTGCAAGGTTCTGGAATCATCAAAATGATAAGAAATTTGGCCCGGTCTTGGTAGAGTTACAATCACTGTACACAGAAAGATGGCATTATGGGACTACGCGACCACGTGCGCGATATCTATTTGGTCCCAATAGATATAATAATTTACCAAATATATCAATTAGTAGGCGGTTTCCCGGCAAACTTTGTATCATCACGTATTAGTAAAAACATATTCTTTCACATGATTGGTAATGAGAGCTTCCATTTCATTTTTTGAGAGAGGGGCGTTTTTAAAAGGGGTTTTAACTTTTATATGAAGGGCCTATGAACTTAGATATGTATATAGGACTATATAGGCCTATTGTTTAAAGGAGGATAAGCTTGAAAGCCATTTCTGACAGTCGAGAAGCATCCAGAGGACAAAGTCATAAACGAAGGACTAGGTAATATGAATAATTGTCTCTGCCCATCCTCCCAAACAGATAATATTACAAGTCGAGAAGCATCCAGAGGACAAAGTATAAACGAAGGACTAGGTAATGATGAAGAATGATATGACCATCCTCCCAAAAGATTATATTACAAGCGGAGGAAAGGAATGACATGGTAATCGATAAATGATATGACTTATGTTTCTTCTGTCCTCAAATGACGCGAGTTACGACCTTCTAAAAATCCCTTCTATTTGTTAGCCCGTCACTCGATGAAGTTTCCCCACATTGAGGTTACATCATAGCTCCATGGTTACTTGTAAGTTTTTACGGCGATGAAGGATTACGCATTTAAAGGATAATTGTTACGATTTTGGCTGAGACACATTTATTAAACATGGGTTTCATCGCTTTTCACTTGAGAAATGCACAATCTTCAATACTAAATATCGTTTGGAAAAAATACTCTAGTTAATGCCTTTCCCATTGTCTCGATGGGCGTATATAAATACAAAACAGCCTTGGCAATAATCACTTTGTTTGAGACTATCGCAATATATTCTGTATCAATGGAAATGAAGAAAAAAAGTTGTACCTGCACATACAGCTGATGACACTCGAGTGATGCTGTGGTTCATCTCAGGTTTCTCAGCATCAATCAGGAATGGATACCATGAATACTGTAGCACCAAACATGCATCCAACATAAAGGACTGATAAGCCAGTCATTGAAATCAGTAGTCATATTCCACATAATTATTTTCCTATTGGCAATATTCGGGGGCTAAAGCACAATGATAAACCAGTCATTGAAATCAGTAGTCATATTCCACATAAGTATGTTCCTATTGGCAATATTGGGGGCTAAAGCACCAGCCATACAAGTTAGCGACATGCGGAATACCGCCCTGCTGACTTCAATTTCAGAAGATTCAGAAGATTCAATGCTGGGAAGATATACGGCGCGCCAAGTCCGATAAAACCCCGCGAAACTTTTGAAACAGAGTCCTTCCGGTAACTTACGTGGGCGAGTCTGCAGGCACAGTCTCTAATTTGAAACTTTTAACAGATATACATGTACATGTATTATGTTTAGAAGCAAGCGTCTATTATAGTGCCTGAGCAGCTACCGTATGCAAAACTATTTCGTTTTCGAGAATGCAAAATATAAATACTATCACAAACAATGTTTTCAATATCAAACTTTTGTTTTCTTCTTCTGAATTCTAGACTAATGGGAATAACATAGATTTCTGCCAACAAAAGGGAAATACATGACTCCTAAATTTTAAAAATAAAATAAAAGATGTGATTTGTCAGCCGTATTAACGGATTCGAATCAAACTGACCTATTACAAATAGTTATGTTGATTATCTATTTCATATAAGCCTACGTAATTAATCTTGAGAAACATGAATCTTGAATCTACATGTATATGAACATTGCTTTCGCTGAAATACGTGCAGAATTCCAAGTACAAGTTAAAGGATTAAAATGATTTGGTAGATATGTCTCCGAATGTCCTTATTGGCTTCGAAACCCAATTTAAATTTGCATAGTCATACTCTGAACAAGGTCAACTCATGCTCTATTTTGTATTTTATGATTATATCACAGAACAAAATTAACAGAAACAATATCTTCAGTATATTGCCTCCAATATGCTCACAATTGATATTGAGTTGTTCAATGAATTTATTAATTTGCAGAGTGTGTGGGCATTCCCAAGCATGTGGGTATACAGTGCATATACAATGTTCAGACACGAGCCATGTCCATCGGGGGTCAGGGGATTGACCCCTGCCACATTCCTGTTCAGAGTTCAGACCTATAATAGGTCCATGTTGAGACTTGGGACATGGCATATTATGTGTCACCTACTATGGCATGAGCGTGTATTCTCATTGCAAGGCTATAGTCGCATCGCTTGATTGGGGCTAATACATAAAATGGAGAAGATGCTTACAATGTATATTCGTTTCATTAGTATTACAGTATCATGGTTTACTGGAGATCTTAAAATGAAATCTTTGTTCAATTGTCATTTGACAATTTGACAGAAGGCCCCTGATGTTTCAAACATCGCACGTATACAACCAAACATCAACTCGGAGTCTTAGAAGACACCTCAAAAATGCTAATTCAACACCGGCATGGAAATTGAATTCAACTGGTTTCCATTCACTGCATTTCCATACCAAAAATGAGTGTTAAAGAAACACTAACAATGAAATTATAGAAAGTGATGGAATTTGGAATAACATCATTTTAATTATGTATCGCTGTTGTTCAAACACCTGTCCGGTGTCGTTACAATTATGTACCTTTATAGATATCGAGGTAGTTATTTAACACCCTGTTGTATATATTTTTGCAAAACAAAGTAGAGAATCATCCACGAACTAGAATGAAATTAAAGTTATGCTTCTGATATTTGGGAGATAAAAGTTGGAGAGGAAGTATATTACAAAGCGTTGGAGAACATGGGGAAAGGCAAAAAGGCATGATCGCCATATCAATCATTGCATTGCACGGGGTCCGGTATAGATGCGTAGATAAAGCGGAGATGCGATACGTGTCTTGTTGCTAAAGATGCTATTAGTAATACTTTGCCTGTATTACTACTACTACTACTACTACTACTACTACTACTACTACTACTACTACTACTACTACAGCACTACTACTACCACCACTACTACTACCAGCACCACACTGCCACTACCACCACCACTACTACCACCACCACTACACCACCACCACCACCACCACTACCACCACCACCACACCACCACCACCACCACTACCACCACCACCACCACCACTACCACACCACCACCACCACCACCACCACCACCACCACTAACCACCACCACCACCACCACTACCACCACCACCACCAACCACCACTACCACCACCACCACCACCACCACCACCACTACCACCACCACCACCAACCACCACTACCACCACCACCACTACTACCACTACCAATAACCACCACAACTACCACTACTACTACCTACCACCACTACTACCACTACCACACTACTACTACTACACTACTACCACTACTACTACTTCCACTACCACTACCACCACTACTACTACTACTACCACTACTACTACTACTACTACTACAACTACTACTACTACTGATACTACTACTGATACTACTACTAGTCTACTACTACTACTACTACTACTACTTATAATAATAATAACAATAATAATATACTATTACTACTCCTATTCCTACTACTACTACTACTACTACACCTACTACTACTATAACTAGTACTTCCATACAGCTGCTGCTTCTTCTTATCAGTAGTATAAAATAATAAGGTATATTGCTTTGTTCAAGTACATTGTATCCATTTCTACAACCGAAATTATGTAATATACATGTATAATGCATTAAGCTTAGAGCAGGACTGAATCATCAACGACCAATTTATCGAAATTGTTAATCATTCATTTGGTAAATAACAATGTAAGCGGTATATTTACAGTGGTGCATTCGGTTAAGGATCTGAGAGGGTCCCCTCACCCCGCTGGCAAAATCAAAGTACCCGTATACCTTCACTACACAAATTTACACGTGTCCCCCCCCCCCTCCCTCTTGTTTTCTCTGGTCAAATATTCTTTTTAAATTTTTGCCCCAGCAAAGCAATAATTATTACAAATTATACTTATTTTTAGTAAGTATCAGTACAAGGTTAGAAAAGATGGGTAGATTACTGACAAAAGCTCTTCTTCTTTTTGTGAGACGAAAGGCGCAGACATTATATCAAGTTAAGAATCGCCAATTTCAAATCTGTTGAAAAACTATATAAATGTGACTAATTCTATGAAATTGTTTCGTCTATAATTTCTCGATATTTTTACTCCAAATTCCCTTTTTAAAGCCATAAATTAAACAACATATTTATGGTAAAAGACATGTGTAGTCCATAATATCTGTCTTGTCTATGTAAATGCACAAATATATAACATTTCATAGCAGGTCAAAGGTAAAACAAAATTGTATCCCTTCCGTCACGCTTTTGTAGGTACTTGTATTTGTTTTTCAGTTGTATATATACAAATGACTTCAAATACAATTTTGCAGACTTTATGCTTTCTGATGGCTTGTTCTGCAACGTACTTTTGGAATTTGATATCATGAACATAATCAGTATCGTTTTATATTTCCAATGCTTTGATCGAAGATCAAAGATTAAACTTCTCTTGCCCAAAAACTTTAATTATCATGATAAGTGACCATTTCACACCAGAGAAAGATATTTGATGCTTTAAATGTTGTTGTTTATTAATATTTGTATTATGTCATTATCTCAATGCCTGCACACATTGCTTGTACCGTCTGTCACGCTCAGTTTTTCGCCCCCTATCCAGATGGACGGTGTTAGGGCCAGGGGGGGGGGGGGCGACAAAACGCCGGCCAAAAAGAGAGAGAGAGAGAGAAAGAAAAAAAGAGGACGTAGGAAGAAGACAAAGACACATGACAAAGACTGTGATAAAAATATTAATAAAGAAACAACAGATATGCATCATATATTATCCTTTATTTAAAAATGTAGTTGTGAAATGAGCTTTGAATTCTATAGCCACCAGCCCAGCCCAGCGCCCCCAAAAAAATCGAAATCTTGTATCACCCCGTGCTGCACCCTGGACCCCACCAAGGGCCCTAAGGCGGGCCCCTGGATGCTCATCCGACCGTTATTAAATGCCTTAATCCCCTAGCTTTAATGCTCATCTGACCGTAATGCCCCTGGACCCCAAGCCAATTTACGCTCCACTCTACCTGATCGTAAATACTTTAGCCCCTCCCCCTCCCACTTTGAAAAGCGTTCCGCGGGGCCTGCAGGCATGTAACATGTAAGAGTCGGATGGTGATGCGAATTTTTTCTGCCCCCAAAAAAAAAAAAGTTTTTGCTCATTACGCCACGGCATAACAATGAATCAAACATTATTTTTGAAAATTCAGACAAGGATTAAGAGTAGAGAACGGTACAACCAATCGTCTTCAGTTTCTCTAATAATTTAATGAAACGTCAAAGCTTCAGCGCTTCGCGCGGGAGGAAAAACTTCCCTGCACCCCTATAGGAGCGCGCATTGCGCTCTGTAAGTGATTCGACCCCCTAAAATAAAAATCCTAGCTACGCGCTTGTTTAGGGTCCATGAAAGCACTGACAAATAATAAATAATACCCGCATAGTTACAAAAGAAAATTCAAAGATGAGCCATTAAGGAGAGTGAAATCAACAAGTATCACAAGACACTCCGAGCGGGAGCCCTGCCCCAATACATTATATCATAGGTTTTCAAAACAGATAATTTTAGTGTTTGCACTTTAGGGGAAAACTTTCCGCAAAATAAACTATACATCAATATAAAATCTTTTAAAATTAAAGAGTAAATCCATAAAAAAATATGAGGATTGGATGTCTATTCTGTCTCGCTGGAGTTACCTATACTAATAAATGGAATATAAGACGGAGCAGATAAGACACGTTGACTTTAAAAACTAAATTAAAACAAATTATATGGTCCTTTGACAAAAAAATACATGGTTAGAAGAGTAAATTAATCATAGAGGGCGTAGCAAAAATAAAATGAATCAAAAAAAAAATATAATAACAATGTTTAATTTTATGAAAATGTTACAGTAATGTTTTAATACTTATCAGGATTCAGATCATTAAATTTCAGCACGATAGGATTAGGGCTTATCAATTAAAAGTAGTTTGTTATAAAGGCATCAAAAGGCTCTCTTTCATGAAAGGTTTGCAAGACAAACTCATTTTCATGGCGATGGTAAACTTTTGATACGGCATTTGTTGAAGTATTCCCAAAGTGGCTTTTCAATTGATGTCCGAATGATGTAAATAACGAATTTCATCATATCATGGGAAAGCAAATCTGGAATGAAAAACATCAAATTATAATCTTAATGTTACCAGCAGGGTCGATACAAAATCTGCGTGGCGTTCTCCCAAAACTCATGGGGAGCGCTCACAGGATCCTGAAGAGATCCAGCTTAGGGCCTACACAAGCCCTGAAACATTTTAGAATGACTTTGATATTTTTGAGTGAAATTTATTGTATATGCTTTATATATATATTACAGATAGAAATAGACTGTACAATATTAGTGAGAGCAATAAAAGCGAATTTGATTTTGTAAAAGTACAAATTTCGATACAAAAACTGGTTTGCATTCTCCCCCAAACTCCGGGGACCACTCCATGCACTCATGATCAGAGGTTCCCCTAGAAATCCAGCTTAGGGCCTACACAAGGCCTGAGACATTTTAGAATGACTTTGATATTTTTGAGTGAAATTTATTGTATATGCTTTATATATATATTACAGATAGAAATAGACTGTACAATATTAGTGAGAGCAAAAAAAAGCGAATTTGACATTGTAAAAGTACAAATTTTGATACAAAAACTGGGTTGCATTCTCCCCCAAACTCCGGGGACCACTCCATGCACTCATGAGCAGAGGTTCCCTAGAAATCCAGCTTAGGGCCTACACAAGGCCTGAGACATTTTAGAATGACTTTGATATTTTTGAGTGAAATTTATTGTATATGCTTTATATATATATTACAGATAGAAATAGACTGTACAATATTAGTGAGTACAATAAAAGCGAATTTGACATTGTAAAAGTACAAATTTTGATACAAAAACTGGGTTGCATTCTCACCCAAACTCCGGGGGACCACTCCATGCACTCGATCATGAGCAGAGGTTCCCCTAGAAATCCAGCTTAGGGCCTACACAAGGCCTGAGACATTTTAGAATGACTTTGATATTTTTGAGTGAAATTTATTGTATATGCTTTATATATATATTACAGATAGAAATAGACTGTACAATATTAGTGAGTACAAAAAGCGAATTTGACATTGTAAAAGTACAAATTTTGATACAAAAACTGGGTTGCATTCTCCCCAAACTCCGGGGACCACTCCATGCACTCATGAGCAGAGGTTCCCTAGAAATCCAGCTTAGGGCCTACACAAGGCCTGAGACATTTTAGAATGACTTTGATATTTTTGAGTGAAATTTAATTATGACTTTCCATTCCTGTATAACTCGTGTTTCGACTATCTCAAATTAAATATTTGCCTTGCTATGATTCTGCAAGGGTACAAAATTTGGGTTTTCTGCGTACAACAGAAAACCTAAATTGTGTCGATCACATTTGTTTTGAAAATCTCTGTAGAATTGACATTATCTTTCACATCATTAAACAATTTTAATGAAATTTTGCTATCAAATTTTTGACAAATTTTGGGTTCCCAACACTTTAGAGGGGCTTTAAAATCATAATATCAAACACTCCAAACTTATTCACTAAGCTATATTATATGTTATCCGTATCACCTTTACTAAAATGCCGTGGTAATGTAGGCCTATTTCGCTCATCTTTTAAATTGTGTCCAACAACATATTTTTGTTCTTCTTCAAATCAGTGTTTTGGTGGGGTAATTTTCCTTTCCCTGAATAGAAAAAAAATTATATAATATGGTTGGAAAGATGCCATTTCATATGAAGTGACTATGACATTCACTTTGATATGCTTAAACTCATACATGTTGTGGGTTATAATAACATTTTGTTTGCTTTCTCATCACGATTCTACAGAAATTGAACGGACGTAGGTTTATTTCAAAACGAGTCCATGACCTTTCTATTTTACTCTTTTTAATTTTTAGTTAGTATTTTCACTGTTTATAAGTATTGATGTGTCAAATATACATCTTTATTTATTCTATTTGTTATAATTGTGCTTACAAATAGGATTAGAACAGTTACTGAATCCAACGCATTGAGAGATAGGGGCAACCAGGGGCGGCGCCAGGTTATTTTGTTAGGGGCGAACAGGTGCGTAGCTAGGATTTTATTTTAGGGGCGGTGGTGAGCACGCGAAGCGCGCTCTCTAGGGGTGGGTGCAGGAAGGGGAGTTTCCCCGCGCTAAGCGCGGCAGCTTTGACGTTTCATTAAACTATTAGAGAAAGAAGTCCAAATAGTTGTACAGTTCTCGACTCTTAATCCTTGTATGAATTCAGTTTTCCACCTCCCGCGCGAAGCGCGAAAGCTTTGAGGTTTCATTAAATTATTAGAGAAAGAAGACGATTTGTTGCACCGTTCTCGACTTTTAATCCTCTTCTGAATTTTCAAAAATGTTTCTTTGTCTGCTCCTTTTTCTTCTTACGTCCTCTTCCTTTTTTTTCTCTCTCTCTCTCTCTCTTTTTTTTTTTGGGGGCAGGCGTTGCATGTTTGGGGGGCGAGCGCCCCCATCGCCCCCCTGGCTACGCGCCTTGGGGCGAAGTTGAAGTTGAAGATTTTTTTTTTAATTGATGCATAATGGCTCGATTTGTGACATACTTTTTGCCAAATTAAAAAGAAAAGTCTTAAGTTCAATTAACAAGAACAAGCTCAAATCAAATGTAGGCTGGTTTACCTGAAATGCTAATTACAGCATCACGAACATGCACTTCTTTTGATTTTCTTCTGTCAAAAGGAACTCCAAATTACGGGGATGTTTTGGGGCAAATGCGTCAATCACTTTGTTTATATCTATATCACTATCTCTGTTTAAATTGATGACCAGAAGTGAAGACAAACGTTTTGGGGGTCATTGTTGATCTCAAGTACGTTTTCAGTAATCGAAGTTCACTAAATGAGTTCTCAATGACATCGGCGGGCAAAGGACTGTGTTCAGTCACTCAGTAGGCCTATATAATAACTGCTAATAAGCTGATCGCCTGATTCGGCCTGCTTTTTTCTCTCCTTTTCTTTATTTTCTCTATCTTAATTTTTTCTTTTCCCTCTCCCCGCCCTCCCTTACGTCATACATATTTACATTTTATAGTTCTCTTCCTCCTTCTCTTCCCCTTCCTTTTCTTTTCTTCTCCTTCTTTTCCTTTCCTTTTCCTTCTCCTTTTCCTCTTTTTCCTTCTCTTCCTCTTCCTTTTTTTGAAAATGATAGGGGGCGGCCGCCCTGCCCCTGTGGCGCCGCTCCTGGGGGCAACTGAAGGAGATCGCCCTCTGTTGGCCAGCTGAGAATTGTCAAACTATATAGATTAGTGACTAGATTAGATAAGATAGATGATATTTTGCATTTTCCGAGCTTGAAAATGGTTTATTGGTGAATAACCTGAAGGTGGAAATGATATAAACCCGAAATTTCGAACAATAATATATACGTAGGCCGGTATACCCGACTTATTTCCATAACGGTAGGTGGAGAAAAGAGGCAAACTGAATAAAAGTGAAATGGAAAAAAAAATTCATGCAAAAGTTGGAAGAGATAAAGATATGAAATGAAAGAAAAAAAATCAACAACAAACAAACAAAGACAATAAACAAGGCCAAAGAAAGAGGTGAGGGTATTTAAAATTAATCTTGAATAGGTTGCTCACTAAATTGATACACATTCTATCTATTTCTGTGTCCTGAAGAAATGTGAAGGCTGTACTATATACCTCATCTGTATTGAAATGCAAAGCAAACAACATTATTTTGTTTGTTTCTGTGATAGGCCCCAAAATATAACCATGTGCGATTATTGCTGGAATAACCTTACATAAACAAATGGATAGATGAGTACTCAAATCCATAAAACAAATAGAAAAAGGATCAAAGAAAGGAAGAATGAATGAAATATAGAAGGGAAATGAAGTAAAAGAAATCTTAAATATCATAATACAGATCAAATCTAGTCATTTGCTTCTCTTCATTCATTATGCAACTAAAATTATTAGTATTATTACATTATCGTAAATCAGAGTTTCTTGCACATACTACTTGTTATTGTCACAAATTTTGACATATGTCAAGCCTGAAATATATGAATTCGGATTAATTAAATATTAATTAAACCTTCTCTAAACGTTATTAACATTTATGTCATTTTGTTTATACACATTAAATTTACGAATCTCATCACTTAGGCTAGTAGACCTATCACATTAATGTTGTCGGATGACGTCTGTCATATAATTATGGATGGAATCCTATCTAGAAAGTTGGGTCACCAACACATTTAATTAACAATACAACATTTTTGATGGCAAAATGCAATTCACTATATGCATTCTAATTACATAATTATTACTTTTACAATAACAGGCAACCAAGGCCAAAATATACAGATGTTTTCATTTTATGCGAGTAGGAAAGAATATATAAGTGAACTTAGTGAAGAGATGTAATATTGATATGTGTATGAAAGAGATGGCATTAGAAGTATGCACATCAAGACGATTACTTCGTAAACGCAACTACAGCTTACGTTTTTGGAAATTATAAATCCACATACAAGAAGTATATCACGTCCACATGCAGGGAACATGTTCGATTTGCTTCGGTCAGGCAACATAAATTACACGACGCAAGGTCTTATCCTCGCCGCATACCACATTTCTTAACCTACTGCATCTCGTAAGTCTACAAAGTCTATGCAATATAACATAATCTTATCTCAGCGAGAGTGAATGGTCTAAAGGGATGACCATGCCTCCACTGCTTGACCAGCGTAGTTTATGGCTCATTTCCCCCTTCTGTGGAATGTGCGTTAGTCTATGTATTAAGGCATGTCCTATGTATTATACACATATACATGCTCTATGGTATAATTAAAATGCATTTAACTGTATCACACATTATAATGTAAGTACATGCAAGAATTTATACAAAAAGACCTATAAAGACCCCCTATATATATTATAGGCATGGAGCTATGGACATAGCTCCATACCTATAGTGTCAGTCGTTTGCTTTGACAAAATTGTGTTTTGTCACACAACTACGATCCTCTTGGTCAAATAGGTCAAACCACCTATGTAGCTGCAAACATAATAAATCAATCACTTATTTTCTCACATCTTCATTCCTGAATGGTTTCCAAAATGTTTCGCGCGGTTTCTGTGGAAAAGGCGCGCCCTATCCTATTCACGTCGTTTCTCAGGTCATTCTGTGTTATGTTTTGTAGCTATCAGCCGCTATTAATGGGAAACGGTGGAATAATGGATACATGTTTTGATAAAGGATGAACACAACCAAGGATATGGAATAAGGTGATACAAATGTCGCGACATATGTATACGCATAATTAAGGTTACTCTTCAGATCATGCCCATTCGACGGAGGAACACCATCACCACAGCCTAAGTTTGTCTCGGTGAGTTGTGTTTGGCACGAATTCATGTTCATCTACAATAATCTAATCTGTTTTTAAAATTCTCAATTGTCTATTCAGTCCATAACCTATCGATTTTGTTTGTGTTTAATCTCTTTAATCGTTTCATCATTTTCCTGACACTTTCGGACACGTCCCCGACCCTTCCCAGAACTCAACACCCCCTTTAATCACGAATATATGACCAAATCAAGACATTTTAACTTTCCTATACATTTTTACGGAGGCTTACAAAATCATGGTCGCATTAGCCTAATGCCTCTTTGAAAAAATGATGGCAATATCTACATATGTTATTTGATGACAGGAAAGAGGATATCATATCTGCGAGTATTTTCAAAACAAACGGGTTAGAAAAATATTAATGATAGAAAACGAAATTTGAATACCGGAGCATCAGAATATTAAAATTGTGTATTCTTTCATTACTATTTGTTTTCAAACACATTTGTTTTGAAATTCCTTGAAAGTGAGCACCTGTCCAAGTATAACAACAGTCTGTCTAAGAAGATTTTTTTTCCCAATGCATTATGCTGCTCACACTGATCAGGTTAAATTATATAATATGCATGAAGGTATGATTCTTCCCCCACTCCCCGACCCTCGACGAGAAAAATGAAAATAACTTGAAAAACAGCTGCTCGACGTCGACCAAAATGGTTTCCATGAATGACTGGGTTCCGAAAATGTCTCATGACTCCTGGTCGTTATGTAGCTCGATCTCAACAAGAAATCCTGACATACACGTTGACGTTAAGCACCTTTAAAGTGATGGGAGCCCCAAATATTTTATGGTCAAAAATATCATTTGAATAGTATTATGTCGACGTGGAAGAAGGTGTCATTAGACACACGCTTCTGGAAGGATTTAACAATGTAATTTAGTTGTTTGAAGATGAATATTGATGAAAGAATACAACATTCTCATTTTGTGCTGTACGCTGTATATTCAAATTTAGTATTCTGTCATCAATATTAGTCTTGTTACACAATTATTTTGAAAATGCGTGAAGAGATGAGTGTTATGTAGCATCCACTTTCACGTCATTATACACTTTAAGTGAATTTTCCCCACCAAAGTTCTTTGGCTCCCAAAACCTTTTGCTGGGAGTACCAAATATATGATGGCAAAATATCTCCTAAACTGTTGATTGATGTGTAAGAGGATGTCATTTAACATACACATTTGAAAGGAATTTCAAAACAAACGTGTTTGAAGACGAATAATAAAGACAAAAGTACATAATTTGGGTTTTGTTTTGTACGCAGAAAAAAAGTATTTTTTTCAGCAAGATTCCCCTTCAAACAATTTTTTTTTTTAAATCCTTGCAAAAGAGTATATTTAATGTAGTAGCCTCATTTGCACACGCTCCCCGAGTCCGATGAAATTCCATGGGTAGAGAAGATTGGTGGCGTGATAATCCCTCGTATGATTTTAGAACAGATGGACCAGTAGTTTCGAAATGAGAAGTGAATAACAGTTGATTTCTTTGAAGTTTGACTAGTAACGAGCCTCGACATAATCATCTTTGGCACTATTGTACATTCTAAGTGATGTTTTCAATCATTTTTTTTTTTGGGGGCATCCAACAAATTAGATGGGCGTTAACTTTAAGCTTAAAGAGAAAGACCAGTTCTGGTCATGCGATTGCATCGTGAAAGAAACGTTGTGGAATCGATCAGAAAAGGTTGATCATCTAGCATATAAGTATTGGTGTGTACTGCAAGGTTCTGGAATCATCAAAATGATAAGAAATTTGGCCCAGTCTTGGTAAAGTTACAAGCACTGTACACAGAAAGATGTATATGGGACTACGCGACCACGTGCGCGATATCTATTTGGTCCCAATAGATATAATAATTTACCAAATATATCAATTCGTAGGCGGTTTCCCGACTTTCCCGGCAAAATTTGTATCATCACGTATTAGTCAAAACATATTCTTTCACATGATTGGTAATGAGAGCTTCCATTTCATTTTTTTGAGAGAGGGCGTTTCCAAAACTGGTCTATACCTTTAAAGCCTCTGTAAAAGTGTTGAGAGCCCCAAATATTTGATGGCACAATTTCACTTAACTTGTATAATAACGTGAAATAATCATGTGAAAAAGGATACAATTTAACAGTCTCTTCTGCACGGATTTTCAAAGCAAATGTGTGTGAAGACAATTATTGATGAAAGAATACAAAATATGGGTTTTCTGAGTACAACACAAAACCTAAATTTTGTATTCTTCCTAATATCCGTCTGCAAACACAATTACTTTTGAGAATCTTTACAATATCGTGTGTTAAATGACATCCTCGTTCACATCATCATAAAATTTAAGCGACATTTTGTCATCAAATTTTTGGCGAATTTTTGGTTCCCAACACTCTAGAGAGGCTTTGATAGGTTCTTGACATTCTTTATTTAGCTCTTCACATGTTTTATCATTTTTTCTTCTTTTTTCTCCAGGTTGTAATCTATTCACCAGGAAAATTAGTTTAGGTCAACTGTGACATGTACATACCTTATTCTTTTTACATCCAAATTCGGAATATGAACAAACTCTTGTGCACATGACGACTCTTAGGAGCTGGTACTGAGGGTCATATGTCTCAGCCCAATGTTTTTACTGGAGTAGGTTGCTAATGTTTGGCGTAGCCGAGGTAGCCGACTGCAAAAGTGAATTCTCAATATATTATATTATAATAATTATGATCCAAGTGGGTTTAGCCACAACAACAAATTGACAACCAGTGATAGCCTGATGGTAGTGTCGCTGCCCTAAAAACAGTAGATGCAGATTAAAATCCTAGCTGGTTAATTTGTTTGTGACTTGTTAAATTTACAGATCGAGTTGTCGAAAGCTCAAAACGAATCTACCTGTTCATGCTGATCGCGGTAAATGTTTATGGCATCGGATAAATTGTGATGGTTCAGGCGTATTTTCTTGCCATCGATAGGCGTGAATGATATCAGTAGCTTAGGAATATTGTAAGTAGTAGGATGGGCCGCCCTTCAACAATCATGCTAATTACAAATTAGTGTCATCTCAGCTAGTTGCAATGAGCTTTGATTTTCTTCAAACTCGTGTAAAAGAAATTGTGTGTGAAATTTGAAGTGCTGGGAGCCCAAGTTTTGCCAAAAAGGTAATGGCAAAATTTCCCTTAAATTGTTTAATGATGTGACAGAGAGTGTCATTCAACACACACTTCTGCAATTATTTTAACAAATGTTTTTGAAGACGAGCATTGATGGCAGAAAACCCACATTTTGTATACGTTTTCAAACACATTTTTTCTTTAAAGATACTATGTCCCTTTTGCAGCCAACATCAAATTCTGTAGAACTTTGCAGGATTTATGAATATGTCATGTATGTCCTATCTGTGAAATTTAAATGTTAGCAGTGTCCTAATATTCAAATTATGCAAGGAAACCTGTTTACTTGCTAGACTTCACTGTCAGACACTATTGAGTGACTGACTGGCTTTTTCATCTTTGGTAATAACATACATAAAATGAACTGTAAAGGGAGCATTTGTCTACATCAATAACCCACTTCTTGTAATGGCCAAAATTAAACTGATTGAATCTTTGCGCAGCATAAAACGTATGACCATTCGGTACAATGGTCTGAAAATCAGACTATTACTTACTGGCTCTAACTCCTAAGTCGATTCGACAACTAATAGTCGTTATTTTCCCACTTAAAGACATTTTCAAGCCCCCCTTTTTTTAGGGAAGTTCTAAATTAGTATTGTCTTTCAAATGCCGGTGGAATTTAACCTTTTCATTTTTTTGGCCTGCAAATGGGACATAGTACCTTTAAATCCTTGCAGAAGCGTGTGTTAAATGACATCCTCTTTTATTACATTAAACAAGTTACCGGTAGGTTAAATTTTGCCATCAAATTTTGGGGACGCTTTAAAGATACTTTGTCCCTTTTGCAGCCAACATCAAATTCCGTAGAACTTTGCAGGAATTATGAATATGTCATGTATGTCCTATCTGTTAAATTTAAACGTTAGCAGTGTCCTAATATTCAAATTATGCAAGGAAACCCGTTTACTTGCTAGACTTCACTGTCAGACACTATTGAGTGACTGACTGGCCTTTTTTCTTTGGTAATAACATACATATAATAAGCTGTAAAGAGTACATGAGCATTTGTCTACATCAATAACCCACTTCTTGTAATGGTCAAAATTAAACTGATTGAATCTTTGCGCAGCACAAAACGTATGACCATTCGGTACAATGGTCTGAAAATTAGACTATTACTTACTGTCTTGGTAGCACTTAAGTCGATTCGACAACTAATATTCGTTATTTTCCCACTTAAAGACATTTTCAAGCCCCCTTTTTTAGGGAAGTTCTAAATTAGTACTATCTTTCAAATGCCGTTGGAATTTAACCTTTTCATTTTTGGGCCTGCAAATGGGACATAGTACCTTTAAAGGTAGTTTGATAACGAATCCTCCACGAACCATAAATATGTTCAATTCAAAGAAAACAAAAGGAATCTATTCATTCATCATTTGAAAACTACTGGTCCGTTTATTATCATGGCTAAGAGCTCCTACGCACTAGAATTTCATCGAAATTTGGGAGGGCGTGCAAATGAGGGCTATTACCTTTAACTCGTGCAATCACTACCTTGTTTTTCTCGAGAAGGTGAATCACTGATGAATTGTCTCAGCCCCGGTCTCTCCAGCTAGAAACTAGAAACGACATACCGCGGAAAATCAGGCACAGATTTACCGAATTATGGTGTTCAGTAAATATTGATGATCATTCGACCAGGGAGGTTGAACTTCAACCACAATATACTTTATCCTCCCGATTTAACAGAATCATGGAGGCCGACATCACCTCCAGAATTTCCCAAACTATCCAGTAACTTTAAAGGTAGTAGCCTTCTTAGACATCTCTTAGACCCTCTTAATAATTTAGAGCAATATTGGACCAGTAATTTTGAAATGAGAAGTGAATAGAGTGAACAATTTTGTCGATGCGGATTACTAATCAAACTTTAAAAAAAATAAAAATCTATTACCTGCTCTTTTCCAAATTACTGATTCGTTTGCTCTGAAGAGGGTTATCATGCCTAACTGCCAGGGTAAAAAATAAAATACATCGGAGCGACGAGCGATTCGCTCCTCAAGTCGACAGAATCGCTACCGTAAACCAAATAACGGGAGCGAAAAAAGAGGAAAATATTTAAAAATCGCTCTTGTGGTTTTTTGTGTCCTCATTTTTTTTCACACATTCGCGCTCAAAGAACAAACTTAATCGATTCCTAATAAACTAATAAACATTTGGAAACATTTACAAACAATCATGACATCGACATATTTGACGAACACTATCTTGATATAATGCTACGAGGTGGATCATAATTGTATTAAAATTGCGGCATATGTGCGCGTAGCACCCGAAATCTTCAGCTTGTGAAGGTTTACGTTCTCGATGGAAACTGCCGAGATTTCGAGTTTGGGGCAGATATTACTTGTCCGTACGTCGTCACAATGAAACATTCTTGTATAGCACCCTGTATCAGTTCATTCTATGTGGAATACAAATAGAACAATGATTTTCGGTCTTCGTGCGATACCGAAACTATCATTAAAGGTAGTAGCCCTCATTTTGCGCACCCACCTCAACTTCAAAGAATTTCCATGGGTAGAAGCTCTTAGGCATGATAAATTTAGAGCAAACTTAGAGCAAATTTTCTAATGAGAAATGACTAGATTTCTTTTATTTTCTTTGAATTTTAATTACTAACCCTTCACGAGCCAAGAATTGTTCAATTCAAAGAAAATAAAGAAATCTTTTCACCTTTCATTTCAAAACTACTGGTCCATTTGCTCTAAAATTCTGGAGAGGGTTATCATCACGCCTCAGAGTTTATCCATGGAATTTCATCGAAATTCTGGAGGGCGTGCAAATGAGGGCTACTACATTTAAATCCCATGGTAAAAGTTGATTTGTAATAATTATTGACGGTCTTTTTGTGTGTCAAAAGAGGCTACCAAAATTGTCGGCACATTCTAGTGTTTCCTCTCGTTTGCAGTATTTGTGGGCAAAGCAGCTCGTCGTCGAAGAGCCTTGCCTGCGCTGTGGACCTCCCGATCGTGGGGAGTGTGATACGCGATGGTCTGTCAACAATTCAAATTTTCTCATAGGAGTTTCCAAATTACCAAACGCTTGGCTAAACAACTTCATTTTGACTGCCTGAAAAAAATAATGACAAGCTCTATACCTTCTGCTCAGTTTTCCTTTAAATTTCTTCGCATTTTTATCTTCTTATTTTTTTCCTCTTTTCACCTAAGCATTTCTATCAATTTTTTCTAACCGTCAAGATATGGCCCTATTTTTCTTATTTTCGTTCCTCTGCGATGCTCTTTTTTGTCTGCTTCCATTTGACTCCCTCCATTGTTTAAATTTTCCTTTAAAAAAAGAAGATTAATAATAGGCCTAATAATCTTATAATTAGTATGTAATAATAATAATAATAATAATAATAATAACATGAAAATCCACTTAAAGGGGAAATGTTAAAAACAGTACTATAGGGAGAAAATTGCATTCCGGCGTACTGGTGCATCGTATGTGCAACATCTCCACGTCAATAATTTTGTTTTTGTGTTATATTACCATGCACCATCTTTGGTTCTAATCAAGCAAGTTATTACAGATATAAAAATATACCGTGGCTCCTTTGGTATGTTCAACCACAATACCGCCTCTTTGGGGATTTTTTTTATTATTCTTATTATTTTCCCCTTTTCTATTTTTATCAAAATATCAACTCATAGGGGAATTTTTATGATAATTATTATTTTTCCTTTGGGTAATTTATTAAACATTTTTCAAAGGGAAAGTAAGTGATTTTGAACTCCAATTTCACGGTTCTCGCGATTCACGATCTTTACATTAAAAGATTATGGATAAACCGCTTTTAATCGGTGCACACAAGGTGTGGTCTATAGGCGTGGTAACATATCCTTGTAACTTGTATTTTTAAAAAAGTAGGCATCGTTTTCGTTTTGATTGAGATGTTTTCCATTCTGAATGACTTTTAAAATCAGAATGAAACTTGCGTGAAAGAAAAATTCAAGCGTTAAAAGAATGTCATCGAAGTCAAAATATCAAACTTGCAAACAGAGGTGTAAAACGTGAACACAATTTTATTATAAAAACAAACTCTTGCAAAGGTATTAACATTCAAGACATAAACACTTAGACACAAAATTAAAGGCAATAATTTTAGTTGCCCTGCAGAAACCGACTCCCCTCCACTAGTCGTGCGACAAAATTTACTGTTTGAACCACCCCCCCAAAAAAAAAAAAATATATATATATATATATACATATATACTTCAAGCGTCATTCTGGTGTGAATTTGTTGGAGAATAACATATCAAAAGTCTCTAAAAGTCTAGAGTAAGGAACGTGTGAAAATAAGGGGGCAACGTTTGTACAGATGTGTAAAAAATTCAAGATTCAAGATGTATTTATTCAATTTTCGCAGCCTGCATGGAGTCCTGAATTGCCATTGAATTTACAATAATGTTACAATAAAAACATGCCATTATGAATATCAATTTACAATACAAAATTTCAATTAACAATAACAATTTCAATTAACAATAATTTAAATTAACAATAACAATACTTTAAAGTAACTAAGTCACAGGGGCCTGGTCTTACAAGCTCTGCTTTTTTTGCATGTCCCTCGGTTTTAATATATTCAACAAATATATTCCTATATATATTCAACAATTTCAATTAACAATAACGATTTCAATTACCAGTAACAATTTCATTTAACAATTGAATTAATTACAAAGCAGCAAAAGATGATTCAAGTGTATACAAAATCAGGAATCTGAAACTATTAGAGTGGTAACAGCAGTGGAGGCGAGAGCAAGAAAAAAAAAGTGTGCAATTTGATGAAGCATTTTAAAGAATTCAAAAATCTGTAGGTCATTTATTTTTTTAATTGAGTCTAGGCTATTTTTCAGAAAAGTAGCAAAGCAATGATTATTAGAGATAAAATTTTAGAAATTCAGACATTAGATTTCCTAAAAAATTTCGATATCAACAATCATATTTACATGTATACAACCCAATGCTGCACATAATTATATGTTGTCTAAAATAAGATGTGACTATAACGAATTATGATGTTACAACTATATAGTTCATTAATGATAACTTATAGCCCAGAAGGAAAAACCAGTTGGAACTTGGAACAGGACCAGTTGAACCAGTTAAAGCCAACTGGTAACTCTGGAAAGTGAAAACTGGTCCAGTTGATTTTTAACTGGTCCAGTTGAACCAGACCAGTTGAATTTCAACTGGTCCAGTTGCCCAAACCATTAATACGTGTTAATTTTCTTCAGTCTGTCTTTCGCCACCTTCTTGCTGGCATACATTCAAATGCACCACTTTGTTTGTGCACACATTAATAAGTGTTCATTTTCTTCAATCTGTCTTTTGCCATCTTCTCGCTGGCATACACTCTATTCATGACACGTGCGTGTATCACTTTGTGATCATGTGGGAAATCAGGGTGAAGACTGAGGAATTTCATGACTTCTTTCTTCCCTGCAGAGAAAACAAAATAGTAAGCAAATACAAAAATTAAAAACCTTTTATTCAACTGAAAATCTTAGCAGTCTGCACAAGCCTTACACTTTGTTATGAAACATATATGGTATTAATAATGGGCTCATCTAAGTGGTTTTCAATATTAAGTCATGCACGTCAGTGGTGCAATTTCACAAGAGCACAAAGACCAATTTCAATTCTCATCAAACAATTTTCAAAGAATCGATTGATTTCTCATCTATTACCAACATGTTTAATAATCATTTTGTGAATGAATCCATTTGGATTCTGAGAACATTCTGGCAAAAATCTGAGAATCAACTTTCCTGCAGAGATTATTATATACAAAAAATAATACACTGTTCGTCATAAAGGTGGAATATTTTTATTTTGCTTCAGCAACATCAATTTGCTCGATCCGGCTTTAATTTCTTGAATGTGTTTGTCCCGCTTTCACTTTTCGGCACCCTGACTATATTTTTGGATGTTACCCCAACCCTTCCCGAGAATTTTGATTTAAAAGAGTTAGTCAACCCCACAAAGCCCATTTTTGTCATTTTTTTCGCATTTTGGGATCCCTTTTTGTTTAACCGCCAACCAAGGCGCCTCAGTCCTATCCCCAGGAAACGGATATGAGGTGTTATGGTTGTTATTGTTCTTTAAGTTAAATCTAGGTTTAATAATAATAATAGATTACATTTATATAGCGTTTAATACAATATCTACCTTGGTGTTTCTAAGCGCTTAGTGTTAACTAATTATTACCCAGCTCAGCTAGGCTACCCTGAGGCGCACACAGCATTCAAGGAATTTCTTCCTACCGGTACCCATTTACCTCACCTGGGTCGAGTGTGGCAAATTTGTAGATTAATATCTTGCCAAAGGACATTAGTGGAATGGACGGGATTATAATAACAGGCTTAGGTCTTTTACCTAGGGAGGGGTTGAAGAAAAAAGTGTGAGTGGTGAAAAATTGGAATATTTTATTCTACCTTTATGCTAAAAACAAAAGATTTAGAAACAACCTTAGATTCTTAATTATTATCATTTCCCAAAACTTTGTTTCAGCCTTCATGACAAGGTGGTAAATGGTATTTATAGTTTATTTTTCATTATGATTTATGTTTTGCTGAGATTCTACAATACATTTTTGTGAAGATAGAATTTTCCATGGTGTAAAAATGAATAAAATCCATTTTAACCCATAATCAAAATGAACTTTGACCCTTCCCCTAGACAATCGAACTACGCATGTAACCATAAACCTGGATTTAACTTAAAGAGCAATAATAACCTTACACCTCAGACGCGTTTCCTGGGGGTTGGAGTGAGGGGGCCTTCGTCAGTCAGGTAAACAAAAAAGGGGCCCCAAAATTAGAAAAATTTACAAAAACTGGCATGTGTGGGTTGACAAACTCTTTTTAAAATAAAAATCTAGGAATGGTCGGGGGAGCGTTTAAGATATAGCCAGGGTCCCGAAAAGTGAAAGCGGGGATAAACACATTCAAGAAAGCCGGAGCAAAATGATGTTGCTGGAGCCACAACAAAAAAATATTCCACCTTAATGACGAACAGTGTATATAATCATAAAATTCGAAAATAGGAATCCAAATATATTCTCCTAAACTTGTCATAACTCTGTGCAAATAGAATGTAGAACACAAAGATTCTCTCCCAATTGTTTCATAAATCCATTTGGATGCTTGCTAGGTGTAGCAAAATTACATTTCTGAATTCCCCGACATTTGCCAATTTTTAGAATTCCCCGACTTTTCTAAACTTTGTGGGAACCTTTATACAATACCTGGAAGTCTCTTCTGTTCGTTCTGTTCTATGTAGCTTGCAAAATAGTTGTCCACGATTGTCTTCTCATCTCCCCATGTGGTATACTTCCGAACTGAAAGTAAAAATACAATTTCTAAATACATTTTTACTTGAGTTACCACATCCCTATAAGCTTCTGGCAAGCCAGGCCAATACCTGTCTGCAACGGAAGGAAGTTAAACGGGAATGTGGACTTTTTCCAGAGGTACAATAACTTCCCTCCATATGGGTAACAGCCATATGGTGTGGATATTCACTATTCCCCCTTTGAATATCGACAAAACACATTTTCCCAAATGAGGAATAGTTTCTCAGCTGGCAACTGATTGTTGGATGACAGAATTTGAGAATGAATATTGACTAGCAGAAAATTGGTGTGCATCACAGCCCCTCGACTCACCTTTAGGAAATTGACTAGAAGTTGCTACTCGAGATACGGTGGTATCAGCTGGTGTTTCTCCTAGAGTATTTGAAGACACTGAAGCTTCCTCTAGATTATGAAAAATGCAGAAAATCAGTTTATTTGAAGACTGACACATCTTTGTCATGGTGAGAAAAAAATGCAGAATTTGGGAAGCTCATCCCGAAAAAATTGATGTGCATGGAGGAGGAAAATTTTGGAATTTGGAGGAAAGTTTGCCTTTTTGTCCATAAAAATACAATTTAAATTAGAGAAAATTGGAAATTTCTGGGAAATAAACATTTTTTTGGTCCTGTGATCTTTATAATATATAAAAATAATAAAAGAAAATTAGATTTTGTTTTATTAATAGTTTTGGTATTTAAGCTGTCCCAACATGTGTAGGCCTACCAGATGTGATAACATTTTCTTAATATTCAGGGGCCATATTTATAAACCTCAAGAAGTCTACTAAGCAACTAAAATGGACCGTGAGTGCATGCACCGTAGTTGCTTAGTAGACTTATTAAGGTTTCATGAATATGACACCAGATGATTTAATAGGCTTCACACAAATTATTGATAATAATATGAATAATTTAGAGCACTATAAAGTTTGTACCCATCAATTTTGAGGCAGGGTCCAATTAGTATGATAACCACCCAAAATTGCAAGTTGTACGTAACACCCTTTTGTAGATTTATTATTCATAAACACGTAAATATAACACCCTGTATTAAACTTTATATTAATAAACACTTTAATATTGATAGCCAGCGGGGAAAATACAACAAACATCAACCCTATCAAGACCAAGGGGGTGTTACACCCACAAATGTAATAACGCCCACAAATGTAACAACGCCCACAAATGTAATAACACTTTACCCACAAATGTAATAACACCCACAAATGTAATAACACTTTACCCACAAATGTAATAATTTCACCCACAAATGTAATAACCACTTTACCCACAAATGTAATAATTTTGGTAAGTGGTTGTTACACCCACAAATGTAATAACGCCCACAAATGTAACAACGCCCACAAATGTAATAACACTTTACCCACAAATGTAATAACACCCACAAATGTAATAACACTTTACCCACAAATGTAATATTTTCACCCACAAATGTAATAACCACTTTACCCACAAATGTAATAATTTTGAATCACCCACAAATGTAATAATGACTTTACCCACAAATGTAATAAATTTGAAGGGATATTTTGTCGAATTTGTTCAAAACTAAAACCCTGTAATAAAGCATGGGTATAGCGCGCAGTCTTTACTCCAGACCCGGTTATTTCAAAATTAAAAAAACAGACCCCATAATCATTTTCCTGTGGAATAACATAACAATCGAGCGTAGTCTTTCCTCCAGACCCGGACATTTCAAAAATAAAAACAATAAAAAACAAAACAAAAAATTCAAATCTAAGACCCAACAATCCTCCAAATTAAGACCCGGTAATAAAGTATGGGATTAGAGCGTAGTCTTTACTTCAGACTCGGTTATTTAAAAAAAAAAATCTTCAAACTAAGACCTCCCCATCCTTTCCTGTGGAATAACATGGGTATAGAGCGTAGTCTTTCCTCCAGACCCGGTTATTTCAAAAGAAAAGAAATTTAAACAAATCTTCGAAACTAAGTCCCACCATTTTATTCCTCTTTTTTTTCATTTAAAAATAAATTACATTATAACATATGTGGATACAACACGTCACAAATAAATGATTGGTCGGCGGTCACACGAACTGACAAATCAGTCAAAATGGTCCATATATATAACACACAGAGGAGGGACCGATTCGATGGTTCGTTGACCGTCGACGATTTGTTAATATGTAAAAATTCTAACGCCCACAAATATCCTGGAATTCAATGTTCGTAGAAAAAAAGTAATCGAATAAGTGACCTTAAATGTATTTAAATATTGTATATATTATATCATTTTTTTAAATGACCGGGTCTGGAAGAACAACTATGCTCTAAACCCATGCTTTATTACAGGATCTTAGTTTGGAAGATGGTGGGTCTTAATTTTAAAGTTTTTGTTTTTGTTTTGTTTTGTTTTTGAAATAACCGAGTCTAGAGGAAAGACTACGTTCAATACTCATGTTATTCCACATGAATAAGATGATGGGGTCTTAGTTTTGAAGATTAAAAAAAATTAAACGGGTCTGGAGTAAAGACTACGCTCTAAACCCATGCTTTATTACCGGGTCTTAATTTGGAAGATGGAGGGGTCTTAGTTTAAAAGGTTTTTGTTTTGTTTTGTTTTATTTTTGAAATAACCGGGTGATGAGTAAAGACAACGCTCTAAACCCATGCTTTATTACGGGTCTTAGTTTGGAGGATTGTTGGTTCTTAGATTTGAATTTTTGTTTTGTTTTTTATTGTTTTTATTTTTGAAATGACCGGGTCTGGAGGAAAGACTACGTTCAATACTCATGTTATTCCACATGACTAAGATGATGGGGTCTTAGTTTTGAAGATTTAAAAAAAATTAAACGGGTCTGGAGTAAAGACTACGCTCTAAACCCATGCTTTATTACCGGGTCTTAATTTGGAAGATGGAGGGGTCTTAGTTTAAAAGGTTTTTGTTTTGTTTTGTTTTATTTTTGAAATAACCGGGTGTGGAGTAAAGACAACGCTCTAAACCCATGCTTTATTACAGGGTCTTAGTTTGGAGGATTGTTGGGTCTTAGATTTGATTTTTTGGTTTTGTTTTTTATTGTTTTTATTTTTGAAATGACCGGGTCTGGAGGAAAGACTACGCTCGATTGTCATGTTATTCCACAGGAAAAGGATTATGGGGTCTTAGTTTTGAAGATTTTTTAAATTTTTGAAATAACCGGGTCTGGAGTAAAGACTGCGCGCTATACCCATGCTTTATTACAGGGTTTTAGTTTTGAACAAATTCGACAAAATATCCCTTCAAATTTATTACATTTGTGGGTGATTCAAAATTATTACATTTGTGGGTGAAATTATTACATTTGTGGGTAAAGTGTTATTACATTTGTGGGTGTTATTACATTTGTGGGTAAAGTGTTATTACATTTGTGGGCGTTGTTACATTTGTGGGCGTTATTACATTTGTGGGTGTAACAGGGGGGCACAATGTGCCCCCCCCCCTTCTCTACCAAACTTACGCCATTTCTATACGCTTGGATCATTTTCCACCAAACTTGGTGACTTTTCCTAAAATTTATTCACAAACATTTTGGTACATATTTTGTGGGGGTTTGATATTCTGTGTTGCCACGGCAACCATAAATTGGCAACCATGTTACTCCAATTTTGGGTCATTTTCTATATCCATAGTTTTATATATATATTTGTTTAGTTATATTTTGATATGTGAATGTTTTACCTATTTGTTTTAATTATACTCATTTTGTAAACCGAATGTAATTCAGCCTTCGGGCTGCCATGTTTGGTATTTTAATAAACCATTAAATAAATAAACCATTCAATAAATTAAACAATATTAGGGTGTTACCAATGGGGTTTCTTTCTTGAAATTGAATTGAAATAACATTCCAAACTGAATGCCACTCTTTTTCTTTAGATTTTGTTACTTTTCATATGAAAAATAGCACAAAAACAAAAGATATAAATAGAAAATATTGAAATATCAATTCTTTCACATTTGTAGTGTTTCAAATGAGATTACCCTTGAAATTCGCAGAGTATGATTATTGCTTATTATAAAATGGCTCTAGTATTTTAAGCATCGTGATTGGTCAATACGCGTCACATGACATTGACAAATTTTTAATGCAAGCACGATTTTGCAGAAATGAGTGCAGAAAAAGTGCAACAAGAAGTTATATTGCACGGCGCGTACGTGACCATGGAGATCCAGTGCGCGCGCGTACGCGTAGTACTAGTACGCTCCCTCGAGTGCATTGTAGGCTATAGGCTACGCGTAGCTAATATTGTACGCTCCATATCCACCATGATCCCCAGCGCAGCGTACGCGTAGCTTAGCTCTAGCTAGAACAGGGTATTATTAGAAAGCAAATTTTTGTTTTACTTTTGCCTTGGATTTAGACCCGTTTTGACTTTTGGATTTTATAATGAAGCCAGGAATTTCAGCTGTCTGAAGTAGACTCGTCTCTAGACACCCTATGCATTTTATTTTTAATCAAACAATGAATCCCGTGGACTTTTGGTAAGCCTGCAAGGTCTTAGACCCTCATTTTATTTCTAGAACCAACATAACTCTAGATCTAGATCGAACTCTCGTATACTTAAGATCTAAACTTTTGTTTGTTGCTGTTTGTGTCGCTATTTTATAAAACAAATAACGCACTTGACCCTGTTGTGCGAAACGTAAATGCAGTGTTCGCCGGTTTCTTCAGATGGTTCGCACTGTCAACTCGCCGCAGCGGCTCGTTGCACAGAGCGGCACCAATCTAAAGAAACCTCGCGCATTCTGCATTCACCGCTATTGCACTCTGGGACGTGCGTTATTTGTATATTATATAGTCACTTTGCATGCCTAAATAGTGAAAATTAGCACAAAAACAATTAAATTTTAATTATTTTAAGTTAATTGCATGAAGCACCCTCTTGTGGTGAAATTGCATTTTTCTTATTTAATAGCATAAAGCGCCCCCATTTGGCAACCTTGAACATTTTAAATGGATGAATGAACAATGAATGAATCATAAAACATATTTGTAACAGTCTCCATCATCAAACTGTGATTGTAGAGAGTTAAATTAAACTGATTTAATTCAAATTGTGTGCATTTTTCTATATATTTCTTTATTTAACTCCAAATAGCGCCCCTATATGATGACCTTAAGAAATTTGAGTTGTACCAAATCGTAGAACTTGAGTTGCTCTATTGTCATGCCAAATATGAAAGTGAACGGTCAAATAATAAAATAAAAATATGGAGGGGGGCACTGGGCCTGTGAACAATCAAAATACCTTGGTCTTCATAGGGTTAAGGATTGGAACCTATGATAGTTGGTTACAAATTTACCTTTAGGTTTACCTTTTTCATAGCAAAATTGATGACTCACCTTCATCGCTTATAGATACTGTGGTATCAGTTGGTGTCTCTCCTGCAGACACAGAAGATTCCGTAGTATGAGTTGTTGTTTCTTCTGCAGACATGGAAGCTTCTGTGGCATCAGTTGGTGTTTCTCCTGCAGACATGGAAGAAGACACTAAAGATGTTGCTGAAACAAAACGATATAATGAAGAAAACTATTGTCACCAGGTATAAGATATGTTGGCATTGTAAACCTGGTGAGGAAGTCCTCTTTTGGTTCAGTTGGTTAGGATGTTTATCTTATACCACAAGGTATCTGGCAGCAGTTATACTCATCCCTGTAATTTAAGCGAGAAAATGTTCAATTAGTTTAATTCAGACCAATATGAAGACTAGGTTTCTGACTACACACTAAGCAGGTTGGTTAATTTTGTGCCAAATGTCCCAGACCAGCTTAATTTGAACGCTGATATTAGCTGCATCGCCAGAAAGAAAATGCCTATTTCCCCGGAACACAATACAAATTTCCCATCTAAACGTTAAGATTTCCTCTAAGATTGCTGAATTTCTGACTATTTAAACAAAAATCATTTCCATTTCAGGCAATAACCGTAAAATACCAAAATGCGGTGTATTTCAAGCAACTGGGAGGTACATGTATACTTTGCAAATTTGATTGCATTGGGCCATGAAAACAATACAATCGTGCAACACCGACACACGTACCAACTGCCACAGTGATTCACCCAAAATTGATGTCTAAGACTTTGAAGCAGTACTATACATGTGCTTTTCACTGAAGTCCTCATTGAATATTGTGATCTGCCTTCATTGAACAGCTCAGACCTGATTTCTACTGTGTGCTACATATATTGCATAAACAACTTACCACATGTTTCATCGATTTGAAGCAACCTTTACCCACTACTGTGAGTTCCTTGACAGCAAGAGGATCTTGGTACACGTCTCGGTTGATCTCTTCTGAATGTCCCAAATGGCGATAGATATATGGTCGATCCTCTTGTGGTACATCCAATAGGGCGAATGCAGTGCTTATACGGTGTCTATTCTTGGTTGCATTTACCATTTTCCCCAAGTTCAGCTTTCTACATATAGAGTCCAAAACGTGCCACCCAGATACGTGATCGTCAGAGGTGGTACTTGGGAACAGGAACTTGTTCTCTGAACTTATACCCACAGATGATCTAACTTCTTCACTTGATAACACTTTGAGGGGCTCAACTGTATCTTTGGGGAACAGGATTGGTACTAGGGCATTCCTCTTTCCTGTTTGGAATGCGATCTTCAGAGTGCTTGCGATAGCTGCATCCAATGGGTTAAGTTGTCCCATGTTCTGTTGGTCCAGCCATGCTCCACTTTCTGCGTCTTCCCAGTGTTTTGTTACGAGTTGGGCTGGCTCCCTCTACGCGCATTGAACAGTGTGAGACGACAAAGTGTTAGATTCCTTAGTTCTATGTACTGGTGTAAATTCATGAATTCATATTCATCTCTCAGTAATTCCTCTGTTCGATTGAGGATATAATCCCTTAGAATACTCATGTCATTCTCTAGTGGCCTTTCTGCAGGTCTTCTAAGTTTGCTTTCCCTTGCATTGTTGATCTGATAACTTGCATCGCCGAAAATGAAGTTGTGATTCATTTCAAAGAGGGAAACAAACTTGTCTACTCCAATTGCTGCCTCATCGTCATTATCAAGAATATATAATACTTTGACGATCCTACTTGCTGTCTTTAGCAGATAGTATAGACAGTGCTTCAATCCTGCTTTTATTCCAGATTGGTCTTCTTTCAATGTCATTGTCTCAACTGCCTCCTCCAAATGTTTGAAATTGCGACAATGGAAGATATCTGACACGTCCCCCTTCTTAACTTTGAGTGGTCCTAGTTTTTCTTCACTGTTCAGCATCTCTTGATAGAATGTGCCTATCCTTCTCATATCTCTCATAACTCCTCTTCTGACTTCTGCCTTACGGTCAACCTTTCTCTTCTCTTTCGACCAAAGCTTCTTTCCAATCTCCATCAGTACTGGATCTGTAGTGCACATTTTGCCAACTGCATCATCTCTAAATTTGCCCAATACGTTCATCACAAAACGTGTATCTTCTTTGTCCGTGAACCTTTCGAACATATTAAGCCTAATTGGTTTTGTATCACAGTTGCTACTTTGAGATTGCTTCATACATTGGTCCTGGTGTCTCTTGATGTACACTTTGGAATAAAACCCTCACATATGGAGCACATAACCAATTCCCCTGCATGTTTGTGATTTGATGACCTCTCCCTTGAGTACTTTGGATTAGCCTTTTTAACTTCTTCTTTGTTTTGCTTGAGAATACCCTCTTTCTTAAAACCCTGAAATGCAGCATCTCTTTCAGATTTTGGTAGGAGCAGAGCTATTTTCACTCTTTCTTCTTCACCATGTTGTTCCTTGATGTGTACTGATAACTTTGATTTCATTGATTGGCAAAATATGCAGAACCTATACGGTTTTCTATATGACCCTTTGGCTGCATTTTCCTTCACTTTTGATTGTTCACCTTGTTTGTATGCTCTCTTTCTTGCCTGACAGTTTTCACTTTCTGTCACACTTTCCTTGTTTTGCAATCTGTCAGATTGTGGTGACTTTGCTTGGTATGCTCTCTCCTTAGGTTGGCTTTGTGCAGTTGCTAACACATTCTCTTCTTCCAATTCAATTCTTGAATTGAAGCATGCTCTCTTTGGGGATTGAAATACTTCAGCTTGTCCAGGTGCTTGGTATACTCTCTTTCTTGGTTGGCCTTTTCTACCCTCTGTCACACTTTCCTTTGCATACATTTCATTCTCACTTTCACTGTCAGATACTTCAGAGGGTTCGTATGTTGGATCTCCAAAATCACTACTGTCACTAATGTCACTGTCCTCCAGATCTCCAGCTCCTCTTGAGATACGCAGGAGAGATCCATTTACATAGGCAATTCTATGTGGTATCTTTGTGTCTGATTGGTAAACCTTCTTCCTTGTTTGTTGTCCTTGATTACACTCCAAATCTGCACAATTGAAAAATGCAAAGAACCAGACAAATACATCAATATACAGGGTGATATTTTGGAAAAGTTTCAATCTAAGAAAACCAACTTCCCTAGCTTTTTGCATGTCTCTGCTTCTCACTTTATTCACAGAATATACAGTACATGTGGAAGAATTCTTGACAATATGTGATATGCTCTTGACTGACATGATCTGTTTAAATTGCTGTTTGTTTTTGTTCATAATTAGCCAATCAAAACAAACATGGAAATGAGATCATTAGTATGCACATCCGCATGCCAGCAACATAATATAATTGCAAAAAAAATGAAAGTAAATGGAAAGCCAACTGCTAGTATTGAGCAACTATAAAAACAAAACAAATGCCACTGCGTCTCCTATATGCCTCCGCCTGAGAACCAGTAATGCCAGGCATTTACCTCAACCCTTTGACCTCATTAGTTCAAAGATCCAATCAGATTGTCTTCCTATATATAGTGATCTCATCAAGTTTGAAGTGCACATCTCAATTGGTCTTGAAGACAACAAGGCTAAATACCTAGATTTGACCTTTGACCTATGGTCTCCAAAATCTAATCAGATCGCCTTCCTATCGTGATACATACTATCCCTGAGTTTAAAGTTCATATCTCAAGTGGTTCTTGAGATATCGTGAGAACGAGCTCAATACATGGAATTTCATAATTGGACCGCATGTGATCCTTGACCTTTGGCCTTCATACTCCAAAATCTAATCAGATCATCTGGGGTGATTCACTAACGGCTAAAATCAATCCCAAATAGGATAAAATCGATTTTAGGCTCAACATCAATCCTAAGAGCGATATCAATTTTAGGCACTGATTCACTAAACTATTTGGGAACAATTTTAGCATCAAAATTGCTTTTAAGATAAAAGCGATCCCGATCGCTTTTTAGCATTGACTTAACTTTTGCACTGACCTCAATTTTATATTAGCACGCGCAATTCGCAAGCTCATTATTACAAGGGCATTTCAAGCACAACACGCGCATTTTATTTCAAGCGTATAGCGTATATGTGCAGATTTGATTATGACGTCAACAATCAATTACACAATTCGCGCGCGCCAACCCAATATCCTCGTTCACCAGTCGTTCGCATAATTTTAGGCTCTCGAAATTTATTTTTCTGATTGGTTGATTTAATGCGCACATGAATATTCATATATCGGAACTAGAAATCAATCCCAGGCTAATAGCGATTTAGTGAACCAGTGAGTTGGGATTGATTTTAAGCTGGGATTGAAATCAATCCCAGAAATGATCGCTTTTAGGAACGATATCGATCCCCCCAGATCATTTAATCTTGGGTCATGGTCAGCGATTTTTATTAAATTTTTCCCAAAAGTACTAAATATGGGTGCTTTTAATTTACTGGCAGGGACTTTAGTTTTTCAGTTCTGTGATAGTCAGTCGGGGGATAGTGCCTTTTTTCTTGACCTAACATAGATCTTATAAACTAACCTTCCTTAGGGGCATCAGGTGGCTCACTTTCTTGTGCTGTAGTTTCTTTATCTTGTCCTGCTGATTTTCCTCCTGCTGTAAGTTGTTCAGCAGCAGACTGTGTCTGTATTGTAAGAGCTTTTTCCACAGTGTCGACATCCTCCTTGACCTTATCCATGTCTGAATTCGGTGATTCTGCAATAGACTCTAGGCCTATAAAAGAAAAACAAATAAATATTGTTAATAAATAATCAAGATAAAGTGTATCACATACATGAGTGGCACGTACATAATCTTCTCTAGTAAATTGTACCATGCAATTAGAACAAGATACTTTGGCATTTTCATTTGTTTGCTGGCCCGACAGTAATTTTGATGCCCCAAGGCCATCGAGCCTGTGCTAATTTCAAGTGTTTTGCCTACAACAATTCAATTTAATCATTATTACTAATGCTAGTACCCTGAGTTTTAAGTTCATGAGATATCTGAGAACGAGCTCAATACATGGAATTTTATAATTGGACCGCTTTTGATCCTTGACCTTTGACCTTCATACTCCAAAATCTAATCATATCATAAGATCATTTAATCTTGGGTCATGGTCAGCAATTTGTATTCAATTTTTCCCAAAAATTACTAAATATGGGTGCTTTTAATTTACTGGCAGGGACTTTAGTTTTTCAGTTCTGTGATAGTCAGTCGGGGATAGTGCCTTTTTCTTGACCTAACATAGATCTTATAAACTAACCTTCCTTAGGGGCATCAGGTGGCTCAATTTCTTGTGCTGTAGTTTCTTTATCTTGTCCTGCTGATTTTCCTCCTGCTGTAAGTTGTTCAGCAGCAGACTGTGTCTGTATTGTAAGAGCTTTTTCCACAGTGTCGACATCCTCCTTGACCTTATCCATGTCTGAATTCGGTGATTCTGCAATAGACTCTAGGCCTATAAAAGAAAAACAAATAAATATTGTTAATAAATAATCAAGATAAAGTGTATCACATACATGAGTGGCACGTACATAATCTTCTCTAGTAAATTGTACCATGTAATTAGAACAAGATACTTTGGCATTTTCATTTGTTTGCTGGCCCGACAGTAATTTTGATGCCCCAAGGCCATCGAGCCTGTGCTAATTTCAAGTGTTTTGCCTACAACAATTCAATTTAATCATTATTACTAATGCTAGTACCCTGAGTTTTAAGTTCATGAGATATCTGAGAACGAGCTCAATACATGGAATTTTATAATTGGACCGCTTTTGATCCTTGACCTTTGACCTTCATACTCCAAAATCTAATCATATCATAAGATCATTTAATCTTGGGTCATGGTCAGCAATTTGTATTCAATTTTTCCCAAAATTACTAAATGTGGGTGCCTTTAATTTACAGGCAGGGACTTTAGAATTTCAGTTCTGTGATAGTCAGTCGGGGGATAGTGCCTTTTTTCTTGACCTAACATAGATCTTATAAACTAACCTTCCTTAGGGGCATCAGGTGGCTCACTTTCTTGTGCTGTAGTTTCTTTATCTTGTCCTGCTGGTTTTCCTCCTGCTGTAAGTTGTTCAGCAGCAGACTGTGTCTGTATTGTAAATAGTAGTACCAAGACACACATGTACACATGAACAATTAGGTACAATAATTAAGTAATCTCACAGTTAAGCATTTATTCAAGCATGCCTTTATCAGCAAGGATTATCTATAAAAAAAAATTCATAATGCTTCTTTACTCCAAAAATTTGACAGGACAATTAACATCACAATTGTTAAATGCATTTGTGACCAACTAAAACAATGGGGGTTATGTCCAGACTTTAATTCAGTAGCTTTATACTGATATGCACTTATATATGCAAAAGCACAGCAATAAACAAGTTAGGCCTAGTGGAGATTATAAGGCCTACTCCAGTGTCTGAAAATAAAGAGAGAAAAAAAGAAAAACAAACAAATGTCATGAAAATTGCAACAGTTTGAAACAACTTCTTGAGACCATTTTAAAGTGGAGTGAGAAATTAAGGAATTGGTGCTTTCAGCAAAACATGGTCCAAGTTTTTTGAGTGGCCTGAAACATTAAAAAAAAAAAAGAAAAAAAAAAAGACTGGGCTGATGACACACTAAATTTTTGGTCATTTGTAGATTTGACATTCCGATTTCAAGTTGTACATTTAAGATTTTGTCTAGATGGACAATATCAGCACTAAAATGTCAATTTTTCCATCAAAAAGTGTGCTAAAATGGACTTAGTGATGTATATATATGGTCATTTTCACAATCAGTGGTGTAACTTCCAAATTCACACTTTTTGATACTGTAACTTTTTTTTGCTTTGACAGATTTGGGTTATTTTTTGTCATGTAACTGTCCCACATAGGGGCTACCTCAGGTAGCATAACAAACCCCCTTCCTTTCTTCTTTCAGATTTGGCGGGCCCCTATATGGTCAAAATCTGGCATTTTTCTGCACATGTTTTTACATGGCATCACTATCAGAACCTATTTTTTTGTACTTGTAGTCCTTTAGCAGTTCTTGATTTGTTATTGTAATTGACAAGGGTCCAACCTTTAGTGCTATTTTGTTTTCCAGATTTTGACCGATCTCCTTCCCAGACTGGAGCTGTTCAAACTTTGCGTTTCGGACGTGACATTTTCCGTTAACAATTGATACCTCATTTGAGGGAGCTTTTCTGTAGGTTACTGAAGCTGAGCTGTTTAATTTGAGCTTGAAAATTAAAATGAACAAATGCAAGTTTACTTGGGTGCCAACATATTAGTGTTTTATATACTTTAAAAAAATTACACGTGTTTGAAAGTTCGTGTAAACTTTTCCGTTAACTTTTTTGTCACGTCCAAAACAATGCTTTCATAGAATTATTTATAACATGAATTACAGTAGGTAAACTTTTTATATACCAAAATGTAACATGTCCCCTTATAGCTTCTCGGAAAAAAAATTATAGAAATATCTTGAGTCATAAAAATTTTATGACCATTTTTAACTTTCCGTTAGCACATGTCACATCCGAAACACTTTGTCACGTCCGAAACAGGAAGGAGCAATATTTAAGATTTTCTTCCATGGAAAACTACCTTTACATTTCAGATACTCATTATAAATACTCCTTTTATATATGGGTATCATAATTCCATTGAATTGTGAGCATATTCCACAAATTAAATTTAAAATTGGGCTTTTACCGAAAATTACTGTGTCGGAGGTGACACAATCTTGTTAACAACGCTTTTTGCCCATTTTTTTTCTGCTGACTACTTATATTGTTTTTCAATGACTATTTTAGCATTGGATACTTAAATATCAAAATAAATACTCTAATTGAAAGAAGTTATTTGAATTTATACTTGGTTTATATCATGTTTGGCACAATTTCCCCCTTTTTTGCCATTTGACAAGCCAGACTACACAGATGTCACATGTTTGTATCACATCTGCATACACTGGAATTGATACCAATTCACTTGTACTACAACACTAAATACATATTTGATTTTTCCATAATCAATATTTGTTTATTACAACCTTCTGTTGTGCACACTTTTCAAAAGTGTCTTGTTTTTGGTTACTGCTATTGATGTTTCGGAGGTGACACTGTTTGTTAACAGAGCATGTTATGTTAATTTTTTTTCAACTTTCACTAAAAATTCTTGCTTGTATTTTTAATGCCTTATACTGACTAACTTATAAACCAATGTTTTAGCACAATTTCAATTTCAATTGGAACATTTGATAGCTGCAATTATAGATGTGTGCATTTCTCTGGACATCTGCATGGCAAATGTGTATGTAGTATACTTGTGACATACATGTACATGTTGTGTAAAATAAAAATGTGCATGCCAAAGTCATATTTTGGCTATCAATCACACATGACTGATCACAAAACTCTCCCGAATCCATGCCCATGGACATGCTGGACAAACATTGGTAAAGCACTGAATTACCAAAATTCATCTGTTAAATTTGAACCGACTACTGAACCATAAACCATTTGAACTTTGCCATCAAATTATAGCAGAGTTTTAGTTCTGCATTGAAATTGTACATAAAGATTAAGAAATAATGATAAAGAGATCTGTTCTAACAGAATTATTGCATTCCATCAATTATTTGAATGGTGAACCTAAATCATTGTAAAGCTTGACAAAATGTTACTAGCAAGGGTCAGTGCATGTATTGAAATCTCAGTATTTAAAAATTTCTTCTTGATACATTTGGTCTTTGACACTTAGTTGAAGCTGTACACCAAGGTACGAGTCAGTTTTGCACTTGTCAGACAAATTTTGCTCGAGGTCATTCTTCTTTCATTTTTTTTTTTTTTTGGGGGACTTGAACATCTAGTAGTTTGATTTAATCAAAGGATATAAAATAATTTTGAGCATTGATCAACTTCCAGTTTTAATTCCCTTTTCCAGTTTTGGTCCCTTGCTGGATTATTTGAGACCAATTTATGTCCCGGACCTTCTGTGAAGTCTATTTGGAAAATTGTAATCGAAAACACGTACAAATTACCAATTTGCCAAAAAAAAATCACAGAAAATCATAAAATGGGTTTCATCAATTGGTCTGTCAGTGCGAAATTATCTATAAATGCAATAATGATTTGAAGGGATGCGGGAATGAAAAACAATGACATTGCAACAATAGAGTGTACAAGAAAAAGAACGTGTATGTAAAGTACAAACTGTAAAATAAAATATTCCCATGTTATATTGTAACTAAATAACACAAATCATAAGTACATGTACATGTTACTCTATTAAAAAGCAGTTACATGTACATACTTATAAAAATTTCCACCTCTTCAGAAGTGTTTTAACCGGCATTAATGATTTGCTACAGTTGCTGACAAAAAGTTACAAACAAAAAAAAAATGCAAGAAGTTACTGAGCTTGATGCATATTCGTTGTTTAACAATGACAAGTCAAGTTTTACTTTTACGGAAAATTCATAATAATTATTGTACTATCATGCACATACATGTATGTACATTTAACTACATGAAGTGTTACTAAAGTATGAATTGTAGTAAATGTGCTTCATAACTTTCTGCAATCAGCGTATTATTGCAGATTTTGGATAGGAACCAATTTAGAAGTTGTCAGAAAAGTGAGATTTATGTAACACTGTTTGAACCACTAAATAGTGGCACATATTGGCACAAACACTTGGTCACAATTTCTTTCAGAATAAATCTTAATATTATTCTAAATTTCCAAACAAATCCATGAGGTTTTAAATTTCTTTCAAATGAAGTATTATGATGTGGTTACATGTATGTTATCCCATAGGAAAGTGAAAAGTATGACGCAGACCTGCCGCAGACCTGCCGCAGATCTGCCACAGACTCTTAGTCTGCGGCAAAGAGTATGCCGAAGTATGCGGCAGAAAGAAATTTTGCTGCAGACTTGCCGCATACTAGTATGCCACAGGAACAGTCTGCGGCAGATCTGCGGCAGGATGAAACTTTGCTCCAGACTTGCCGCATACTAGTATGCCACAGGAACAGTCTGCGGCAGATCTGCGGCAGGATGAAACTTTGCTCCAGACTTGCCGCATACTAGTACGCCACAGGAACAGTCTGCGGCAGGTCTGCCACAGAAAAGTGGGAAATTATACAGTCTGAAGCAAGGCTATAGGCGGCCATTTTGTAGGACATGCAATACCATATGAGGTTGCAGGCTGAGCCCATGGTCTTGTAAATTTGTGTGTTAATTAGCACTGTTAATTGTCTTTTTAGCTTCTGTCAAACGAAACAATTTGCTATAGGGCCAATTGAAACCAATTGAAACCAATCATCTCATGCATATTCATTATTACTTTACACGTGAGACAGAAAAATACATTTATCATGATTTGTTAAGCAAATTAAGACAATGCACATCATTTTTGTGATTTCTTTTTTCTTTTTGCCATTATTAACCAATAGATTATTTTGTCTGATCATGTTACAATTACATTCACGTTTTAGCAATAGATATATTGATTATATGATTACTAACCAAGAAACAATATACATATTTAGTATATATATGTGTAGGAGCCTGTGTCACTTTTAATGTTGCTCTTGAATACACTTCAAATGATCTATGTGATGGAGTTAATACAATTGAGAATAGAATATACCTAATTGGTAATATCGATATATATTGGTATTACCTAATTGGTAATATCGATATTGCCAATATCGATTACGAAGTATCAATCAGTTTATCACTGGTTCTGATCTACATGCATACTTTATTGCCACGTACTGGATATGAAAGAGTACTGGATATGAAAGAGTATGCGGCAGGTCTGCAGCAGGTCTATATGAGATATGAATATTCATAATGAAGAGTCTGCGTCAGGTCTGCAGCAGACTCGTCTGCGGCAAAACTAATTTGCATGTGAAAAAGATGACTGTCTGCGGCAGGTCTGCTGCAGATCTGCGGCAAGTCTGCCGCAGGAGTATGCGGCAGGCTCATTTCTTTCCTATGGGATATGTTAACATTGTATGTCACCTCCGAAACATATATGAAACACCTAATACCATGGTTTTATAGGTAATCTTATCTATGGGGCATGAAGGAAATGCTCTTGTAGCCACTCCACACTATCAAGTTAGTATTAATCTTTGACATTTTGCCTTAAAAGACTACAAATTTCTCAAACTTCGTAACATATTCAGGAAAAGCACAATTCCCAATACATTGTTAATGAACTTAAAATTGATATTAATGTGTTGACTGCTACCAAGCATTGGTTGAATTTGAATTTGAGGTATTGAAATCAGTCAATAATTGTTTTGAATGAAGGACCGATGCCTTTTTTTATGTAATTAATTATTTTGATTAGCAGCAGAAATGAGTGTTAACAATTTTGTCACCTCCGAAACACATCAGAAACATCCAGTTCTCAAAACTCCAACAAAAAAATTAAGCGTGTGAAATTTGTAAAACTTGCTGGTAATATAGCCCCCATCAAAGTGTTTTTGTGAATGAAGTTTGATCAGACCTACCATTGGAAAAAATTGTGAAATTTTAAAAAAATGATGTCAAATCAGGATTTTTGACTTAAATCGTGTTTATTATGACCCAAAACTGCAAAAATCGCAGTGCGTTCAACCCCAAAACAGTTTTAGTTATATTCTTCATGTATTTGCTAACACTATCAAGTCGATACAAAGAAGAAGAACTATATATTTTTTTGCACATAGCATGTTTTAAAAAATAGAGATTTTGCTCAAATTCACCTCTAGTGCCACCATCGTCGCAGTTGTACCCGTTAACATCAGAGATTAAGCTCTGAAACGTATTTTCCCCCAAAATATATGTATATTTTTAGATATATACAATGAAATGATAGCAAAATATAGAGTTTGAAATTTTGACCCTGAAAACCAAAAGTTACACCACTGATTGTGAAAATGACCATATAACCTTTTGGTATTAGATAGAGGCTACTCTTAACTTTCCATTGCTACCCAAATCATGAGCATTTTTTTTTTAAATGTTAAGATGAATTGCAACCGCCCCCTATGTAGACAATAATAATACACCAACCCATGACCCAAGTGTGTGAGCTCTAGGTAGCAGATCAACCGTGCAAAGGCACAAAAGAACTTCCTATATAGACACAAAGAATGTTGGTTTCAGTTTGCATTACCTCTTTACTTGCCGATTCTGTATCTTGAGGTTGAACTTGAAAAATATCTGCACTAGGTACCCAAGAGTTGTATCTGTATGAATGATAATAAACAATTTGGTGTTCGTAGCATCATCAAAGAGTACCACTTTGTGAAAGTAGAAAAACTAGAAATATCACTGAAGGTGATTATAAAACCCCGCGATCAATAAAACAGACCCCTATAAGATCTTTGACCTCAACCATTCTCATAAACAAACATGTGATATTACCCACTTATTATTTGTTCCAAATCTGAAGAAAATTCATGCAGAAATAAAGAACAAAGCAAAAGTAACATGCAATACGACCAAAACCACCTTATAGGTTGCAAGAATTTATATGTTGCTTTTATGTGTTTACTGAAACTAATTTAGATATTGCAAGCTTTTTAGTGATTACCAAACACTTGTAGTTTACTAAAGTATAAAGTTAAATACCAAGTTAGAAGAATAGCTATTAATGCTTTCCTTCCATTATCTCTGATGTTTTATTTGCAACTTATTGGTTGTTTTGAGGTGACAGGACAGACAGCTAGGTCACAAATATCCCACAATTCTTGGAATACACCAAAGTATTAACCCATTCACTTTGGTGAATTTTTAAAGAAACAAGGTGATGCGCGGAACACTTGTGTCGCCTAATGTAGCGGTCATTATCGTCTAAAGCTTGCCTCAGGGGTTGTTCTGACCAAATTTGGTGGCCATAGGGCATCGTTTACCTTATTTGACCTCATTTGACCTCTGTTGACCTTTGTCAAGGTCATCATCATCTAAAGCTTGCCCAAGGTGTTCTTCTGACCAAGTTTGGTGGCCATAGGGCATAGTATAGTATTAATGACTGCTTTGAGAGAAATAGTTGTTTGTATACGCTCAAGGGAAGGTTAGAATTTTGCTATTACCCGAGGCGTGCCGAGGGCAATAGCCCAATTGTAACCTTCCCGAGAGCGTATAAAAACAACTATTTCTTGAATATTAAAGCAGTCATTAATACTTTTATATGCCGAAAAAAAATAGACTAAAAAATAAAAAATAAAAAATAAAAAAAACTTTTGTTGTCACCATATATAGCAGTTTTCTCTAATATATACATTAAAATGGATTGAAAACGGCTTTGCGTGGTGCATGCTTCGCCGCTGCTCCATTAAACGGGCCCTTCTTTTACTTTTGCAATGCATATTGGCACGAACTTAGATCAAGATCTATCGGCAGATGTTGTTTTTTTGTTTTTGGAAGTTTATTTTCGTCTTCATGTCAAACAATGCAAGATAAAATTGTCGGTAAGATCGATCGAGATTCAATTGTATTGAAATTACCGACCAATTCTTCGCACACGTACGGTATCCGATCGCTCAGACCATTTTTTAACATGTAAACCTATGGGGTAACCATGGAGACTGAACTATTTTCCCGGTAACCATGGTTATTGGGATTTTAGAACTGTTTTAACCATGGTTACTGGGAATTTTCGGGAACAGTTAAAGTTTATGAATGCAATTTCGACCAATCAGATTGCTGGATTACTTAAGTGAGGTATATAATTGACCTTTTAACTCACAAAAATATACTATGACCTTATTTGACCCCTAGATGACCTTGAACCTCATATGTTTATTATAAGTTTTGGTAAATAATTGTTTAGTCAGAATATGGTGCGCTTAGAGACACCAGTATTAAGCGCCTTATAAATATTGTTTATTATTATTATTATTATGTCATAGGACATCTCAAGTCCCCCTACCTAACCCTTACTTGGGCCAATTGACCAAGTTTGGTGGCCATAGGGCATCATTTACCTTATTTGACCTCATTTGACCTCTGTTGACCTTTGGCCTTTGTCAAGGTCATCATCATCATCTAAAGCTTGCCCAAGGTGTTCTTCTGACCAAGTTTGGTGGCCATAGGGCATATTTTACTATGACCTTATTTGACTCCTAGATGACCTTGAACCTCACATGTTATAGGACATCTCAAGTCCCCCTACCTAACCCTTACTTGGGCCAAGTTTGATGAAAATTGGACTTAAGGTTAAGAAATGAGAGCACTTTGAACAACACACATACACACACACACACATGACTGGTATGTGTCTCCAAACCTTCAGTTTAGGCGACACAAAAATGATAACAGAAAAAATTAACCCAACAAATCAGCATAAAAAGGAATTTTGCTTCCTACGTTCCCACATTTGTTTTTATGGTCACAGATTTCAATGAAATCAATGAAATTCGAAATATTTTATATTGAATTTAATAGACGATCTATTTTACAACTATGGCATTAGTATTAAGATTTAAAATAAATAACCTAGGACACACACACAAACTTCTTTTTTATGTCATTGTCCTAAATGTTGTTGAATTGCCCATATTATTACATTTCTAAATCTGAATTGTAAGAGAGGAGGATAAGAGCTGTTATTAAAGCTGGTGTATATAGTTTTGGTAAATCTCAAAATTTAAACTGTCAAAGTTTGCATTTATTGTGAGATAGAATGAAGGTTCGTATGAGAAAACACATATTGCTTGAAAAATTTAGATCTGAAAACCATCATAAATGTCTACAAACAGTGTGATATATAAAAAGGAGGGGTCCTGACAAATGAGCTATATTTTCTATTTCAAAATAAAACAACTTTACAGGCACGGATGAGAAGAAAATTTCAGGACAATATCTTTGAATATAGCTTTCTGACACAAATTAGCTAAATCTATGAAATGACCATTTGGAAGGCCTATTTTAATTGAAATTATATTTCTGCCGGTAGAGGGAGCTACATCTGCTCTAACGGTCAAATTCAAATTTTCACAAAGATTCAACGTGTAAAAAATTGGTGTAATGGTTACTTTGCTTGTTTCATAGTTAGAGGCTTTAAAAAGAGACCAATATAACATGATATTATTCAATCTTACCAAAACTATACACCAGCTTTAAAATCCACTTTACATCTAAATGTTGGTTTTCTGAAAGCTCACCTGTTGCTCCAATTGGCCCATTTCACAAGGCACTGTACTTGTCCCTGAAAGCAAAAAGTGGAAAGCAATGCATGTAGTGCATGAGCTGATCAATTCTAGCAATAAACTTGAGAATTCCTGCACGGTAATATTATTTTTTGTAGTTTCATATTGGTTGAGTAACGATTTGATATCTGATATCAAATGCAACCTTCAGAAACTTTAGTTCTTAAGTCAAAGTCTTTAACACTGAATTTCAAGGGCGGCGGAGTGGATTTTATTATCATTATTATTTTATTTTTTTGGGGGCTGGGGGGGCAAGACAAAAAAGGGCACTCAAATGTCGAAAAGGGAATTGAAGGGACATTGCACCAGTAGGGGCAATTTTTTAAGTTGGAATTTTTTGGGCAAATGCCCCCCTCCCGTGTTGCGCCGCACGTGGTGAATTTCTTGTGTATATTTCTTTATTTCATGGTCCACCAGTGTGCAGGAAATTGTACCGTATAAACCCGGCATCATCGGCCAGGCACAAGTGGACCGACTGGCTGGATTTAGGCCTAGTTTATAGACCACCCTATACTGCATATGTCCTAAACGGTTTTGAGATGATGAGTATACCTATGTCTTGGTTTTGCAATTTACCTCATATTTTCTACTTTTAAGAACTTTTTCCACAGTGTAGACATCCTCCTTGACCTTATCCATGTCTGGATTCGGTGATTCTGCAGTAGACTCTAGGCCTATAAAAGAAAAACAAATAAATATTGTTAATAAATAATCAAGATAAAGTGTATCACATACATGAGTGGCACATAATCTTCTCTAGTAAATTGTACCATGCAATTAGAATAAGATACTTTGGCATTTTCATTTGTTTGCTGGCCCGACAGTAATTTTGATGCCCCAAGGCCATCAAGCCTGTGCTAATTTCAAATGTTTTGCCTACAACAATTCAATTTAATCATTATTACCAATGCTGTAAGTCATAGCCTATATAGGCCTACTCCACACAACTAAAATACACTAATATCACTAGGGTTCTATATTTATTAATTTCCGATATGTTACCATGACTCATTATTCAAGCAATTAAAAACATAACAAATTATGGATTACTAACCAGCAAAAACATATTAACTTCATTTTGCTCGATTCATGTAATTCCAATGTTTAGCATTTAATTAATTGGTAGATTCTTCTAGGTCTAGAAGAAGAAGAAGAAAAGAAGATGAAGAAGAAGAAGAATAAATGATAGATCTAGGAAATCTAAAATCTAGAGCTATGTTGCTGCATGACACGACAGAGCTGTGCAGTGATACTATCCCTGAGTTTAAAGTTCTTATCTCAAGTCCTGAGATATGGTGAGAACGAGCTCAATACATGGAAGGGACCGCTTGTGATCCGTGACCTTTGGCCTTTATACTCAAAAATCTAATCAGATCATCAGATCATTTAATCTTGGGTCATGGTCAGCGATTTGTATTCAATTTTTCCCCAAAAGTACTCAATATTGATGCCTCTAATTTACTGGCAGGGTCTTTAGAATTTCAGTTCTGTGATGGTCAGTCGGGAAAGTGCCTTTTTTTTTTGGACCTAACATAGATCTTATAAACTAACCTTCCTTAGGGGCATCAGGTGGCTCACTTTCTTGTGCTGTAGTTTCTTTATCTTGTCCTGCTGGTTTTCCTCCTGCTGTAAGTTGTTCAGCAGCAGACTGTGTCTGTATTGTAAATGGTAGTACCAAGACACACATGTACACATGAACAATTAGGCACAATAATTAAGTAATCTCACGGTTAAGCATTTATTCAAGAATGCCTTTATCATCAGCAAGGATTATCTAAAAAAAATAATTTCATAATGCTTCTTTACTCCAAAATTTGACAGGAAAATTAACATCACAATTATTAAATGCATTTGTGACCAACTAAAAACAATTGATGGGGATTATGTCCAGACTTCAATTCAGTAGCTTTATACTGATATGCACTTATGCAAAAGCACAACAATAAACAATTTAGGCCTACTGGAGATTAGGCCTACTCCAGTGTCTTAAGATAAAGAAGAACAAAAAAAACAACAAAAAAATATGTCATGAAAATTGCAACAGTTTGAAACAATTTCTTGAGACCATTATAGAGTCGAGTGAGAAATTAAAGAATTGGTGTTTTCAGCAAAACATGGTCCAAGTTTTTGAGTGGCCTGAAACATAAAAAGAGAGAAAAAAGACTGGGCTGATGATACACTAAATTTTTTGTCATTTGTAGATTTGACATTCTCAATTTCAAGTTGTTCATTTAAGATTTTGTATAGATGGACAATATCAGCACTAAAATGTCAAATTTTCCATTAAAAAGTGTGCTAAACTTTCCATTGCTACCCAAATGATGAGCATTTTTTTTTTTAATGTTAAGATATAGATGAATTGCAACCGCCCCCTATGTAGACAATAATAATACACCAACCCATGACCCAAGTGTGTGAGCTCTAGGTAGCAGATCAACCGTGCAAAGGCACAAAAGAACTTCTTATATAGACACAAAGAATGTTGGTTTCGGTTTGCATTACCTCTTTACTTGCCGATTCTGTATCTTGAGGTTGAACTTGAAAAATATCTGCACTAGGTACCCAAGAGTTGTATCTGTATGAATGATAATAAACAATTTGGTATTCGTAGCATTATCAAAGAGTACCACTTTGTGAAAGTAGGAAAAACTAGAAATATCACTGAAGGTGATTATAATACCCCGCGATCAATAAAACAGACCCTAGAAGATCTTTGACCTCAACCATTCTCATCAACAAACATGAAGTATTACCCACTTATTTATTTGTTCCAAATCTGAAGAAAATTCATGCAGAAATAAAGAACTGAGCCAAAGTAAGATGCAATATGACCAAAACCACCTTATATTATAAGTTGCAAAAATTCATATGTGGCTTATATGTGTTTCCTGAAACTAATTTAGATATTGCAAGCTTTTTAGTGATTACCAAACACTTGTAGTTTACTATACTAAAGTATAAAGTTAAATACCAAGTTAGAAGAAGAGCTATTAATGCTTTCCTTCCATTTTCTCTGATGTTTTATTTGTGACTTATTGGTGGTTTTGAGGTGATCCCAATTCTTGGAATACACAAAAGTATTAACCCTTTTCACTTTGGTGAATTTTTAAAGAAAAAATGATATTACCCAACAAATCAGCATAACAACGTTCCCACGCTTGTTTTTATGGTCACAGATTTCAATAAAATCAATGAAATTCGAAATATTTTATATTGAATTTGATGCACGATCTATTTTAAAACTATGGCATTAGTATTAGATTTAAAATAAATAACCTAGGACACACACACACACTTCTTTTTTATGTCATTGTCCTAAATTTTGTTGAATAGCCCATATTATTACATTTCTAAATCTGAATTGTAAGAGAGGAGGATGAATAAGAGCTGTTATTAAAATCCACTTTACATCTAAATGTTGGTTTTCAGAAAGCTCACCTGTTGCTCCAATTGGCCCATTTCACAAGGCACTGTACTTGTCCCTGAAAGCAAAAAGTGGAAAGCAATGCATGTAGTGCATGAGCTGATCAATTCTAGCAATAAACTTGAGAATTCCTGCACGGTAATATTATTTTTTGTAGTTTCATATTGGTTGAGTAACGATTTGATATCTGATATCAAATGCAACCTTCAGAAACTTTAGTTCTTAAGTCAAAGTCTTTAACACTGAATTTCAAGGGCGGCGGAGTGGATTTTATTATCATTATTTTTTTTTGGGGCAAAGACAAAAAAGGGCACTCAAATGTCGAAAAGGGCATTGAAGGGACATTGCACCAGTAGACATTGCACCAGTAGGGGCAATTTTTTAAGTTGCAATTTTTAGGGCAAACGCCCCCCCCGTGTTGCGCCGCACGTGGTGAATTTCTTGTGTATATTTCTTTATTTCATGGTCCACCTGTGTGCAAGAAATTGTACCGGTATAAACCGGGCATCATCGGCCAGGCTCCAGTGGACCGACTGGCTGGATTTAGGCCTAGTTTATAGACCACCCTATACTGCATATGTCCTAAACGGTTTTCAAATGATGATTATACCTATGCCTTGGTTTTGCAATTTACCTTGTATTTTCTACTTTTAAGAACTTTTTCCACAGTGAAGACATCCTCCTTGACCTTATCCATGTCTGAATTCGGTGATTCTGCAGTAGACTCTAGGCCTATAAAAGAAAAACAAATAAATATTGTTAATAAATAATCAAGATCAAGTGTATCACATACATGAGTGGCACATAATCTTCTCTAGTAAATTGTACCATGCAATTTGAATAAGATACTTTGGCATTTTCATTTGTTTGCTGGCCCGACAGTAATTTTGGTGCCCCAAGGCCATCGAGCCTGTGCTAATTTCAAGTGTTTTGCCTACAACAATTCAATATAATCATTATTACCAATGCTGGTCATAGTTTAACTGCACACAACTAAAATACACTAATATCACTAGGGTTCTATATTTATTGATTTCCGATATGTTACCATGACTCATTATTCAAGCAATTAAAAACATAACAAATTATGGATTACTAATACTAACCAGCAAAAACATATTAACTTCATTTTGCTCGATTCATGTAATTCCAATGTTTAGCATTTAATTAATTGCCATGACCCACAGGTCTTCCTTCCCACACTACACCTCTTCAACTCCATCAAGGTCAGGATAAGAAAATCAAAAGGAAACATAGATCTAGACCAAAGTATAAATTAAGAATGTACAACAGAAAGTCGGCAACACTTTTGCCAAGTTTTGGTGCAATAAAACATGTAACATATGTTTGGATCAGTCGGCAATAGAGTATATACCATCCAAACTATTAATTTCATACTAATAGGCCTAGGCCTATATCTAAAGATCTAGATCTATACTAGATCTAACAGTTATACCTAGCTAGATCTCTCTAAAGTTAGATCTAGATCTAAGTTAGATAGAGATCTAATTCAATGTTGTTATAGAAAAAGTTTATAAAAATATGAAGTGTGTGGATGCAAGACTCTCTGGAAGAGCAGATCCATAATTGACTTGAAATGAGACTAGATCTAGGCCTAGACCTACCATGTTAAAATGAAAAAGAAATAAGAAATAGATCTAGATTTAAGTTAGTCCCTAAATAAATAACTAAATCTAGAACTAGATCTAGACTTAACGTTAGATCTAACTTTTGTTATATCTATTTTATAGGTCTAACGTTAGACTCCCTAGATTAGATCTAACGTTAGAGAGTCTAACTTGCTACTTAGATCTATCTGCCATCAATTGCAAAGAAAACAACAACAACAAAAAATCAGCCGTAGGCCTAACGTTAGGTCTAGACTCTAACAAAAAAGTTAGACTAGATCTAAGTTAGATCTAGCCTATCTGTAGACTAGGTATGTTACAATGTGTGTCTTTCGCCATGAAGGTTTCTGCCATGGGGGTGTTATGCACTATTGGAGACCAATTTGGATAGCCTACGTAAATGTGATCTTTTGATGGGCTGATTAGATTTTTGTTTCATGATTTCTATTGGATGAGAAGAATGACATTGTTATCTTTCATTTCATACTAAACTGTCTAACGTATAGTTAACGTTAACTTAACATTAACAAGTTAGACTTAGACCTAGGTCTAGTCTAACTTTAATTTTTAACTGTTAAAAGTTAGATCTAACGTTTAACTTAGAGTCTATTTCATGATTTCATCCCAAGATCAGGGATAGAAAATCTAGTAGTGGAAGGCACATCCTATCCTAACACCCAGTTAGGCCTAGAACTAGACTCTATCTATGTTATTTTAATCGTGAAAAATTAAGTTTGCTTTTTGAAACTCTTCTCATTGAATCTCATGATTTTGCCAGGCATTGGCATTGTTTGATGTTGACTTGATTCTTGAATTTTGAAAAGTGAAACTGAAACAAAATCAGGTCTAACTTTAGTAGAATCTAACGTTAGGATCTAACTTAGATCTAGATGATGATCTGTGTTGTAGACTCTAGATAGTTCTACGAGTTTGCTTACCTTAACTTTTATTTCACCACTGGGAGAAGATGCCATTTCATACACGGCTCAGCACTCAAAATTTTGTTTTACACCAAGAAGGCAGAGTACAGGAGTAGATCGCCGTATCCATCCAGCTAGCGGCCCGGCGGCCCGGGGGTGTCGCCTAGCTAGCTACTGGTGGCTGGCGCCTGGTACCGGCGCGGTATTTTGTGTACGTACGTACGTGTATGATCAAGTATACTGCGCACGCGCACCAGTAATAGAAATAATAAAGTTTGCTAGAAATTGGAATCGACCCATGAAAAGGGGTCTTTTTTACAAGCTTTTCATAAAAATTTACTCCCAAAGTATGTGTTTTACCAAGATGTGTGTGTTTCAGATCCACGAATCAGTGGTGTAGTAGATAATTTAAATATAATCCGTATTTATGGGTGAAAATACCGAAAACTGCTCTTCCCTATACAGGTCCCTTTCTAATCACCCCTAATATAAACCCCTAAATAGTTTGGTCCACCTATGGTAAAAAAAAATGGACTAGCCTTCTAAATTTGCACACGATGTTGCCTCTGTATTGGCGGGAAGACAGCCTGCCAATAAGGACCTGCCTAACGGTCATTAAATGCCTGAAATAAACTTGAGAAACGATAGGGGGAAGTGATTATTTCCCCTCTTGGTTGTTTTCTCCCTATGATACTGTTTCTAACCACATATTTTCCCCGTATAGTAGATTGTAGGAAAATAATAATAATAATAATAATAATAATAACAATGAAAAAAACAAGGGACTTTTCTCCTTCATAACGTCACTTCCTTTAATTATTTTCATTTCCTTATTCATTGTCTTCATTTTAAAAAAAATGCCCTTCTTTAATTCTTTTTGCTTTTTTCCTTCCCTCAAACCTCATTAGGGTAATATTTATATTGAACAATCACATAATTCAAAATAATGTGCATACAATTACAAAACCCTTTTCAACAACTTTATATAAAGAATATATTTTTCATTGATCTTATTTTTGGGCTTGACAGTCAGTTATTCTTATTCTTCCTCATTTTTCTCTCCATTTTTGCCCATTTTCTTCAAATATTCCTCTCGTTCCCCTTGTTGTCTCTTACTCGTTTCTGATCATCTGGAATAATCCACAAAACTTTTCAATTCATGATTGATTTGTTTATTTATTGTTTTAATTCAACTTTGTATGTAGATTTTTTTTTAAATGTGGATGAGCAAACATTTCCATATTATCTGCGCAATTAGGGAGGCACTCCCGAAATGATGCATGACCAGCCCCCCTCCCCCCTTCCCCTTCGAATGACTACCCTCGCCTTAGTAGGTTGTATTATTGTATACTGGCAACTACCGCCACCGGCAATGACTGCTGGTAATGTTTAACAAAAATGTTGCAAAAATATCTTCTCAGTGTGAGTCCTGAAATAGCTACCGATTATATTTTTTTACGGTAGCCGTTTTGACCACATGTTTTTTTTAAAGAGCTACCGTAGAAATATAAGTATTTTTTACCCTGCTAAGAGCTTCTTCTAACGAAATGTCATCGAAATTGGGGATCATATCCCCTGAAAATAAATTAATAAATACTTTTTTAAAAGTCTACAGGACCTCAACTGTTTTTCACCCGATCATATCGTCAGTGAAACGTACAACATAAGAACCTATATTAATATTATCTATTCACAAAATGACTATTTACTACATTGTGATGTGCAGCATTCACTGTATTCTACCTATGTACCAAACTATGCTGCTGAAGCTTATTTTAGTGTGGAAGCCCCTTCAGCTATGCTGCTAACGACTTTTACGGTTTGCCTATCGGGCCAGCGCTCCAAGGGCGAACGGGCAATAACACAAATTCAGGTAGTTTTCATCTCATTTTCAACCATGTTTCAACCCTTTGATGGGTTAACGACTTGACAGGTAATGGCGATCGTAAAAGTGAAAACTGTATTAATGATGGTTGAAAATGTCTTGAAATTTCTTTTATGACTGTTCTTAGCAACCAAACTCCTCCCACATCTGATGGTAGGACTTTTTCAACTACATTCCACGAGGTTTTCACGACTTTGTAACCCTGAATTCACGGGAAATTACCTAGAAAGTCAACCATTTTCAACGAGTTTTCCAAGGGTATTTCAGGTACGATATGTTCGTAGTGTCCATTGTCGTTGTCGTCCTCGTTGTCCATGTCATCCTAAGAAATGTCGACGTCAGCGATGACAATGGTGACGGCGTCCAGGGAGAATGTAACCTGTATGAACTACCTTACGGCCGTCATCGCTCCCGAAGACTGCGACTTCATGACCACTTACTCATTGGTGTTCGTTATCTTAAGCATCATCCTCATCATCTGGGGTCTCTTCAATAATATCCTCCTCCTCGTCATCATCTTTACGAACGGTCGACAGATGAGGACTATTCCCAACATCTTCATAGCTAACATGGCATTTCTCGGTATACTTTTCCTCGTCATCGTCAGCGGTGGTAATATCCTCATCTTCGGCCAAATCGCCTTCCACGTCCAGATCATCAGAAGTTACTCCGTCTCCACAACTTTATTTTTCATTCAAATCGTAAGTGTTCTCTTGGAACTTACATGTATACAGTCATGTGAAATGTAGTTATGTACAGGAGGGGCAGCAAGGAGAGGCTTTACCACCCCCTTCCTCATCCCCCTCCCTACCACTCCCTCCTGCAATAAGCTCCTAGACAACAAGCTTTGAGGATTCATTTTCATTCTCCTCCCCCCTCCCTCTCTTTCCTCCTCCTCCTCTTTTTCTCCCACCGTCTTATAACATGAAGACAAAATAATAATACCTTGTCAGGATGACCCATGAAAGCTGAAAAGCTTATTTACAATGCATTGTTATGTCACACTCTTAACAATTCTTTTCATTTTATAAACAGAGAGATGAGAGAGAAAGAGATGGGAAAGAGAGATGAGAGAGAGGGGGTGAGAGAGAGAGAGAGAAGGGGGTTGAGCGAGAGAGGGAGAGGGGAAGGAAGGGAAAATAGTGAGAGTGTGAGAGAGTTCATAGAGAGAGAGAGAGAGAGAGAGAGGAAAGGGGAAGATAAAGAGGGAGGGAGAGTTGATCATTAGATTATATCGTAAAATAAGTTACTACAATTATTTTTATTTCCCTTCACAGTTTGTGTATGTAGCTTCGTTCACTACACTGGTTGTACTAGGACTTGATCGATATCTGGCGATAGTGCATCCACTTCGATCAAGACCATATCGAACGAAGAAGCGGGCCGTGATTACGAATTGCTTTGTTTGGATTAGTAAGTTGTCATGACATTCATAAATATATCATTATCATCCTATATCTCTGGATAACTGACTATCATATAAATTCACACACTTTATGATAACTTTATACAAAGAGTTTAAAGCAGTATTTCCGAATCTTATCAGATTACTGCAATATCGAAGGAGTTACCATCTACATAATAACTGTTTAAGCAATGAAATTAAACAACGAGTGCATTATTATTGTCAGCCCTTTGTCAGCTTACGGTGTTGATGAGGTAGGCCTACTTTTAAATGGGTGAATGTGTGATCCAACATTACTTCGATCCGGCGAGAATAAATGCTCCGGGCTTTATTTCTCTAATTTATAGGGTGAGGTGAGGGTAACACTTGCATTTGGGTTTTAAATTAGGTGTAGGGCCGATTATAGAGCTGGGTCCATGGTTGAAGTTAGGGATCCGGTGAGTACAAGAAATTAACGCGGAACAATAATTATTATCGCAGGAGCAAGTGTCGTACAACCGTTTAAATAATCTCATTTATTTTCATCAATTCATTTTTTTTTAAATCTCCAGTTGCAGGTTTGACTATGATTCCAGTATTCCTTGCGGGTGGAATTAGTCGGGATATCTTTCAAGCTTACAGCGACCCTGGTTTAAAAAAATTAGCGATTATCTTCATCACATTGGCCTATGTGCTTCCTATCATCCTGCTTTTATTGATGTACGTCGCCATCTTGAAAGTGATTTGGTTTAACCCCACAACCAAGCAATTACAGGAAAAAGAGCAGGCGCGCAGATGGAAGCAGCGAATTCAAGTCTTCAAATCGTTATCCCGAGTGGTTCTTTCCTTCATGTTGCATTATGGTTACTTCTTTGCGGTATTTCTCTGGATTATAAATGGCGGGCATACGCGAGTCAGCGCGCGTGTGAGCAATGTCTTGTTCTATTCTGCCGTATTGATACTCTACCTGAACACATGCTTAAACCCTGTGATATACGCACTGAAACAGGAATCCTTCCGACCGTTTGTCTATAAGCTTCTCTGTCCAAAGACGTGTAATCTTCGGAAACCAGAGAAAGACGCCCTCAATGCGACCCAACCGAATGGCAATGCAAGTGAGCCGATGGCATCCAAAACACTGCAGAACGGACAAGAGGATGTCGTCCGGTCAAGCAGTGGTCGGGGATCAACTGCAGTGAATCTCGATGGGAACATTGAGGAAAATGTTATTTCACCAATTGGAATTGTAAATGAAGGATTCCATGGCAACGACAAGACACGTGATGAGAATACGGAGATTGGTTCTTCTGATGTAACGTCTGGAGATGTCTTTGCCACTTCGTATGTAGGACCTGGACACCAGACCTGCCTCCAGTTAAATGAAATTGAGGCAAATGTTTAAAACACAATCATAAAGACTTTTGAGAAATCACCTCAAGGGTAAAACATTTTGGCTAGACATTAATCTACATTTGCCACTCTCCACCCAGGTGTAAATGGGTAACTGGCAATTGATGGTGGTAATAATAATTACAGGGCCCTCGCGCGGGAAGAACATCAATAATGTTTGCGAGGCTTCTTTGCCCTGTTTAACTTTATATATTGAAAATAACAAGAGGAATCATGTAAAAGGATTATTCAAACCTAGGTTACTGCCTGAATACAAAATACATTAATAAAAATAGATCTTGCGTTAATCATCAGAGGAGATTATAAAGTATTCACTTGTAGTTTTTTTCAAAGTGTCCATTTTGCGATATCCCACCTGTTTAAAAATTGTAAGAATGTTCTTTGCCACATTGCCATATGTTATTAACCTATGATTACCTGAGAGATGTTTTCTTTTTTCTAGATAAAGGTTAGACTACATACAAAATGATTTTCCATTTCGTATGAAGTTAAAAGATTGTAAACATAGTTTTTTATGTATCAAGAAATAAATAGATTTTGGTGACAGAATTCGAGGTTAATGCGTCCTTTTTTTCCTGTGTTTGACTCGTCGATCGGATCAAGATAATAACCCTAGCCCTAAATGCCCTATTCATAATTGTCATTTACATTACTAATAGATTATGTCCGACAACCCCCCCCCGGTTAAACATTTTTTTAAACAAATATATATATTGAATTACTCCATCGTCCAAAAAGAAGATAATGTGTTATATTGTTTTTGCATAAGATAGCTGTATCCTACGTCCATGTGGTAATTAAACCCAATGCTATGGCTGAGTGCATAAACTCTATGAGAATTTCGGAGGCGACGGCTTAATAGGCATTGCAGTATATGTTTTTTGCAATATACATTTTACATTTCTTATCTAGTTACAACTTAGTAATATTTTCTTTTATTTCAAAGAAAACTGTGACGAAATTTTAACAAGAATGACTATAGTGGTGATAATGATAATAACATTAACAATAATGATGTTGATAATAATAATAATAACATCAACAACAATAACAAGAATTACAGTAATAATAGATTCAACTTCGACTAGCTCTTTTAAAAAGAATTTAAAGACGCACCTCTTCAATAAAATGTTTATTTCCTTTTCTCTTCCTCGTTTATTGTTTATCATCATCATAAATGTTTCATGTAAATCGCATTGAGCAATATGCTATTGGATTTTGCGCTGTATAAAGAACACGCAATTGTATGCATGTAATTATATTATCCTGATATAGTGACCAATGTATATATGACAATGTGAAATAATGATATCTCGATTTCACAATTCATAATCACAAAAATTACACAATGGCCTCTTCTTTATATTCATTTCAGATAAACAAACTGCCATTACGACGCACCAACCCTGATATTTGTGAAAACTTTGCATTTAGGGGCAAATGGTTATAACAAACATAATGCGTGGGTATTTAGGCTACTCAGGTTGCGCCGAGCACAATATGCATAGGGCGCGTCATTGGTAGAGGTAGAGTTGTATAGTTAGTTTTTCGATTGACTGATTTTACAAAAAAGAACAATCAAAACAACCCATAACAGCAGGAAATTCCACGATACGGTGTAGTTCAATGATGAATGATTCGTTCAACACGAAATCAGATCACTGTATACAATACACGATTACAATACATTATAGAAATTCAGAGAAGGCAATTTAGAGTACGTATCTCTCTATCAATCTGTATCTATATAGTCTACAATGATTCTGTAATGGTTTTGATATCATTGGAACACGCATACATGGTTGTAACTTATAACTCATTCTCTTCATGACTTGTTAATCATTGGCGCCAAGTGAAATGGATATTTGCCCTGATTCGTACGCGAATTACGCTCGTTGATGTTTAGCTAATTATTTATCATTATCCTAGTGAACGGAGGTATCATTTTTGCTTCGGATGTTAACGTCGCTTTTCTTTTGTAGGTCCATGCTTTTATTTGCTCAATTTGCTCAATTCTAATTGCAAACTGGTTTGGACCGGTCGCAAACATCACCGCTATTGGCTTTCAGTGTACCGTTTGGAGATCGAGTGGTTGTCATATTTTGAAGTGGGTCACATCATAAGCAGGGATGAGTACATCTCTGTGCATGCAGTGAAATTGGAAAACACACTTCCTCGTGCAATCATAAATCTACACCCCCCTTGAATTGATGTCTCTGATTCACGGATCCCCCCGCCCCGATACTGCATTGTTATCATCATCAAAATACAGCCCGATCTAAGTTCTATACGTGGATAAAAATCCAAAATATGATTTACAAGAAGAATTCCATCATCACAAACTGAAGCGAGGATTCGTAGTCTGGTCTCCATGACAACCGTCTATGGTAAAGCCGAATCAATGATTTAGCAGTCCCATATTTGGAATAGCCTATTTACTTTGATATAATAACTTTGCATGACTTCAGTGTTTGCTAAAAAATGATCGGATAATATTAGGCCTAAAGTTGACGGCTTTCGATTTTAACCAACGGTAGTAATCACAGTGGTGTTCAACGGCGTCCTCTTTGTCGACGAAATATCAACGACATAGAAAATGACGACGACAATGACGCCGATAATGACGGAAATGATGACATCGGTGACGACGGCTATGACGAACATAACATGCTTGAATGCCATGGTAACTGTAATCGCTCCCGAAGACTGCGATTTCCTTTCCACCGCCGCCTTGGTGTTCGTTATCGTAAGCATAATCCTCATCGTCTGGGGTCTCTTCAACAACATCGTCCTCCTCGTCATCATCTTTACGAACGGTCGACAGATGAGAACCTTACCAAACATCTTCATTGCTAACATGGCATTTCTTGGTGTTCTTTTCCTCGTCATCGTCAGCGGGGGTAACATACTTATCATCGGTCAAGTCGCCTTCCAAGTTGAGATCGTCAGTAGTGACTCAGCCGCGAAGGCAATATTCTTTGTCCAGATTGTAAGTATTCATTATCAAAGAAAATTCATAAAGCATGCACCAATGTCCATTTATGTTAATCATACAATCATCTGGAGGTAAATAAGCGTATAATGATTTTTGTTTCCCCTCCCTCTCAGTTCGTGTCTGTAGCCTCTTTCACCATCCTGGTACTACTCGGATTTGATAGATACCTCTCAATAGTTCATCCACTCCGATCAAGAGCCTATCGAACGAAGAAGCGGACAATTATTCTCAATTGCCTGGTTTGGATAAGTAAGTCCCGTGGAGAAGATAATTTTCATCTCTTTCGCTTATCATTTTTATTTCATGAGCTTAATACAAAATACCATTTTCCTCAAATGTTGTTTCCCTAAGTTCCATCCTATTGAAACTCAACGTAGAGCTTCCAGAGGTGTCGTGGTCTAGCGGAGATGTCACCGGACTGTGGATCACAAGTCATGGTTCGCGGTTCGAGTCCCACTGCAGCACTAATGTCCTTTGGCAAGATATTGTGCATTTTGTACATTTGCCACTCTCCGGGTTTTAAATGGGTACTCGGTAGGATGCAAACGATAATGTGGTTGGATAGGCAGTGCGTGCGCTTGTAAAATAGCGCCTTGCCGGAAACCTACCCAGAGAGCGGAGCGTGGGGGCGTCGCTAAAGGGGGGTGTGGGGTGCGACACCCCCTACCTGTCAGGATATTGTGGGTAAAATTGCACTGCCGTCGGGAAAAATGAGAAAAAAGGGGAGGGGGAAAAGGAAAGAGAAGAAGAAAAAAGAGAAAAAGAAAAGAGGAAGGAGAGGAAAGAAACGAAAAGAAAGAAAAGGAGATAAGGAAAAAAAGAAAAAAGAGAAAAGGGAAACAAAAGAAACTGGGATGAAAGAGAGGAGAGGGAGAAGGGGGGTAAGAGCCTGAGAGAAGAGGGGTGGGAGTAAGAGAGAGGGGGTTGTTGGGTGGATTCGCCTCGTCGAGGGAGCAAGAAAGATACGCATAGATATGTTGCTGTGTCGGGTCAGGTGTGTCGGTATTCTTGCTCGATCCTCGTGTACTATATCAATGCAGAAGTTTGAAGTCGGTGAGATGTATTAATATGTCGGTCGGCCGGCAATTTTTTTCCATATGAACTGTGACTATTTATTGGACAAAGAAACATTTTTGAAATTCAGACAATGATTAAGAGCCGAGAACGGTACAATGAATCGTCTTCTTTCTCTGATAATTTAATGAAACTTCAAAGCTTCCGCGATTCGCGCGGAAAGGGGGGAATGAGTTTATACAAGGATCAAGAGTCGAGAACGGTACAACAAATCGTCTTCTTCCTTTAATAATTTAATGAAACGTCAAAGCTTCACGTTTTGCCTGGGAGGGGGAAAACTGAATTCAGACAAGGATTAAGAGTCGAGAACGAGTACAACGAATCGTCTTCTTTCTCTGATAATTTAATGAAAATTCAAAGCTTCCGCGCTTCGCGGGGGTTGGAGATGAGTTTATACAAGGATTAAGAGTCGAGAACGGAACAACGAATCTTCTTCTTTCTTTAATAATTTAATGAAACGTCAAAGCTTCCGCGCGAGGCGCGGAAGGGGTTAAACTGAATTCAGACAAGGATTTAGAGTCGAGAACGGTATCCTTTCTCTAATAATTTAATGAAACGTCAAAGCTTCGCGCTTCGCGCGGATGGGGTGAACTGAATTTAGACAAGGAATACTGAGAGTCGAGAACGATACAACGAATCGTCTTCTTTCTCTGATAACTTAATGCAACGTCAAAGTTTCCGCGCTTCGCGCGGGATTGGGAAAAAGTGAATTCAGACAAGGATTAAGAGTCGTCTTCTTTCTCTGTTAATTTAATGAAACGTCAAAGCTTCCGCGCTTCGCGCGGGAGGGGGAACTGAATTCAGACAAGGATTTAGAGTCGAGAACGGTACAACGAATCGTCTTCTTTCTCTGATAATTTAATGAAACTTCAAAGCTTCCGCTTCGCGCGGAAGGGGGGACTGAGTTTATACAAGGATTAAGAGTCGAGAACAGTACAACGAATCGTGTTCTTTCTTTAATAATTTAATGAAACGTCAAAGCTTCGCGCTTTGCGCGGGAGGGTGAAAACTTAATTCAGACAAGGATTAAGAGTCGAGAACGGTAACAACGAATCGCCTTCTTTCTCTTATTAAAAAAACTTCATAGCTTCTGCGCTTCGCGCGGGAAGGGAAGAACTGAGTTTATACAAGGATTAAGAGTCGAGAACGGTACAACGAATTGTCTTCTTTCTTTAATAATGTAATGAAACGTCAAACTTCCGCGCTTCGCGCGGAAGGGGTTAAACTGAATTCAGACAAGGATTTAGAGTCGAGAACGGTATCCTTTCTCTAATAATAATAATGAAACGTCATAGCTTTTGTCGGTAATCGGTGGCCTCTACCCCCCCCACTGAAAAAGGTCTAGCGACGCCCCTGAGCGTGGGCATTATCATGTGCGGATTAGCAATTGAATCTAATGACCGAGGTAATACTAATTGCAATGTAAAGCACTTAGAAACGTATTATTAAGCGCTAAACAATTGTGACTATAATTATTAACACTTTCATCAGGCAAAGTGCGATGGGTTTAATTAACCAGAAAACTTCCGTTGACTGTCCCATTAGTAGGAGATAGTATTTTGTCATCCACGAGAAAAATAGATGAAAGAACGATACATTAAGTCCCATAATCTTTCTACAGGTAAATTTTGCCTATTTGTTTGAATACGCAATGAGGAGCAAAATACTATTGCAACAAAAATCCTCGGTGTACAAACGAGCGAAGTGGCTAGATAATGAGATGACATGCTGCATAATATGCTGATTCAAACGAAATGAAGCAATTCATCTAAAATAATCAGAGCCCTATTCCTTTATATACGACGTTTCTTCATACGAAGGACTATGAATGGACTATTCACTATTTATTATTTATCGCTTGCTCATAGCTCTATTAAAATTCAATCAATTTTGTTAGGCGTGCTTCAACTGCTATGAAAATTAATGTCAAGGCAATATTCATCATGAATATTTAATATTTAATTTCTGATATAAATATTTAGCTTTTGTAAAGTGTACCATTCACCAAAGCATGTTTTGCTCTTAAAGTAAGGGGGTTCCATACAGGGGCGGATCCAGCCGGCGGCAAGGGAGGGGGCCTAAAAAGGGGCCCACTTCGTGCGAAAATTTGAAAATCGTGCTGGTCGATTTTTCGCTCAGTGGGGGTAGTGAGCAAAAAAAAAAATAAATAAATTTCCACTGCCACCCCCTTGGGCGCCAGGGGAGATGTTTTTACCTATCTTTTTTTCCAGGGGAGGGGCCCCCTTGGATCCGCCACTGGTTCCATATCGCTAAACCGAAGCCTATTCACAATATGAATTTAAAATTTTACTTAAACAAAAAGATATTGCATTAAAAATGACTTGTTGAGCAGGCGCGCACGGAACCCAAGTCGGACTTCGGTTCCATGCCCTATATTTTGTGTCACCCTTTATTTTATTCATAATAACTGCTTAACCTATAGAATGCCAGGTAATTTGTTTTAGGTTGACTTTATGGATTCTAACTGTACACAAATTATGTTTTCAGGTAATCGGTACACTCTTCTTCTTCTTTTTTATAATCTCAAGTTGCAGGCCTGTGTATGATTCCCGTATTCGTCGGTGGTTGGAGTCAGAATATCTTCGAAAGTTACCAGATTCCAGCTCAAAGAACCGCCATGATCATCTTCTTCACAATCGCATTTATAATTCCTGTATTCGCTCTCCTGGTGATGTACATCGCCATCTTAAAAGTGATTTGGTTTAACCCCACAACCAAGCAATTACACGGGGAGGAACAAGAGCGGAGATGGAAGCAGCGAATTCAAGTCTTCAGATCGGTATTCAAAGTGATTTTGACCTTCGTATTGCATTATGGGTTCTTCTTTGCGATTTTTATGTGGATTGCGGTTGGCGGACACACGCGAGTGAGCGCGCGTGTGAGCAATGTCTTGCTTTATTCTTCAATATTAACAGTTTATCTAAACACTTGTATAAATCCTGTGATTTATGCACTAGCCCAGCAGGCTTTCAGACCGTTTGTCTACAAGCTTCTCTGCCCAAAGAGATTTCATCTGCGGAAACCGAAGAAGGACGCCCTCTACACGATCTCACAAACCCAGATGGTGTGCCAACGGCGATGCCGAAAACTTCCCGGCCACTGCAAAACACACAAGGAGATATTACTCAATCTAACAATGGCAGTAAATCTACCGAAGCGAACATAAATGAAAACATTATGATGGATAATGGCTCGCATCATGGAGATTTGAATAAAGGGTACCATGGCAACGAGAATTTTGAGAATGGTTTATCATCCGAGGATGCAACTCGATCTCCACCTGCACAACATGAACATACCGTCGAAATCCAATTAGAAGAAATTGAACCGAAGGTATAGAACTATATATGCACAAATTTTAATATTCAAGTCATTGTTGAATTGAAATCACTTGCACAAATAGAAAAGTATTTTGAACATTTTTTTTCTCTCTAGGTTTTTGATCATCATAAAAATAGCTTATACATTTGCTGAATACAGTGATAATTTATTTTCTATTTTCTTTTCATCCGTTCAATTCATGTTCAGTTCATTTACTTTTTCATGCGCATAATTGTTAAGTGGCAGTATGGTTTACTAGTTTGTTAATAAAAAAGAAAGAAATAAACCGATCCCTCAACTAGCCATAGCTGGCAGCAAGTATGGCTGTTTCTTGTATTTAATCAAGACTTGAAATACATTGAGCTTTCGATATAATTTCCACTATACCATCATAAACATCATCTGATCATTCAGATATGTAATTTCTGTTTTTGAAAGTCAATATGTAATGCTACCTCAATTTATAGTTGGGTCATATGCTGAGTGGAGGTTTAGAGAAAACCACCTGGAAATGTCCGTAAATAAAAGTAACATCATTGCGAAGATTGTATTTCCTTTTATTCACACTATTAGACCAGCCAGACATGATTTTCTGTTTTACTGTGGGCAGCATTTTAGGGTAATGCATGGCAACCATGCTAAAATTCTTGCAAAAATACCAAGGAATACGAAAAAGGGTGGATGCCACGCGCATTTTGACTAAAAGTGTCATTTTTGGTTCAAAATTTGAAAGAATGTCAAAAATCATGATTTCTATTTTTTTTTACCAATTATGTTTTATTTGATACAGACCTTTCAATTGATATAATTTATGTTATGAGTTTTAAGTTATAAACCTGTTTAGAATACATTTGAATGTTGGATATTACACAAATATGTATGGACCAATGAAACACAAAATTGTGCTTTACTCAAAATATAGGGTAATAAAATCTACCTTATTTTCAAAGTTTTTAACACCATAAATCTGTAAATTTGAACACCTTTTCTTGATTAACATACAATATATGTTGTCATGCCACACACAGAAAGAAAATGACCAGATAATGTGATGGATCGTAATTTTATGTTATCCCAAATGAAGTGATGTCTTTTTACAGGATGCGCAGTTTGAGTGGAAAACACTATATTATATGTACATCTACAGTATCATTAAAGGGATCCAGTAACTTTGTCTCAGATTCTGAAACAAAATCCTGGATTTAGCTCATGCTGCAATGATAATTATAAACCTTTAGGTCAGTCAAGAACCCCATGACTTTTACGAGCCGATCGCCTGTCTGATTATCACCGGATATTTATGATTGGAAATCGAAACCAAATTTTGCGTTTTCCTAATGGTTTTCATAACACTACAGTCTATTGGGGAAAACGAGTATGGTAAAACCGGTCACTCAAAGATTTTAACTTTTTTGAGGCACTTCTCGATCAGTTTGAAGCGCGATTTTTTTTTAGGGCTTCAATATTACACCATACCACAGACACTGATAACACATAGGGCCGTGCATCTCAGATTTAACATTGTTAAACGATGCCTTTAAAGTACTCTGATATATTGTAACAGTTTAAAAATAATATAATCTGCAAATGCAATAAATAATATACACATTCTGTAAAAGTATTCCAAGAAAATAATGCATGGGCCGAATCATCAGAATTTAACATTATTTAAATCAGACTATACTTTACCTGAAAATGCTTGCAAAAATATTCGTTAAACGAGTTACTATTTATAATTGCATATTATACATTATAATAAATGTAATAGGTCCATTCATTTATATCATTGGTAAGATGAATTCTTAGATATCTGATTTTCTGTTCATTGAGCAATATTCAACGTTATATTATTTTAATAATTTAATAAGTTATCATTAACTATATTGAAAAATTCAATAAATATGAAATTTTCCATAATTACGTTTAAATATTTTGGCTAGAGGTTCTTCATTCTTTTGTAGGGCGGTCCAAGCACAAACAGAAATTTTCATTTCCGAAAAGTAATACAGTCATGTAATACAACGGGAAAATCTCAGGGAGGCGGATTTTTTTCTCGAAATAAGGGCATTCCTATATTTCCGGTGGTTTTCAATTATACTTTGTAGCATATAATAAATATCAGAGAGCGAGAATAAAAACATATTCAGTGATGATGCGTAATGGATCCATAATTTTGTGGTCTTTGGTAGATCTAGGGCAGACTTTTAGTAGAAAGAATGTGGAGACAATATTCCGTCAGGCTAATTTCAACAAATCTTTGTCCAAAATTGTACTTTGGACTGTAATAGTGGTGTTGGGTATTGCGTGTTGTATTGTATAAACACTGTGCCACCTCCGGGGCTCTTCCGGGTGAAGTTGTCTGTCCCTGGCAAATGTGATTTGTGAGAGTTACATAATAACGCCTCTTCATCCTCAGTTTCTCAAGCTATATATATATTATATGACAGATTAATCGAGTGTAATGAACGTTATTGTCATTATCATATTGAGGCACTAAGGGCGTTGTTTGATACATAACTTCCACACCCACGCCCCCGACCAGTCTATAATAAAATCTAATTTGTTTATTGTTTCGGGGTCGGGCTCCCTCATCGGCTCGCTGTTTATTAACCATTCGAAGAGATGGGTTGATTGATATATGAAAACGAAAATATAAAGAATGTTTATATTAAAAAGCCACCAGGGAGGTATTCACGAAAAACCAGCGCATTTTACTACACGACATCCCATCATGCATCCCTGATGTCGTTTCAAACAAAACACGATTCGGGGCAATATTCTAGTAGTTACGTAACATTCACACGCCCCGACCCTCCTGCCCTGGGCTAGCTTTATCATGTTTATAGAGTTGATTGGTTATGGTTATTGTCTCAGAAAAGAACTCTCTCATTGGTTCAAAGTCTGTGCCAATCACATCGGCTCCCTGTTCATGGCTAAATTAAATGGTAGCTCTGGATCCTGTTTCATAAAACTTCGTATCAATAACAAATTCTAAATTTCTATGACAATTCAGCTCTCAGCCAATCAAATGCCACTATTTCAGTAGTTTATAACAGTAATTGTAACTTGTTATTGATAACAAGTTTTATGAAACATGGCCCTGCTCGGTAAAGGTTAATTCGTTCCATTCTCTTTATAAATCAAGTTTTCTTGAATCGCACGGATGGACGAAAATAAATACACTGACCGCAATTATCTTCTGTAGTAGTATTTGCGGAGGGTTGTGGACAATTTGATAAGAAATGTGAGATATTTTAACGATAGGAAGCTATTTTGGGTTTGTGTCATACTAAAAATATCTGTAATTAGTTTGATAACAGAAGAAAATAAACAATCTAGGAGATGGTGCATTGCTATCTAGAGAATTGTACAAATAAACATGATTTGTATCGTTCTTTGGTAATATCAAGTTCTTTATTTGACTCGTGCTATTTTTAAAATCCAATTTCTCTCTCTCCCTCTCTAACCCTATTTCCGTTACCCTTTCTTTCTATCTCCCTCTCTCTCTCTCCTCTCCTCTCTACTTCTCCCCTCTGTCCTCTCTCCTCTCTCTTTCTCTCTTCTCCTTTAATTCTTTCTCTCTCTAACACAAACTGCCAACATTCAACTATGTAAGTAACTGGAAACATGAAAATAATTCACATGCCATGTTTTGAGAAGAAAAAAGGGTGATTGACTATTTTCATATTGACGACTTCTTGCCTTTTCCACATTAATTCTGCGTAAAGCATAATATCTTTACAGGTTATCTCCCGCAATATTGTACATGATTGTCGTAAATGAAGTTGCATTGTTTAGTATCTATACCGTAAACAATGTGTTATATTTACAAACAATACCCGTGGCAGCGATTCACAGAATTGTGGGAGTTATGACGTCATATACAGCAAATTATTGTTTTATTTGTCGTTAGGATTATTTTAATTTTTCCGAGGAGTCCACTTATCTGACACATTTTTATCTTTCCTGGATTTAACTGTTTAAATTTTTTTTTTTTTTCGTTTTTAAAAGTCATATATCACTTCCTCTACGATAGATGCAAGCAAGAAAGCATTGATTGATTGATTGATTGATTGATTGATTGATTCATTCATTCGTGGATTATTGTGATTTGTTGTTGGTTGGTTGAATAATTGATTAATTGATTAATTGATTAATTGATTAATGGATTTTGTTTGTTTTGTTTGTTTGTTTGTTCGCTGTCGAGAAAAGACAATTTTTTTTCTTCTATTTATCCGAGAGACAGTTGGTTAGTAGTTGCTAACAGTTAATGATTGCAAACTGCCTGAATTGTGTCTTTTGTATGTTCTTTTTTATCATTCCCCTTTCCATCTTTAAACCGGGAAAATCCAAGTAGACCAACAGCCGATGAAATTTTTTAAAAAGCGCTGGCGTGTTCTGTGGCATTTGTTCGTTTTGTCACATCTCAAACATGTCCAAGTTGCAAAATTCAGTGACCGTCCTTCTTTATGACCAATGATTAATCTGCTCTTATGCTTAAAGGCATCGTTTAACAATGTTAAATCTGAGATGCATGGCCCTACGTGTTATCAGTGTCTGTGATATGGTGTAATATTGAAGCCCTAAAAAAATTGCGCTTCAAAATGATCATGAAGTGCCTCAAAAAAGTAAAAATCTTTGAGTGACCGGTTTTACCAAACTCAGTTCCCCCGATAGACTGTAATGTTATAATAACCGTTAGGAAAACGAAAAATGAAATTTCGATTTACAATCGTAAATATCTTGATAATCAGACGCGATCGGCTTGTAAAAGTCATGGGATTCCTGACTGACCTAAAGGTTAATAATTATGATTGCAGCATGAGCTAAATCCACGATTTTGTTTCAGAATCTGAGGCAGTGTGACCGAGTCACTTTAACGTATGTTGCCAAAATCACAAATCTGAGAATTCTCTGACAATCAGAGAAATTGATTTTTGGGGCGCCGTGAAATAAACGGCAGGGAAAAACAAAACAAACAAAAACAGGTCATCTCATTTCGCGTGCCTCTTTTTTTACAAAACAAAAAGGTGCAATGAGTCGGCATATTTTGGGGTTCTAAATTTGATGCCTTGGTACAAAAAGGGACGATGCACCCTTTTCCTTTGATATTCGATGTGTACTTAAGATATGCTAGAGGGCCCCATCCCAATTTTGTCGCCTGAAAATAAAGAAATGACCATAAGAAATTCAATAATGCAAATCAAAAGCAGATCAAACTGAAACCTTTTTAATCGCATCTCTGTCGTTTATTTTGACATAACTTTAACCTCTGTGACATCTATCTGTCGTATTTTAAAGATAGCGTTACTATGTACATCTGGCCCAGTGGTTATTTTTATCCACAAAATCTCAATCATTTCGCGCCACTCCTCCCCCCTCCCCCCTCCCCCATCACCACCCCTACCAGCGTTCGTCGATTTATGGATCAAACTGAAACCATTTTAATCGCATCTCTGTCGTTTATTTTGACATAACTATAACCGCTGTGACATCTATCTGTCGTATTTTAAAGATAGCGTTACTATGTACATCTGGCCCAGTGGTTATTTTTATCCACAAAAATTGAAGTTAATCCGGACATTATTTGCGATCGGGTGATTATCCATGTAGCCGCAGATAAGCAAGCAACCCAAAATAAGTTTACCTCAATGGACGGGTCTCTATAAATACACCCTTTGGAGATGCTTCTTCTTCCAATCACATCAAAACTTTAGCGGCTGTCGTTTCTCCCTTGTATAGGAGGTAGAGCCAGTAAAGTTGTATCTCATTTATTTCATCTTCAGTTTTCCCAGTTTAGGAAGATCAAAACTAATAGACTTTGTGGTTTTCTACGGAAAATTACATCAACTTTTATAATTCGAAGTGTTTATTATTCATGTGCATCAGCCCTGGTCGAAATTGGATTCGGTCAGTTGTATGGGCTCGTGTGTCCCAAAGTGTCAGTTGGCACCTTACTAGTTGGCAGGCTTTCCAAAATATCCTATTCTTTGTTAAACTTTTGGCCAATTTCCGATGCTTTAGTTGTCACTGGTGACAGAAAAGAATCTAAAGAATCTACATCGAAATCATCTTTATTCTGAAAGGTGGAAAGACAAAACGACAAACAGTAACCTATAAATTATATCTATAAGTGAGCGCATCTGTTGCTAGAGCCAGTGAAAGAACATCATTGAATTTCATCTTCCATGCACATCGTTCATGATGAAGAATCTTGGTATAGGTGCAGTGGTACTGGTAGCGGTGTTTGTAGGGTACCTCCTTCACACCCCTATACCAACTGATTTAGCCTCTCCCTGGTGTTTCAGACTCCTTGTCGCTGGACTAAAAACTGGAGATATCGTGGTGAGTCAACTTTGTTTAACTTTAAGTTTTGTCACTTATTCACCAACATGTGCTGTATGTACTATTATTTGTTTTTCTCTCTAGTTGTTTATACATGTACCGTGGTTATTCAAATCAGTTGTCTCTTTTCTACCATCTTTAATCTGCCGTCTAGTATCTCGCAGTCTGATCAGGAAATGTCAAAGGGGGGAAGGGAAGGGGGGGGGGGCAAAATGTTTGAAAACCGTCAATATCAATAGATGAAAAATAATCGTAGCTTCTTTTGTTTATGACCCTTAATCTAACTTGGAAATCAGGATTCTAAATGGTATATCTAGAAGACCTTTTTGAACTCCATCTTTTATCAAATGCCAATATTGCGTACATTCATTTTAACACAACACCCTGTTTTTGAACTATTGTAGAACTGTTGCTTATTTATCGATTGTCTTGCCCTTTTTTCTAGACTGCGTTGACTCTCTACCTCCAGCCATCCGATCCAAACCTTCATGTTCGTGCTCTACGTACCATGATAGAGATAGGGCTCCCTGAACCCGATGAGCAGGTCCTAGGTTCGAACCTCACCGCAAGGTACGCCCATTTTGACGGCATCCGTGTTCTCATCTACGAGCCCGTTCACCGCCCCGACGCACTCACTCCTGCCTTGGTTTACTTTCATGGAGGCGGCTACGCACTGGGCAGCACCAGTAAGTCCATGTTTAGAGATGAAGAATTAAAAAAAAAAAAAAACTGTTTCACATTTCCTGTCTTTTCAAAGTACGTAGATACAATAGTGTAATTAGCAAAGCTTCGTGAGGCACGTGGGTAGGTGTCCCCTAATCGAACTGCAAAGAAGGGGGAAGAGAAAGATATATATAGAAAGTGAGAGACAAACAGACAGAAAGATGGTTTCCATCGAACGCAGTTTCTGTCTTATTCTTCTTCCTTCTCCCACTTTTCAACATCATATTCATTATCACTGCAATTTTTTTGATTCCCGATTGACTATCTTAATTATGTTTTATTTATTTGTTCTCTACAGAGCTTCATGGTGCGCTGACTAAACATTTAGCTGAAACACTGAACATGGTACTCGTATCAGTTGAGTAAGTAGACTTGTAATTCCTCGTTATAATCCTCCCCACCCTCCCCCCCCTCTCTCTCTCTCTCTCACATTATATACCTATATTTCTTTTCTCTTGATATTTGGTCTACTGTAACCGATGTGTTGTCAAATTGAGAAAGGTATAACAAGAAAAATATGCTCGTACACATATGCCAACAGAAAGTGTTGCTATATATACCGGACAGCATACAATTCCGCTGTAATATCTAATTATTCCTTTTTTCGGAGAGGAACCCGCCCCCCCCCACCCATTTGGCCACGCTATCTACATCATTCGTCAAACATTTATCTTCTCTGTAGGTATCGGCTTGCTCCAGAGTATCCTCTCCCAGCTGGTCCCGATGATGGCTTCATAGCAACAAAATATCTTTTGCAGCACGCCTGTGAGTTTGGCATTGACCCTCATCGCATTATCGTGGCCGGTGACAGCGCTGGTGGTCATCTCGCAGCCGTCGTCACCCAGCAAATTCATGACGACCCCAGCGTACCCGACCTCAAGCTCCAAGTCCTTCTCTACCCCTGGCTCCAAGCGATGGACTTCCACACCCCATCCTACCAGCTGTATGACCACACATATGGGAGCATTGGTCTATCACGAAGCAAGGTGGTTGGTTTCGTAGCCTACAACCTCTTCCAAAGACTCGATGCCGAGTTCGAGAAGAAGGTAATGAGGAACATGCACATGAGCACCAACTTCAAAAGATCGCATCGCTTTCTAAGGGTATTTGATCATGACATCATCCACGAAAAACTTGCGAATGCCTCTTTTAATCAGCAATTTACCGATCCTGAGTCATCTTATCTGTTCAATTCTCTCTCCGAGTCGATCCCGAAACCGACACTCGTTTCCTCCTCGTCATCCTCGCCATCGTCGTTCTTATCATCATTGTTACCAGTTCCGGCTCCATACCGGACTCCACACTTCACCTACGAGCCCCAAGAAGCATTCGAACCTGGTAACGAGACATACTGGTCCGAGATCCAGGACTTCTTCCTCGACTCCGGAATGTCCCCTCTATTCCGGGAGGACACGAGTGGTCTTCCAAAGGCCTTCATCGCAACTGCAGACCAAGATATACTTCGAGATGATGGCATCTTTTACACCCATGCCCTGGAGCAAGGGGGTGTGGAGGTGCATTGGAGGAACTACCAAGGGGCGTGGCATGGGATAGCTGGTATGGGTGTCCTTAAAGATATACCGATTGGTATCGAGATGATAGAAGACGCCATCACATTCATCCAAGAAAATATATGATTTTGTTTTCGTTTGTTTGTTTTTATACCCATGCTCTGGAACTAGGGGTGTGGGAGTGAGGTGGAGGAACTACCAAGGGGCATGGCGTGGGAAAGCTGGTATTGGTATTCTTTAAGATATTCCCATTGCTGTATAGAGATGATAGATCCAAAACAGCTCATCCAAAACAACATATGATGTTTGCTTTTGTTTGCTTGATTGTTTAATGTTTTCTTTATTAAACATATGCCCTGGAGCTAGGGGTGCGGAGGTGAGATGTAGGAAATGAGATGATTGAAGATGCTATCTCATTCTTCCAAAATTATGGGTTTTTGTGAAGAATGATGATACCATATGGAAGGTCGATTCTCAGCTCATCTTGACCTCTTCTTTCACGGAATTGTCAAAAACGTAAATGTATCCAGCTTTACGAATGGATATCCCAGACAATGATACCACATGTTTACGTATTGTATGATGTATATATTTCTGTGTACATATGTATAATATTTTGTAAAATATTTGTGTAAAGTACGATGTATGATATGTGCAATCCTTTATGTGTACATAATTTTGAGGATGTGTGCGTGAATAAGGTGAAAATGTTCAAATAAAGAAAACTATTCTTGAAAAAATTACTTGAGTTGAAATGATTTTCTATGCGTAGTTCTAAGAAGGTATATTTGTGTGAGAGAGAGAGAGAGAGAGACCAACAGACAGGGGGGGCGGTAGAGCGAGAACCGAAAAGAGTGTGAAATAAAACAGAAAGAGAGGTAATTATATAGACACAGGAAATGGGAGATGAATACAGAAAGAAATGGAGTAAATCTGTACCCATAACAAGTTAAACATGACCGAATATTATCTTTCTTTCTTCAGGCTCACTGAACAATATGCAGCGGTGGTCATGTGTCATGGCCGTCTGTAAGAGTTTTTTTGTTTTTTTTTCTTCTTCACCCCCCCCCCTAATTTACAAGAACTTTCATAACATTCTGGATTTTAAATTTCACATCATATCAAAATAAAGGCGTGCTCGGAGTGGATAAAAAGTGAGTTCTTAGATTGAGCGCACCCCCTCTCCCAATCCAATGGTCTTATTCGGATTGGGGCACAACCAGTCCCCAAGCCCACCACCCCCAAATTTGTCCCAGTGTGTATCATCTCACCACTCAAGACTACCTCAAGAAAATGGAATACAGATATATGGAATACTGTCAGGGATACGGCAAATTAAAAGATAGAATTGTTAGGGAGTGCTGCTTATTATGGTTTCTGTTTTGTAAATAGTTCAGATTAATTTAATTTGCTTTCGTATAGATATAGACAGTTCAGGGGATAGGTGTCAGTTATCAGTGCCACTTATGAGTATAATGCAATGTGTTCATGTGGGTATGTTGTGTGCATGGGAGCTTGTATGTGTACGAGTGAATGTGTCTCTGAGTGTGTGTATATGTTGGACCAGGGAGGACGGTGACGCTTGCCTCCTAATTGGAACTTGGGGAAAGGGGGAGCGAACTAAGAACATGAAATGAACAAACATGTCCAATGTCAAAAATAATTAGTACACTTCGTGGCCATGCTCTTTAATTTTCATTTCAAACTTTTGCCATTCTGTTTCTGTTATTTTTCTGCTTTCATACAAATCAACTTAATACAAGGGTTGGATTGCCCTTTAATACTCGCACCTTGTTCATGGTCGACTCCTAAATTATTGCCCACACCATCGATTGAACGGAAGCTGTGAAACTCACTGAATCAATATTTGAGCCAGAAAAAAAAGAAACAGCGCCATCTAATCATCATTGATGAATAACTCGAAAAACAGTTTTGCCAGGCGGATATAATCTTTTCAGACTAGACAGCCTAAAAACCCAACAACAACAATAACAACAAAGCTCGACTGAGCCCTTATAAATCCACGGAGAATGGCGTTTTACTCACTTGCGTCCTATCGTTCATCGATTGTGCATGCATTCTGTCGCCTGCTGTGAATTACCAACCAACGTCTTACAGTCGCCTGCCGTGTTCGAGTCAAGTTCAAGTCATCTTCTCCTGTCGCCTGCCGTGTTCAAGTCAAGTTCAAATCATCAGCTGATCGATCAAGTTTTGCTGTCAATGGCTCCTAACGCGAATCACAGCAAGCCTTCTCGCCACATGCTGTCACTTGAGATGAAGCTGGAAGTCATCAAGATGCACGACCAGCAGATGATGAGCAGCCGCGCAATCGTCGAGAAGCTTGGTACTCGCGGTATTCGCTGTGGAAAGACTCAAGTGCAATGCATCATTAAGAGGAAGAGGGAGTGGCTGGACGACTATGAGAGTAACATCCCTCTTGATCGGAAGAAGAAGTCGCGAAAGACGGGGAACGAAGAGATGAATGACCTCCTGTATCAATGGTTTAAAGATTCTACAGCAAGAATGTTTCAGGTGTCTGGTTCACTACTTCAACAGAAGGCCCTAGAAATCGCAAAGCAGATGAACCACCATGATTTCAAGGCTTCCAACGGCTGGCTTGAGTCATTTCGAAAGAGACATAACATCGTGTACGGAAAGATGAATGGAGAGAGTTGCGGCGAGGACACCAACACCGTCGACGAGTGGAAGAAGAAGGTTCCCGAGATCTGTGCCGGCGGCAAACGTTCAAAGGAGCGGGTTACTGTGATGGTGTGCGCCAACGCCCTTGGAGAGAAGGAGAAGCCGCTAGTCATCGGCAAGGCCATGAAACCTCGGTGCTGTGGCTGGCTGGAGATAAAAGACTTACTAGAGGAAGAGGAAAGTGAGGGAGAGGATGATGGAGAGACGCCACACCCAACCAGCATCCAAAACTTCAGAGATTTCACTGCAAAGCTGGCCGACATGAAGGCTTTCGCAGTGATGAAGGGGTGCAGTGGCCTTGTGGAAGCTTTGATGGAGTTGGAGCAGAAGGTGGCGGCAGAATCACTGAAGGAGAGCCAGTCTGCCAAACAGTCAACTCTTCTGGACTTTTTCAAGAAAGTTTGAATGTCCACCCAAGACCCAACGGCCCTTTTTAGGGCCAACCATTACCAAACAGCTCTTGTTAGAGCTCACATGACACTGAGTGAGGAACGTCCCCGTCGTAGTGTCGGTAATGCGTTGGCCCAACGTAGCTAATTCTCACATTACAATTAAGATAAATCCATGACACAATTTTCAAAACAATTTATTCAATAAAGCACTTTATTCATATTCAATTCTTAACATTTAAACATTGAATGAAAATAAAAGTTTTCAAGCAAATGACTTTAATTTGAATAAATGGAACAAAAACAATCATTTAATTGAAAAATATATATACATGATTAAAGTGTTATTGCCTCAATTACAAAACATCAGACATTAACGTGGTCTACATGTTCCTGAATATACACCTACTTGTAGTTGGCCACGAGCTCCTATTAAAATAGCCGCCAACCTGTCTACAAAGACCACTTTTTGTGTTTCCGTTATAGGCGGTCGCTATAGACAGGTTTGACTGTATGTGACAGGTATTGTAGTGTCAGTGCTAGAAAGTGAATTCCTGCAAGAAAACTAAACAAAATGTTTCAGAAAGCTTAAGATGCCTAAATTACAAGACTATTTTCAGTTAGTCTCCTATTTGAGTATCCCTGAGTATATCCCTGTTTTCGTGTCGGAACGGGTTTGGGGGCTGTAAGAGTTGAATTACTAGAAATGAAACCTTCCTTATAGAGTGGTCACACCGAGACCAACACAAATCTTTAATTAGACTGATACTAAAATAACACTACCCAATAAGTCCAGATGAATATATTGATCATATCGGTCAATCTGGAGACCTTAAGGTAGTGTGACCGGCTCCTTATTATCGTGAAGGATAGCATCCAAGTGGATGGAATCTGCATGACATCTGTCACATCAGTCGTTGTGATGTCGAAGCAAGCCTTGAGCACACAAAGTGAAAAAGAAATGGAGTTTGATTTTTTTTAAAATGATTACAGAGAAAAACTCCTGCCATGAACAAAGGCAACTGTCAATGGCCCAGAATGAGCATCAAATGACAGAGCTTGTTCCCCGAGACAATAGAAGATAAAAAGTAAACCCGGATTGTAGGGGGCGGAGGTGTGGAAGTTTCAAATACAAAAACACCTTTACCACAGTCCAATCACATTACCAAAACAGCCAGTCAAAGGGATTGTCCTAGACTTTTCACCAATGCGAAAGCTTATCCCCAAGACGTTGATAGGTGACCAATTAACTTTCTATATATAGCCAGCCCGTTACCTCTTCCCAAGCTGCTAATGACGTAGAACATATCAGCCAATCAGAAGAACGGAAATATAAGAAATTGCAAACCTGTTTGGGAATAAAAATTTCGCAGCCCGGAATGTCGGGGCGGAGTTGTGAAGCTACGTTACATGCCCCTACTATCCCTTTTTATTATATACGTTGGTAATAAGAGCTGGGGGCGCGAACCCAATTTAATACGCATTTAAATTAGCCTGGACGATTTGACTGACTTGTACTTGGGGTTTATGATTTCATACTACGTAAGGTATTTCCATTTTTAAATATCGAGTAATAAGTTTATGAATATATTAAAATTACATCATTAAAATTATATTTAAATTGTCTTAATGAAAATTGTTGACATACATTAATACATTGTGTCATGAATTAGCGCCATTTCGCATTAACGGTACGATTATTTCAGAAAATAATACAATCAAACCTGCTTTAAGAGACCACCTGTCTACAAAGACCACATTTTGTGTTTCCCTTGGGCGGTGGCTATAGACAGGTTTGACTGTATTATATTTTATCTTTATTTGATTCTAAGATGTGCGAATCTTATCAATAATTCGGCACATTAATATACGTAGTACCTTTTCTGATTAGGGAATTGTATGCGAGATCAGACTAAAAATTATACAAGCAAAAGCATTGTCAGACACTGGAGAGTTGAATATACATTCAAAAGGATACATCTCTCAAACTGACAAAAGTGATCCCGTCTCTCTCTCTCTTTCTCCCCCTCTCTCTCTCTCTATATTCATATATATATATATATATATATATATATATATATATATATAGCTCTCTCTAACCCTCCCTTATCTCTCTCTATCTGTCTTTTTAAATATATTGTTATTTAAAACAAAACCCCAATATACGTTAAAAACGAAGATTCACAGAAGAAACTTTGATTTTATGGTCTTATGTGTAATTTATACCATTCTCGCTCTGTGATTTTTCCAGTGATCTTAAAAGTCTGGGTGAGATTAGATCACAAAAATATATATATACTCATGTATATATAGAACATTCCAACCAGAGAAAACTGCTTGATTGATTATCAAATCACACCATTGAAATGGCAATATACAGCAAGCCGATACGATTGCCCTAGACTTTAGACCAACGAGAGAGCTCCGCTTCGAGACAAAAGACACCCAATAAATTTCTATTGTTTGGTATCAGAGCATAGTGGTGTGAAGCATAGAGGTGTGAAAGTTACGTAATGGCACCTTTCAGCTTCCCATCGTTGGACAAAAAGATCCGGGGACGCCAGTTAAATTTTGAATGAATTGTAAAGATGTAATCATTTTTCCTCTGCAAATTGACTAATACTTCCACATTGTTACATAATTATAATTACTTACATGTTACAGCGTTATAATACGCTTCAAAAATTTAAATGTACGGATTAGTCCATACATATATATATATTTCGTGCTCGATCTCTACAATTTTCCTTTTCTATCCTCTCCTTCCCTCCAAACGCAGCCCACATTTTCTTCTTCTTCTTCTTTTATTTTCTTCTTCTTTTTTCTGTTCTTTCTTCGTCAAGTAATTGTTTACGTCTTCTTGTTTACAGTCATTACGTGTTTTAATAAATGTTGACGCTATTCTTCTTTGATTGATTATGTATTTCATACTCTTTTCACACTCATTATTATCCGAGGGTCCACAATTTACAAGCTCTGCTTTTCAGTGGACCTCTCCATTTCCTCAAAATATAAATGCAGTTAAATTTACCATTTTTGTCTTCCTCAAATGTATAAATTACTGTTAAGATTTGTTTATTACAAATGTAACTATGTTTTGTATGCATTTTACATTGTATTTGTTATTATGTATTGTATTTTGTTGGAAATGAAAAAATAAAAATGAAAATGAAATGAAATGAAATACATGTTTTTGTTTAAATATTCTGAAACTGTTACTTTCCCTCTCCCTTTGATCTAAGATTCAATGTTTTCAATCTATACCTCTATCTTTATTTTCGACAGGATATGGGTAGCACTGATTACATTCAAATGCCCGATATCTGATCCTTATTCACTGGTTTTGTCCACGACGGAAGACGTCCGTTTTGTATGTGTATTATTTCTGTATGGATTAGACCCCGTAATTATTATTCAACCGAATTAAATAATTAACCATACATCCTGGAAGTATTGTATGAAATTCCTTGTGCTCCTCGTTAAGAGAAATCACATTTCTGCTTTGTTTTACCTTTATTTTTTTCCCCGCCGAAATATTAATCTTAGGCCATAACTTGATAATTTTTGAGACCATCAACCATTCGAGCCTTAATGGGCTTTTAATGAAGGCCCTTTTATCATTCTATGTAAATGATTTAAAGTACATTCTATCTTACTTTGTTTATATTTTAATGTTTTGCATGTATTTTTTAAATGAAGGACTAATAAAGTACGACCTTTAAATATATATATATATAAATGAAATAATGTTTGATTGAAATCATGAAACTCTTTCTTTCGTTAGCTACTTTTTTTTTTTTGAATATTTGATTTTACATTACATAATGAAAAAGAATTGGAGTTTTGATAAGTCATGAATAAAGGGGAAAACACAAAGAAAAACTCAGAGCTTGCCACTGTCAATGGCCCATGCAGTCTTTGCATGAAATGAGAAAGCTTTTCCCCCGAGACAATAGAAGATAAAAAGTGACCCCCAACGGGGGGGGAGGATGGGCGGAGGTCTGGAAGTTACGTCATGATACCTTTACCACGGTCCAAGACTATTCACCAATGCGGAAGCTTATCCCCGAGACGTTGATAGGTGACCTATTAACTTTCTATAGCTAATACGAAATGTTGGGTTGGAGGTGTGAAACTTATATATCAATGCCCACCATTGAATTGGGAATGAACAAGGGCACTTTTTCAAAATGGTTAAAAATTCTGCTGTACACGCCGGTATACGCGTTTGGGGGTATTTTTCTTCACGGCCAGACCGGGAAGAAAAAAGAAGGGGGTAATAATTGCCCATTGCCACACCCCACCGCCCCCTCCCCCGTGAAACACACACAGGCTACGCCACCTATGAACTACTTGGACGAAAACTGCTGGTAATATGTAAGTTGTACCAAGGGAATACTGCGGGGAGGGTGGACCAAATGGTGCAGCATGGTCGGACTGATTGGAGGGGGGTGCCCGGGATGATGGGTCATTATTGGAGCATGCCTTTGTTTTCTACGAATAATACCTGTGCCTGCGCCACAGCCGTTGGGGAGGGGGGGGGGGGTGGGGTGTCCCTATCCATTGTTTCGCTTTTTTAAATTAACATTTTGTTTATTGCTCATTTCTTCTCCTATTATGAATAGCGACCCTAATTTCGTATTATGAATAGCGACCCTCTTCTTTGGTTATGATTAAAGATAAAGACCAGTTCTGGTCATGCGATTGCATTGTGAAAGAAACGTTGTGTAATCGATCAGAAAATGTTGATCATCTAGCATATAAGTATTGGTTTGTATTGCAAGGTTCTGGAATCATCAAAATTATAAGAAATTTGGCCCAGTCTTCGTAAAGTTACAAGCACTGTACACAGAAAGATGAATATGGGACTACGCGACCACGTGCGCGATATCTATTTGGTCCCAATAGATATAATAATTTACCAAATATATCAATTAGTAGGCGGTTTCACGGCAAAATTTGTATCATCACGTATTATAGTCAAAACATATTCTTTCACACGATTGGTAATGAGAGCTTCCATTTCATTTTTGAGAGAGGGCGTTTCCAAAACTGGTCTTTACCTTAATAATAATAATATCGAATATTTAGGAGCGCTAAAAACAATAAGTACCATAGCGCTTACAAATACAAATGAAAAGAGGACAAAATGTACAGTACAGGAAGTATATCACATAGATCATTGGGGAAAAGGTGAGTTTTGAGGGATCTTTTGAAGGTGGCAAGACAGGTAATTTCCCTTATGGAAAGAGGGATGATGTTCCAAGTCTTTGATGCAGCTACTGCAAAACGTTTTTCAGCTGCTGAGAGTCTACCTTTAATGACCCTTATGAATAATGACCCTGATGAAAAATTACCCTCATGAATAATGACCCTTATGGATAGCGACCCCCATTCCGCATTATGAATAGCGACCCTCTTCTCCTCTTATGAATAGCGACCCTCTTCTTGTATTATGAATAGCGACTCTCTGCTCGTATTATGAATAGCGATCACCTCCTCGTATCATGAACAACGAACCTTTTTTAGTATTATGAATAGGGACCCTCATGAATAACGACCCCGATTTTGTATTATGAATAGCGACCCTCTTCTTTGATCATAAATAGCGGTCCTTATGAATAATGACCGTTACGAATAATGACCCTTTTCTCAAATTATGAATAGTGGTCCTTATGAACAGCGGTCCTTACGAGTAGGCCTAGATATATCGACTGCTACGAGAGGACTGGCTGATTGTATATGCTCAAGGGGAAGCTGCATCCCGCCATCATCCCGAGGCGCGCCTGGGTGGGCGGTAACAACTGGTAATCATCTACTGGTTTTCCACTGGTTAATCAACTGGTAATCATCTACTTGTTTTCAACTGGTAAATCAACTGGTAATCATCTTCTGGTTTCCAACTGGAATCAACTGGTATTAAAATGGTCCAGTGTGGCCATTGTGCTGCAACTGGAATGAACTAGTAGATTTACCAGTAAGGCCGGCCATCGGTTTTAACTGGTATCAACTGGTCTAATGATATACCAGTATGGTTATTGGCTTTCAAATGGAATCATCTGGTAAACTACACCCATTAGGTTTCAATATGTTCCAACTGGTCTCAAATGGTCCACTTTGGTTATATCGGTTTTAAACCGGAATCAACTGGTATAGATATACCAGTAAGGCCTATTGTTTTTAACTGGTATCAACTGGTGTAACAATTTAATACCAGTATGGTTAAATGGTTTCAACTGGAATCAAGTGGATTGTTTTAAGCATGTGTCAGTAGAGTCAATGGGTTTCAACTGGGATATACTGGTGCATGTGAAGTTTACCAATTGTGTCAACTGGTTTCAACTGGTACCAGTTGAATCCCGGAGTTGAATCCAGTTGAAACCAGTAGTCAACTGGCACATATTCAAGTTCCTTCAAATGGATTCAACTGGTACCAGTTGATTCTAGTTGATACCAGTTGAAAATCTATAATCAATAATGGCATCTGGCCACCAGCCCACCAACTAGACCATATTATATAGACTCTTGCAATTACCCCATCACAAAGATCATTCGAGGTGGATTACAATTACAAATAGATATTTGGAGCTCATACATATATATATATATATATATATATATATATATATATATATATTATATAATAAATCATACCAGTTGTTTCCTGGTTACCCATATCAATACATCTAGTTGTACGTCTTAAATTAGATGTAAAACATGATCAGACATAAATAATATATTTGTCAATGATTGACTAAGAAACTATAAATCACAAAATTGATGTGCATTAATTGTCACATTTGCTTGACAGATCATGATAATTATATTTTCTGTGAAAACATGCAAATTAATCATGAATATGCATAAAATACAATAAACTGGTTTTCAACTGGTATTCTACTGGTATCAACTGGTAATCATCTACTGGTTTTCAACTGGTAATTAAAATGGTAATTATCTACTGATTTTCAACTGGTAACAACTGGTAACCATATAATGTTTCCAACTGGAATCAAATGGTATCAAATGGTCCAGTTTGGCCACTGTGCTAGAATGAACTAGTAGATTTACCAGTAAGGCCCATCGGTTTTAACTGGTATCAACTGGTCTAATGATATACCAGTATGGTTAATAGCTTTCAAATGGAATCATCTGGTAAACTACACCCATTGGGTTTCAATATGTTCCAATTGGTCTCAAATGGTCCACTGTGGTTTTATGAGTTTTAAACTGGAATCGATATACCAGTAAGGTCTATTGTTTTTAACTGGTATCAACTGGTGTAACAATTTAATACCAGTATGGTTAAATGGTTTCAACTGGAATCAAGTGGATTGTTTTAAGCATATGTGTCAGTAGAGTCAATGGGTTTCAACTGGGATATACTGGTGCATGTGAAGTTTACCAATTGTGTCAACTGGTTTCAACTGGTACCAGTTGAATCCCGGAGTTGAATCCAGTTGAAACCAGTAGTCAACTGGCACATATTCAAGTTCCTTCAAATGGATTCAACTGGTACCAGTTGATTCTAGTTGATTCTAGTTCTAGCTAGGCCGACACCTAAATTATTGCCCACACCATCGATTGAACAGAAGCTCTGAAACTCACTGAATCAATATTTGAGCCAGAAAAAAGGCAGCGCCATCTAATTATCTTTGATGAATAACTCGAAAAACAGTATTGCCAGACGGAAATAATCTTTTTCAGATTGGACAGCCTAAAAACCCAACAAGAACAACAAAGCTCGACTGAGCCCTTATAAATCCACGGAGAATGGCTGTCATACTCACTTGCATTCTATCGTTCATCGATTGTGCGATTTTTTGCTTGGTTTAAATTTTCTCCTTTTATTTTTAACTTTAAAGCTACCATAGGACACGTCTGTTAGAGGTCGTCATGTTCAGTCGGCGTTCAATCATAATTTCAGTAAGCCATCAGATTTCTAGTCAATTATGACTACTTACCCAGTTTACCCGTCAGCTGCCGTACCAGTATTCGCGACGAAGTTTTGTCCCGCCACAGAAGTGAGTGTTAAGATTAATAGAGACTGGAATATGAACTCATAAAACGGAAAATAAGATTTCAAGTTGAACTCTAACGGTCTAAACTCTAAAGAACTGGGCGCTAGTGTACTTTCGTATCCATTTTTTGACCCGTAACTCCGGCGTGGAGATACGATACCCTACTAAATCTTCACCAATTGTTCAAACAATGGTCATGATTTAAAAGTCGTTATGTTTCTTAACCCGTGTCAATTTTCTTATCTTTTTTTTCCCCAAAACGAAGAATTATAATATACACTTTCTCACGGGATTCACGGCAAACTGCTGCACAATACAATTAATTGCACACCGTACCGACGGTACCGACCATACAGACATTACAGTATGCAATTGTATTGTGCACCAGTTTGCCGTGAATCCCGTGAGAAAGTGTATATTATAATTTTATAAGTCTTCGTTTTTAGGAAAAATACTCCAAAAAAGATAAGAAAATTGACACGTAAGGGTTAAGAAACATAACAACTTTTAAATCATGACCATTATTTGAACAATTGATGAAGATTTAGTTCATAGTTGATTTGTTGTTAGTATGTTTTAGTAGAGTAGCCTATCTCCACGCCAGAGTTACAGGTCAAAAAATGGATACGAAAGTACACTAGGTCACTAGCGCCCTAGCCTATAGGCTAGATCTATACTGTATACACTTTCTCACAGGTTTTACCGGAAACAGTGTTGAATTGCATGAAGACATTTTATAAGACAGATTTTCTTAGGCGTGCAGAAATATGCAAATTAAGTGCCTGTCAAAGTCAGTGGAATGTCATACAATACATTTAAAGTGACAATCCAATATTTAAGGTTTTAGAACAAATTTATGCTAGGCAGATTGATGTGAATAATCAAGCTTGTGAATTGTGTATGGATGCAAGATAGAGATAGTCTATTTACAGTTATTTTGGTTTATGCAAATTGGCAGTAATCTGTTTAAAGGAAAGTTAAAGGGCAAGTCCACTCCAAAAATAACTTACTTTCAATAGAAGCAGAAAGATCAGACAAACCAATCAAAAAAAAGTTTGAGCAAAATCGGATAACTAATAAGAAAGTTATGAATTTTTAATGATATGAAAAACTTTGAAAATCACAAGACAAATTGGCAACTCACTCATGAGTCTGTGACGTCATGTCCTCACTATCCACTAATTATTTTCTTTATATTGATAATATAAATTTCCTATTTTCTCCCTAAGAATCTTATTTCTTCACACCAGCTTAGAAGTTGGATTGATCGTAATATGTTTTTGTGTGGATGCACTATAAATATAGAGTAATTTTTTTTCCAGTGAAATCATGACAAATTTGAATTTTTATCAACTATTTATAGACCCCTCTATAAAAATCAATAATTATGAATATACAAATTCAGAAAAAAAAGTATCAATTCTTCAAAGTTCATGAAATTTTTTGTGAAATGTCATGCACACAATATGATACAAGTCATATAACCTGGGCAAAGGCATTGGGAAATCAAGTTTTAGGGGATAAAAAGGGAAATTAATGGGATTAAACTATATAAAGCAATTGATAAATAGTAAGGTTTAAAGAGAAGGTTCATTGATTTTAAAAACTAATTTTATTGTCATTATTGCAAAGGTGACACTTTGATTTGACAAGGTTATCAAAATTCAATGCTTGGAAACATTCGAAGTAATGATTATTATGAATTACAAAACGCTTAAATACAGCCCGGCATAGCACCTGAAATGCTCTCCGATCGCTGCTGAGATGTGTGACGTCACATGTTGAACATGATTTGCACAAGCAGACGATGTCCCATGACATCTCACACATTTTCAGTGCCTGTTTCGTCATCTTCTCTTCAGTTATTTCTCTTACTTCACTACCGTCAGGCTAAATGTTTAATCTATTGCCTCACTCTAAACCCCGCGCATGGTATTATTTTGATGAAAAAGGCAGCGATAAAAAATAAAGGAATTTTTCGCGTGTAAACGAAATAAGACGCCATTGTATTTTCAGCTGCATACACCGCGGTATGTTCGGCGTTTCAAGAGGGAACAAATGCGTCCATGCTATCATTCCGGGGGGTTTTAAATTTGAAAGTGTGGTTTCTTTGATTGTTCATTAACCCCTATCCTGTGTATTTACAAACAAAAGAATTTAGTTATCAGAATCGGTTTCATATCCCTTTTGAATGGTGTAAAATTCCATCACATTTATATACACTAAACTCATTATAATTTGAGAAATAATAGCATTGCAATTATGTTCATTCTTTATGGGATGTCGTCTGCTTGGGCAGGATTGGTTCATATTGTGACGGCATTAAAACATCGTTATTTTTCTGGCGAATCTCTCGCATATCCCAGATTGCAATGGAGGTGGTTTTATTTGTATTCTTATAAATCACCCGATAGGTAGTTGACCTAAAACGTGTACGATGGCCATCTGTTAGCTTACCATTTTCTAGTGATACGTTATTTGCCATATTTGTTATTTTCTTTGAACCCGCACTTTAAGGACATGACGTCACAAACTGATTACCAAATTGACAATTTGTGTAGTGATTTCCATTGTTCCATAGTTTTGCATACGTTTTCAAAAATTCATAACTTTCTTATTATCCGATTTTGCTCAAACTTTTTTGATTGGTTTGTCTGATTTTTCTGCTTCTATTGAAAGTAAGTTATATTTGGAGTGGACTTGGACTTTAAGTCAGTTTAAGAAAGTTCTGAAAATATGAGTTTATCAAAGTAGTGCATATTAGGAAATGCAAAGGTTTTGTAGCCATTGGTTACTCTGAAAATTTTGTCCATTAAAGGACGAGGTCAAGATTGACAGTTTATACTAGTACAAAAGCAAAATGTGTTTACATGAATCTTTATAGATACAGTAACTTGGTTTATTCAGTTATTTTGTATTGTATCTTGTGTAACTTGAACGATGTACTAAATCTGTCATTGTTATTTTATCTGTTTTTGCAGATCGAATAAAAAAGCTTTACAGCTTTATATCTCCATTTACTGCTGGACTCCCAAACTTCTATTTTCCCTTTCTACAACTATTCATGCATACTTTCTGTTGTCTGCTGTGATTTACCAACCAACGTCTTATAGTCGCCTGCCGTGTTCAAGTCAAGTTCAAGTCATCTTCTCCCATCGCCTGCCGTGTTCAAGTCAAGATCAGTTCAAGTCAAGTTCAAATCATCCGCTGACCAAGATTTTGCTGTCAATGGCTCCTTATGCGAATCACAGCAAGCATTCTCGCCACATGCTGTCACTTGAGATGAAGCTAGAAGTCATCAAGATGCACGACCGGCAGAAGATGACCAGCCGGGCAATCGTCAAGAAGCTTGGTACTCGCGGTATTCGCTGTGGAAAGACTCAAGTACAAAGCATCATTAAGAGGAAGAGGAGTGGCTGGACGACTATGAGAGTAACATCCCTCTTGATCGGAAGAAGAAGTCGCAAAGACGGGAACGAAGAGATGAATGACCTCCTGTATCAATGGTTTAAAGATTCTACAGCAAGAAAGTTTCAAGTGTCTGGTTCACTACTTCAACAGAAGGCCCTAGAAATCGCAAAGGAGATGAACCACCATGATTTCAAGGCTTCCAACGGCTGGCTGGAGTCATTTCGAAAGAGACATAACATTGTGTACGGAAAGATGAATGGAGAGAGTTGCGGCGAGGACACCAACACCGTCGACGAGTGGAAGAAGAAGGTTCGAGATCTGTGCGGCGGCAAGCGTTCAAAGGAGCGGGTTACTGTGATGGTGTGCGCCAACGCCATTGGAGAGAAGGAGAAGCCGCTAGTCAACGGCAAGGCCATGAAACCTCGGTGCTGTGGCTGGCTGGAGATAAAGACTTACCAGAGGAAGAGGAGAGTGAGGGAGAGAATGATGGAGAGGCGCCACATCCAACCAGCATCCAAAACTTCAATGATTTCACTGCAAAGCTGGCCGACATGAAGGCTTTCGCAGTGATGAAGGGTTGCAGTGGCCTTGTGGAAGCTTTGATGGAGGTGGAGCGGAAGGTGGCAGCAGAATCACTAAACGAGTAACATCCCTCTTGATCGGAAGAAAAGGTCGCGAAAGACGGGGAACGAAGAGATGAATGACCTCCTGTATCAATGGTTTAAAGATTCTACAGCAAGAATGTTTCCGGTGCCTGGTCCACTACTTCAACAGAAGGCCCTAGAAATCGCAAAGCAGATGAACCACCATGATTTCAAGGCTTCCAACGGCTGGCTGGAGTCATTTCGAAAGACACATAACATCGTGTACGGAAAGATGAATGGAGAGAGTTGCGAGGTGGACACCAACACCATCGACGAATGGAAGAAGAAGGTTCCCGAGATCTGTGCCGGCGGCAAACGTTCGAAGGAGCGGGTTACTGTGATGCTGTGCGCTCACGCCTTGGAGAGAAGAAGCCCATGAAACATCGGTGCTGTGGCTGGCTGGAGAGAACAGACTTACCAGAGGAAGAGGAGAGTGAGGGAGAGGATGATGGAGAGCCGCCACACCCAACCAGCATCCAAAACCTCAAAGATTTTGCTGCAAAGCTGGCCGACATGAAGGCTTTCGCAGTGATGAAGGGGTGCAGTGGCCTTGTGGAAGCTTTGATGGAGGTGGAGCAGAAGGTGGCAGCAGAATCACTAAACGAGTCCCAGTCAGCCAGACAGTCAACTCTTCTGGATTTTTTCAAGAAAGTTTGAATGTCCATCCATAACCCAACGGCCCTTTTTAGGGCCAACCATTACCAAACAGCTCTTGTAAGAGCTAACATGACACTGAGTGAGAAACGTCCCCGTCGTAGTGTCGGTAATGCGTTGGTCCAACGTAGCTAATTCTCACATTACAGATAAGAGAAATCCATGACACATTTTTCAAAACAATTTATTCATATCTAATTCTCAACATTTAAACATTGAATGAAAGCAAAAGTTTAAAAGCAAACGACTTTGATTTGAATAGGCCTAAATTGAACAAAAGCAATCATTTTATTGAAGAAAAAAATATATGCACGATAAAAGAATTATTTCCTCTAGTACAAAACATCAGACATTAACGATATTAGATACCTACTTGTAGTTTACATATTCAAATGGCCGCCAACACCAACCTGTCTACAAAGACCAATTTTGTGTTTCCCTTAGGTGGTCGCTATAGACAGGTTTGACTGTATATCACAGGTATTGAAGTGCCAGTGCTAGAAAGTGAATTCCTGGTAGAAAACTAAACAAAATGTTTCAGAAGGCTTAAGATGCCTAAATTACAAGACTATTTTCAGTTAAGTCTTCTATTTGAGTACAGTTTCTCAATACGGGACGTTCTATCATATACAGTATCCCTGTTTTCGTGTCGGATAAGGATAGGGGGCTGTAAGAGTTGAATTCCTAAAAATGAAACAGTTATTTTGTTCCACCTTCCTTATAGAGTGGTCACACCGTGACCAACACAAATCTTTAATTAGACTTATACAATACCCAATCGGTCCAGATGAATATATTGATCATATCGGTCAATTATTATCATGAAGCTTCTTTAAAGCGCGTAGTAAAAATGGTAAAGTGGTTGTTATTAAAGCCCTAATCGTTTCACAAATTGTTTATACGGCAACTGTAGTACCTGCTCCTAATTGTGTTATTAAATCATTGAATAAAAGTATATATGCTTTTCTGTGGAGTTCAAAAAGAGAAAGAGTGAAAAGAAATGTCTGTATAAATAAACAGATGGTGGTCTTGATATGGTAGACATGGAATCGAAAATATTTTTTTTGTATTTATCATGGATAAGCAAATTATTGGATGAACAAACTTGTAGATGGAAATCATTATTCAGATATTGGACTGACAGGATTGGAATATTTCCAGATATCTTGCGATATAATTTGAATAAGAAAGATATGAAAATGCTGTGTATACAAAAAAGGACTGCCAGAGTTTTATCAAAATCTTCTTGTTACATGGTCAGAATTAAAATATCGAGGTTTAGTTGAGGTAACAGAAATAGAAGAGGAGATATCATGGAAAAACAGTCATATTATGTTTTTAAAATTCTACATTATTGTTTTCAAAGTGGTACGTAGCTGGAATTTGTAAAGTAAAGCACGTGATTACAAACGGTAGTTGGAAAGACTCGATTCTGTTAAATAGTAAAGTTGGTATTCATCAATTATTATTTGAGTTCGAATACGCTAAATTGAAGAAATGTTTCCCATGCTATTGGTTAAATAAATTATGCGTTCGAAAGAATTTTCAATTAAGTAGTAAACAAAACAATTCAAATTTGATAGAAGTAGCTACAAGAGATTGTGTTGATATATCTAGTTTCAAGACGAAACATTATTTATCCCTCCTGAAACAAAAACTTAAAAAACTAGATAATGATTAAAGGGGGGAAAACAAAGAAAAGCTCAGGTCTTGCCATGAACGACCAGCCACTATCAATGGCCCAGACTGAGCATCAAATGAGAAAGCTTTTTTCCTGAGACAATAGAAGATGACAAATAAACCCGGGTTGTAGTGGGCGGAGGTGTGGAAGTTACGTAACAATACCTTTATCACGGTCCAATCACATTACCAATGCAACCAGCCAAAGTGATCGTCCTAGACTTTTCACCAATGAGAAAGTATTGATAACAAATTTTGACGGACTCTAATACATTGTGTCATGAAGCACCATTTCGCGTTTACTGTACGATTAATTCAGAAAATAGATTAATGTTTTATCTTCATTTGATTCTAAACTGTGCGAATTTAATTAATGATTTGGTAATATTTATTGTACGTAATACCTTTTCTGATAAGGGAGTAAAATGCGGGATTAAATACAAATACTATACGAGCATATTTTGATTTTACCTTCTGTAGTGAAGGGTGAATTGCCAAATCATTGATCGTTGATAACTTTATTGTATCTGACAATTGAGCAGATTCCATCGGGTGCATTGATACAGTTAATAAGTTTTTGAGATCACATAGCAGTGAAATGTTTGTTGGAGTAACAGATATCTGAAGTGTTAGATAATTATATGAATAATGAAAACAAGAGCTTTTGTAGCTGTAAATTTGCCAAAAAGGTAGGCATTTCCAGATATGTGTCAGCATTATGAGAATTGTTAGAGAGAGTAGATATACCTTCTTGTGCTATTAGTTGAAAAGACATGGTGTGTGTGAGTCGTAATCATTTAATTAATGTCTTTTTAGAGAGTATTATAAATGCATATTTAAATTCTTGAATTAGTCATTATGAAAAGAGAAATAAATCATCTATGTACAAGTGATCTACAGTTCGATTTTAAAGAGGGACTATCTACAACTATGTGTACGAGTATGGTGCAAGAGACTGTTCATATTTTGTTCATGATAAGAGTAACGTTTATGGTCTTGTTTGAGATGCTATAAAGCCTTTGATAGAGTGAGTTTCGTAAAACTATTTGAAAATAATGTTACATAATGATATTAGGATCTGTCCTATTATTTCTTATTTTGCCTATATAAAATTATTTAATTGATCTCGGAATACGATGTTTACAATAGTGTTTATTCGGTGTTTGTTTCAATATGAAATATAATGTATGATTGATAATGCAATGAATGATTGCTATAATAATGACATTCTTCATTTTGTTAGCTGACCAAAATTGTGTAACATTTGCTTTTGTTTCAAATATTTATTGGAAGTTTTGTTTTTAACTTACATATGAAAAAGAATTGGAATTTTTCTGAAATAATGATTAAAAGAGAAAAAAGGAAAATAATAAATAAGAGTCTGCAACGAACAACCAACCTTTATCAATGGCACAGACTTTACATCAAATGGAATAATAATAATAATATTAATTCAGCTTTTATATAGCGCTTAATACATCTCGGACGTCTCTAAGCGCTTTACAGATATATTATTACCCCGGTTATTGGATTTCAGTGCTTGCCCGCACGCGTAATTTTTTTTCCCACCGCAATTTCAATAAACACGCTTGCGAAGAGTCTAGCTAGCTACGAAAGCTTGGACAGAGGTCACAAACAATTATACTTTGATTATTTCTTTCTTTCCCACACTATTTATAAAGGCAAAAAATAAAACTGAATAAATACTGAGATTCGAACCCACAACTCCAACGTTTTGTTATGCTATCCTTACCGATTGAGCCAACGATGGATTGATGGGAGGTCGGTTTGCATGATTATTATAACCCTATTGATCACCCTAACGGTTACCATGTGCGCATGCGCAGGTTTAGTTAGCTAGCTAGACTCTTCGCGAGCGCGTTTATTGAAAAACAGAGCCGCAAATGCGGTGAGGAAAAAAAATTAAGCTGCCCGCACACACTGTGTGCACAATCTCCACTCCCTGGGGAGCATTCCAGCCAGGCGTTACTTGACGCTCAAAAACTGTTTGACCAACAATGACGGTCGCATCCTACCGGGTACCCATTTAACACCTGGGTGGAGAGTAGCAAGTGTAGGTTAATATCTTGCCAAAGGATATTAGTGCCGTGTCGGGATTCGAACCCTCGACCTTCGCATTTCCAGTCAAGCGCCTTAAACCACTCGACCACGACAAGCTTTTCCCCCGAGACAATACAATTTAAGTAGCAAACCATGGCGGAGGCTTGAGAGTTACGAAATAATATATTTACCAGGGCAAAACTAAATTACTAAAACAGTAATTGATTGGCCTAGACTGTTCACCAGTCGCGCCGGAAGCAGTTTGGGATTGGGGGGGGGGCAAACATTCCAGGGGGCTCACCTTTCAAGGGCAGTGGCGTAATGAGCAAAAAACTTTTTTTTTGGGGGGGGGGCAGACATGGACATGTGTACAAGAAAAATCTACATTACCACCACTCTTACATGTTACATGCAGACCGCGGCGGGGGTCAAGGGGCGTTGCCCCGGAAGCCCAGGGGTTTTAGGCATTAATTTACGGTCAGATAAGCATATTGAGATACCTTATTTGTGACACTGGCAGGTCACTAATTGACGAGGGTTCCAGGGAGGGGGGGTATTTAATTACGGTCAGATGAGCATCCAGGGGTCCGCCTTAGGGCATTTGGAGGGGTCCAGGGTGGAGCCCCGTAAGCTCATGGGTTTTACACTGGCAGGTCTATCATTATTTCTTTCTTTCTCTCTTTAACATACTTTTCCAAAAATTGAGGGGAGGGGGCTCGAGCCCCCGGGCCCCGCCGTTCTGCATGTCCCGACACGAAGGCTTCTAACTTAGCATAATATTTGCCTGACCGTAAATTTGGGATTTTTTAATTTTAATAAAAAAGTATATCTTACAAAAAATCGAAGAAAAAAAAGCCCTGACAATCATCTCATTTCAGCAACATTTGTAAATAACTGGTATTTTATTTGGAGGAGCAACTGCCCCCAAGTCCAGACTTTGCATGAAATGAGGACTTTCCCCGAGACAATAGAAGATAACAAGTGAACCATATCTAGGATTGTCGGGGGGAGGGGCGGAGGTGTGGAAGTTACGTAATAATACCTTTACCACGTTCCAAGACTGAAACTTGTCCCCGAGACGTTGATAGATGACCAATTAACTTTCTATAACTAGTACGAAATGTTGGGGTATAGGTGTGAAACTTATGTAACAATGCCCACCAGTAACATCAATCCGATATGATTGGCCAAGACTTTGGACCAATCAGAGATTTCTTCCATAGACAAAAGAAATCTAATTTATTTTCTTTTGTTAGGTCCCGATGTGCCAAGTGTGAAAAGTAGGTAACGTAGCTATCAGCTACCCATTGTTGGACAATAAGATCCGGGGACGCCAATTATATTTTAGAATTTGGGAATTATTTATACATGCCATGCACTTGAGTGAATTGAATGACATAATTATGTAACCTCTATAAAGGGATTAAGTACTTCCAGGTTGCTACATATTTATTTTTACTTATACACAAATATATGTGAGTCTATGATTATTCCTTACATTTTTTCCTCTTCTTCGTATTGTGTTAATCGGTTATTATTGTTCATTATTACGTTAGGGGGCACAGTGCCCCCCCCCCCACTTTTCGAGTACCCCAAAAGTGCCCCTTGCCCTTCTAATAAGTGCTCCTTTTATTTTGACACGTGCACCTTTTCCCTATTGGTAAGTACCACCTTTTCCTTTCTCCATAACATGCGCCCCTAATATAAAGCGACTTAGAACCCATTTTTATTTCCCAAAGCTTGCTAGCTACGCTTGCTCGAATTTATAGTTGATATAATTACGTTTCTTATAAAAGACGTTCCATTATTAGAATGTACTTAAAACTCATCTGGATTTGTTATTTGTATCCTATTTATGAGGTTTTTTTGCACTGTCACCTCAACAATCTTTAAGTATGATGCTAAGCAGTATTTAGGACCATTTAAAGAGGGGAACAATTATTTATACCATCCCTGATAATCACAAATATTATGACAACGAAGGGGTATTAATATACCAATGTCGAAGAAATGATTTATGCTTCGAGGTTTCCCTTTGTAAGTGCCCCTTTTTGCAGAAAGTGCCGTTTTTGTTACTTGACGCTCAAAAACTGTTTGACCAACAATGACGGTCGCATCCTACCGGGTACCCATTTAACACCTGGGTGGAGAGTAGCAAGTGTAGGTTAATATCTTGCCAAAGGATATTAGTGCCGTGTCGGGATTCGAACCCTCGACCTTCGCATTTCCAGTCAAGCGCCTTAAACCACTCGACCACGACAAGCTTTTCCCCCGAGACAATACAATTTAAGTAGCAAACCATGGCGGAGGCTTGAGAGTTACGAAATAATATATTTACCAGGGCAAAACTAAATTACTAAAACAGTAATTGATTGGCCTAGACTGTTCACCAGTCGCGCCGGAAGCAGTTTGGGATTGGGGGAGGGCAAACATTCCAGGGGCTCACCTTTCAAGGGCAGTGGCGTAATGAGCAAAAACTTTTTTTTGGGGGCAGACATGGACATGTGTACAAGAAAAATCTACATTACCACCACTCTTACATGTTACATGCAGACCGCGGCGGGGTCAAGGGCGTTGCCCCGGAAGCCCAGGGTTTTAGGCATTAATTTACGGTCAGATAAGCATATTGAGATACCTTATTTGTGACACTGGCAGGTCACTAATTGACGAGGGTTCCAGGGAGGGGGGGTATTTAATTACGGTCAGATGAGCATCCAGGGGTCCGCCTTAGGGCATTTGGAGGGGTCCAGGGGTGGAGCCCCGTAAGCTCATGGGTTTTACACTGGCAGGTCTATCATTATTTCTTTCTTTCTCTCTTTAACATACTTTTCCAAAAAATTGAGGGGGAGGGGGGCTCGAGCCCCGAGCCCCGCGTTCTGCATGTCCCGACACGAAGGCTTCTAACTTAGCATAATATTTGCCTGACCGTAAATTTGGGATTTTTAATTTTAATAAAAAGTATATCTTACAAAAATCGAAGAAAAAAAAGCCCTGACAATCATCTCATTTCAGCAACATTTGTAAATAACTGGTATTTTATTTGGAGGAGCAACTGCCCCCAAGTCCAGACTTTGCATGAAATGAGGACTTTCCCGAGACAATAGAAGATAACAAGTGAACCATATCTAGGATTGTCGGGGGGAGGGGCGGAGGTGTGGAAGTTACGTAATAATACCTTTACCACGTTCCAAGACTGAAACTTGTCCCCGAGACGTTGATAGATGACCAATTAACTTTCTATAACTAGTACGAAATGTTGGGGTATAGGTGTGAAACTTATGTAACAATGCCCACCAGTAACATCAATCCGATATGATTGGCCAAGACTTTGGACCAATCAGAGATTTCTTCCATAGACAAAAGAAATCTAATTTATTTTCTTTTGTTAGGTCCCGATGTGCCAAGTGTGAAAAGTAGGTAACGTAGCTATCAGCTACCCATTGTTGGACAATAAGATCCGGGGACGCCAATTATATTTTAGAATTTGGGAATTATTTATACATGCCATGCACTTGAGTGAATTGAATGACATAATTATGTAACCTCTATAAAGGGATTAAGTACTTCCAGGTTGCTACATATTTATTTTTACTTATACACAAATATATGATTAGTCTATGATTATTCCTTACATTTTTCCTCTTCTTCGTATTGTGTTAATCGGTTATTATTGTTCATTATTACGTTAGGGGGCACAGTGCCCCCCCCCCCACTTTTCGAGTACCCCAAAAGTGCCCCTTGCCCTTCTAATAAGTGCTCCTTTTATTTTGACACGTGCACCTTTTCCCTATTGGTAAGTACCACCTTTTCCTTTCTCCATAACATGCGCCCCTAATATAAAGCGACTTAGAACCCATTTTTATTTCCCCCAAAGCTTGCTAGCTACGCTTGCTCGAATTTATAGTTGATATAATTACGTTTCTTATAAAAGACGTTCCATTATTAGAATGTACTTAAAACTCATCTGGATTTGTTATTTGTATCCTATTTATGAGGTTTTTTTGCACTGTCACCTCAACAATCTTTAAGTATGATGCTAAGCAGTATTTAGGACCATTTAAAGAGGGGAACAATTATTTATACCATCCCTGATAATCACAAATATTATGACAACGAAGGGGTATTAATATACCAATGTCGAAGAAATGATTTATGCTTCGAGGTTTCCCTTTGTAAGTGCCCCTTTTTGCAGAAAGTGCCGTTTTTGTTGGTACCCTCCCGCCCCCCAGTTTCCACCCCAATCAAATCATCAATCATAACATAACTAATACACAATGTCATGTTAACAAACGGAAACAATAACTTCTCTTTCATGTCCTTTTTCTTTTCATTTTTCCTTGCTATTAGACACTCTTTAAACACACGCGTTATATCTTACAGTTCATGCGCGAACCTTTCACACACTGTGAAAAAGGTCTTTTAAAAATGTTCCTTCCGTTCACTCTTCTCGCATTCTTACACCTTTTACAGACAACCATCGCCCAAGATACAATCTATAACACAAATCAGATATCGTGAAAAATCACATGCATGTCAACGATTTTATTACAAAAACTCATTGAAACAATCAAAAGAACATTCATCTACTAGGATTAAACTAATTTAAGTTTGTTTATTGAATAAAAAGCATTTACAATCCATAAGCATATATCATGAATAATTTCGAATTATTTGTACCAAAACGATATGTATGGATATTATTTATAATTCTTGTTGAGAATTCTTACGATCTAATAGTAACACGATCGCAAATAATTTCGAAAGATCAACCCAATATTTCAATATTGGATGTTTTAGGGGATGTAATAGGGGATGCACAGGCAACTGGAATTGCCTTCGATCGATTTCTCGAAAGCAGTTTTGGTAGGCCCCAAAAAGGGGGCAAATTCAAGTACAAACGTATCAACACGATACACATTTATCCAACTTAACCAAGCGCGAGTAGAATTTTTGATTTCTGCTTAATTGAAAGAACAAGGCAATTCGTTTTTTAAATTGAAATAAAAAAAATCAAAAAAAAAAATCGAATAGACTCCTCGTCTACTTTCTCTTCGAGATTGTCCCGGTGATTGCTTCACATCGAACAAATCTCTTACAACATGCCATAGAGAAACGCCCAATTCCCTTTGTGTGTGTAGGATGTTGCTTTCCTTTTGATTCACACTATTGTTTATAGTCAACCCGAGTAATTAGGTGCCCAACACCTGATTACTAGGCGGCTGACAGCAACATGCTGCCTCGCGTTTCGCCTGTCGATCGGGCAACGAGCAGATCACTATAAAAGGAATAAGAAGAAATTGTAAATAAAACAAATAAAAAATGTTCTTCTCAATCCATCTTATAAGCCTTCATGACAGCGCCTCGAACGCTACGGTAATATCTCAACATTCCAGCGTCATTGAAGTGGAAACCGTCAGACGAGAAAAGCTTGGTGTGATTGAGCGCAAAAGAACGATGGCGCCAAAAATGCACGTTCGGCAAACCTTCAAGAAATTTAGCTAGTAGACGGTTGGTGTCCTGTACATTCGCGTTGAAGTTCGGCTTCCAATTCGGCACAAACAAACGCGGGATAAGACTACACACGAGTACATGACGCACGCCGGGTATGCGCGAAATACGAAGCGCAAGATCGACAATGGAAAGCATGGTGGATTCGGTAGTCGCCCGCCCGTCACACAGGTCGTTGGACCCGAGATCGAGCACCACGGCGTCTGGGGAGAGATTCCAGACGAGATCGAGCTGCGATGACGCGGAGAAGACGCTGCCAGGCTGATCATGGCCAACATCGTACATGAAAGAGAGAACGGAAGATTTCTCAAGACTGAGGTTATCCCGCTTGGGATCGCGCGCGATGTACTGATTGAGACGGCTGACGTAGCTGTGACCGAGAACGAGAACAACTGGAGGTTCGCGATCGGAATCGGACGAGCTGCACGACATGCTATCAGTAGACATAGTGAGATATATCAAATAAGCTCTGCCAAAAGAGTAAGTTATAACGTAGAATTCGGTAACGGTAAGGCGATAAGTGCAGTAAGTTGAAATTTATCAAGAGCTTGATATCAAGTTCAATGATGTCTCAAGGAGACTGATTCAGTATTTATAGAACAACCCCTTTTGAGATAACAATTGACTGCAAGTTGTTTCGATATAGGTTAGACTTTGCACCAATAAGAGAGCTCCATCCCGGACACAATAGAAGATACCAATTAACTTTTTGAGTAGCCCGGAATGCCGGGGGGTGGTTGTGAAAGTTACGTAACGACGTTCTTACTACGCCAATAGCACAATAGAAAGTGATGCTTCTGTTTAAAACGCCTAATTTGTGGCGTTTAATACGAAGATGACCGGTTGAAACAGAATCAGGGGTAAAATTATTAGTTTACGGTGTCCATGTTATAATATATTTTTTTAATGCATTATGCATTTTTATTGTAAATACACGTAACAGTCCCTATTATTTTTTATTAATTGTAATATACCCTTGTTAAAATGTTATAATTTATTAAATCCTTGTTCAAATACACTAATTTAATAAACCCTTGTTCAAATACTATAATTATAATCTCCAAAAATTAGGATCGAGCGTCAAAACGATGATTGTTCGTATCAAATATGTCTTATTTACCATGGCATTATATGTTATTTGATTTGATTTATTTATTTTCATATTAATATTAACATCTCATGATACATTTTCATTTAATAATAAACACAAGACAATTTTATAAATCGTTAGGTAAACATTATAGAAATATTGAATCAATAAGTGATTTAAAATTAAATGTATGCGAAATTTTACTTTAATTCTATAAACTAGACTTATCACTGACCTTATTTAACTTTCTGTAGTAACAATGTGTGCCCGTAAAGAAGAAAACATGCCAGTTCGTTAACGGGTAAAGAAAAAGAAATCATTTAATGTATTAAATTGAAATTCTATCAGCATTGATACGATGTTTAGCAAGTAAATAAGTTTTATCTTTTAAATGTTGTAAATGAAAATACAGTAAATAGTATGATAAAAACATGATGTAATACGAGGCAAGATAGGGCCTCGACTAATTTTGAATATGAAATTAGAAATATTGGCAATTAAAAAAAGGAAACGAACAGTTTAATAAACCACAATGCAACTCTTTCTTGCTCTCTATCTTTCCGCCATTTTCAGATGAGCATTAATTCGGTTATAATACTATCAATTCTTATTTTACCTATTTAAATTATTTGATTGATCTAAAAACACGATGTTTACAAAGGTGTTTATTAAGTGATTGCTTCAATATGAAATATTATGTATGATAGATTTTATGTAATCCTAATTCGTGTTACAATCATGAAAATCTTGTTAGCTGACCGAAATTATAAAATATTCTCTATTATTTTGCTTCAAATGTTCATTAGAACTTTTAAGTTTACAATACATATGAACAAGAATCTGAGTTTTGAGAAAGAGTGATTAAAATGGGAAAAGAGCAGTTTGCAATGAACAACCAGCCACTGTCAAAGGCCCAGACTTTGCATCAAATGATAAAGCTCATTCCCCCGAGACAATAAAAGATAACACCATAGCCCGAAATTACTGCGGAGGTGTGAAAGTTACCTAACAATACCTTTACCACGGAACAACCACAACCATAACTGAAAGAGCCAGCCAATGTGATTGGCCTCGACTTTTCACCAATGAGAAAGCTCATTCCCGAGCCATTGATAGGTGACCAATTAACTTTCTATAGCTAGTCCGGAATGTCGGGGCGGAAGTGTGAAAATTACGTAACAATGGCAATGAACAGCAAGCCGGTATGATTGGCCTAAACTTTGGACCAACTAGAGAGCTCTTCCTGAGACAAAAGACAACCAATTAATTTTCTATTGCTATAGGTCTCTGCGCGCCAGCATAGAGGTGTGAAATGTATGTAATGAACTAATGATGCCCCCAAGCTAGCTATTGTTGGACAATAAGAATCGGGGACGCCAATCAGATTCTAAGGAAATGTGCACCCCCCTCCCCGATCCTTCCTTAATATGCTACGAGCAATCTTTTTTTTCCCGAAACGGAGATGTTGCGTTTGCACTGACACAGAACACATATAAATTAAAAACAACTTCAACGGGAATTTTTTTTTTTTTTTACTAGAAGAAATTTATTACAACATTGCGTTATTGAAAAGCCTTTTCTATAAACAAGTTAACATATTTTGCCAATATAACACTCCTGTGTTTGTACAAACAGAATATTAAATTACATTTTAAAAATAGAAATACACCTTAGTAGGTATTACATCCAAGAGAAAGAGAGAGAGAGATGAAGAGAAAGAGATGGGTGAAGTAAAATTGTTAAAATATAGAGAAAAGGACTGATAGAGAATATTTTCATTTCCCTTTGTTTACAGAAAAAATCTCATTCTCTTTACAATATATACATGTACATTGCAGATTTTCCAAATCCAGTGCTTTGCATAAACATGTTGTTACATAGAATGTACAGAATGGTAAGTACAGCAAATGGGAGTAAATACACATGTACAAGATGGCAAGGTTAAAGCGAAGATTCATGTGAATTCAGATCAATCACAATCGCACAGACTTTCAAAAAATCAACTTACGGCCATTTCAATAGAATATTGTGCATAAACTTTTGAAATGTGCCGGCTACATTAAAATGACGTATATAATCCTAATATGATTTCAATAGGCAAGACAACAGAATGTTTAAATCACCCTTGGGTAGTTTCTTGAAAGTCTCTGTGATTATTTCATTCATACAATGTTGTATAAAGTGTGCTCAAAGTGACTATATTACATGAATGTAGATATAAGATAGATCTTTTCATTTTCACATATTCCTCTCACTCTCTCAGAACCCCATGCAACAAATTAATTCTTCTTCTTCTTTTTTCACAACTGATGCTCCAATCACACCGAGACAGACACCAATCTTTCAATAGACTGATCATAAAATAACATAACCCTAAATAGTCCAGATGAAAAAGTTATTTTTTTGGAGTCCTATCGGCGGTGTGCCTGTGTTATCATCATGAATGGCAGCAGGGCAGCTTTACATGAAACCGTCATACGTACAAGTTCGCCAACAACCCATCGCAATGCGTGTATTAAATTGAACACACGTTTTAATGGGATGTTGGTGAACATGTACATAATTATGACGGTTGGTTTAGTGAAACGATGCCCAGGTGGATGGAATCCATATTGCACCAGACTTCTCAAGGGGTTTCTTCAAATTTTCTTCAACCCCCCCCCCCAATTTTAGAAAGGAACAAATAGAAAGTGAATGCAAAAGCTGCCCATCTAAGCCTCCCCCTCCTCTCCAAAAATTACTCTTTTAGAACCACTCCTGTTCTGGAGGACCACTATGAGAGGAAAGTGTGGAAGCGGTTTACACACATTTTTATGAGGGCGATAAAATATAATATGCTACATGTATAACCCTACTGTAGTGAAAGCATGATAGTAATGATATTGATCTCACACTTACATATGAAATGGTAGTACATACATGAACGGCTATTAGGTGTGTATGAGTGAGAGAGAAAGAGAGAGAGAGAGAGAGAGAGAGAGAGAGAGAGAGAGAGAGGAAGTGGGAGAGAGAGTTGAAAGAGAGAGAGAGAGAGGAAGTGGGAGAGGGAGAGAGAGGAAGGGGGGAGAGGAAATGAGAGTGATATATATATATATATATATATATATATATAATATACCCAATGCCCTCAAACTCCATAATGATCTATAACAAAACTTTGCAAGCTGATACATATTTACACAATCTACATATTCAAAGCGCCTCTGATAATATATACAAACTATATATTATATGAACATATATAGCTTTTAACGTTCATTATAAGTTATTTTTTGACCCATCATTATAAGAACCCAAGATTATCTCTAAGTTTTGATCCAACACATGGCAATGAATAGGTTACACTACCATTGAAGCTGCATTTCCAACAGGACTAGCAAAGTATCGTTTAGGCGGCATTTTCAAAAGGAGTCTTTTCTCATACTTTTTCCTCTGCTTCTTCATCTTCATCTCCCTCTTCTTTCTCTCCTCTTCTTCCTGGTCTTCGATAAGCTGATCTCTATCTCCATCTCTACGAGCCATCCTCATTCCGTTGTTGCTATGGCAGGCATCATCATTTGTACTGTTGATACTGTTGTTACTGTTGATAGGCATTTCTCCAGTGCCACACCCAGAGACATTGCTAGGCAGCTCTTCTGTGCCACTCCCACTGAAATTGTTGCTAAGCATTTCTCCTAGGCCACTCCCACTCACATCGTTGCTCGGCATCTCTCCAAGGCCACTCCCACTGATGCCATTACCATGCACTCCTTGTTCTGGGCTACTCCCACTGATGCCATTGCTAAGCTGGTTCTCCGAGGAACCAGCTTCTCCCATCTCCTGCCAGGTGATGCAGGGACACACCCTGACGATCTCAGCCAGACGTCGGTGTCGCTTGAAATGCTCTCTGGTGACGTCTTGGTAGAGGATCGGGATGATTCGACTTCTCTTCCTTAGAGTCTGGTCAGCTGCCAAATCAGTCTTGGGGGGGGGGGATTCAAACATTACAATAATAGTAATAATGATGTCTTCTATAGTGCCGGTGTCTGCCAGCTCAAGCTATCATGGCGCTTGCTATAAACATACATACATCAGTTAAACTTTGAGGTGCAAGCTGCTTTTGGTAAATACATGTACTGTTAAAATTTACTTGTGGTATACACAGTCACAATTAGCCAGCATGATTTTAGGGTGCTTTATTGTTTGTTCAAAAGGAGACATCCGTTAAAAGAAATTACTGGTGTATGAGTAATAGCACATAATTCCCATCTTTTAGTGTTCCATGTATTAACTTTTGAATAATCTCGCGGGATGGGATGGGATTTATAACTACATGCACTTGCCAGTCTTATATAATTAAGAAATTGAAATGGAGAACATGTGAACCTGGCAAAACCAAATCAAGAAAAATGAGACTGCATCTCCAACATGCCTCCGCCTAAATTCAGTTAAATTCATGGCTTACAATATACTTGGAATATCACAATAACACAGCTTATCGAGCTTATAGTGTCCCCTGGTAAAATTTTGGACCTAAAAAGGGAAAGGGATGTATGATATCCTCAATTTAAATATATATATTTTTAAATACTAATTCTTCTTTAACTTGTCATTGATATTTGATGTTACTTGTGCCCCCCCCCCCAACCCTGAGGGAATTTGTAAGTATTGCTCACTCACCAAGACTTCACTGTGAGATGATGTTGGGTATTCGGGAGAGATAATGAGAATACATCGTCGGCTTCGTTTCATGCTAACAATCTCCTCCGCTATCAATGCTACAAAGATGGAGAAGAAAAGCAATGGATACACACATGCAATCATGTATTAAGTTCATCTGTATTGGTAAGATGTATGTTGAAAGGTAAACTTTTGATCTCGATATCAAACCTTTACCTCCGAAATTGCTGTTCACTACGCCATTTGTCAGCATTGTGACCCCGACTTGACCTATCCAATATTAAAGGTAAATAGCCCCTAGTCTTTGTTGAGAACAGGTTTGAGGAATCTGTCGGGGATCGAACCTACGACCTTTGCATTTGGCAAGTCAAGTGCTTAAACCACTCCACTACAGCACCCCTATTCATTCATCTTCTAGAAATCTATTGATAAGCCTGAACTGAGATTTTCTCTCACCTTCTCCTGGTATGGAATGCATATCTCTCATCCATACATTATAACCCTGCTGAAGAAGAAGCTGTGCTACGGCGATGGCAAACCTCCCATCGTCGGGTGAGTCGCTGAAGCTGATGAAGGCATCATGTTCCATTCCATCTACGTCAGCAAGAAACAGAGAGAGAGAGGAAAATCAACTAAAGAGTTTGTCATTACGACAAGATTTATGATTAACATTATTGTTCCAACATAAAATATCATCCTGATTCTAAAAGTATTCTGACTAGCATCAAGTCCAAATATTTAGTCTAATGACCAATTAATTGGGCTCCTGATCGTTTCATCTACTCCATATTGGGTTTTATATTCAGGTCCTATGACAAACCTTCCTGTGGCTCTACTCAGTAGTTTTTTTAATCTGACCAAATGGATCATAGATCAAGTAGGTAAAGGACCAAACTATTGATATCAAACAGTTAAGTAGACTAAATAGATATAGGTACAAAATTACATTAGATGACCTGACAAGTTAGAAGGAGGTGGTCATCACACTTGGTGGAAATACAATTCGTCTACAATTAATGCGTGCACACAGCAAGCACGTAGTATTCTATCATCTCCCTGGTATCATCAAGAAATACCCCCTAGTCTCACGGTCAACACGATCCACGACCCTCGAGAAAGACAATATCAGGGTCATATCAGGGTCATGGGCTTTCTAAAAAGGCGTTTTGGGGGAACAAGACCAACAGCCGATGAGACCCACACTTTGGTCTTGCGGGCCTTGTGAAAGCTGTTCTGAAGGTCCCTAAGACTGAACATAATGTTCTCATTGGCCGTTCATCAACTCAGATGTCCAAGATTGGACAAATTGGAATCGGGATGAATGGTAATTTATCCGCTTGTAGATCTTACCATGTTCTTCAATCTTTCCAAACCGGTTCTTCCAGTAGAGCTGTAGAGTCAGATGATATTTGTGACAGGTCACTGTTACCACGGTAACAACCAAGAAGATGACAGTCAATGATACCACGACGCCAACGGTGATCTCAATTATCATGTCAGGTGCTTGAAATACAAAAACAAATAAATATCAACATTTACTTTGATGATACTCTACTTAATAATAATGATAGCCAGAGATGCAATACACAAAGACTGCTTTAGTGACCACCTTTATAGAATCAATTTGAAAGATTGCCTTTTCCATGAAAAATGTCTTCACTTAACTTTACTAAAGAGAACTCATACATACCAAGAAAGATGTAACCTAAAACATCAATAATGTGAAGTTTATTTTTCATTGAACTTATTTTATGCCCAATTAAACAATGAAAAAAAAAAACCTATTTGGCATACGCTAAAGTAAAAAATGAAGTATACACAGTACACATAAATATTGAGTTTTATTTTATATGAATACACTTGCTGCAACACGAGCTCTGAAAAAGGAGTTTGTCTCATCTTTATATTTTCGTTTTGTGTTATTTAGAATGACGGCTGATCATGAAATGTCACATACTTATTACTTTATTCAGACTTGCGATTGTTTAAAAAAAAACGGACATTTGTTGAATTGCAAATGCCTGCAACTACCTTTAAACCAAATGCATGCTCACCCTAACATTCTTAAGTAAGATTAAAACCATGTCCAGGCATTACAAAGTAGAACCCCTCGCCCATAAACAAATCCACTGGGACAAAATAACACCATGTTATGTGTAAAAGTTGGGGGAAAAAACAATATCTGCATGCACCAAGATCCCATAAGCGCAGTCACTTATCTGTGGTTATAGAATGCAAATATATGATGTGCACTAGGATAACATTATTTTATTTCGCTTGGGATGCATTTTTTTATTGGAGGGGGTGTTCCCTGGCATCATACGTGAAGGAGGGTTTTAGTCTTCTCTTGGAAGATTGTAAGATTAAAGGGATAGGGTATCTTTACCTCAGATTCTAAACAAAATCATGGATTAAGCTCATGCTGCAATCATAATTATAAACCTTTAGGTCAGTCAGGAATCCCATGACTTTTACAAGCCGATCGCCTGTTTGATTATCAAGATATTTATGATCGGAATTAGAAATTTCAAAAACCGTTTTCCCAACGTTTTTTATAACACTACAGTCTATTGGGGAAAATGAGTATGGTGAAACCGGTCACTCAAAGATTTTTAACTTTTTTGAAGCACTTCATGATCATTTTGAAGCGTAATTTTTTAGGGCTTCAATATTATACCATATCACACCATATCACAGACGCTGATAACACGTAGGGCCGTGCATCTCAGAATTGAAAAGCTGGAAAAAATTGTTAAACAATGCCTTTAGGCCTAAGCCATTCCCTACTGAAACCAGTTCATCCCTGTATTAATCCCATGGAATTACGAGAATTTAGTTGTCAACGGGTTGATACATACATTGTGAGACAGTGATATGTATGGAGCCTCCCTTGTATGTTCCGTTGAGGGTGTAATTCGCAGTGATGACGTAGCTACCAAACATGTCTGATGTAACATCTCTGATAATTAACTGCCTTCCAACTGCAGCTGGAAGATTGCTAGGAGAAACAAAATTGGTAATAATATACAAATGATGCATGCGAATGAGTTCATTATACCATCTATACGCACTCAAGCTGAGGCTCTGTGCATCTATCATACAAAGAGTCAGGCTGAGTACGATAGGTGCATAAACAACCTCAACAAGAGTGAATAGACCCTGTAATGAACGAATGGAAACATCCATCATTTTTTATACATCAAATCTCCTAGATCCTTGTTATTTGATGTAAAAAGATTTCATTTCAAGATTGTTTTGTGTCAATATTGCTGACCAATAAACCCGAAGTTTAATAGGTTTACTTTAGTGCGCACTCAGAGATATAAGCACACTTACCTCCATACACGTTTATACCAGTACTGCTACCCAAGTATAGGGCTATAGGCCCACCTCTATATGCGAACTGCTGGATAGCACCGGAAACTGTTGCATGCTTTTTCATGAAAAAAAAAGTATGATAGTCCCAGTAAATGAATCACATGTGATCGCGTTTTACCAATCAGTTGATTAGGATCTGGAAGTGATTGGATAATACGTGATAGTTATAGGTGGAGGTGCCATGGTATAGTAGTTCATTCACTTGACTCTCAATCCTAGGGTTGCGGGTCCAAATCCCCGCCTGGCACTAATGTCCTTTGGCAAAATATTAATCCACATTTACCACTCTTCACTAAGATGTTAAATGGGTACCTGGTAGGATGCAAAAAGTCAGTGTAGTTTGACCAGCATTGTGGACATCTGAAAATTGGGGCCTGGCTGGAATGCTCCCCAGGGAGTGGAGAATGTGTATAAATTGTGTGCAGGCAAGCCTGGATCCGACGACCGGGGTGATAATACAATATATGTAAATCGCTTAGAGACATTGTCGATGTATTAAACTCATTAACAAAATATACGAGCTATTCATGATTTAAATTTTTTTCTTTCTTCAAATCAAAAGTTTTAAAACTCAAAACCGAATCAAATCAAATCAACTGACATTCTTACTATGATTTAGAACAATCTCCTCCTCTGGAGTAAATGTTGGATGATTCCAAATACCGGCTCCCATACTCGTCCTCTCCATCCTTTAGCTGATTTACAGGTACCAGATTCTCATCTTCATCCAGCTTGTTCCATCCGACTTCGGTTACATGTGCTTTGTCCCCGGCACAGAACTCACAAAAGAGGTAGACGGTTTCCCCAGGTTTTACTGCCATGTCACTGCAGTTGGCATGGTGAATCGTATATGGATCAACTGTGAAGTTCTTATCTGTCAGAAATGATTTGATCCTGCTTTAATCGGTGTTCCTACATATGCTCCTTAGGTTTTAGGTTATAGGTTAAAGGGTTAAGGTTAGGTTTAAAGTGAGGTGATTGGTCTAGGGGTTAGGACTTTGGCTGATGTATGAAATTGTTACGGGAGCATATGTCGTACAATCCTCCAAATCATTTGATAAAAATAATGACTATTAACATTTATTAATTAGTCTAATTTAATTTGTTATCATTGTTACTATTATTATTATTATTGTTGTTATGATTATTATTTTCATCATCATTATTATCACCAATTCACCGTCATCATGCATCTTCATCATCATCATCATTATCATCATCATCACCATTATTACCATCATCATTATTAGTACGATTAATTAAGTCAATCACAACTCTTTAATAGAACACGGGACACTTGCATAATAAAGACTATGATTGTAAGCGTTAACATTTTGTTTTTAATGTGATGAGGCTACCCCAGGGATATACGACCATACCATGATTAAACTTTCCCCCTGTCTTATCAATTGGCCTACCTCTTACAATCACATGGAATGTCCTTTGTATCGTATCTTTATCATTGGACACCAGGCATGTATAGTTCCCGATAGCGTCTTTCTCTGTTCGGGTTATCTGCACGGTCTGGTTACAGTCTTTCAGACTCGTGTGAGCTTTGCTGCTGCCAGGCATAAAATCAAACGGGAACTCGATCCTGAAACGAATATGATAGTGGACAAAGGCTAAATATGAACGTACAACATGGGAATGCCAAAGCAAGTTTAGGGGATAGCGCCCTCCCCCCACTCATCATTGAATCCACTTGGCATACTTTAAGTATTCAAACTAAAACAGAATTGCCCCTTTATTAATTTCACAGAATTGTGCCCCTCCACTTCTAAAAAAAAAAAAAAAAAAAAATCAAATCGTGTTTTTGTTTTTGTTTTTTGTTAGTATGTATAACCTTGTTTTTTTAAAGTTTCGTTTGATGACAATCCTGTCATGATAGGATTCAGAGTTTCAAAGTAACATAAGTATATATACATTTATCTAAAGAATGATGAAAACAAATAAAAACAGTCATATTTCATAAAACTTAAATATCAATAACAGGTGTCACTTTTATATAACAAATTTGCTTACAGCCAATCCAGCGCACATAAGGCTTACATCAATCACTGAAACTTCTTAATGATTTATTGTTTTATGTTCACAGAAAGTTTAAATACCTGTCATCCTTTAGCCATGTGATGCTCTTGAAACCCTCAGCTTTGCATAACATTGACGGACTCATGTATGCTCCTCTCAAAACGCTGATGTCTAACTGAGCATTAGGGTCTGTAAATCTCAAAGAGCTACCTGTGTGGAAAAATATGAAAACACAGAGAAGTAAAGTGTACCAATCACCTGAAAATATAATTTGTGTATAGTTAGAATGTATAAAATCAACCCCAACTTTTTTCCCCCTGGCATAAAATGGATAAGGAGTATGAAGAAAATAAAAGGATAACATAAAACCCCACGTACAAAATGTATAGGGGTACAGACTTGGGTTGCGTAAGAGCCCTATTCTATGCAAGTGTATATGCGTACGTTAACTTAGTCTGATCAACAAGACGTTTTACTGTTCACTGCTATTGTATTTAAACTGCAACATACCTTTGTAGAAGTAATAATAATAATACTAGAGAATATTTATGAAGCGCATGATGAATTGAAAATGTCTCTATGCGCTTTACAATCATAACCAGTTTGAATATACATGTATAAACAACATAATACAAAACAAAGTAGATAAGCAAATAACAAAAAATATTTATGGGAAAGTAAACCAATTCACCTATAATTACACCTAAGTAAAACTGTTTGACATTATATATTACAAATTTAACAAAGAGACACCCATTATGTCGAACCAGGTAACTCCCACCTCCCTGGTCGAACCAACCTCCTAACCAGCAAAAGGACAAAGCAGCTCTAGGAAACCCTCGAAAACAAATGAGTTTTCAGGGCTCTTCCAAAGCCGTCAGCCCAGATTCATAGGCCTCTGGAACAGAAATATGCCTATATTTAAAAAAAATACCTTACAGGTTTGAATAAAAATTTATTTGAAGAATAAAATTATCATTTCGTATGTGCTGTGAATTTTTCATGAGCTTTGAAGCCCAAATAAGGGAAATACGCAAAGGTGAATTTTGGACGAATTTTGCTCCTCTCCGCTTCGAACTGGGCCTCGATAGCCGTTACGAATTCAAAAGCTTTTACGCTTTTCGGGGTTTAATTGCACCCTTGCCCCGCGCCTCAAAACTGTAAGGTATTTTTAAAGATAAAAGTATTTTTCTGTTTCAATATCTGGGCTCGCTTGCGTATGAAAAAAATAAGACGCCCCCGCGCCCCGCTTAGCGTTCGGGTGATAATTTATTGTAGCGCCGTCCACTGCATCCATGAAATTAGTGTACAAACTTGTGTTTGTGTAAGACGGAAAATGCTTTTTAACGTTTCAAAATGATTGAGAAGTAATGCCATCTTTGAGGTCATTAATTAGTTTACTTAGATTGATTGTATAAAGAAGTTTGTGTTTTATAAAAGTTTGTCATTGGGTTAAAATTAGGGATTATGTCTTCATTGATTAGCACAATCTTGTAAAAATTGCCAGGCGTTTAATCAGGCGTGTACGAAAAGCTTGTGATTGGTCAAATTTGTAGCAACGCGATTGGCTTAAAGTTTTTTTCCGAAAGGCCGGTGCGCCAGAGCCGCCTTTCTTTTGGATTTTTCCGCGATATTTTAATCAGTCGCTACGAGATTCCGGTGCCGGGAGAACCTACGCTACATTGGTCCTCCTCAATTTCAGTATCGAGTGAGATTTGGCACCATTCAGTATCCAGTGATATTTCTTTTGTATTGTCTTGTTTCGGCAATACATCAATTAAAGCAACAGTTTGACGGACTTTGCTTCATCATCCCTTTTGTGTTAAAAACCTCATCTTGGCTGTTTGAACGTTCGCCATTTTGCTTTACGAAGTTTGTATATTTACATCATAAACTTTATCGACTCTCGTCTTCTTCCAGTTTGTCAGTGCATCATCATTGATAACATCATTGACTCTTGTTTCTTCGACATCGTCAGAATCTTTATCGACTGTCGTTTCTTCGTTTGAAGGTCAGAACTGTACATCTTACCTTCTAAAGCATCAACTCTTGTTTCTGCGACATCGTCAGAAACTTCATCGACTCTCGTTTCTTCGTTTGAAGGTCAGAACTATACTCTTAGCTAGCTTCCACGTCGTCGACTTTCGTTTCTCCAACACCGTCAGAAACTTTATCTCCCCCTTTTCGACATCGTAGGAGACTCTCGTTTCTTCGTTTGAAGGTCAGAACTGTATTCTTAGTCTTACCTTCAAGTTCATCATCATCATCAACTTTGTTTCTTCGACATCGTCGGAGACTCTCGTTTCTTCGTTTGAAGGTCAGAACTGTATTCTTAGTCTTACCTTCCAGTTCATCGACTCTCGTTTCTTCGACATCGCCGTCGACTCTCGTCAGTGCATCATCATTGACAATATCAGCGACATCGCATTTCGACAACTCAAGTTTATATCATGTAGTATTATTTGAAAAGGGTCTTTCGCTATATAACTAGACCACCCTTTATATTGTTTACATATGACTTATTGGAGTATTTCCCGGCTAGATTCTAGCACGGATTGAATACACGCTCATTTAAATTACAAATCTTGTTCCCATTGTATTTGTTTAGAGCCGTCTGGAAGGCTCTCGTAAATCACAGTAGAAAAAAGGAAGAATTAAATTGGGATGTTGATTAATGTAGCATGATCGAATATGACTTTTCAACCGCTAATCTAGTTTCTTGCCAAAGAGATCCTATTTACATGTAGGATCAGTATGACAAATTTAGGATAACGCCATTTTCGACTGGCAGCAGGAAGGGCCAGGGGAGATATAGATCGCGGTGTTTAGGCTCATAAAATACAATCGGCCAGATTCTGGACTGGTCGAGGTAACGAGTGCTTACCATTATCTATCTTTACACAGTCATCGAATGCTCCAGTGATTGGAAGACTAGGCAGAAGAAGATAGACGAGAGTTGCCAGAAAACAACACAGCACGTCATGTTCCTTCATCGTGTCAAGAGACATTCAATTTCTTCCAGTAGAACTGCATTAAAGAAAACAATAATAATCTTACAGTTATTTTCAAATGGAGGAGGTCCAGTGTAATTCTGAATCTGAAGGAATCAACACACCTAGTGACTGCTATATCTAATAGATCCGCTTCATAATTTTATGCATACTTTTTAAACAAAAGTTTCTCTTGGCAACATGAAAAGCTAACCAGAGGCTTGCCCGACGTAGCAATAACCATTGTATGCAAAGTGGAGTCCATCCATAGAGATGCCATTATTCATAGCAGGGGAATAGAATGGCTGGCAACCAGAAGTTGAATTCCCCATAATCAGACTGTTATATTCTGTCTACCCATGGGCCATAACCGCACATTTCATTTCATTTTTTATTTGAATGAAATGATGATGAAACGCATACATTATCACACACACTTACAATTAAATATACACATCCGATTAGAGAGAACTGCTTCCAGACTCGCCAGGTTAATTTACAACGTACTTATACAGCAAGGAGCCATTCATTCGGGCTGCTGGCTGGTGCGGGCCGGTGACATCAGCAATAAACTTGACTCAACTTTCCCGTTTACAAATATATCCTCACCTTCAAGATTAATGTGATTCCAGCGAAATGATATTACAGTCACACTAAAATAATCACACGCGTGGTGATGCCAAACATTAACAACGTTAGATACTAGATGGTACCATGTAATTGTAATCTGACTTCATAAAATGGCATTCTACCGTTTTCCTTTTACAAATATATCTAAACACTCACTTTCACAGATACTGTGATTCCAGCGAAATGTTAGGAAGTACCGGGTATATACCATGTGATTGTAATCCGACTTCATAAAATGAAAGTCTACCGTTTTCCGTTTACAAATATATCTACTTCCCTAATGCCTCAGTCACACCGCTAAATCGACCCAAGACACACCAAATCGACAATACTGGCAACAACAAAATAATAATCCACGTTAATGCTATACCAAGGAGATTCGAGGCGAGCAGTCAAACCTGTCTATTGTGGCCACCCAAGGGAAACCGTAGGGGCGTTCACACCTACTGAAATAAGTGAGATTTAAAAATCGATGTTTGCATCGCGATTCAAAATCTTTTTATATTTGCACGTATGGACAGAATAATTTCACTAATCTTCGCGATTCGCATCGCGATCCAATTCGCAGTAAGTCTTGCGATTTTTCAGAATAATCGCGATAGTTTGCCGGGCGCTGACGTCGTCGAGATTCACGCATGCTCAGTTCGGACGTTCTTGCCGTCGAGCGAGAATTCTCCCTGTGTGTGAATGGTCGCCAAAAAAAAAAAATCAAACTTTGCATCGCGGTCCAATTCGCACTAAATTGACATGTGTGAACGGTCGCCCCCCAGAAAAAATCGATCTTTGCATCGCGATCCAAATCGCACTAATTGTTGTGTGTGAACGGACCTATATTGAAAGTGCATACGTATGCTTGATATAGCATGTCTATATATGAGATGTCTATATACTAACTCAATTTAGACTTTAATATGACAATTTCGAGAAACTGACCCCTGGGGGTTGTTTCACAAAGATCCTAAGTTGAACTTATCTTTAAGTTAGACTTAACAATTATGGAAAGCCGTTAGCATCTTTGAAAATATTTGTAAAAGTTATTTAAATAAGCATAAAATGTTGATTCAAATCGTTCATATTTTCTGTTATCAAGTGGATTCCATGTTCTTGATGTGGAAATTATGAAAAGTCTAAAATACTTGAATTTTTGCTTTTGAATAAATTGTATTTTAAGGCTACAAATGGCTCTCCATACTTTTAAAGTCCAACTTAGAGTTAAGTTCGATCTTTGTGAAACACCCCCTGGTCCCTTGTTGTGGTTTTGTCGTTATGACTGAGGTACATCTAAATCCCAATCGATGGCTTCAATTTATCACAACTCCGTCTCTGCGCTGATCAAATTATATAGTACCACCTTCCTCTCGCTTCTATAGCTCTTATTTCAACCAGGGAGGTGAGACTCTAAAATAATATCACTACTCTCTTCCGATTGAGGACTTGACCCCCACGCCTCAAGGTCAAGTTTATGTTCTATTGTGTTCCGGCTGCGGAACCCGAAGTTTTCGGAAGGAAACGACCCCAGCAGCAGGTAGCTTATGTAGAACACAAGGACATACATTATTATACCAGGCAGTGGTAGAGCCTCGATTATCTTGATACTGCAGTGTTGAATGTTTGCTTTATCTACAATTATTGGTAAGTATATTTGATTAATTTGTAATTATTAACCAAACGTAAGCTCAGCTGGCCTTCTTTTGACTCACCTTTAATACATCAAGCGGTCTATGTACATACTACACATTAAACTACAATATGAGTACCGATTATGGTCTAGTACTGTTATGATGATAATTGTACTGTCTTGTTTGCATTCTCCAGCATGCTTAATACACCAGTTCACATGAGAACATAATTTAAGATGGTTGCTCATTACAACCAATAGCTTTCCCGAGCTGGACCCGACTATGCAACAGAATGATGTAGTACGCATCGTGCATTTTAAATTATAGAAGTACAAACGCATCTTGTGTATATACTTTTTCGGGGGGAGGGTGGAGGGGATCCATAACTATATTTATAAACTGGTCAAATTTGGCGACGCCCTTTTTCTTTCTGTGGTCAGAGCAAAGCAGTTATGAGATCTAAAGCAGGAAATGGACCTTACCGTGATTAAGTATAATTTCTTCTGACTTTTCGAATTAACTTCGTGTTCATATAGTTACTTTGCATGCACATGGATATAGAAATAATATATTTTGTGATCGTTGTAGTAATTTCAAATTTTGCTCGTCTCGTTTCTGATGACTTTTCGAATTAATGTCATCTATACATAATTTTTTGTATTATCAAAGACTTACTACGAAATACTTTGAATGTCAACGGATATAGACGTTGGGGGTAAGCTCAGTGATGGATTATGCATTTATGATCGTTGTAGCGGCTTTAAATTGTGTTCGTTGATATTAGGCTTATGTTAATATTCGTGTATATAGCTCTCTCGACATTCTATTGGAAATAAGTATACGTGTAACTAGCAACCACAGTCATGGATTATATACTCCCCATCCACATCTGTCCAAACGTGACAAAGATGAGCTATCAGTGCATCTGTTTTCTATGCCCGACAAGCGTAATTATATGTATAAAAATATAACCATATTATGTATAATTATGTATAATGTCTTCCAGGCGGTGATTATTCAAGGCTATACCTGCATGTTTTGTAAATGTAATGGATTAATCAATCAATTCGATGCTTTGTTGGGACAAACATCTCGCTGCAGGGGGGATGTGCACACAATGGCAAGTCGTTATACAAATACCATGGTTGGGCAGACAGGGTGGCAGAGATATACGTGTATAAATGGTATAGTCTCTCGAGAGCTAGAAGGCTGTGAACTCTGTGTTAATATAGTGAGTTAGTGCCCTCTGCATGGCCCTCAGAAGATATTATCTTCCCGATTCCATATAGTTCTATAATTCTATTCAATCGGTGCCGATACTTTTGGTTATTCTAGGCCATGAAAGAAAGAAAATACCATTGTTAAACAGACAGAGTCACAACGATACGTGTCTTAAGGGTGGTATTATATTACATCGTCTGTTGAAAGTCAGAAGACTTTTAACTCTGCGTTAAAGTATAATGAGTTAATGCCCCTCTGCCTCTCACCGGAAAGTATCTTCCCACCTCCATATAACCCTACATACAATCTGCTTATACTCAGATACTTGCTCATTTCATTTTGTTCTATAAAGCTATAATTTATCATGAATTGTCAAAGGCTTCAATAAATCAATTTATGCTCTTTCTTCGGTAAACACGGTATATATACCTGTTTAGTAATTGTGCGCATGCTTCTTGAACGAAAGTTTCTCTTAAAAGCTTTACAGAGGCTTACCAGACATCGCAACAGCTAATGTTGCAAAGGGTATTCCATCTATAGATAAATCTGATATGCCATTACGCTTAGCATGTGAATTTGTAGTAACCAGGGGTTCTGGAGAGAAACAAAAATTATGTATGCATAGATCTATATTGAAACACATTAGTAAACAAATGTAGCTAGGCCTACATGTATTACATCATGCACATGCAATCATCAACTCTAATGAACGAGTACGTGTATATTGTTTTCGTAATCTTTCAGTCAGTACACCCAAAAGCTTGATTAAGGCAATGACCTAAAACATTATCTCGATGATCTCTATAGCCGTGTTAGATCCATGCTGATCAATGCCCGGCAGAATTGGAGTGCGTGCAAAGTCGATTCTATATTCACGGACATGCTATCATAATTGAATAAAAACAGGTGATATACAGCTGGTAGACAAATCATTATTTCCAGTGAGTTGTTGCTCTGTCGGGTAAACATCGCATCGGGTAAGTTTTATTGCCACAGATAACAGCACATGTATTTTAAAGTAAATGTATGTCTTTTGAATTCGAATACTAAATAATGTATTATATATACTTAATTTGTTTATTCGCTAGGCTAAGCATTAATCGTTCAGCCAGGAAGCTGTAATGAGCTTCCTTGTTCAGCGATGTGTTTAAAGTGTTATGTATGCCAGATATAATGTAGATACGCAATAATTGTTACCAATGGAGACTATACAGCTTGCCAGATGTTTACCCGACATAGCCCAAAGAGCTTATAAGTATGCACTGCACCCTGTATTATGGCTATTGAAATACAGTACTCATAGTCTGTCTCATACTAGGTGACAACAATACGTCGGGCTACTTCCAAAAGGACACTATAGCGCCATGTACTGTCGATGATTGTTTTGTCATATTTTAGCATAGTCAACATAGGGTCGAGATAGGCATCTAGGAGTGTGCATAAATTAAAATATTTTGTGAACTGATACAGAGCCACCACCACTACTATAATCATCTCATATATCTTTTTAATAGACATGTTTACTAATTTTATACGTACTTCTTGAAGGAAGGTGTCCCTTGACAACACAAAAGCTTGTCATATGCTTTCCAGACATAGCAACAGTAAATGTATGCAAAGTGGACTTCATCCGCAGAGATGCCATTATAATTGTACAGTAGGTGAATCAAATAGTTTGTAATACCATAATTATGCAGGGCTTCTTGATAGAAACATGCATAAAAAAACTGAAATACAAAATAGCAAACAGATCTATTATAGCTTGTCACAAGGGTCTTGAGATATGGCGTCTACGCCGTCTAGGAAAATGTGCATAAATTGGAATATTTTGTGAACTGATATATCGCCTAAGGCACCACTTCTTCAATCATCTCATCTCATACAGTTATCTTTTCAATTTCCTCGCTGTATTCTACTACAGGTCATTCGTGCACAATGCTTAGAATTTGACCCGGAGAGAAAAGAATAATCGTTCTTCATCGGATGGCGGTGGGGTCTGAAAAGGGGTTTGTTGAGCAACCTGGAAATCAAACATATATAATATATGAAGTGCCTTTGTATCCTTTGTTTACATCTCTCTCCCTCCCTCTCTTTCTCTCTCTCTCTCTGTCTCATTCCCCGTTCTTTCTCTCTCCTCCTCTCTCTCTCCCCCATCCTGTCTTCCTCTCTCTTTTTTTCTCTGCCTCTCTCTCTCTCTCGCTTTCTTTCTCCTTAAATCTCCTCTCTCCGCCTCCCCCTCTCTCTCCATCTCCCTCTCATGCACCCCTCTTTATCACCCCTCTTTCCCTCGGTCCCCCCACTCTCTTCCCCCTCTCTCCTTCACCTCTCTTTCTCTCTCTATATCTCGTCCCCTTTCTCTCTCTCTCCCTCTCTCCCCATTCTCTCTTTCTTTTTTTCTCCCCCCTCTCTATTTTTCTCTCCTTCTCCTCTCTCTAGCTCTGTCTCCCCCTCTCTCTCCATCTCCCTCCCTCTCTCCATCTCCCTCCCATGCACCCCTCTCTCTCTCACCCCCTCTCTCGATCTCCCTCGGTCTCTATTATAGCACCCACTCCTCGATCGCTCTTGAGAGAAAAGCCAAGCGTCGGGTCTGAAGTTCAAGTAGTTGTTTATGATGCCAGAGCCCAGAGTCAACGATCGAGAGGCCCGATGAGGCATACATCATCTAGAGGAGCTGGATATAACAACACATTCGGTCAATTTTATTGCTGCTGAAGCCGAGATGCATGGATATACTATATCCATATGCTACATGCCATCTTCAAAACATTCAGGTAATGCACTGTTTGATTAGTCGCTAGATTGAATGGCTTTGTCCTGTTATAGCATTCATTTACAAAAGCGTGTGATGGAATTGACAGCGTTTGTTGTTATATCGTTCGCCAGGTTTGTACAGGGTGTATTCGTGTGCGTTTTATGAACGTGACTATATTATCATACTTCATTTTAAGCAAGAAGAAGGGTACGTCCGACCGTACGTGTGCATGAGGCACGCTAAATTTGTTTAATGGCTCTTTCAATTTATAATGATTAATTTATTCTTCTGCACAATATTATTAATGAATGTATATATTTCTCAATTAAACTTCACGCATACAGCGTATTAGGGATGAAATCAGAATTGTGTGTGGGGATAAGCGGGTATGGGAGGATGTGTATAAGAGTAAGAGAGAAAAGGGGGAGAAAGAGAGAAAGAGAGAGAGAGAGAGAGAGAGAAAGAGAGAGAGAGAGAGAGAGAGAGAGAGAGAGAGAGAGAGGGGGTCGTCGGATTTTCATCAATATTGATTCAGCAAAGCCGCTGTAGAAAACGATCGCTTTTCTTTATTACCTTTATGTGTTTGATCTACAGCAGAATATATACATAGCCTAATGTATGTTTGTTTAGGAAACAAAGGCACTATAAATATAGGGATATCGACAGTCTACAGGAAAAGGGAGCGAGAGAGGGAGAGAGAGAGAGAGAGAGAGAGACCGAGACCGAGAGAGGTGCGGGGGAGAAAAGATGCACAGATCAGATGAATCTCAGAGAGAGAGAGAGAGAGGAGGGGGTGTTGATGAAGAAGAGGAATTAACAGATGAAAATATAATGATCACAGAGCAAGGGGGGGGGGCTTGTCATAGGACCTATATATGTGATGTTTTCATCAGCGACAATTATTGTTTAGTTGTACATGACATATCACCCACCCATCTCAACAAATTCGTTCTGATTGATCATGCAATATGTCAAACTTTATTATATCCTGCTATAAATCATTGGCTTGTATCCAAGTCCGTCTCTGATTCACTGTATTATTTCTTTTCTCTGCCTTTCTATTTCAATTTCAGTTTCGATTGTCTGCAATCTGCATATGCAGCTTCTGTCTCCCGAAGGCGATGGCCCGGTGAATACGTGATTGATATACTTGGCTACCCGGCCCTTGGAATCAATTCTGATGACAGCTTGAGAAGAAACGCGATATGTGTGAGCCATTTTGTGTGCTACATCCCTCGGGTCATTGGTGTGTAAAGTCTTCTTCCTTCAGTTAGTATCCGAACCATGCTATGCGATGCGGATTCTTGGTGTGTAAGCCTTCATCCTTCAAGTAATATATCTTGCGAATAATAATTCTTTGTGATGGGAAAAGGACCCTCATTTTGCGCTTCTACGAAACGCCCGAAATTGAACTTGGGTAATTTGGTATTGTTTTTTCTGATTTGAGTGCGACACTGCCTGTGACGTCATCATCACAATGGGGGAGATCCGATTGGTTTCATCTAAACTTTAGCACTCATATCTCCACACAACACAACCAGATAATTTACTCTGCAGCCGTCTACAAGAACATAACAAACATATAATTTCATTTGCGGAACAGATAAATACAAGACAGATGCAACGCCGCTGGCCATGTACTGTCTCCTCCACTGTGTCGATTTGTTTTAGTTAACTTATAACCACACACAGCGGGAAAGTAACTTGTTAGTATTTAGACAATAACATACGTGTATTATAAGCGCCATTAATTATGTACTATTTGAATCAGCTGAGAAACGCACGGAACTGAACTTTGGATTTGTTATTGTTTTCTGAATACGGAGGATGATCGACATGCACTCATGCAAAGTATATCAGTGTGGATGTGTTTGAAATCCATGGTATGTGAGGCGCCATGCAGCTCGCTTCATGGTCTAATAGAGCTAACTGAATTATCTCTGACATATACGCAAGACATTTATATAAATGTTCTGTTTGAGTAGAAGATGTATACAGACAGCGGGTGAAAGCCTAATTCGTCTTTAAGTTGAATTGACTCAAGGGCGAGTGAAATATTGAAACCATCTTCATTATATTTATGATTTCTGTTATCGGAGTAAACAAAAACTCGTGTACCTATTACTATTACATTTTGTTGATTGGTGAAGGTATATGTACATGGACGGTTAATTGGGGTCGAATGGAACGGACAAGTACCGGCCTGAGTGACCTATAAGGCCAATTTGGCTTAGCGGTGAATACCATATCAATTTTATAACCATCTTCCTGATATTGATGCCTTACATGGATCGGAGGTAACAACAAAAACACGGTTAATTAGGCCTATCATTGTTTGTTGATTAGTGAAGGTATATATCAAATATATCAGTCTGACGATTGTCCGACCACTCAGATAGCATCAATCAACTGTTAAAAAAAACAAATTACCTCAAGATAAATATGACTATTTTAAGAATATAGATGCAGGTCTTTAAACTGTTGTATTAAACTAACTATGGAGTGTGTGTCGGAGGCTACAGGACCGTCTGAGGTCGATCGCAAGATCATCGAAGATTTCTTCATGGAGCATTGTCGCAGTAGTCAGGCCCGACTTGGACGATTGGACGTCGATTGCTGGTCCGTCACTCGACGACTTGTCTCGTTTCTCTCGGAGATCGATGACCACGACACGTCACATCCTCCATGTCGTGTTCGTTGGATCATCCGGAAACCTATATCGGTGTTGCGGGAAACCAAAAGATCTCATCCCATCAAACGACGCATCGCTCATATCTTTCGCAGACGATTACCCGCAGACGACCATCACGTATCGCGAAATGAAAAGTCCCGCCAAAAACGACACAGCACTACGAACTGTTATCCGACATCACCGGTCTTCGAGAGCTCCAAAATCAGCCACTGGGTCGTCGAATGGAAGGGATACGTCGTTGACGCCACCGTCATGCAGTTCATCGAACTCGAGTCCGTATTAGACAGCGAGGGGACGGATAAATTAAGGAAGCGATGTTATAATGATGACGAGTTAATGACGTTTAAGAGTTGTTCTGACATCCATCCGCCATGGGTGCATGAGCTTGTCTCGCCTGGAGGCTGGCATAGAGATTACGCGCAGGGCGTGGCGTCCAGGCCGTACTTCTTCGGTAAGGAGAACGAACATCCGATCCGATGTCACGCTGAGGTGGTCAAAGTGGTCAAACATGATGGACTTAACAAAGATAGTTAAGCAGCGCCATAAAGATTTCAGATATGCGGCGATGTCATTAAAACGGGTATTAAAATAATAATTATCTTTCATGACTTTTGTTTTTATACTACGAGGCAGGTATTTGAGTTGTTTACTCAAAATAAAACATCTCTTCCTATGTTCACGACTTTCGTAATAATTATTCCCGATGAGTTCATAGTCTTCCATTTGCTGACTTATCAAGACGTTGAAAATCGCGCGATGCTGATTAATTATTATGGATTTCGCATAATGATGAAGTTAAATGCCGTAGGCCCATTATTGAATCAATATTATTTTCCATCTTCGCAATTTTTATATGACTGTATACCAAAGAACTACAAGGAAATATTCGAACGGCGTGGCGAAAACTCCGTCCAAATCATTATGAGATGTAATAGGCCGAGAAGGAAATACAAACACCCAGTAATATATATTTTTTAGCATAAGCTGCAATTTGTACATATTTCGATAATTTTCTTTCCTTGATAATTTTATACAGGTATAATTATGTCCATGAAATAGTAAGAGGGATGTAAGAAGAGGAATTTGTGTATTACACCTCATGTAACGATTTTGATTATGCAACATTCAGTTCTACAATCATAATAATTGTCCAATTCATCATACACTTATGTCTTGCTATGTATGTATTCAGATATTGGATATAATATTTATCCTCACCATGAAGACTGATTTTGTGTTTGTTCCTTGTAATTGTAATAATTTACAACTAACGTAGAAACTGTGAATATGGAAGGCATATACAAGGTCGGTGGATGGAAAGAGAGAGAGAGAGAGAGAGGAAGAGGAGGGGGGAGAGGGAGAGAGAGGGGAGAGAGAGAGAGGGGGAGAGAGAGAGAGAGAGAGAGAGAGAGAGGGAGAGAGAGAGAGAGAGAGAGAGAGAGAGAGGAGAAAGAGAGAGAGAGAGAGAGGCGGGGAAAGGGGGGGGGAGGGGAGGAAGGAGATATAAAGGGAAAGAGGTTTGGGGCGAAGAGATGAGCAATAGTGGGAGGAAGATGGAGAGAGAGACTGAAATAAAGATGAAATACAGCAAGATAAACTCCTAGAAAAATATAAAAAGAAGATTAAAGAGGAAACGAGGGGACACAAGAGAAAGACAGACAGAGAGAGAGAAAGAGAGAGAGAGAGAGGGGGGGTTAGGAGAGACAGAGGAAAGAAAAAAACAGAGCGAAATAATGATCGAGAGTCAGACACCAAGTAAAATCATAGACAAAATAAAGCAGAGAAAAGAAAGGCAGTCGGAGAGAGAGGGGGAGAGAGAGAGAGAGAGAGAGAGGTTGGGGGTTAGGAGAGACAGAGGAAAGAAAAACAGAGCGAAAGAATGATCGAGAGTCAGACACCAAGTAAAATCATAGACGACTTAAAGCAGAGAAAAGAAAGGCAGTCGGAGAGAGAAAGAGAGAGAGAGAGAGGGGGAAAGGGGGAGAGAATAAAAAACAGGGGGTATTTGGATAATATTCAGACTTGAAGTTAAGAAATAACAGAGGATGAGAGAAAATTGAAGAATTTTTCTCTGCTGTAAGTGACATTTAGATGAGGCATGCAGTGATATCCATGGTAACAGTAAGAAACTGATCAATTATTCATAGCCTACAGATTTGTGGACAATTCGTAGGCTAGCTGAGAGGACATCTGATGCTATAGAATTGACCAAGGCACACGTTCTGATGTATAAACGGTTGAAATTGAAGCTTTTTGTTCAAGAAGTGTTCATAAAATTAGAAAACGGGTGAAAGGAATGACTACAACAGTGCATGTCTGATGTTCAGTCATGGATTTTGGCTAATAAATAAACTGAAACTTGATCAGGATAAGACAGAATTCATGATTGCGGCATCTCCAAAGCACCATCAACAGATACAGCGTGTCCATCTTAAGATTGACGATCATACCATCGTTTCACCTCCGCCATCTGTTCACATATTAGTTGTTACCTTTGACAAGCATAATTTTTTTAAATGAATATGTCAGATCATGTTTCAAATGTATCCAAATCTGTTCATTTTCACTTATGTGACCTCAGTAGAATCAGGAAGTTCATAGATAAAGATTCTTCTCATGCAGTTGTAAGATCTCTTGTTTTGTCTCTTCTAGATTATTGTAATTAACTACTCCATGGTATATCTCTTAAAGATCTTAACTCCCTTCAACTCCTCCAAAATAAAGCAGCACGGCTCGTTCATTATAAACCAAAATGTGTCCATGTCTCCCCAATCATCACTGATCCTCACTGGCTTCGCGTTAATAATCATATCATACATAAGACCTTAACTCTCACTTAAAGGCGTGTCTCAATAATCAGGCCCCAGCATACTCCATTCGCACACATCCATGTATAATACACGATCAGCCATTAGTAAAACACTTACCATCCCTCCAACTAGTAAACAGAAATAAAAGGGGATAGGGCTTTTCCCGTTATTGCCCCCCCCCAAAAAAAGGGAACCCCGCCCCCCCCCCCTGCACTAAAGAATTGCCATACTCTCACAGCTTTCAAGAGGTGTCTGAAAACGCATCTTTTCTAATTTGTTGTGATATTCCTCTCTGTTTGTAATGAATGTAAGCTTCGTATGATAATGTTCTCTCTTTTTGTTTGTTTGTATTTCTTGTTTATGCGCCTTGTATCTAATGAAAAGGCGCTTTATAAATGTAATGTAATATTATATGAAATCATTTAAGGATACATCATGTAGGAGAAGAAGGAGCAACTATTACGTTAAAAGTCCCTCATGAGGTTTTCTCTGGCGGGAGTGGCCAGTAGTCAGTATTCGGAACAGTGTTTAAAACAAAAAAAAGGGGGTGCAGCCAGATTGTTTGAGCTAGCCATTGATTTTTTTTCTGTCCTTATTGCGTTAAAAGGGATGTTGATTGCATCGAAGTTTCCTCAAGTTTCAGTAAACATAAGGTTTTTCTGATACTGTTCTTGGAACAATCTTGAATGGGTGGATCAAGATTTGCCTGAAAAGTAGAGGGGCGTATCTCTCTCTCTCTCCTTCTCACTCTATTCTATTAGCCTCTGCCCAACACTCTCCCCTTAGTCTCTCTCTCCGACACCCCATTGCTCTCTCCATCCCTCTCACTCCAGTCTATTACATGTAGTTGGTTTTCCTCTCTCCTCTTTTAGTATCTCTCTCCCTCCCTCTCACTATAATCTATTAGTCTGTGTCTCATCCACCAGTCTCTCTCTCTCCGACACTCTTTTCCCTTTTTTTCTCTCTCTCTCTCCCCATCTCCTTTCTCTCCCGACCCCCTCTCTCTCTCATACACACATGCACACATATACTGTACATTACATTAAGCATAAACAGTGGAGTTACACAAAAAGTGTAAAATGCTGCAGTCTTTTCTGATGTTCACAATATTTATTATACAAAATTTACAAAAATATTAACAATGCATTCAGTCTCCTTACATGCATACAAGGATCAATATCTTTAGCTTTAGCTCCGGCAGCCGTTATCAGTGCACAGTGCATTTCAAGGAATAATCCTACCAGGTACCCATTTACCTCACCTGGGTTGAGTGTGGCAAATGTAGATAATGCAGAGATTAAGACAAGCCAGAAGGCATTTGATCAACTACCACTACATGTCAGTCTTCATATACATTATCCATACATGTACATGAGAATGATGATATCTGTAGATAATGGACAAATTCTTTCCTCTATATGACTGATAAATTATGTCCAATAATCCATATTTTCAATTAATCTTTATAGCAATCACCATGTTGAGGTAATGGTGTTTTCCGCATCAATTATCACAATTTTTATAGACATGATTTGGCAATATATGTTATGTAATTTCAAAAATATTATTCAACACCAAGTCTGATATGACCCTATAGAGTGGTCTTTGCCATTGGATGATCTTATGGGTGTCTGCACAGTAGCAGCCCGAGCCAAAAACATCAACATATCGGTGTTCCTGGTTCTTGCCACAAATGATGTTACTAGCAGTGCGAACAATTCAATGGTATTTTTCTTGTTCAGTTACTTCAGTATCTATATAGATACAGAATTTGCTATGAGCCTTGGATGTGGTCTTTGCCACTGGAAGGTCCGGTGGGTTTCTGAATCGTAGCAGCCTGAGCCAAAGACAGGAGCATGTTTGGGCTACCTCTTCCTCCAGCACTGGTCATTACTCATAAGTAGCATTATGAAAAGAATGAAGTGAACAGTCCATGTTATTAGTCCAGTATCTAAATGTTTTGTTGCTGATAGGAGCCTTGAGAGAGGTCTTCACTGGCCAATCTTAGAGACATCTGCATAGTCACAGCGTGAGCCAAAGATGTTAGCATATTGGTACTACTGGTTCTTCCAGCACTGTTGCTTGCAGGTAAGGAAAGGTTGTTGCTACCACCATAAACACGGTTATTTGAATGGTACATGTACATGTTACAATTGCTCAGTTGTGTCAGTTCAGGATCTAAATAACTAATAAGTTTCATAGCTACTATGTGCCTTGAGTGTGGACTTCGTCGCTGGACGATCTAATGGGCATCTGCATCGTAGCAGCCTGGGCCAAAGACATGGTAGCATGCCTAATGGCATATTAGTACTACTACTCCATAACGCATCGGTTGTTGCTAGCAGCATTAAAAAAGTGAATGGCACATTCTTGCCCAGTTCGTCATTTACATGTCTGTACAGTGTCAACTCTGCTATGATCCTTGAGTGTGGTCTTCGCCACTGGACGATCTAATGGGTGTCTGCATTGTAGCCGCCTGAGCCAAAGACATCAACATATTGGTGCTACTAGTTCCTCCAGCACTGGCTGTTGCAGGAGGTGACTTCCTCTCGGCCTTGACTGTCCCTGTGGGTGACATGACAATAGTCTGGCTGGAGGAGAGTGAGGATGCGAGAGAAGATGCGAGAGAAGGTGCGAGAGAAGAGCTGAGAGTCTTGGAGAAAGTCTTGGGGTTTAGCTTGAAGACACTGGATGTAGGTGTGGAGGGACCACTCAGAACTGGACTCTGTAGGATGTCAACAAAAATGTTAAAACTTTGTTAATTCCTTAGAACATTATTTCACTAATACATGCAGAATGCAAAAATAGCTGTAGATCTCTTTGAGTTCAGGCAACAAAATATTAAAAATTTGGTTGCACATCATTGGTTGCACAACAGTGTAACTATTTTAGTTACTATTTTAGTTAGATAATTTTGAATCCTCGTATCTGAGGGAAGCATTCTTTTAAGAAAGTTCCAGCCTAGACAGGTGAAATCCTGCATCCAGATTGACAAGATGTCACACCTAGCAAGTACAGGGTCATTCTAAGCTCTAGATCAGATGACTAGTATTAATGCATTAGCATTTTTCCCCTTTTCCTGAACAAAAATTGGTCTTGCCAACATGACAGCTCGGCCAGGGCATAGCAACAAATCATATATGCAAGCAGAATTCCGTTCTGAGGTTTAGCATCACACACAACAGATCAATCAGATATCTGTGAAGGCGCCATGCAGAAATTTAAAGACATGAGCATATGGATGTATTTGGTACTCCAACACATGCTCCAGCGACAATTCCTCCAGGATTTATTTCGTCATATATATAGGGTTCAGGTTAGGGTTCACACTGGTTTTATCGAAGATTCAGGGTTAAAAGGATGTTAGGTCAAGACTTCAAGTTAGAAATCTGGTCAGCCTGGGTGATTGACCTTAGAGCAATTGTTGCTATACAACTGTACATTCACACTTACAGTTTGTGCTGAGCTCCTTCCTGACCCAGTGGCAGAGACCAAGACAATCTTGGTTTGGCTAGACGGTGTGGCTACTGAGCCTGTGCCCGATGAGGAGAAGGTTCGCTGTAGACCGGATCCAGTGGGGGAGTACAGGGAGGGAGTCTTGGGGCTAAAGCTGGAGGAGGAGAGGGACCTACCAGAGGTGATGATGGTGGAAGGTCGCCCCTGTCAGACAAAGAGAGAGATGAAAGTCAAAGCCAAATATAACATCTGTATACATACAGTACATATTAACCCATTGCCTACTGGAACCGGATGTTCCCTGTATTAAGCCTATGGGGATTAGAGAATTCAACAAGTTGACAGTCATCTACTTAAAGGTTAATCAGGATATTAAGGCAACCCCACAACGAGGAAAAACAATGATGATGATGCAGGTAATGTGCGGCTCAGTGTGCTGTATGCATCATCAATATCCTTGCTTGCCACAAAATTATGTGAATCGCGTCCACACTTTAAACGCATCAAGGCGGGTGGATCAAGCGTGCTGCATGGAGTTTGCATAGTCTTGCACACAGCTTGCATAGCTGGGTGTGATGGAAAAACTTGAAGCATAAACATGTGAATTGAAAACAGGATTGCCATTGGCTACATTCTTGTACCCATCTTGTTTGGGGTCACTGACCTGAGGAATTGTGATCAAAGGTCTCGATGTCAAAGTAGAGCTGCACTGTGTTGTAGCTGTGCTGGGTTGAAATCGCAACTTGGTGACGTGGGAGAAGAGGAAAGGACCCAGATAACCAAACTCTTCCTCGTATTCATGAAGGACATCGGGTGTGCTTCTCACTCCCTTCAAGTATGGTGCGCAGTGTTTCTGCAGAATTATAAGAATTCAGGATATCATGATGTTAACACAAGCATGAAGCTCAAACTGGTTTGTACATTTTAATGAAATTGCAAATCAAAACATCATGAAAAGTCCGCAGTAAAAGCTCTAGAACATTTCTAGAAAGAAACAAACTTGAAAAAAATTCTCTACGTGCCCTAAGTTTCACAGACTATTATAATACAAAAGAATATCAAAGTTCGAGTTCTTTCAGATATGACGCGGTAAACCGCCAGACAAAAAACGCCATTTTTTCTCATGTGAATGAGTGGCAACTGCGCGCAAGAAAGGTCCTACGGTATTCTCTCAGCTCTGTGATATAAGAAACAGAAATGTGAAGTGTATTATACTTACGTCATTGTAAAAAAAGAAAGTATAACAAATAGGAAAAAAAACTAGATGGAACTTCAACTGCGCGCAGTCGAAAATGATGCCTCCGCCATAGAGCAATTTTACAAACCAAAATGGAAGCAATTATTAAAAGTCAAGTTTGATTGTAATCCATCTGTTGGTTCTGATAACGCGATCACAAGCTATTTTGAGATACATAATGAGCCCTGTGACCTTTGACCTCGTGACCCCCAAATCTAATCAGTTCATTGACTCTGCAAGATACATACATGACCCAAGTTTTGCGGTAATCCATCAATCGGTTCTTGAGATAACGTGATCACAAGCTATTTTGCATACATAATGAGCCCTGTGACCTTAGACCTTTGACCTCGTGACCCCAAAATCTAATCAGTTCATTGACTCTGCAAGATACATACATGGCCCGAGTTTGGCGGTAATCCATCAATCATTTCTTGAGATAAAAATCACGATTTACCCCCTCCTATCTGAGCAAGGCTTTAGTAGAATGTCTATTACTTCTTTCTCTAGATGCGATATCAATATTGTTGGACAAACTCGCCTGTACAAGTTGCTTGAGATGATCAGCGGCTATCTTATCAGGGTTGTTGATGATCAGACTCTCTGCCATGATCCTTAGACGTTCTCCTAACATCCTCACTTTAGGAATCACCAATGTCTTCATCACCTGCATAAATAGACAATATAGAGATTGAGATGATGTTGATGACGATGATGTTGATGATGATGATAGTGATGATGATCCTGATGACAATGACAAAAACAACATCAAAAGCAACAACAAAGATGACTATAAATAGTACTTAGATTTATAAACTGCTCAATTAATATCTACTCTTATTCTTATACTTCTTGATTTGATCTTTTAGACATATACAACAAATTCAAATCTATGAAAGGTTTCAATTTAATTTTTGTAACCACCAGTCTGAGAAGACTACTTTACCTCTGGACCCAGCTCAGCTAGACCAACCAATGCCCCATAGATAGTGGCAAGAGGGGCTTTATCTTTGGACACAGATTCATCAAACGTCTTGGAGATCCTTGCCTGCATGTTGTTTGTTGTTGTGCTGAACTTTCTACAAAAGCAAAAATATATGCAGCTTAGAGTTAGTACACAATACATACACGTACTTTATATCTTGATCAGCAGCTTAAAGCTTACTCTTTCAAAATGCATGTTCTGAAATTAGTCCAATTCGTATGGATGTTGACAATGGTATGGAAGTACATTAAAAATCATGACATCTATCATTCTGCAGTTATTTGTACCACTATTAGAATACATTCCCTACTTCTCTGAATGAAAAATGGTCATTAATCTTTCTATTTATTTTGGTACTTATCATCGATCATTTTTCATAATCTTGCAGGGATGTCTCTTCCTTAATACAAATCTTGGCAAAATTAATTAACATTGCAACTACTTTCAAAGACTATACTAATAACCCTTTCTCTAACCTAAAAATCAAATGCAGATGTAGCCCTTATCCTATATCTTTGACAAATAAAGCCCCAAGCAAATGTCAGGTCACCATCGCTTACTTGCACATACTGGCCATAAGCCTTGCTGCAACATCTTTCAACCTTCCAAAAAAAAAGGCAGCCATAACCCCACCCTATATCTTTGACAAAATTGTTGCTTACCTGCATATACTGGCCATAAGCCTTGCTGCAAACTTTCTTAATGTAATCCTAATCCTAGGCCTAACCTATTATCCAGTTGCAACCGTAACCTCAACCTATATCTTTGATGAAATAAAACCCAGATTAAATAACAGGTCACCATTGCTATAAGCCTTGCTGTAATGTTTCCTAATGTTATCCTAATCCTAATCTATTACCTAATTTTAACCTCAACCTCAACCCTATATCTTTGACTAAATAAAGCTTGGACCAAATGTCAGGTCACCATTGCTTAACTGCACATACTGGCCATAATCCTTGCTGCAATGTTTCTTAACACAACCCTAATCCTAATCTATTACCTAAGTTTAACCTCAACCTCAACCCTATATCTTTGACTAAATAGAGCTTGGAGCAAATGCTAGATCACTGTTGCTTACCTGCACATAATGGTCATAAACCCTGCTGCAATGTTTCTTAATGTAATCCTAATCCTAGGCTGAACCCATTATCCAGTTGTAACCGTCACCTCAACCCTATATCTTTGACAAAATAAAGCTTGGAGCAAATGCTAGATCACTGTTGCTTACCTGCACATACTGGCCATAAGCCTAGCTGCAAAGTCCCTCAGAGCCCAATGATTATCAGCATCTGGTCTAAGGCTCAGCTGTCTGCTTACTACACATGTCATCACGGCTGGTATCAGCTCATGAAGCTGTTCAAAGGAGAATAACAGAATGCTAATAATCCATGATTAATGATTGTTAATGAGTTGATGTATGCACTCATGTTAAATCAAAGCATTGAAATAATTGAGACTTGTCAAGTAACTTTTCCTCTCAATGTGACTTCATTAACTGCAGTGCACTTCACAAAATAATATACACAATGTACTTATCATTTATAAAATGGACCTTTCCTTGTGGAAAGCAGTTTTGTAACTGACAATGCAACTCTGTATGAATAAAATGACAAACAAATATAATAAAGAAAGAAAGAAAAGAAAGTCTACATGACTGTAAAAGAAGATATTACTGTACAGTGGAACCTCATTATAAAGAGCTCTGATATAATGAGGTATCTGTTATAACAAGGTGATTTTGCTGGTCCCAGCTCTTTGTATTCTTTTGTTTTTTTACCCTGATATAACAAGATTCCTGAAATAACAAGTTAATTTCCTTGTTATAACGAGTTTCCAATGTTTTTTATAACAGGCTCTGTTTATTGGTGCATCTGAGTCTCATCAGTTTATGTTAGACCCAGTTTACCAAAAAAAATCTCTTATGACTCAGGCAACATGTACTTCTGGGAATATAATTGCCAACTACAATTCAAACCACTTACATATTTTTCAAGGTATAGCGTAACGTTGTCCATGAGCGCTTTGACCATACGCATGAGATAGATGAGGATAGCCAAGTTGTTCTGGACGACGTTGACCTTTACCCCTTCCGCTATGAACATGCTGAATCTTGGTACCACCTGATACAGACCAGGGTCACTTGCTAGACTGTGAAGTGCTTCCTGTAAGGTCATTGAATCCATCACATTGTTTAATTTGACTACTTGCATGTTTACACAGAAACTACATCAAATCAAGGGTTAGACAGACGCTTATTAACTTGGGAGTAAATGGAGGTTCCTCATATACCGGTATGTCAAAATAGAAATTGCGAGTTTTGTAAGCTTTTTCAAGTCAGGACGTAAATTACATAATAAGTGAGTTGATTGATTAACTAAATAACCATCTGTTAGGTTATGATGACTCAGTATAGTAGAGATATTTTAGAATGATTCAGGAGTTAGACTTACAGCTCTCTTTGTTTCTGAGGATCCAACGCAAGCTTCAGTGATCTCCTTGTAGTACAGCTGCTGCTCCTGTGAGATGAATGAGAGACAGAGAGACAGAGGGGGAGAGATAAAGAAAGGGAGGGGAGAGAGAGTCAGAGAGGGGAGAGAGGGGGTAGAGAGCGAGAAAGGGGGAGAGAGCGAGAAAGAGGGAGAGCGAGAAAAAGAGAGAGAGAGAGAGAGAGAGAGGGAGTGAGAGAGAGATAGAGAAAGGGAGAGAGGAAGAGAGAGAGAATGACAGAGAGAAAGAGAGAGAAAGACAGAGGGGGGAGACACACAGAAAGAAAGAGAGAGTGAGGAAAATCAGCAAAAAATAGACAAGATGCAAAACAACGTCAAAATTTGTTATGAAGTCCAAGATTCTCAGATCTGTAAAAAGTTTTAAGCAAACCACTTGGAGTGTACCAAACTGTCAGTACACAATACCACAAAAATCCTATCTAAAAATGTAACCCATCATGGCAAACAGACATTGAGATAAAGTATAAGAAGAGAAGGGATACTTTTTTAACTACACTAACCAGAAATATTTGACTGAATCTTTCTAACAAATCTTTCAGCTAAGATATAAATGCAATGTATATGATCCAAATAAAACAGCAAATATAATTTTTCAAGAAGGTACATACCACAGAGAGCTCATGGACGAGTACACCCTTGAGTTTGACAGGATCGGATGTAAGGCCTTTAGCCTTGGCGAGTAAAGTAGCTGCAGTCTTGCCCATATCACCCTTACCAGACTTCTTCTCTGCCTTAGCGGAAGGCTTCTTGGTGCGCAGAGCATCTTGGGATTCCACCTTTTGGGTGTGAGTGTCCACTGGATGGACAAAAGGAAAGAAAGATGGAGGCAATTTAGAGATAGGCAGACAAACCTTATGATTCAATTGTTGTATCTCTCTCTCTCTCTCTCTGTCTGTGTGTGTCTGTCTCTTTCTCCTCCTTTCTCTTTCTTTTTCTCATTTTTGTCTCTATTTATTTGCTTGGAGGGAATACACCCTTTCACAGTTAAAGCCGCAATCTTTTTTTTTTTTTTTTTTTGGGGGTAAACAAGTTGTTTACTTGCATTTTAAAATGGCACCCATGTCGGTGCATGCGCACTCTTGTAACTGTGAAAGGGTGTATTGTGTTGTCATGTATTCCAGCCTCCTATATTTATATATATACCGTGCGAGTCAAAAAAAAGTTTACACCTAGAAAATTGCTAAGTACTTTAAATATCATCTATGAACAGTAAATTATTATACATCTTATGAAAGATTGTTTTATCCCAAATCATTTGGTATCATTTTTGTGTGGTATGTGTTCACGCTTGGATGAACAGGAGGCATTGCTTGCGAGAGTGCAAAAATCGACTTGCGCCAAAGTTGCTTATCTGATGTTTAAATAAAATAACTGGGATTTGGGTATTAAATTGGTTTTTGCAGATCCAAATAACATCCCTAACAAAATTAATCATGCCACACATATCAAATATCGAATATCAAATATTAATGAACATTTGTGCACGTGTGTGTGCGTGTGTGACTTTGCTTCTGCAAAAATCATACGCAATGCATTTCATTTGATACTTTCAATTCATTCTCTCACTCCGCTAATCCCAACATAATACATGCTGTAGGCATCATTTTGGCGCAAGTTGATTTTTGCACTCTCGCAAACAATGCCTCCTGTTCATCCAAGCGTGAACACATACCACATAAAAATGATACCAAATGATTTGGAATAAAACACTCTTTCATAAGTTGTATAATAATTTACTGTTCATAGATGATATTTAAAGTAATTAGCAATTTTCTAGGTGTAAACTTTTTTTTGACTCACACAGTATATGAATGCATTCATGATGTGACTAAGATTTTTTCTTGTTACCATCTCCTGAAAGCCGGAAAGGTGTAAAACTCATTTACTCTCAGTGTTAATGCCCTTCTGGGTCTCAGCACACAATACCATGTTTTGCATATGTTTCTATTGCATGTAACACCAATGGAAAACAAATGTCTGTATCATATATGGACAATAAAACTTAAAATCTTGAATATGAAAGGAATAGAAATACATGTAAAAGAGATGGAAATATCCATATAGCACCAAGTGCTAAACAATCGTTGGCGTTATTTCTAACCGACAAATCCATCATACATATTACTACCAGGTATATGGATTCTTCGGTTCAAAATAACGCTCACAAAATGTAACTATTATGAATGATTATCAGAAACATTTAGGAGTGATTCTTCACCTGGTGGTGGATTCTCTGGAATGGCAGGTTGTGTTCCTTCAATGCTTAACCAATGAGCTGGAAGGATGAGAAAATATTGATAACAAATTTAAAATATGTCTGCACAAGATCTATTTCCTTCAAGCATTATCGTCTGGAAAATGGATTACTTTTGATTGATACATCATAATACATGTGTATAACTATGACATTGAGTAGAAGAAGTTTAAAATAATTTCAAATTGTCCTAAACCTTAGTTTAAAGTGTCACAAGATTAGTGCTGTGACCGTGTACATGCACGAACCACCACTACACATGTAGAAAATTCACTACAATGATAAACGAAGAATAAAAAAATCACCTGTTTTTCAGCATTATAAATTACTTAAGTCAATATTTCACAAAAAAATCCATCATCAGAACAAATTAGACTCTGAATGGCACCTTGAAAATGTTTTTTGTTTTTTATTTTGCTTACAAGTCAGTGATGTCTGAATCCCCCAGAAGAGAATCCTCGATTGACCACTGATTTCGAGAATAGGTGAACAGTATTTACCTTTGAGACTAACATCAAGAGGGATCTTAGGCATGGAGGAATTGATGATGTCCGAGAGATCTAATTCTTTCTCCTCCACAAAGTGCAGCTCTCTTCCTCCTCCACTAGCAAAGCGGAATGGAATGTGCTCTTCGGTGCTAAAACCGTACAATGACTGTTGAATAATAACACATTTCATTAAAAATGCAGATTGCAAAGAAGATGTGAGGTAAAATAAACTAGAAAAGTCAACGCAAAGTGTAGCATCCCCTCGCAGGGTACAAATAGCCGATATATGTCAGAACAAGTTACCTCCATTAGACTATACTATTATATTACTAGGCAAGGAAGTTAACCACATTTTCACATATATAATTAGGTGTTTTGCATATTTAATGAGCTATGACCTTTCACCTTTGACCTACATACTCTGAAATCGAACTTAGGCTGTGTTTTGATACCATATACCTTCATATCAAATTTGATTAAAATCTGAAAAACATTACTAAAGTTATCGATCAGAAACCAGATTCGCATATTCAATGAGCTATGACCTTTGACCTACATACTCCCAAATCGAACTTCGGCTGTGTTTTTATACCATGTTTCTTTATATCAAATTTTATTAAAATCCGTCAAACATTACTTAAGTTATCGATCAGAAACCAGATGTGTATTTTTTCGCATATTTAATGAGCTATGACCTTTGACCTTTGACCTACATACTCCGAAATCGAACTTAGCCTGTATTTTGATACCATGTATCTTCATATCAAATTTTATGAAAATCCGTCAAACATTACTGAAGTTATCGATCAGAAACCAAATTTGTTACGGACGGAAGGAAGGACGGACGGACGGAAGGACCGAAGAACGGACGGCGGCATTTCTATATCCCCTCCAACTTCGTCGGCGAGGGGATAATAAATCATTGAGTGAATATGAGAAGACAGAGGACACATCTATTTATCTGTCTTCTACACACTGTTAAAGTAGGAAAACTAAATATTTAAGTTAAAGAGTGAACTTAGATAGATATGACCAAGAAAAAGAAGAAAAAAAATCAATATAATTCCTTTTATATTTGGTGAAAAGATTGTATTTCAAGATGTCACTAAAACAATAAAGAAAAAAAAAAACACCCACAAAACCAAAAACAACAAGAACAAAACCCCCAGGTGCCATAGCACTTATAAAATGAGATCCAACTAAAATCATATATTATGCATATACATAACAAACGTAGCTGCTTAAGATTAAACTTTGATATCTGCTGCACGCTGAATCTGTATATTTTCATTCTCATGCCATTCATGCAGTCGATCCATCTGAGAGTTAAAACAAAAGTCCCTTTTTAGAAATTTATCATCGTAAAGCTTCCCAACAATGCATTGGGGAATTCCCTTACCTCTATGTTTTGAACTCTCAGGGTATGATCAAAATCCGCAGTAGACAGCTTGACTCTCTTGGCATGCTTCATGAATTTTGCTGCTTCCTGCAATTAAACAAATTTAAAGACAGTTTCATTAAAGTCATTTACTGTATACAGATATGTAAACAAACATCATTAAAACAGTTGGGGCAATTTATAGGAAAAAATATAGGTCAAGTTAGAGACTATTTAGCGTCACAATAGGGAAATGTATACGGTACTGTACTTTTTGAGAGCTATTCAACTGAAGTCTATTAATTTATTTCTAATCTTTTGTCAGGGTAGCCCATTCACCAATGAGTTGTGGTCTTCCATGGGGCCCTGAATAATTATGAACATATTTACATCAAAAAGCATAATGATAATACAGAACAGTTAAAATAAAATTCCATAAATAAATAGTGCGATTGTGTGCTGCAAGGTGCTTCAATGCTCCATATATACTCTTCATGTTTGAAACTGTGTAGTGTGGATAGCTTGAGATTAATCAACTAAAATTAGAAAAGTATGTTATTGATAGATTTTTGTTTTCCTTATGGGGGTGCTTGCAATAGGTAACTTGCCGTTTGGTCTACAACCAGTTCATCTAATACCCAATTGGTCTATTCCCATATGGTCTACAGCCAGCCCAGTGTGTGTGTATTGGGTTTTTACAGACGTGTATCAATCAGATATGATTATTTACGTCTGGGGACCGACCTTTAACGTCACCATCCGAAAGACGCGATTCAGTTTCGAACCTGCGTCCTGGGCTGAATCAGTTTGTAACTTCCACTGTTAGCTGGATTACAGGCGCACGCCACAACGCCTATCTACTATCCACATGGTCTAATAGTCATTTGGTCTGATTTCCATATGGTCTAATCTCCAATTAGTGTACTACCGATTTAGTCTATTGTTCATTTAGTCTAATTCTCAGTTTGTCTAATGCTCATTTCGTCTACCATCCATGAGGTCTAATAATCAATTGATGATGACGATTATTATTTATGATTAAATGATTGTTAGACCACATGGATAGTAGGCAATATGAGCATTAGACAAACTGGGGATTAGACAGACTGGGAAAATAGACTTAATGAGCATGAAATAACAACAAATTTGAAGAATGAGATGAGAATTCCTACCTGGACCATCATCTTCAGTCTGAAAGTGACATCATCAGCAAGCAGAGTCCCGCCTCCTCGTTTAGAGAGGACACGCCCACACACTCGCCAATCACTTTAATGGACTCCTGGGTCAAGCAACCCTTGACCTCTCTCTCCTTTTCAGCCATAATCACGGTAGATATCTATAAATCTGGAGAAGAAGATATTGAGGGGAACGTGGTAAAGAAATAAACAAGGACTGCAGAATATGGAAATAGTTCCTTAAATAACAGTCTTCCTAGAAAAAAAGAAAAGAAAAAAAATGAAGCTCTATCGACAGGTACAGTTGTACACCTTCCCACCTTATTTATGTACAATGTAACATTGCAGTGTACGATAAAGGCTGGTTTTGCGTTGCCAGTTTGATGTTGACTTTACAAAAATAGCGATAAGTTTAGTGTAAAAAGGCATGTGGAGTGTCGCTGAATTCAGTGACACACTGCGTGCCTTTTTACACTAAATTAATGATATTTTACACTAAACTAATGCAAGATTCCAGCTAGGATCAACATCACGAACCCCCGTCAGAGATCAATGTTTTTTTGTAATGTAAATTGTGTGTCAGTTTGTACGTGATTGGGATTCACGTGTTAGATTTATAAGCAAAGCTCTGGCTGCCATTCATGTAAAGAAACACTGATTTTGGGGGTTATTAGTTCACCGATTTCAAAGTGAGCTGCATGACTAAAAAAAATTCCTTGAGCGAACGCCAAAAATGAAATAGGGGTCTAGAAAAAAAGAAAAATAAGAAATAAAATCCATAATTATCCTTTATGCCTCCATGCAATGACAATACAAGTGTTTGATAGAAATAACCATCTGGTATCGGTCATTCTATAATAAAACTGACATTTGTCAACATTCCCCATACACGGACGGTAACCCTTACGGCTCGCACAACGGGGGGAGATTGAGTCGATTTGGTACCACTTTTGGTACCAAGACTTTCTCCCCCCTTTTTCTTTATTTAGATCTAATTGTCTGATCCATAAATCAGACATAAGAAAGTATGTATATTTCTTACTACTGGTAATGTAATTTATATAAAATTCTTAAAATTTTAATTAAGTAATTGCAATAGCGAAATGTACGGGCTTACTTTATACGATTATCCAATTTTTGTTTCAGAACCGGTGATTCATGTATTCGAACTGTAATCTATGACATGACCCGGCCAATATATTTCCGGGTCAATGAACCAAAACAAAGCCAATTGCCAATCAGATCAAGCGTTTGATATTGGATTTATGAATATTCAAATATCATCGGGTCAAGCCGGAATATTCATTAATTCAAATCAAGATAGCTGCACAACAAATCATGTTGACGACAAGTCTTTCTCGGATTAAACATTAATTTAGGATCTTGTAAATAGGCAAGCTATTGTAAGTCAAAGTACATATTTCCGTTTTAATTTCTTTCAAAAATAATATGTACTGTAATTTTGCAGCTAAAGTGGATATGTGAAGACGTAAAAAGTGGAAAAAACTTGTTGCATATCTCATTCATCTCGGTCCAGCCGAACCGAACCATTCCTTCCACACAGTACCCCATACATGTATATACAACGTACTTCAGTCTATGTATAGAAGGGGTCAGAGGAGCCAGATGTAATCACAGTGGAACAACCGTCGATATCACATCCACAGGGTAACTCGCCCAGTATTCGGTCACTTAAAGGGACTTGGTAACATTGTTCAGATGAGAGGAAATGGTGCCAAGGTAGTGACTTCAATGCTAAATTTAAGATAATCTGAAAGTTTGAGTGAAACAGACCATTATTAACGATAAAAATTGGGAAAAACTGATCTGATCGAATCCTTAATTCTCCTATGTAACTATATTACTACAATTTAATTACATTTTAGGTGAATGTAAATCGTATCAAAGCTATGAATTGGCTCTATATATCATTCCACACATTTAAGCGTTGAAAGATTTTTAAAATCCTGTCTTATGTCTTATTTTCATGGAAAAAACAGTTGGGAAAAAATTTAAAAATGGTTGGGAGAATTTACTGTTACAAGGTGTTGACCAGTGACGCCTTCAAAGAAAACCATAAATATCTTTGCAATTTGAGAATTTTTCAGGATTTTTTGCATGCTAGAGGGTTAGTAGCCTACTGTAGAAGGAATATAATAAGTAACATGTCATACAAAAATTACGCAGTTTTTTCATCAACCCTCAACAATGTTACGGAGTCACTTTAAGGGGATATCACTCATATTTTGAATACAGTAAGTACCTCCTTTATTTGGCAATTTACCCATCAAAAGAAAAGAAAATTGGTCCTCTAACAGGCTTTTAAAGTCACTTAAAATATAGAATGATGCTCAGCAAAATATTTCTGAGAGAAGAATTAAGGAGCAGTTTTCTGCCCAGTATTCGGTCGCGCCGCCTAGAATTCGGTCACGCCATAATGCGTGGTATGGTATCTCCGGTGTCAAGGAGCGAAGCGTCTTTGCACACAACTTTCACACAATTGCGCGTCATGCGCGATAAAGCACTCAATGTCAGTGCATTGACCTAATACTGGACGAGTACCACCGCATGGCAAGGGTATTGTATAAATACCTCTTGCACGTCGGTAGGTGCGTCATTTGCAAAGTCGCTGCGATGGAGCGAACATGTAAGAGTAGGGTGTCTGAACGATTTTTCAATTTTCCCTTTTGGATTGTTTTTCACCATTATGGTTGGATAATTGAAAAAATCATTCACTCAGAATAATACATTTCAAATTTCAAGACTCACCGATGTTTCTATCAAAAGATACACCCCTTTCAAATAAAAGAAATATTCATGGTATTTTTCTCAGAATCGACGAAAAAGATGTACACGCAGAGTTATGTTGTTTTGCTAAAGCGTACGCGTGTTGCTTAACTGCATGCGCAACTCAACGTGATCGGCAATCCATTGTCCTCAATGGGCATCCACTTCCAGGTCTGTACACACGCGGTCTGATGCATATTCATGTGGAGATTTTACGCGCTATCACCATGGGTTCGGCCGGCGCGGAGCTCACGCCTCCCTACTTAGCTGATCCGAAAAATGTGGGGAAGGGTATTTTCAAACTGTAATTGTTTGTGATCCCTGGGCGCTAGCAAAAAAATAAGCGCATAGATATATTCCTTAGGACTGGGACTACTTATCGATCTGGGCGTCATATCTCAAAAGTGGCAAACCTCTGAGTTAGCCAGGGCACAATGTTTAAATCGCTGTTTTGACCAAGATATTTTTAGAATTCCGAGATGACGCCTCTTTGGAGATATGGGGATTCACCTGCTCTTTCATATGACACCTCATTTATTGAGTATCACCTTTAGGATCACAAAGAATAAAGGTTTGAATTTCAATTAAAAAAAAAAAACTTTGACCAATTTTGCATGATCGCGCAATGCACATAGACCGCATAGGTATGCGTGCAATCTCTATGGGAAGAATTTTAGCACACAACATCGGGTGCGCGATCAGAGTCAGACACCCTAGGAAGACTCTAAGAGCTACTCTTCACACACGTACTAAATTGATTGCACTAGCTTCTACTTCTAGATATGGCTGTGCATGTTAACTCACGTGCTAACAGAACCCGGAAGTAAGTGCAGAACCAATTTCGAGTTAAGTTAGACTTAGAGATCTTTACGGGGCCCGTAATATTTATAAATTAACGACGGTGGGTTGCGCGCGCACCCCACCGTCGGTACGGTATGCAATTGCAATCGTATTGTGCAGCACAGTTTGCCATGAATCTCGTGGGAAAGTGTATAGAATATAAGTCTTCATTTTTAGGAAAAATACTCCCCAAAAAAGGCAAAAGATAAGAAAATTGACACGAAACATAACGACTTTTAAATCATCAGCATCAGCATCAGCATCAGTGTACGGAAGAAGAGGTATTCCTGTTGGATCTTCCGGTCGCTTCGTCGAATGGTGCTTGGTTTTGACCTGAACTGTTATTATATATTGCTTGCATGGTGGGTGGACGCACGGATTGATTTTATGGAAGCATTTGGTGTTGGGAGGACCAGTGCTTATCCAGATAAGTTTTGAAGGAGTTTAGTGATGGTGCGGAGATGACAAATGAAGGGAGGCTGTTCCAGGATTCTACTACTTTCTGACTGAAGCTGTTTCTTCTTAGGGCTGTGTTGCTTCTTTGCTTATACAGCTTCTGGTGGTGTCCTCTTGTAGCTTCATGAGGTGCAGATGTGAAGAAGGCTGTGGGATCGGAGTTTACGAGGCCATTCATCAACTTGTAGACCTCTATCATATCTCCTCTTATCCTTTGGTATTGCAGAGAGTACATATGGTAGCGCGCCCGGTATTCGGTCACTTAAGGGGAAATCGCTCGTATTTTGAATTCGTTCCTCCTTTATTTAGCAATCTACCCATCAAAAGAAAAGAAAATTAGTACTCTAACAGGATTTTAAAGTCACTTAAGATATAGAATGATGCTAAGGAAAATATTTCCAAGAGAAGAAGGAGCAATTTTCTGCCCAGTATTCGGTCGCGCCGCCCAGAATTCGGTCACGCGATTTTAGCGTGGTATCTCCGTTGACAAGGAGCGAAGCGTATTTGCACACTATTTTCACACAATTGTGCCACAAAGCACTGAATGTCAGTGCGTTGACCGAATACTGGACGAGCGCTACGGCATGGCAAGGGTAATGTATAAATACCTCTTGCACGGCGAAAAGTGCGTCATTTGCAAATTTGCTGCAATGGAGCGAACACGAAAGAGCTCCTCGTCACAAACATACTAAATTCATTGCACCAGCACACGTAGTTGTTTTACAATAGGCTTCTACATATGGCTATGCATGTTAACGCATGTGCTAACAAAACCCGGAAGTGCATAAATTTGTGCGACACTGACCAATTTCGAGTTAATTTTGAGATCTTTCCGGGGCCCTATACCTGATTTAATTTTGAGAGTTAAGATAAGTTGTTCAACTGCCTGATTTGTGCAAGTTTCATGGCTCATAAATATTTTTGAGTTTGTTACAGCTGTTGAAACGGCCGTCTGACCGAATACTGGATATTGACCGAATACCGGGCACGTTACCCTAGATCTACTGAGGTTTTTGAGTCATGGCCATGATTATCACACATAGCTGCAACGCTATCCCGGCTGTGTAATAAAAGAGGCAACACTGTACACTGCACATTAACCCAACATTTTTCAGATCCTGCTGTAGGATACTGTCAAATGCCTTTATAAATAATTAGATGGGGCAATAATTTCAACAAATAATGAACTAATGGAACTTACAAGTTTCGTTGGTGAAAATTTCCAGGGTTTCCAGATATCTGAGCCTACTTTTACCGGAAACTTTCTCGTAGTCAGCTAACATGTACGCCATTTTCGAATTTAATGACGTAATTACAAAATGAAGGTACCGCCCTCAACGCCCGATTACAGTGCTTCCTCGCTTGGTGTTAGGGACGCGATCGGTTGTGTACACAGCTCAGCGGCAGGCTATTAGCTTAGTCTCTGCGCGAGCGTTTTCAGAGTTTAGTATTAAATATAATTATGTACATAACTCTGATGACTCTGCAGCAGGCGCAGCAGGGGGATTTGGGGTTAAACCCCTCAAATTTGTGTATGTGTGTGTTTCGAGCAAACCCCTCATTTGTTTTTCAAGTGAAAAAAAGTTAAAACAAAAAACAAAAAATTAGTCGCAAATTTTTCCTCAAAAACTGGACAAAAAAAAAAAAAATGACCCCCCCCACTGAACAAAATATCGGTCGGTATAATTTTCCAATTTCCGGGACAGAAAAAAATTTGCAAAAAAAAATTGCTCTTACCTTGTGAGGTCTTAGTGCGAACAATAATTATTACATCATATAAAGAGAGGGAGAAAGAAAAAAAATCCTGTTTAGTTTTAGCACAATCAAATCATTTATTTATATTATTATTTGAGTAAGGAAATCCTTTGAAATTTAAAAACTTTTAGGGTTTTGCACACCTTGGGTTGAAAAATTGCACGTGTCATTCGTTTGGACTGCAGATCACTGTAAAGCTTGGGATTTGTTCAATAAGTTGTTTGAAATCTCGAAATGAAATATAAAAACTCAAAATAGTTCCTTAAAGAGGATGGCAACGGATATCGGTACGTGCACTGTTGAGCAAATGTACACTCTTCAAATTGAGAATAATAAAATAAGCGATACCTTCAGCATGTATAAAAGAATGGTTCCGCGAGAGAAAATGTCTGTACTGGTCTACGGGATTTCTTCTCGCAACGTTTTCAGCGATAACTGAAATAAGCAACAATTCCATAGTACCGTTGCGTTCGCTGGTGCCTTCATCTACGTGGAAAGCTAATACGAAAGCTGTGATTGTTTACGCGCTCAATCTATGTATTTGGTTAATCTACTTTTCGTTCACGAAAAGTATGTGAAAATTATACAGTTGTGAAAATTCCCAGTTGTGAACATTAGTGAAATTACAAATATATTTTGATTTTCTGGGACAGGAAAAGATTTTGTTACATCTGTAGTGACCATATACGACCCTTGATATTTGTGTTGATCATCTATATTAAATCGTTGATATTATCAAGTTAAAAGTACGACCCACGCCCTGGGAGTTCTACAAATCAGTTGATCAGTGTCCTCTTAACTTCTTTATTAAGCAGAGTCTCGTACTGTATTGCAAATTTGGTAGTTCTATATTTCTTAGGTGCTGAATGTACGTGAACAATGAAGTAATATGATTAATGATGAGAAACACGTCAACAAATAGGACAAAAGTTTAAAATGAAAGGCACATAAAACAATTTAAGTTTCTCTATTTGTCTTCCTTTTTCATTTAATCATGGTTTCAAGATAACATGAACAAATAGTCGTATACCAATTAATATCTATCAAAAATTCATAATTTTCCAAAGTTATGCCATAATTATTATTGAGACATAATTTTGACAGCTCAAAATGATAAATTTAAAAAATAGTGACTACACGACATATATCTTGACACGATGTAGTATCTAATAGTATAAGAACATTTCCATTTGAGTAATAGTGGATGGAATCATTAACTGAAATGTAAGATTCTATGAATGCTGTATTTATACGATACGGCCGGACTAAAATTAAGAAACCAAATTACATTCCAAAAAGTAGCCCCGTCATGAAAAGAACCCCATGAGAAACCTCAAGGGGCTTTTTTGTAAATTAAACAAAGAGCGCCTTGGAAGAAAAAAATTGATGGTTGATTGTCACAAAAAGTAACTACACTCCTAAACAATTGCTCATAGTTTTATAACGTAGAATCATTTCAAGATTTCGTCTTGCAAAAATATTTCTATGGTAGTTAGGAAAACAATGTGTAACAATAAGAGGTTATCATTGATCCATGCATGGTTGAATAAGCATACATTAATGAATTTTATTTTCATATTTAAAGATTCACAAAAGTTATATTATCATTGCAGTTTACTGAGTATTAAACAATTTCAAAATGCACTGTTTTACAATTGCAAATAATGCATTTAACCACATGTGCCATTTACCAATAAATATGGATAGAATATCAAAAAGCATTGTTTCATAATCAATGCATTCAGTCATGTGCTGTTTCACAACAATGTACAGGCACGCACAGTATCCTGTGACTTTTCAATTGGGCCATTTTGTCTTTAATCTGTGCTCATATTCAGCCATACAGTGATGTTGGATATCTCTGATTTTCACACAAAATGTACCTAACGACTCTACCAATATTGTGAGGTGACATTGTGATACATTTTAAGGGTTTCAAATTATGAGCAATTCAGATCTGGCTCATTTAAATCATTTTTTTAAAGGCAAATTTCAATTAAAAAAACATGAAAATACACAACAAATATCTGATATATTTTGTTCACTATTTATGTCTACTTTACTCCTTTTTGTTGGGGGTAAATGCGCTACTTTTACGAGTATAGACGGCATCAAATCAACTAAAAATAAGACTGGATTTATTATTGTACATGTATTAGGTGCGCACGATCTGGAAACGTCATAGTGTAGTGGTTCTGACTCACGTCTTTCAATCATAAGGTCGTGAGTTCGAATCCCACTCCAGGACGTTGATTTCCTCAGCAAGAAATTCATCCACATTTGTGATGCACTCCACCCAGGTGAAGTAAACGGGGACCTAGCTGGTAGGAATTTATTCCTTGAAATTAACGCAGAGCGCGTGACAGCTGCTCTGAAAAAGCCATGCAGGGTAATTATGCTGGATTATTGCAGAGCGCTTAGAGCCTTCCAACAAAGTAAGTGTTAGGCGCTATATATAAGCACATATCATGATTATAATTCTGTATAGGATACCAACTTCTTTTTTTTGTTTTACCACTTCCACCATTCAACATGTCAACTCTCAAGTACGTCCTTTCAACACCCTATATCGCTCACACAACGCGCGAAGGCCGCCAAAGGCGGCCTAGCTTTCAGTGAAAGACTAAAAGACATTTAATAAGTAACATATTTATATCAACTATAAATGCGAGCGAGCATGGCGAGCATGCATTGGTGGAAATTAAAGAAACAGTTGCTCTGCCTCTATATATAAGTCACTTTAAATTAGGGCGCATGTTATAGAGAAAGGAAAAGGGGCACTTATCAGAAGGAATTTTTTACTTCTTACAAGGAAAAGGGCACTTTTCCTATGTAAAAGGGACACTTTTCCTATGATAAAAGAGGTACTTTGGGACACTTGAAAAGATGGGGAGTACAGTGCCCCATCTTCTGTCCCAGGGGCTGATCCAGCCGGCGGCAAAGGAGGGGCCAGAGAGGGGCCCAATTCGTGAGAAAACAAATATGTAGCGGCCAGCAAGCTGATGAAAAAGAGGGTGGTGGGTTAAGGAGCACTTTTTTGTTGTTGCCCAGTTCGTGAGAAAATATTTAGCGGCAAATCAGCCAGTCGGTTAATTAGCGGGGGGTGAATACTATTTTACTCAACACCCAGCCCCCTCTTGAACCCCCAAAAAAAATCCAGGGAGGGGGCCCGTCTGATTTTTTTAAACAAAAAGGGTGTTTTTACCTGTTTTTTGTTAACAGGGAGGGCCGGGCCGCCCCCTGGAACACCCACTGCCCTGTCCCCTGCTCCTTCGGGAGCGCTGCCTCTTTAAGCCGATTATTAACGCTAGATGCATACTTTGGGTCTAACTTGTTCTTCTTTTTATTTATTTTTTCTTCTTTTTTCAGGTTTTTTTGTCCACTCTCCACAGCCCTGCAATTATACTATAGTGTCGATATTTAATAGGGTAATATCAATCTCCATCCTATTATGACAGGCCATATCATTTAAATGACGTGCCAATATTAACATCTGAAACTAAATAGGCGATAAGCAATAACTGAAAACGTCTGCGAGATAGGACTAGCTACCCGTCAGATATTGCGCAAGTGCTTAAGATGACGTCACGATGACGTCACTATGGTGTCCGCAACGTACGCAGTTTTCATGTCATCGCTATCACGAGGAGGGAACCATGCAGCCGTCTCTGTCAAAGGAGAGAAAAGGGGCTTTAAAAGTGAGTTTACGAAATTTCTTTTTTATTCTAAAATTAAAATTAGGTAACTTATTGTTATCAAATGTAAGACAGATATAACATAATCTATGATATGTTGCATTAGTCGAGTATTTTACCGGCATAAAAGTGCAAAAGTGATTCCCCCTGACTCTCACCTGTATACAGTGCTAGAGGTCCATACGCATTAGCATGGACTCTCTAGCTTTGCTGGAGTGATGATTATGTGAAGAAAAGATGAATATTTAATTTACTTGATATTTAGGTCTGTTTTAATAGGGTAGCTCCACGCCGGAGTTACGGGTCGAAGTCTGGATATGATTCTGAACTAGCGCCCCTACTACTACTAGCCCTAGATCTATTCAATAATTTCAATTATTCTTTCACAAACTAACTTGCATGCACCGATTCCAACATGCGGGGCTGTAGTGTAGTGTAGCTCTCGCATTGCGTTGCTATTGCCTATCGAGTATTGCATTGGCATTGCACTGCCGCTGCACAATGTCAATGCGGGTCGATTTCGGGCCTTGAAAATACGTTAATTTATCGTGTTTCTGTTTTCACTCACCTTAAAAGACTTCAAGGTCGGTCGGTAATATTGTTCAACGATCTTCAGAAAATTGATACCTTGTACAAAATGTTGATATAAACCCCAAATACACCATTGATATATTGATCGGCCTGCGATTCCAAGACCAAGTCTCACTCTCAGATTTGATTGAAAACCGGCGATCGTACGTACGTAGACGCAAAATATGCGGTACACACACCACGCATGCTGTGTACGGTATGGGGAGGGGGCATCGTCTCGAGTTGGCCTACTGTATCTGGGCCTGCAGTTTCTCGATTTATAATTAAATTAAATTACCGTACCTAGATTAGGTATGTGATAAGAAGGGGGCCACTCTAGGGTCCCCTTCTTATCACGATACCTAATCTTAGAGGGGCATCGTCTCGAGTTGGCCTACTCTATCTGGACTAGACCGAAGATTTCTGTCTCTTTCGTTCGTTAGCCTCTGATTTGGGTAGGGTCGACTCCTCTCTTTAGAGACAGAAGCCGACCATAGGCGCTCCTGTGAAAACATTTTGGCCATTTATGGCCAAAACTCTTTGCCAAAATACTACATTTTACCGATGCATATCCGATGCATTTATTATTGTAAATTAGGCCTAGGCTAAGCTACATCGGTTCCATTTACCACATTGACTGTAAGATGCATTTAAGGGTCTTTTTTCCGAATTTTTATCGCCGAAAATGAGCTCCGTGTTGAAATTCTTGCAGCCGTATTTTAAACTGTTACTGTCAATGGGTGACGTCATCTTCCTTCATGCGCAGTAACAGTTTAAAATACGGCTGCAAGAATTTAATTAAACACGGAGCTCAATTTCGACGATGAAAATTCGGAAAAAAGACCCTTAAACGCATCATACAGTCAATCTGGCAAGTGGAACCGATGTAGTTTAGCCTAGGCCTAATTTACAATAATAAATGCATCGGATATGCATCGGGTAAAATGTAGTACTAGTAGTCTATTTGGGGCAAAGAGTTTTGGCCATAAATGGCCAAAATGTTTTCACAGGAGCGCCTATGGTCGGCTTCTGTCTCTAAAGAGAGGAGCCGACCCTACCCAAATCAGAGGCTAACGAACGAAAGAGACAGAAATCTTCGGTCTATATCTGGACCTGCATGCAGTTTCTCAATTTATTATTAAATAAAATTACCGTACCTAAGATTAGGTATGTGATAAGGGGACCCTAGACTAGGGTCCCCCTTCTAATATCACGATAAATCGAGAAAATGGCTGTTTATAACGATTGTATTGGGGGTTATACAGCTAGGTGGGGGCCCAAAAGGGAGTGGGGGCCCGGGGCGGGGTACAGAAATATATGCAAGCAACAGACTTTCGCTGCATGACTGAAATTCACTGCAATAGGCCATATTTGTTTCATTCTAATATACATGCATACCGTACCGTTTCCCATCAGGCCTAATTAACTCAAGATTGAATAAATTAATCGCCGTCGAAACGGAAATTGTACTAATTAATTGTTTAGTTTTATAGATTTTTTGGTCTAAATTAATGACTTTAATATGGAAATCAGGATATAAGCTTGCACTGCCGATGGAAAGGTTTGAAATAGAAGTTAGGAGAATAAATAATCGCTCGGATATCATTATATACACAACCTCCACCTGTTCAGACTGAATTACAGACATGCAGGGGCTGCATGCAACCTTATACATTATTTCAGGACATGGATAATCATGAATTACACGCGGGCAGATCTAAGGTGTGTGAGTATTCTGTGTACGTCCCATGCGTTAAAAAAATTACAAACATCAAAACCCTATACTATATTTCCTGGATATTTTATTTTCATCCGATCCTGTATATGGTAATATCATCTTGATACATCGTCAGATCTATAGGCTAACATCTTTTGGTGGTCGGTAATGTACAGGATAAAATACATTGGACTTGCCAAAATGGCTAGTGCTTTCTTGTATTTCAATTAACAGCAATATTTTTAGGCCACTATTGTTCATTACTATGAATCACTTTAAGTTATACATGTGCTATATTTTCATCTACAGAATCTTTGCCAATTCTACAGGCTCTAGTAGCTAGCTTGCATCAGAAATCTATCAATAATGCACTATTTGCCAATGTATTTCTCATTTTAATATGAAAGGAAGTAAAAACAAAATGAATCAATGAGTGCATGATGGTGCTAGAAAACTGTTGATCAGATTATAATTTATTAATTTATCAAATGGATTCATATATCATGATCTACATGAACTATCATAAAAAGTGTACAAACAATTCCCTATGGGATAATGGCACATTTATATAATTTCTATGTTTAAAATAAAATTGCAATATAATCAACCTAACATAGTGCTCTAATACATTGTACAATACACCATACGTTATCAATGGGTCACGACCAACAAACTACTGGCTAAGGAACAGATAAAATACATAATTATGATAAAGTTATGATTATACTTCCATATCATGATTACAATCATCTGCATAATTTATTTATTTTATTATTAATGGTATTCATACCCTTGCACCAAATAAAAATAATTTGAAATCTCATAAATATGATTTACAGTCATACCTGCTTAAATGACCACCTGTATAGAAAGACCACCTGTTGATAAAGACCACATTTGTTGTTTCCCTTGAAAATAGTTTCTCATTGCTGCATTTCTCAAGCCTGTACTAAAGGTACCTGTACATGAAGACCACCTTTTTTTATAAAGACCACTTTTTTCATCTCCCTCTAGTGGTCTTTATAACAGGTTTCACTGTATATCTTTTTCATTAATACAATTATAATTTTTTTAATTTAATTTATACAATTCTAACATACAATTATAACATTGCCAACCAGTAAAGAAACTGTACAATCGTGTGGCTACAAAGCACTGAAGAGAGGATCTCGATCGAATCTAACAGCCTTCGTGCCCAGATCTCAAAGCTGCCTACTCCTCCAGTCCTACCAGTTTGAGGCTGAGATCCCAAAGCTTCCTTGCAGCATCGTCATCCCTGCCTTGTTTAGCTGCTTTCTTCACAGCACAGTCACTGTGGACACAAAATAAGAGTTTGAAAATTAGAGCCCCCAGGTACTGGATAACAAAATGGTTTAAAGCTCATGATGACGTTATATACACAATTGGAAAAGGGAAAAGAGAAGATCAAGGGACTAGATTTCTGAATCATGAAGATCATACCATGAGGTGCTGCTATATACTTGTCATTTGAATTTCAGCTGCCATATTATCTTCCCTACAAATAATTTATTATCATTATTCATGTGTAATGATTTTTTTCAGGAGAGTCTGTAACAATATACATGTATACCACAATAAGAATACAGAACAAGTGTTGTTGCATGGCCAACAATACCGACAGGCTGCGACACATTAAATTGTACTGTGTAGAATGAAAAAAGGGTATTTCATAATACTGTGTTCCATACTGAAAATTGTTTCATACTGTGTTACATAGTGATGCACACACACTGTGGTTCTTATGTGATCAAAGTGTGTCACACTATGATAGAATGAGACCCCAGTGGGTAGCACTATGTTAGACAGTTTTAAAATCTTCTCTGTGGCCTGATGGCACACTAAAATGCCACAGGATGAACTTCCAGGTTGCAGGCTCAAAACCATGTGGTAGACCTCGTAAAACCTGGAAGGAGAGACTAGGAGAAGAAGTGAGAGTATCTGGCCTCATCCAGGTGGCTGCTGAAGACTCAAAGGCTTGGAGAAGGGCCATAAGGGTAATGAACCGTCCAACCCCACAGCATGGGAAAATTTAGCGCTAAATTATGATGATGATAAAAAAAAATGCACACTTTTTCCCCTGTAACTTTAGATGCAAATGGGTTCCTGAGTGCACAGATCTGCAAGTATTACCATATTCTCATCTCTATATATTACTACAAACCCTTGTCCTGTGTCTTGCTTCAACACCTACCTATAGTAGAGTCCAGTCTCCTGGCCTGCCTTCTCATCTACGCTGCAGTAGATGTTGGTTTGAGCACCCTCTTCAGGTGTCTTAGTGAAAGGCACAATGAGAGGCAAAAGGACCCTCAAATAGAAGGGGTAGGAATCACGATGGCGTGCAAGGTCGGTGTCAACACCTCCAGGATGGACTGCATAAGAGGTCACACCAGATCCTGTATCAATGAGAGGAGTAAATATGCAGTTAAGGAATTTCAGATACAGTTATGAAATGAGGGAAGGGCTTACTAAAACCAAACTGAAACATAGGCTTCAAATTCAAGCTTACCTTTGAGACGCTTTGCAAGCTCACGTGTGAAGAGGACGTTAGCAAGCTTGCTCTGACCGTAAGCTTCCAGGTCACTGTACTTCTCTTTGGACATGATATCATCAAAATTCATCTTGCCAAATTCATGGGCAAGGGAGGAGACGTTGACGATGCGGCTCGGAGCCGACGCCTTGATTAGGTCAAGGAGGAGGAGTGTCAAGAGGAAGTGGCCCAAGTGGTTGGTTCCAAACTGCATCTCAAAACCATCCTCTGTCTCCCAGCGAGGGCACATCATAACACCTGTTACATTAGAGAGTGTCAGAGAGAGAGAGAGAAAAGAGAGTATGATAGACAGGAAGATGGTGATAAGGATGAGTGAAAGAAAAAAAGAGAGTCAGAGAGTAGCAAAGAGAAGAGAGATAGAGAGAGTGGACAAAGAGAAATGAAGAGAGAGAGAAAGAGGGGGGAGAAAAGGGAATATGAGGAATAAATTAAGAAACAGATGAGATAGACAGGGATAAGGACATAGAGGGAAAATACAATGAGATCAAAAAGTGGAAGAGAGGGAGAGAGGGAGAGGGAGAGAGAGAGAAGAGAGAGAGAGAGAATGGTAAAGAAGACAAAGTTGCTTAGCATTCTTCAAATTCAACAGTGTCACTTATTGAGATGTATTTTTTTTCTTTTTTTCTCTTCATTAATGTGGCTAAAATTCTCAGTTACAACCTAACAATATAATGTTGGTATCATAGTTCTTATTGGAAATTTCCTCAAGATACATAAAAGTACACTTTGGTTTCATGCCATTATCACTGTCTTGATTTAAATATATTTGTCCTTTTCACAGATTGCACAGAAAGGTAGAATATAACGTAAACAGTCAGACCACAGCGCATATGCTAACGAGGCTTACAGTGAAGATTTACTCAGCATTTCATTCGCGAACTTAACTGATTTGCGTGCGCTGAACTGAGCATGATTTTTATGGTGATTGTGCAGTGTTGCACTTTCATGACGATAGAGAGCTGTTATCTTCAGTTGTCATGGCAGAATGCAATAATTTCTGATTCGTCAGAATTTGTACTTCATTTCTTTATCTAATTTAACATAATCCATAATTTCTAAAGTATTGTTTTCACAATATGAATTCATCAGCGATTTTGCATGGTGGTTTGTGTATGTGGAATCTCTTTTTGCCAATATCCAAACCTAAATATCCATTCCAAACACCCCGTGGACATGATTTTTAAGCACTGGCAGAGAAACTTCAAAATCAAAATCTCTTGAAAATGAGACCAAAATCATACAAAATGAGTGATTCCAAGGATCAAAATAAAAGATTGGAACAACACTATGCTCATTACATAAACACGCACCAATTTTTTTATGAAGAAATATTTAATAAATAGACACGAATTATAATGCGCTGCGGATTGACTGTAAAGGAGACAGATAAACGAAGATATATTTCATCTATATGAAGGGCATTATCATTTTACACAGAATTAACAACCTTTTGGCTCCTCACAAATGATTTGATACCAGGGGGGTGTTTCACAAAGATCCTAAGTTGGACTTAAAAATTATGGAAAGTCGTTAGGATCTATAAAAATATTTTTTTAAAGTTATTTTAAAAAGCATAAAATGTTGATTCAAATTATTCATATTTTCAATTATCAAGGAGATTTCATGTTCTTGATGTGGAATTTATAAAAAGTCTAAAATACTTGAATTTTCGCTTTTGAATATATTTTATTTTAAGGCTACAAATGGCTCTCCATAATTTTTAAGTCCAACTTAGAGTTAAGTTCGACTTAGGATCTTTGTGAAACACCCCCCAGTAATCATTACATAAGATACCTTTTACCTGTAACTTTCCTACCAATTAGAACCGGGTACGCTATCAACATTATCAGGTTGTTCCGAGTACAATAAAATCACTTTTACCAGCATTGTTGACCAGCACATGAAGCTTTTTTTCCTCTCTCTTTAACTCCTCTACAAACTCTCGGATGGACTTCATAGAAGCAAGGTCCAGTTTCTTGACCACCACGTTGGAGCTTCCAGATTCTTTGATGACATCCAGTTGAGCTTCCTTTGCCTTTTCAATGTTCCTGCATGCCATGATCACTCGGGCTCCTAGCACCAAAAAAAAAGACATCATCAACTTGATGTTGCTATGCTTCTTTAACAGAACAGGCAACATTGTGCTTATCTTCATTATTGATACTAAAACAAAATATAAGCCTGAAGCTGTTCATATGACCCTCAAGAAATGTTCACCTTCAAATAATCAGCTTCATCAGGGAACTTATGGTGAAGATTAACAGTCGAGCAGTCTTCATTGCCAACCATCTGACAAAGTTGGCGATCGTATTTAGGCAAAATTTTCTTCGCAAATTGATTGTGTAAGTAGAAATATATGTACTACTAATAATTTGAGTATTCAGTATATAACAGGTTAATGTTTTCAGCAGAGTAAACTGTGTAATGTGGAACTGTTTTGAAGGGCCACCTATCAACATAGGTGACTTTCAGTGTGTTCTATGGTTGACTGTATGGATAGGTTTAACTCTTTATCAGCTATGGTCAACAAATGGGACAGTACATGGGCTCTGCTACAGTTCACATTCATATCATGTACAAGGTGTCAAATACAATGTGGGCAGTTCAGGATTTCAATTCATGGTGGATGAAGGCCGGGATAAATAAATGAAAACAATTTTTCAAGTCCGGTTCTTACCTCTTCTTGCTAGGTCCTTTGCAGTCTCTTTGCCAATACCTGTATTGCAGCCTGTAATGATAACTGTCTTCCCATCCATCTGAGCTTTGCTATAGCAACGACCCCCTTTCAACCATCGTCTTAGCAACACCCCACCAACACACACACCTGTTAGGAGCGTATAATATATGGATAACAGTATTGAAATAAGTATATGATTTTCTCACACTTGAGACTAATAACTTAAGCACTGCCCGACTTAGGGAGGCACAACTTCCCCATGGGCAAGTAAATAAAATTCCTATTGTCTTGTTTTGCCCCCCCCCCTGTTTTGATTGATTTGTTTTATTTATGTATTTCATATCATCACCATAATCACCATCATCATCATCATCATTATATTGGATACAAGGGGAGTTAAAACATGTACCAACACCTAGGTTGCTTCTACCTACTGTAAAAGTATTGTATAGAATGCACAATTAGGGATTGAAATGGTTCATTTGAAGAAAAAAATACTAAAAATGTAAATTTACAATAAATTAAAACATAATTATCATTACATAGTTACAGCTAATAACACATTAGTAATAATAAGAATGTTCTACTACTACTACTGCTAATACTTCTACTACTACTATTACTGCTTAAAGGGGCACAGTGCCTCCATCTTTTCAAGTACCCCAAGGTAGGAAAAGTGAGAAAAAAATTATACTTCAGATAACATGCCCCTTTTTCTTTCTCATAAACATAATTTTGCCCCTTTTCACTCATGCTAAGTATCGGTACTCCTTTTTTCAATCTGACAGGTGCCCCTATTCCTTTGTAATAAATGCCCCATTTCAGGTACGAGAAGTGCTCCTCTAATATGTACCCCTTTTACTTTGACACATGTCCTTTTTCCTTTATAATTACACAACTGTAGTGCAAATTGCCCTTCTAAGAAATGCCCTTTTCCATCTCTGAGTCTGATAAATGCCTCTATCCAAATCTTATAGGTGCCCCCTTATCTTTGACAGATGCCCTTTTTTCTTTTTGATAAGTGCCCTTTGCCCTTCTGATAAGTGCCCATTTCCCCTTTCTAATAAGTGCCCCTCCCTTTCTTATAAGTTCCCCCTGGGCCCTGTTGCTTTTGATGTAATTGCCCTTTTATTAGTGCCCCTTTTTACATGTACATTTTTTTCTTTCTAGAAAGTGTCTTTTTGCTGGTGCACCCCCAATTTGAAAGACACTCCGCCGATCCTGCTACTATATTAATAATGACGATGATGCAACGAAATGACGATGACAACGATGATGATAATAATAATAATAATAATAGTAATAATAACAATAACAATAATAATAATATCACAGCTAAATTTTATTGTATGAAAAATATAGCAATCAAATAGACCCATAGAAGACAAATCCATAAGTAACATGAAGATAACTGAGAGAAGATCAGTATCTAATTCATTTCAGGAATGGTAAATAAAACAAATTAAAAAAATTAAATTTGATATCCCAACATCATCTACCTACTACCTAGGCTAAAATATATATTACCAGGATATACAGTTTAAAGTTTAAACAACATGTTTTGTATATTTCTTGTGTTATTTAATATTTGTTGAAATTATGTGCAAGCACTTCAGCTCAAAATATTTTGAGGGGTAAAAATTCTGCTCTGGATAATGTACATGTATTACCAAAATTGCAAAAGTGCGGTGTCATTGTTTGCCAAGCAGCCTTAGCGCTTTTTCATATATATGACAAACAATAAGCTGCTATGCCTATGCGCACACTGAACTTTAATAGCCTAGCTGGCAGCCGGCAGCCCATGGTCATGCGATGCACTTTGATCAGACGAATGAGGCACATGTACCAATTAATATCTGAATATTGCAATGGAACATTCAGGGAGGAACCTTTGACCATGTTGACCAAATAAATTAACGAACGAGGTACCACTTGATTCTTGAAACCAGGGGCGGATCCAGCCGGCGGCAAGGGAGGGGGCCCAAAAAGGGGCCCACTTCGTGCAAAAATCTGAAAAACGTGCCGGCCGATTTTCCGCTCAGTGGGGGGAGGGTAGTCAGCAATTTTTTTTTTTTTTTTGCCTCCGAAAATTTAGTGAGCACAATTTTTTTTGCCTTGAAAATTGAAAAAAAATTTCACCACCACCCCTTGAGCGCCAGGAGGGGCCCATCTTCTTTTTCCCAAAAAGGGTGTTTTTACATGTTTTTTTTCTAGGGGGGGCCCCGGCCCCTCCCTGGATCCGCCACTGCTTGAAACCAATTCTAACTAAATCATGCATGAATGGGCATGAATGCCACAAAGCACAGAATGTGATATATATACATATGTACTAAATTCCTCCCCGAATTAATGTTCCAATACTTATTTATTTATTTATTATATTGGTACCTCGCCTCGTTCGTTTGATCGAAGTGCAGTGGGCCGGGCTGCCGGGCTATTACTATTGGTATTACTCCAACGTACACGAGCCCAAGCTGGCGCCGCTGGGCCGGGATGGATGGGGCATGGCGGAGCCGTGCATGACCGGGTCTACACGCGGCTCTTTAGCGGACCGAGAACCGCAATTAATCATATCAAAATGAGTGACAATTTTCATTTTTCTTACCTAAAGCACCGCCGGCAGTAATTGTCACAACATTCACCATGGTTGAAGAAATGGCCAATCGCAAACGAAAAAAGCAGGAGGGTGCATGCTCAGAGCTCAGAGTCAGACCACAAAATACAACACAGGAACAGTAGCTTAATTGCTTTCATCCAGTTCATTTTCATGCATGATCGATCACAGAGTAAACAGAAACATGCTAGTCTTTTAGTAAGCCTTTTAAAATTGTTTGAACACCGCTAAGCCCACTGTGGATTACAAAATAATACATGTGTATGTGCGTGTTTATTTTATTTTAGTAACATCACATTGAACAAAATCTACAATTGAAATTAATATCCATACTTGCGCGTTTCAAAATAAGAGATAGAAGACCTATGAAATGAAGCTTCTGTATAATTTTTTTTCTCCGAGCTCTGGCTCTTTTCGGGTCTTTATTATCAGACTACCTGCCACGCCCACTTTCTTAGCTTTCTTCTTACCGTTTTTCTGTGTTCTTTCTATTTCACTCCACCCATGACAGCTGCGCTAGGCGGTCGGGTCGGTACCTGATTTCAATTTGTTGCAATACCATTAACCTCTTTTCATGAAATGCCTTGTGACAATGTGATTTATTCTTTGATAGATGAAGTTTATAGGCCTATCTTCTCAGAACTTTATTGATCAATCTAAAAAGTCATATAGATGTTGATAAATAAAGTTCTGAGAAGATCTAATAAATCATGATATCGTTACATTCATTTCATGAAAAGTGACAAGAAAAAATTAATCCACTTTTATTGGTTGACAGTGTATTCCATCAATGCTTTATAATAGCAAGGAGTAATTTGGAGCTCCTAGCCATTAGCACAGACAACAGTCTACAATATTATTATTCAGCATGAGTATTTGACATTTATAGACATTCATTAAGTTAGTAAAACATTTAAAGATGTTTAGTGTAGGGCTGTAGGCCTATTCATTTTGATTTAAAAATAGATAATTTACACACTATGAAAACTATGAAAACAATGAAACACTGACCAAGCAGTTTGATTAATTTACCTTTAATTGATATAAATTGATACAATACATTGGCATGTTCAATCAACCGTGTGTTAAAATACACCATCAATAACAAAACACCTACAATATTCAGATAGTACATGCATAATTGAAAGACATGAAGTAAATCAATGGTTTGATGTGTTGATGATGAAATCAAGCTCAAAGGAAATAGTAAAGCCATCATTTCAATTAATGAAGTCGACTATGAGAAGAAAATAAGTGGTGGCAGCGGTGGGATAAACATCATTACAGCATCATTGGGGGAAGGGTTTGGGGGCTGGGGCACACAAACCCAATCAGGGCATACCTTCATACAAAACAATATACCCTTTATTGTGCCTCCTAGCAGGAATTATGGGTGTGGGAGTAGGGCAAGGGCTATCATGTAAAATACTTTGTCATTGACTGCAAGGTAAACCCTATCCCAATTAACATGGTGACTTCACACACAAAAAAAAGGAAAACAAATCAAACAAAACAACAAAATATTTTTTCTCCTAATATAATCTTAAAATAGGCTTACATAAAATTCTATGTATTCATTTTTTCACAAGTGAGAAATTTGCAAGTTAAATCACTATAACAACTGAAAAGCAAATCATTTTCACCATCAGATATCTTATCTGCAGACAAAATTACCTGAATATACATACATATATTTCATTTTGTTGCAAGAATAATGGCAAACAGTTGATAGACAAAGATGAAAGAAGAGAACAAACTAAATACAAGTTACAAGTTCTGCATCATTAACCATTATGGTCCAGTACTGAATGCATTTCCCCCCTCTAATCCCTTTTCTCGTACAAAGCATAGGTTTACTCTATAGACCCATTTTTCTCCATCATATATATACATATTACAGAAAAACATGTCAATTCAGTCAAGCTTCTGAAATTAGACATATGTATAAATGAATTGTAAGGTTCATAGAGGAAGTTCCCTGATAGGGGAGAGACAATGTTGATTTGGCCAAATGCATTCCTTAGGGAAAAAGGTGCAGTTTTACATGACACTACACTTGCTTGGAAACCATACAAAGAAACAAGTGGAATATATTATTGGTTTAGTACCTTTGGTACTCAATTTACAACCCCACATCAATGAAAACTAGACATTCAATCAAATGTAAAATAAACACTATTAATAACACAAAACACTAAAGTGCTAAAGGCTTTCTCCAACAAAGCTACCCTTTACATGTATATGACTACCCTTTTATACACCTTGCTTGCTACAGTATGGTATTTAAACACAGTACACACAATTTGTGTCATTAAATGTACTTTGTTGAATCAATTTGGAACTGCTAATTATCATGTGTCAAAGAATCTCCATCTTTGAACTGTTTTAAATCACAATTTAAGAAAGAAGTATTTAGTTTTTGCGTGTAACTGGTGTTCTTTTGGTTTCTTCTTTCCGGTGCTTCTTCTTGTTTTGTCTGTCCTTTATGTGTGTGTGTTTGGATGTGCTGGTTCTTTTCACTACAGCTGTTATTCAGTATTTTTGCCCATGTATAATAAGTACACTGTTGCCCATAAAGGTAGAATAATTTTTTCTTACCCCTTTTCATGACATGATTGTGACAATATAGTTTATTCTTGTTGATGAAGTTAATATCTTCTCATAACTGAATTGATCCATCTAAACAGTCAAAGAGATTTTTCAATAAAGTTCTGTGAAGATATAAACTTTATCTATTAAGAATAAACTATTATTCTCACAATCACTTCATGAAAAAGGGTTGAGAAAATTTATTCCAACTCAACGGGCAACAGTGTATGTAAAATGTTTTGACATCTTTTTTTATAATTTGTTTAAGGCACTCTCACCATATGCGTTTGCTCTTTTAGCGAAGTCACCATCTGTAAATTATTTTTTCTGAAACATGAATTATTCGAACATAAAAACTAATTTGGAAAATAAGAATTACTTGAATTGAAAGGAAGGATAGTGTTAGCAGAGGTTTTCCTATAAATAAAATTTTAATTAAACTATATGGAGTTCCCACATAACACTATTCCAGGAAAACAGTGATTAATTTGCACGAAAACCGTAAAAGAAAGTTTAATCAGTCATCAAAAAAAATGTTGGGAAAGTTACTACTGATATGATTTTAAACAAATTCCAGTTGATCTAGTTCAAGATCAAGATCCAAAAGCTGCCTACTCCTCCAGTCCTACCAGTTTGAGGCTGAGATCCCAAAGCTTCCTTGCAGCCTCGTCATCTCTGGCTTGTTCAGCTGCTTGCTTCGCTGCACAGTCACTGTATCAAAACATACACAAAATATGGTTACATAAAAGAGAGAAATTTCAGGAATCTTAAGGAACTGGTTTAGTGTTTATCATGCCAGATACAGACTTGAAAGTACAGAAGGACTACATTTCTGAATCAGCAAAATCATACACTGTTTATGGGGTAGAAATGGAGAGAAAGGAGAAAGGAGAGAGGAGAAGGAAGAAAGTGAAATTTTGAGTTTATAAGTGCTGACCAAAACTACGCACATAAAATTTTCACTTTGTAAAATATAAGGTGGCTGAGAATATCTGAATTGACCACACTTATCTACTAAATTCAGCAGTATTGATGTTAGGAATTTGGGGTATTACTTCTAAAGAGTGAAAATTGTACTAGTACTTCGAATGAAATTGTATAACATCAGAAAGAAAATACCAAAAACAAATTCTTCTTTGTAAAAAAAATGTACTGACAAGGATATATTCCAATCCAATCCACATGGTATGTAATGTTGTTAAACCTAAAGCTTCAGTCTCTGATATCTACGGTTGTTTCGCTGGGACAACGTCTGGCTGCACTGACTGCTATACAGAGACTGAAGTATGCTGTACAGGTAAGTGAGGGGATATTATGCAATGCAGTTTCTGTGTGTTTGTCAATCTCATCGAGGGCAGTAGTTTCAAGAAAATGGACAGATAAGCTGAAAGTAAGTCCTTATATTTCGATGTTTTACAAAATGGAATGAGTTTCAATGTTATTTTATAGTACATGTATGTGGAAATTACATCTATTTTCTATCCAATCATCATTTTTTGTAAATCAAACTGATAAGTTTTGATAAAGAAAAAAACAAGGGCAAACTTTTCCCTGGGTTCTGGTATAAAATTGCTAGTTCCCCGTTATCTGATCTGATCACAGTAAATACCGGTCGCCCCAGGGATGTGTGCTATCGGCACCTTTATTTATTATCTATACGAATGACTGCTTAGCTACAAGAGACAGCATTAAGATCGTGAAATATACCGATGATACGGCGATAGTGGGTCTCATAAGTAAGGATGAGGTAAATTATCGATACGAGGTGAACAAGTTTGAAGACTGGTGCAACCAAAATTTTCTTCAACTTAATAACAGACCAATTCAATGCAAATGCAAACTTTCAACCATGTAATATTGCTTTGGTCGTCATCCCAAGAGATGCAGTGAGGCTATATTCCACTTAAGTTTGGACCAAGAGTAAACTTATTCCTGTGTACTTTTTACCCCGTACCTATAGTAGAGTCCACTCTCTTGGCCTGCCTTCTCATCCACGCAGCAGTAGATGTTGGTCTGGGCGCCCTCCTCAGCGGTCTTCAAGAACGGACGCATGTTAGAGACTCCAAACTTCACCAATGGGTTATACGAGTCTTGGTGACGCTGAAGATCCGTTGCCACACCCCCGGGATGCAAGGCATATGAGGTCACGCCAGTCCCTGAATCAAGAAAAGAAGAGAACTATTTCATTAAAATTTCACAAAAATAATAATCACAACAGTATTTAATGGGTACCGGTATCTACAAGATTAAGATTAAGTAACAAATCTTGTCAAAATCTTGAAATTTCTACATATTTTTACGTACTATGCCCTTTATACTTTTAACCACCAAAATGTTAAAGATTTAAAATTTGGGACTTACAGAAGATTGTCCATCTCGAAATTCCAAACAGGCTCACTAATTTAAAGTTTGACATCATGAAAAACATGTTTTTAATCAGATGGACCATGGGAGAAATGCACCATGTTAAAAAAACTTGTATCATGAAATCTTTGATGGAGTACATATTTCTAAAATTGGTAACTCCACCAGGGTGTTTAAAGGGGTTATACTACACATTCTCTGGCAACAATAGGTCGGATTTACAATTAACAGCGCCCCCAAAGGCAAGCTGCTACAGAACAATTTTTCAGCTCGCAGGTCGATGTTTTTCAACCAGAGCAATGGAGCAAAACGCTAGCACCGATCAAAATGACCAAAGTGGTCCAAACTTTCTAAATTCATTCGATGAGTTTGATTGTTTTGATAACAGCTCACATTTTCATATTGATTTTGGATGTCAAAACCAACATATCTATTGATTCTGACTGAAAATTTTGCCTGATTTTGGACAAATATCAATATCTCTCCAAAAGTGACCAAAATGAAAATATTGTTGTTCATGGGCATCAATTTGACCACATTTTCTAGCATCAGGGCACATTTTTACATAGAATGAGCCCATCATATCTCATTTGCTGATAAAAACGATAGGAACTAGATGGAACTTCAACTGCGCGCAGTCGAAAATGATGCCTCCGCCATGGAGCAATTTTACAAACCAAAATGGAAGCAATTTTTAAAATTCAAGTTTGATTGTAATCCATCTGTTGGTTCTAATGATAACGCGATCACAAGCTATTTTGAGATACATAATGAGCCCTGTGACCTTGACCTTTGACCTCGTGACCCCAAAATCTAATCAGTTCATTGCTCTGCAAGATACATACATGACCCAAGTTTGGCGGTAATCCATCAATCGGTTCTTGAGATAACGTGATCACAAGCTATTTTGCATACATAATGAGCCCTGTGACCTTTGACCTTTGACCTCGTGACCCCAAAATCTAATCAGTTCATTAGCTCTGCAAGATACATACATGACCCAAGTTTGGCGGTAATCCATCAATCGGTTCTTGAGATAACGCGATCACAAGCTATTTTTGCATACATAATGAGCCCTGTGACCTTTGACCTTGGACCTCGTGACCCCAAAATCTAATCAGTTCATTAGCTCTGCAAGATACATACATGACCCAAGTTTGGCGGTAATCCATCAATCGGTTCTTGAGATAACGCGATCACGAGCTATTTTTGCATACATAATGAGCCCTGTGACCTTTGACCTTGGACCTCGTGACCCCAAAATCTAATCAGTTCATTAGCTCTGCAAGATACATACATGACCCGAGTTTGGCGGTAATCCATCAATTGGTTCTTGAGATAACGCGATCACGAGCTATTTTTGCATACATAATGGGCCCTGTGACCTTTGACCTTGGACCTCGTGACCCCAAAATCTAATCACTTCATTAGCTCTGCAAGATACATACATGACCCGAGTTTGGCGGTAATCCATCAATTGGTTCTTGAGATAACGCGATCACGAGAACGGGACGTACGTACGGACAACCAGAAAACATAATGCCTCCGGCTACGTTGTAGCGGAGGCATAAAAATACCCCTGGCCAAAAGTGACCATTACCGGTATGTTCAGTTTTGGCCAAAATGATGTGAGTATGGTGAATAAGAAATGATATTTTCTAATCAGCACAATATTTGAAAAGTTATTAAAACCTTCCCCACCAAATATTCTGATTACCGGTACATCCCCCTATCTCATACGGTATGTAACAGTGCCTCAGCTGATATTTTTGTCTAATTTTTCCTATAATTCATCACGACTAAACACTGGGGTTGCTAGATGGCACTATGGATTGTGAATCCACCGTATTGCTCTGCTGCCAATACTCTACACTTACCAAACTTGTCTACTTGGACCATGGAACAAACACTATGTGCCCAACCTTAATCATAAGCCTAAACCTAACCTAAAACCCAATTGCAATCCTAACTAGTGACTAATCCTAACCCTATATCTTTGACAAAAGCCCAGAGCTGTTGTCGACACTCACCAGAGCATAATTTGTCTGTTTGGAGCCAGAAGGGCATTAACTCTGTGTTTAAGTATATGAATTGACACCCTTCTGGCTCCAAATTAAACAGACGATATATTGGAACACCTTGTGAAGGACTGTTCTTCATTGTCCTTGATGCAAACCAATAATGTTCAATAAAATGAACAGAGCTGACAAGTCTGGAAAAATTTAATTTTTGTTGCAGGAGACAGGCTTACCATTAAGACGCTTGGCTAACTCACGAGTGAAGAGGACATTAGCAAGCTTGCTCTGACTATATGCTCCGATGTAATCGTACTTCTTTGTTGACATGATATCATCAAAATTCATCTTCCCAAATTGATGGGCAAGGGAGGAGACGTTGACGATGCGGCTCGAGCTGACGCCTTCAGAAGGTCGAGGAGGAGGAGGGTGAGGAGAAAGTGACCCAGGTGATTGGTTCCAAGCTGCATCTCAAAACCATCTTCAGTCTTCCATTGAGGACACATCATAACACCTGTTACATTAAAGAGTGAGAGAGAGGGAGAGGGGGAGATATAAAATAAACTTTACTTAATTCAATATCAACTACATACATATAAATCAAACAAACAACTTTCTGATTTATCATGTGCTTGAAAATTAGTAATCACTAGTAGAAAGTTGTATATCTCAGAAAGGAATAATTTCGAAAAAGAAAATGTAATAATTTTGAATCTGGAAAATATCAGTCAGATGGAGATGTGACTGTGTACTATATATATACAATTGTACACTGTACCCCCAAAAATGCAACTGTTCTGAAAAAATTTCAGCTATTCAGATATTTTGGATGTAAAAATACCAGCATTGTTGAGAAGCACATGAAGTGATTTTTCCTCTTTCTTAATCTCCTCTGCAAACTCTCGGATGGACTTCATAGAAGCAAGGTTCAGTTTCTTGACCACCACGTTGGAGCTTCCAGATTCTTTGATGACATCCAGAAGAGCTTCATTAGCCTTCTCGACGTTTCTGCATGCTATGATCACTCGGGCTCCTTGAAAGTGGAATAAAGAACAGATATTGTGGAACATACTTCACCTCCTCACCTCCAAAATGAGAACTACTCCTTAGGCAGTGTCACACAGAAAAATCCCGACCCATCCTGAATAAACTAGATTTTATAAATCTATTTTATTCATTTACGTCGGTGACAGACTGGTGACAGACAGGCTCAAATAATCCGGATAACTATTATCTGGATTATTGATGGGCCATTGCGCATGCACCGTTCAGGTTGGTCACGCATCTCATTAGGATTTTTTCAACATTGGTGACAGACAGAAAAATCCCATCAAAAATCCCTTGTAAAACCCTTTCAAGGGAGAATTTTCTTGTTTCGTTAGAGGATTTTTAAGGGATAATTGATGACAGACAGCCAATTAAGTGGATAACTAAAATCTGGATAACTATTTTTCCGGATTTTTGGCCTCTGTCTGACACCGCCTACAGTGTAAATCTCATTTAAAAACATTTTGTTGTTCCCGACATCTTAGCTCGTTTAAGGTTTAATTATGTCTTATTATATACCTCACTTTAGAAATCTAGCCATCTGATTGGTCGAAATTGGAGTCGTGATTTCAAGCCATGCCTAACTCACAGGGCATAGCAATAGCCCACAGGGCCTAGTTAAAAGTTTCTACCCTCTGATCCTATATCCTGCGATTCCCATTGGTTTACTGCGATCCCCATTGGTTTGCGTGTTTTAATTGTCTGCGTGCGGGCACAGACGCCATGCATACAGTGCTTTGTCTGCGATTCCCAAATGATCGAAACTTTCACTCATTTTTAAAGCGAAGATTAACAGACAGTGTTTCAGATTTTCTGTGATGTTTTAACAAATTTTTACTCACTAAAAGGCTAAGGTAAGAATTCTTGGTAGAATTTTGTTTTAATTCGGCATATAAAGTCATATTGACTGCTTTAATACTGAGGACTAGCTGTTTCTATACTGGCTCGCGGGATAGTTGAAACCCCTGCTATCACCCCGCGGCGCGCCGCCCACCCAGGCGCGCCTCGGGGTGATAGCAGGGGTTTCAACTATCCCAGCAGTATAGTCCTCTCGTAGCAGTCGATATAAATATACTGTGTACTACCATTATTGTGATGTGATGGTTATTTAACTTATATAACTTGTATTACTGCAATTTACTTTGTATTGGATATGAACAGTACCTCCTATATGTTTGAATTCATACATGTATATTAAGTGCATGTAACCTTGCTTTTATGTTGAAAATGATGTTTTAACTATATTGTTGCAAAATTATGCACACAATTATCACACAACTGTGACAGGAGTGTCAATTTTGACAGACATGGCGCATCACAAATTATAATTTTTATTATTACCAGATGATATATAATACCATTATTGACATATCATATGATCTTCAGACTCAGAGCCAGAAGGAAGTTAACTTTGGGTGGTATTCTCGAAAGCGGACTAACTTTAGTCCATGGTTTAATCCTCTGACTAAGTATGGAATGCCAAGTGTCCAAATGAATATGTTTTTGAATAATTTAATCTGTCACTAATTTAAAATAAAATGTAATAACATAATTAATAAACAACAATATAACTATGAAATAATTATGTTATCGTGGTAATTTAGGGACATATCAAAGTATTCTGAAAAAGTTGCTCTGAAAAAGTACTACCCGGTATTTGGGAGTACTATATTTAGGGGTAAAAGTACTATTTGGGAGTTGGAAGAAAAAAAATGATATATTTTTTGTCAAAATTTTTAAATTTTATTTAAAAATGTTAAATTTTTAATTAAAATGTATATTTCTTGTCTAAATTTTAATAAAATTAATTGTTTTTTAAATTCTATTTTTTTAATAAAAAAAAAAAAATTAAAAATTGTTGATGCAAGATATAAAACGAATATACCCTGCCTTCTTTTCGAGGAACTGGTTAAAACTATGGGTCTCGGTGACTAGAATCAACCAGAACCTCTCCAGACAGTGTATATTTGTATACTATTAGTAGTACATAGTAGTTGCATACCAAACATGTTTCACTTTCAGAAAACAAAAATCAGTGCACATTCATCCCTTAAAAAATCACAAACCAACAAAGTTTCACTAATGTAATGTGATCTAGGCCTACAGTCAGTTACCTCGTCTTGCAAGATCCTTAGCAGTCTCCTTGCCAATCCCTGTATTGCTCCCTGTAATGATGACTGTCTTGCCATCCATCCGAGCTTTACTATGGCAACGACCTCCACGAATCCACTTCTTCAGTAGCATCCATCCTACAACAGCAACTGGAGAAAAAAATAAATACCCACAGAAAAATGAATGAGTGGAACATGCACAGGTAGAGGTACAGTAAACAACTTAATCATTCATACCTGTTGTAAATATGATGCTTTTTTGGACTGGTTGAATTAGGTAGGCAATTAATTTCACAGCCTACAATATTTAGGGTGTGCTAGCAGTGCTTCATGAGTGCATTTTGAGACCAAAAGCTGTGACCCACTTCAAAAGCAAAACAATATAAAACATATTAAAGAATGATCAGCAATGCTGTATATACATGGAAAATGAAGTGTGATGATAATGATGTAGTTAAATTTTTCAAGAAACTGATACCATTGCAACCTGTCAAATAACCAGAAAAATTCAAATTGAAGGCGACAAGTACATTGTATGATCCTGTGTGTTTTTACCGGCTCACAAACATTTGAAATTAGCCTTCCTGTAGTCCGACATGTTACGATGTGCATATGGTTTATTAGGGAATATTACTATTAGGCCAATCCTCCCATTTAGCCATTGATTTATTTCCATACATAAGTTATCCTAAAAACTGAATTTTGATTAATTTGCAAACAATTCCAGCTCAAAATTGTTATTACAATTCTTGTAACCTTGGTTCACATGCAACATTGAACTTCAAAATAATTTGAAAAAGGTCAGTTTTGGGAGAAAAAAAATAGAACAATTTAAATTGAAACTGTAAATGGCAGCTATATTCACTCGAATGGTTACACTATTTTCTCCCATTTTGTACATCATTTTGCTCATTTTTTTCGTTCATTTTTTGTTGCATAATAAACTTCACCTTGGGTTTAACCCTGTCGAAATTGCATAAGTGCGGTGTCATTGTTTGCCCAGCTTAGCGCTTTTTCATATATATGACAAACAATAAGCTGCTATGCCTATGTGCACACAGAACTTTAATAGCCTAGCTGGCAGCCGGCAGCCCATGGCCATGCGATGCACTTTGATCAAACGAATGAGGCACATGTACCAATTAATATCTGAATATTGCAATGGAACATTCAGGGAGGAACCTTTGACCATGTTGACCAAATAAATTAACGAACGAGATACCACTTGATTCTTGAAACCAATTCTAACTAAATCATGCATGAATGGGCATGAATGCCACAAAGCACAGAATGTGATATATATAGATATGTACTAAATTCCTCCCCGAATTAATGTTCCAATACTTATTTATTTATTTATTATATTGGTACCTCGCCTCGTTCGTTTGATCGAAGTGCAGTGGGCCGGGCTGCCGGGCTATTACTATTGGTATTACTTTTTTACTATTGGTATGTCTTTTTGCTGGTGCACCCCCAATTTGAAAGACACTCCGCCGATCCTGCTACTATATTAATAATGACGATGATGCAATGAAATGACGATGACAACGATGATGATAATAATAATAATAATAGTAATAATAACAATAACAATAATATTAATATCACAGCTAAATTTTATTGTATGAAAATGTAGCAATCATATAGACCCATAGAAGACAAATCCATAAGTAACATGAAGATAACTGAGAGAAGATCAGTATCTAATTCATTTCAGGAATGGTAAATAAAACAAATTAAAAAATTAAATTTGATATCCCAACATCATCTACCTACTACCTAGGCTAAAATATATATTACCAGGATATACAGTTTAAAGTTTAAACAACATCTTTTGTATATTTCTTGTGTTATTTAATATTTGTTGAAATTATGTGCAAGCACTTCAGCTCAAAATATTTTGAGGGGTAAAAATTCTGCTCTGGATAATGTACATGTATTACCAAAATTGCAAAAGTGCGGTGTCATTGTTTGCCAAGCTTAGCGCTTTTTCATATATATGACAAACAATAAGCTGCTATGCCTATGTGCACACAGAACTTTAATAGCCCAGCTGGCAGCCGGCAGCCCATGGCCATGCGATGCACTTTGATCAGACAAATGAGGCACATGTACCAATTAATATCTGAATATTGCAATGGAACATTCAGGGAGGAACCTTTGACCATGTTGACCAAATAAATTAACGAACGAGGTACCACTTGATTCTTGAAACCAGGGGCGGATCCAGCCGGCGGCAAGGGAGGGCCCAAAGGGGCCCACCGTGCGAAAATCTGAAAACGTGCCGGCCGATTTTCCGCTCAGTGGGGTTGGGGGTAGTGAGCACAATTTTTTTTGCCTCCGAAAATTGAAGAAAAAATTTAACCACCACCCCTTGAGCGCCAGGAGGGCCCCATCTTCTTTTTTTCCCAAAAAAGGGTGTTTTTACATGTTTTTTTTCTAGGGAGGGGCCCGGGCCCCGGCCCCTCCTGGATCCACCACTGCTTGAAACCAATTCTAACTAAATCATGCATGAATGGGCATGAATGCCACAAAGCACAGAATGTGATATATATACATATGTACTAAATTCCTCTCCGAATTAATGTTCCAATGGCAATACTTATTTATTTATTTATTATATTGGTACCTCGCCTCGTTCGTTTGATCGAAGTGCAGTGGGCCGGGCTGCCGGGCTATTACTATTGGTATTACTCCAACGTACACGAGCCCAAGCTGGCGCCGCTGGGCCGGGATGGATGGGGCATGGCGGAGCCGTGCATGACCGGGTCTACACGCGGCTCTTTAGCGGACCGAGAACCGCATATCAAAATGAGTGACAATTTTCATTTTTCTTACCTAAAGCACCGCCGGCAGTAATTGTCACAACATTCACCATGGTTGAAGAAATGGCCAATCGCAAACTAAAAAAGCAGGAGGGTGCATGCTCAGAGCTCAGAGTCAGACCACAAAATACAACACAGGAACAGTGTCAGTAGCTTCATTGCTGCTTCCATCCAGTTCATTTTCATGCATGATCGATCACAGAGTTGTTGTTGTTGTTGTTGTTGCTTTGGTTTATAGGCGTTTATCATTCAGGAGTGAATATAAACAGAAACATGCTAGTCTTTTAGTAAGCCTTTTAAAATTGTTTGAACACCGCTAAGCCAACTGTGGATTACAAAATAATACATGTGTATGTGCGTGTTTATTTTATTTTAGTAACATCACATTGAACAAAATCTACAATTGAAATTAATATCCATACTTGCGCGTTTCAAAATAAGAGATAGAAGACCTATGAAATGAAGCTTCTGTATAATTTTTTTTCTCCGAGCTCTGGCTCTTTTCGGGTCTTTATTATCAGACTACCTGCCACGCCCACTTTCTTAGCTTTCTTCTTACCGTTTTTCTGTGTTCTTTCTATTTCACTCCACCCATGACAGCTGCGCTAGGCGGTCGGGTCGGTACCTGATTTCAATTTGTTGCAATACCATTAACCTCTTTTCATGAAATGCCTTGTGACAATGTGATTTATTCTTTGATAGATGAAGTTTATAGGCCTATCTTCTCAGAACTTTATTGATCAATCTAAAAAGTCATATAGATGTTGATAAATAAAGTTCTGAGAAGATCTAATAAATCATGATATCGTTACATTCATTTCATGAAAAGTGACAAGAAAAATTAATCCACTTTTATTGGTTGACAGTGTATTCCATCAATGCTTTATAATAGCAAGGAGTAATTTGGAGCTCCTAGCCATTAGCACAGACAACAGTCTACAATATTATTATTCAGCATGAGTATTTGACATTTATAGACATTCATTAAGTTAGTAAAACATTTAAAGATGTTTAGTGTAGGGCTGTAGGCCTATTCATTTTGATTTAAAAATAGATAATTTACACACTATGAAAACTATGAAAACAATGAAACACTGACCAAGCAGTTTGATTAATTTACCTTTAATTGATATAAATTGATACAATACATTGGCATGTTCAATCGACCCGTGTGTTAAAATACACCATCAATAACAAAACACCTACAATATTCAGATAGTACATGCATAATTGAAAGACATGAAGTAAATCAATGGTTTGATGTGTTGATGATGAAATCAAGCTCAAAGGAAATAGTAAAGCCATCATTTCAATTAATGAAGTCGACTATGAGAAGAAAATAAGTGGTGGCAGCGGTGGGATAAACATCATTACAGCATCATTGGGGGAAGGGTTTGGGGGCTGGGGCACACAAACCCAATCAGGGCATACCTTCATACAAAACAATATACCCTTTATTGTGCCTCCTAGCAGGAATTATGGGTGGGGGAGTAGGGCAGGGGCTATCATGTAAAATACTTTGTCATTGACTGCAAGGTAAACCCTATCCCAATTAACATGGTGACTTCACACACAAAAAAAGGAAAACAAATCAAACAAAACAACAAAATATTTTTTCTCCTAATATAATCTTAAAATAGGCTTACATAAAATTCTATGTATTCATTTTTCACAAGTGAGAAATTTGCAAGTTAAATCACTATAACAACTGAAAAGCAAATCATTTTCACCATCAGATATCTTATCTGCAGACAAAATTACCTGAATATACATACATATATTTCATTTTGTTGCAAGAATAATGGCAAACAGTTGATAGACAAAGATGAAAGAAGAGAACAAACTAAATACAAGTTACAAGTTCTGCATCATTAACCATTATGGTCCAGTACTGAATGCATTTCCCCTCTAATCCCTTTTCTCGTACAAAGCATAGGTTTACTCTATAGACCCATTTTTCTCCATCATATATATACATATTACAGAAAAACATGTCAATTCAGTCAAGCTTCTGAAATTAGATATATGTATAAATGAATTGTAAGGTTCATAGAGGAATGTTGATGTGTTGAAAAAATGCACATCACTGTTATTGCTCTTGACAAAGAAACTAAAGGTAAAACTCAACTAGTAGACCCTGCACAATGAGAATCATATGTACAGACATTAATTGATTGCAAAATGAATACATGTACATGTATTCATAAAAGGTTGGTCTGAGTAAAAACTGTAAAAATCAGAGAAACATATACCGGTAAGTTATGATTTGAGAAATATCAAAAGTGCAGGATTTTCAAAGTTAGGATCACTAATGAACTGGAGAAATCACTAATTGTAATTAAAGGGCTGCATATGGCCAATCAACATTTGTCTCTTGTGCGTGGCAATTCACTGGCCTGCAACTGATAAGTAATTCAGATTGAGGTGCATGCCTGCCTCGATTAGAAAGTTCCCTGATAGGGAGAGACAATGTTGATTTGGCCAAATGCATTCCTTAGGAAAAAGGTGCAGTTTTACATGACACTACACTTGCTTGGAAACCATACAAAGAAACAAGTGGAATATATTATTGGTTTAGTACCTTTGGTACTCAATTTACAACCCCACATCAATGAAAACTAGACATTCAATCAAATGTAAAATAAACACTATTAATAACACAAAACACTAAAGTGCTAAAGGCTTTCTCCAACAAAGCCACCCTTTACATGTATATGACTACCCTTTTATACACCTTGCTTGCTACAGTATGGTATTTAAACACAGTACACACAATTTGTGTCATTAAATGTACTTTGTTGAATCAATTTGGAACTGCTAATTATCATGTGTCAAAGAATCTCCATCTTTGAACTGTTTTAAATCACAATTTAAGAAAGAAGTATTTAGTTTTTGCGTGTAACTGGTGTTCTTTTGGTTTCTTCTTTCCGTCGCTTCTTCTTGTTTTGTCTGTCCTTTGTGTGTGTGTGTTTGGATGTGCTGGTTCTTTTCACTACAGCTGTTATTCAGTATTTTTGCCCATGTATAATAAGTACACTGTTGCCCATAAAGGTAGAATAATTTTTCTTACCCCTTTTCATGACATGATTGTGACAATATAGTTTATTCTTGTTGATGAAGTTAATATCTTCTCATAACTGAATTGATCCATCTAAACAGTCAAAGAGATTTTTCAATAAAGTTCTGTGAAGATATAAACTTTATCTATTAAGAATAAACTATTATTCTCACAATCACTTCATGAAAAAGGGTTGAGAAAATTTATTCCAACTCAACGGGCAACAGTGTATGTAAAATGTTTTGACATCTTTTTTTATAATTTGTTTAAGGCACTCTCACCATATGCGTTTGCTCTTTTAGCGAAGTCACCATCTGTAAATTATTTTTTCTGAAACATGAATTATTCGAACATAAAAACTAATTTGGAAAATAAGAATTACTTGAATTGAAAGGAAGGATAGTGTTAGCAGAGGTTTTCCTATAAATAAAATTTTAATTAAACTATATGGAGTTCCCACATAACACTATTCCAGGAAAACAGTGATTAATTTGCACGAAAACCGTAAAAGAAAGTTTAATCAGTCATCAAAAAAAATGTTGGGAAAGTTACTACTGATATGATTTTAAACAAATTCCAGTTGATCTAGTTCAAGATCAAGATCCAAAAGCTGCCTACTCCTCCAGTCCTACCAGTTTGAGGCTGAGATCCCAAAGCTTCCTTGCAGCCTCGTCATCTCTGGCTTGTTCAGCTGCTTGCTTCGCTGCACAGTCACTGTATCAAAACATACACAAAATATGGTTACATAAAAGAGAGAAATTTCAGGAATCTTAAGGAACTGGTTTAGTGTTTATCATGCCAGATACAGACTTGAAAGTACAGAAGGACTACATTTCTGAATCAGCAAAATCATACACTGTTTATGGGGTAGAAATGGAGAGAAAGGAGAAAGGAGAGAGGAGAAGGAAGAAAGTGAAATTTTGAGTTTATAAGTGCTGACCAAAACTACGCACATAAAATTTTCACTTTGTAAAATATAAGGTGGCTGAGAATATCTGAATTGACCACACTTATCTACTAAATTCAGCAGTATTGATGTTAGGAATTTGGGGTATTACTTCTAAAGAGTGAAAATTGTACTAGTACTTCGAATGAAATTGTATAACATCAGAAAGAAAATACCAAAAACAAATTCTTCTTTGTAAAAAAAATGTACTGACAAGGATATATTCCAATCCAATCCACATGGTATGTAATGTTGTTAAACCTAAATAGTCAGGTGGCTTAGCGTCAAATGTATCGATTATCGTTACTTGCCGGATAAAAGCACCATTTTTGGTACAGGGCTTCCTTAGGACTTACTTAACTATATTCGGCTAGGAGCCCCCGGCAAAAAATTCAATTTAAGGGTGTGGGGGCGGGGGCGTAAATCATAAGTTTTGATAAGTTTTGATAAAGAAAAAAACAAGGGCAAACTTTTCCCTGGGTTCTGGTAAAAAATTGCTAGTTAACCCCCCCCTGTTGTTGTCTGATCTGATCACAGTAAATACCGGGTCGCCCCAGGGATGTGTGCTATCGGCACCTTTGTTTATTATCTATACGAATGACTGCTTAGCTACAAGAGACGGCATTAAGTTCGTGAAATATGCCGATGATACGGCGATAGTGGGTCTCATAAGTAAGGATGAGGTAAATTATCGATAGGAGGTGAACAAGTTTGAAGACTGGTGCAACCAAAATTTTCTTCAACTTAATAACAGACCAATTCAATGCAAATGCAAACTTTCAACCATGTAATATTGCTTTGGTCGTCATCCCAAGAGATGCAGTGAGGCTATATTCCACTTAAGTTTAGACCAAGAGTAAACATATTCCTGTGTACTTTTTTCCCCGTACCTATAGTAGAGTCCACTCTCTTGGCCTGCCTTCTCATCCACGCAGCAGTGGATGTTGGTCTGGGCACCCTCCTCAGCGGTCTTAAAGAGCGGACGTATGTTAGAGACCCCAAACTTCACCAATGGGTTATACGAGTCTTGGTGACGCTGAAGATCCGTTGCCACACCCCCGGGATGCAAGGCATATGAGGTCACGCCAGTCCCTGAATCAAGAAAAGAAGAGAACTATTTCATTAAAATTTCACAAAAATAATAATCACAACAGTATTTAATGGGTACCGGTATCTACAAGATTAAGATTAAGTAACAAATCTTGTCAAAATCTTGAAATTTCTACATATTTTTACGTACTTTGCCCTTTATACTTTTAACCACCAAAATGTTAAAGATTTAAAATTTTGGACTTACAGAAGATTGTCCATCTTGAAATTCCAAACAGGCTCACTAATTTAAAGTTTGACATCATGAAACATTGTTTTTAATCAGATGGACCATGGGAAAAATGCACCATATTAAAAAAACTTGTATCATAAAATCTTTGATGGAGTACATATTTCTAAAATTGGTAACTCCACCAGGGTGTTTAAAGGGGTTATACTACACATTCTCTGGCAACAATAGGGTGGATTTACAAATAACAGCGCCCCCAAAGGCAAGCTGCTACAGACCAATTTTTCAGCTCGCAGGTCGATGTTTTTCAACCAGAGCAATGGAGCAAAACGCTAGCACCGATCAAAATGACCAAAGTGGTCCAAACTTTCTAAATTCATTCAATGAGTTTGATTGTTTTGATATCAGCTCACATTTTCATATTGACATTGGATGTCAAAACCAACATATCTATTGATTCTGACTGAAAATTTTGCCTGATTTTGGACAAATATCAATACATCAATACATCAAACATCCCCCTATCTCATACGGTATATAACAGTGCCTCAGCTGATATTTTTGTAGAATTTTTCCTATAATTCATCACATGTAATCGACTAAACACTGGGGTTGCTAGATGGCACTATGGATTGTGAATCCACCGTATTGCTCTGCTGCCAATACCCTACACTTACCGAACTTGTCTACTTGGACCATGGAACAAACACTATGTGCCCAACCTTAATCATAAGCCTAAACCTAACCTAAAACCCAATTGCAATCCTAACTAGTGACTAATCCTAACCCTATATCTTTGACAAAAGCCCAGAGCTGTTGTCGACACTCACCAGAGCATAATTTGTCTGTTTGGAGTATATGAGTTGACACCCTTCTGGCTCCAAATTAAACAGACGATATATTGGAACACCTTGTGAAGGACTGTTCTTCATTGTCCTTGATGCAAACCAATAATGTTCAATAAAATGAACAGAGCTGACAAGTCTGGAAAAATTTAATTTTTGTTGCAGGAGACAGGCTTACCATTAAGACGCTTGGCTAACTCACGAGTGAAGAGGACATTAGCAAGCTTGCTCTGACTATATGCTCCGATGTAATCGTACTTCTTTGTTGACATGATATCATCAAAATTCATCTTCCCAAATTGATGGGCAAGGGAGGAGACGTTGACGATGCGGCTCGGAGCTGATGCCTTCAGAAGGTCGAGGAGGAGGAGGGTGAGGAGAAAGTGACCCAGGTGATTGGTTCCAAGCTGCATCTCAAAACCATCTTCAGTCTTCCATTGAGGACACATCATAACACCTGTTACATTAAAGAGTGAGAGAGAGGGAGAGGGGGAGATATAAAATAAACTTTATAACTGAGAATTCACATAACCATAATTCAATATCAACTACATCAAATATAAATCAAACAAACAACTTTCTGATTTATCATGTGCTTGAAAATTAGTTATCACTAGTAGAATGTTGTATACCTCAGAAAGGAATAATTTCAAAAAGAAAATGTAATAATTTTGAATCTGGAAAATATCAGTCAGATGGAGATATGTCTGTGTACAATATACAATTGTACCCCCCAAAATGCAACTGTTCTGAAAATGTTGATCCTTTACAAAATATTTTGGATGTAAAGTTACCAGCATTGTTGAGAAGCACATGAAGTGATTTTTCCTCTTTCTTAATCTCCTCTGCAAACTCTCGGATGGACTTCATAGAAGCAAGGTTCAGTTTCTTGACCACCACGTTGGAGCTTCCAGATTCTTTGATGACATCCAGTAGAGCTTCATTAGCCTTCTCTACGTTCCTGCATGCCATGATCACTCGGGCTCCTTGAAAGTGGAATAAAGAATAGGGTAGATATTGTGGAACATACTTCACCTCCTCACCTCCGAAATGAGAACTACTCACAGTGTAAATCTCAGTTAAAAACATTTTGTTGTTCCCAACATCTTAGCTCGTTTAAGGTTTAATTATGTCTTACTGTGTACTACTATTATATAACTTGTAATTGTATTAGTGTAATTTACTTTGTATTGGATATTAACAGTACCTCCTCTATGTTTGAATTCATACCTGTATTTTAAGTGCATGTAACCTTGCTTTTATGTTGAAAATGATGTTTTAACTATATTGTTGCAAAATTATGTTACTTCAAGACATGAAGAATGTTAAAATTTATGTATAATTTGCTTTGTTTTCTTGAATTACTTTATAGATGTATGCACACAATTATCACACAACTGTGACAGGAGTGTCAATTTTGACAGACATGGCGCATCACAAATTATAATTTTTATTATTACCAGATGATATTACCATTATTGACATATCATATGATCTTCAGACTCAGAGCCAGAAGGAAGTTAACTTTGGGTGGTATTCTCGAAAGCGGACTAACTTTAGTCCATGGTTTAATCCTCCGACTAAGTAGGAAATGCCAAGTGTCCATATGAATATGTTTTTGAATAATTTAATCTGTCACTCATTTAAAATAAAATGTAATAGCATAATTAATAAAGAACAATATAGCTATGAATTAATTATGTTATCATGGTAATTTAGGGACATATAAATACATTCAAAAATATAATCATATGGACACTTAGCATTCCATACTTAGTCGGAGGATTAATCCATGGACTAAAGTTAGTCCGCTTTTGAGAATACCACCAGTGTAAAAAATACACGGGGGCTCAGGGCGAATTTGCCCCCGAAATGCCCAAAAGAGCCCCCGAAAATCAGAAAAGAGCCCCCGTAAATTTGCATAGAGTTTAATGCAAAACAAATTTTAGAGTGTTATTTTTGTGCAGGCAAGCTTGAAAAGTAGCCCCCGAAAAATAAATATTAATTTTTCCCCTGAATACCACCCTATGTGACTTAAAATATGTGACTTAATGCCCTTGTGGCTCTAAGCAGACAATATTATAAAATGCATGTATGAAGTTATAATACCAGTTCAAGGTTTCATTCAATAAAAAGTGGGCAAAAGTAAAGTGATATTTCTTATCAGTTCTATGCCTGCTGAAATATTAATATTTTCCCTTCAATATTCGGAGTGATGTGTGAAAATAATTGTGGTTGAACCATTTTTAATGACAAAAAAATATATAATAGATTAACTTACAAGTATAGACTTGGTCTTTACTTTTAATAATCTAAAAGACTAGTTAACACAAGAAACCAACTTACAAGAGTAGAAATTATCAGCAACAAACAAATAAATAACAAATAAATGCATGAATGATTAAAATAAATAAATCTCTCTTTCCCCAGCATCGCATGCTCATGCCCCCAAATTGTCAATTACATTGGTTTTTCGGATTTCATCTTTCTTACTTTCCGTTAAATTTTCATAATGCGCCTTGGAACAGTGATACTAGATAGATGTCACAATACAAGTTTGGTATATTATTCATGACTATTACTATCATTACAACCATTAGTACTATTAATAATATAATTATTATAATCACTATAATCATTATTATAATTATTATTAATATCCAAAATTTATTGGTTTATGATTGGTCGAGACTCGAGAGCTCTTCAGTTGCCCAGGTGCCCAGGCTAGAGTGACCAAGGTTGCTCTGAAAAAGTACTACCCGGTATTTGGGAGTACTAGTCAAACCTGTCTATAGCAACCGGCCAAGGGAAACACAAAAAGTGGTCTTTGTAGACAGGTGGTCTTTGTAGACAGGTTCCTTTAGTACATGTTTCAATGAGAAACCATTTTCAAGGGAAACAAAAAATGTGGTCTTTGTAGACAGGTGGTCTTTGTAGACAGGTGGTCACTAAAGCAGGTTTGACTGTATTTGGGGGTAGAAGACTAGAAGTACTATAATTTGGGAGTTGAAAAAAAAATTGATATATTTTTTGTCTTAATCAAAATCTATAGTCTATTTCTTTTTTAAATTTTAATAAAATTAATTGTTTTTTTTTATTCTAATTTTTTTAATTTTCAATTTTTTTTTTTTTAATCAAAAAAAAAAAAAAATTGTTGATGCAAGATATAAAACGAATATACCCTGCCTTCTTTTCGAGGTACTGGTTAAAACTATGGGCCTCGGTGACTAGAATCAACCAGAACCTCTCCAGACAGTGTATATTTGTATACTATTAGTAGTACATAGTAGTTGCATACCAAACATGTTTCACTTTCAGAAAACAAAAATTAGTGCACATTCATCCCTTAAAAAATCACAAACCAACAAAGTTTCACTAATGTAACTAATGTAATGTGATCTAGGCCTACAGTCAGTTACCTCGTCTTGCAAGATCCTTAGCAGTCTCCTTGCCAATCCCTGTATTGCTCCCTGTAATGATGACTGTCTTGCCATCCATCCGAGCTTTACTATGGCAACGACCTCCACGAATCCACTTCTTCAGTAGCATCCATCCTACAACAGCAACTGGAGAAAAAAATAAATACCCACAGAAAAATGAATGAGTGGAACATGCACAGGTAGAGGTACAGTAAACAACTTAATCATTCATACCTGTTGTAAATATGATGCTTTTTTTTTGGACTGGTTGAATTAGGTAGGCAATTAATTTCACAGCCTACAATATTTAGGGTGTGCTAGCAGTGCTTCATGAGTGCATTTTGAGACCAAAAGCTGTGACCCACTTCAAAAGCAAAACAATATAAAACATATTAAAGAATGATCAGCAATGCTGTATATACATGGAAAATGAAGTGTGATGATAATGATGTAGTTAAATTTTTCAAGAAACTGATACCATTGCAACCTGTCAAATAACCAGAAAATTCAAATTGAAGGCGACAAGTACATTGTATGATCCTGTGTGCTTTTACCGGCTCACAAACATTTGAAATTAGCCTTCCTGTAGTCCGACATGTTACGATGTGCATATGGTTTATTAGGAATATTACTATTAGGCCAATCCTCCCATTTAGCCATTGATTTATTTCCATACATAAGTTATCCTAAAAACTGAATTTTGATTAATTTGCAAACAATTCCAGCTCAAAATTGTTATTACAATTCTTGTAAACTTGGTTCACATGCAACATTGAACTACAAAATAATTTGAAAAAGGTCAGTTTTGGGAGAAAAAAAATAGAACAATTTAAATTGAAACTGTAAATGGCAGCTATATTCACTCGAATGGTTACACTATTTTCTCCCATTTTGTACATCATTTTGCTCATTTGTTTCGTTCATTTTTTGTTGCATAATAAACTTCACCTTGGGTTACACGTACACGTACTATATGACATTAATTGACCCCTCATTTTAAAGTACCCCAGTATTTCAAAAGCACTTCCAGACTAAACAAAAATTAAAACTGCCTAAATTAGGGCCCTTTATTAACAATTACTTTTAGATATGTTAAGCTTTAAAATTAAGCTTGACATTTAATATGTCACATTATCAAGCATTTCAAGGAATGTAAATTGGGAAAATCAATTTGTTTTTAATACTTACAAATTTACAAAACTTGGTAAGACCAAGGCCAAGGCCAGGGTATTAATTATGAATAATTTAGTTGTCAACTGTATACATATGAGCATGGTATTATTAGTATAATAGACCGAAAAGTCTAACATGGCCATGGTATCACTATTATACTAGTATATGCACTGCTACGTACCGACTACTGGTAGTGGTACTGGTAGCCCGGTGGGGTCACTCCCCCGCAGAGGTAGACAGAAATAACCGTCTGATATGGGTCATTCTTTAATAAAACTGACATTTGTTGACATTCCCCATACACAGACGGTACCCCATACGGCTCGCACCACGGGGAGAGATTGAGCCGATTTTGGCCTACTTTTAGGTCAAAAACTTTCTCCCACGATTTTCTTTATTTAGATCTAATTTTCTGATTTATAAATCAGATACAAAAATACTATGTCTATTTTTCTCCTATGTACAGTTATCAATTTTTTTATGACTAGCTTATTTCTAAATGCGAAATTTACAGACTTACGTATATGAGGTATCCAATTTTTATCTCAGAACCAAGGAAACGGTACGTTCATGCATTCGAACTGGTAATCTATGACATGACCCGCCCGATATATTTCGGGTCAACCGACCAAAACAAGCCCAATGGCCAATCAGAGCACGTGTTTGATATTGGGCTTATGAATATTCAAACATCACCGGCTCAAGCCGGGCTGACTCATACGTAGCTATTGGACGTTCGAAAAGAAAAAATGAATATTCATCAACTTAAACCAAGATGGCTGACAACAAATCTTGTTGACTACAAGACTTTCTCGGATTAATCATTAATATAGGATCTAAATGAGCAAGCTATCGTAAGTCAAAGTAGATATTTCTGTGTTATTTTTAATTTTCAAAAAGTTTCAGTGTAAAATTGCAGCCAAAGTGGATATATGAAGACGTAAAGAGTGAAAAACTCGTTGCATATCTCATTCATCGCGGTCCGGCCGAACTGAACCATTCGTCCCCACACTACCCCATTGACGTACTTCAGTCTATGTATAGAGGCGGTCAGAGGAGCCAGATGCAATCTCAGCGGAACAACCGTCGATATCAGAGACTGAAGCTTTCGGTCTACCGCAGAGGGCGACACGTATGACCGTTACCACAAATGCAAATATAACCCCCTTTTGCGGTCAATTTCAAGGACATTTTGTGAAATTTAACCCCCTTTTTTACGTCAAAACAAGGACAAAATCGTACTTTTGAATACCCCTATTTATAAGATTGTAAGGACACTTTCGCAAATTTACCCCTATTTTACCATATTTCAAGGACAAGACTGTAAGACATTTATACCTTTTTTTTTCTTCCCGGTTTTCTCTTTTTCCTTTTCCTGACCCCTATTTATAAATGTCGAGGACACCTGTGCATCCCTATTTTCTATATTTCGAGGAATATTTTGTCCGCGGACATTGCTTGAAATTACCTCTTTTTCCGCGATTTTGGTAACGGTCATGCGGTCCCTAAGTCACATTGAGTGACCCCACCGGGACTGGTAGTTCGTATTGATAATTTGTGTGTAGACCTACACTTCATTTTATACAGTACTATCAGTAGACTACTAGTAGTACTAGTAGTAGTACTCCTAGATTCTGGAAGGTGCTCCCTGTAACTTAACTCCGGTGAGCTCCGACGCCGACGCCGAAGGCGTCGCGTCGGCGCTCCACGGAGTTACCCGTAACTGTAAGTGTAAGCTAGTTTACTCAGTGAAAAGCTAGTTTGCTAAAAATAAACCAATTCGAGAATGACATTGTACGTTTTCAAATCAAAACGTAGAAAAACTAGAATACCGAAATGTGTCTCTTACCAACAATAGCAATGAAGATGCTAAATGTTTCCATGATTACTGCCTACTGCCAGTACTGGATTTAATCAGTGTGAATGACAACCTTATACCTTGGCGGATGACAGTGCAGTTTTACCTCGCAATGGCGCGGCTCGATATAGCCATATGACGTAATGACACATTATGTACTTTACTATCGGGCCCGTCGATACACATGTTCAAGTTCAAGTTTATTTGTCTTTCTTCGAACATGAATTAATGTAATACAATTTAACAAGTTTATAACATGTAAAGTATATATAAGGAACACTTATAAGGATCAAGTTCATATAATGCAATTAAGTGAGAGAAAAAAGAAGAAAAGACGATCGAGGAGACCTAATTAAAGCTAAGCTTGTAGAGGTCAGGTCCCTCAAAACAATAACAGTAGACAACAACAACAACAACAACAACAAAATAGCCTGGTTTAATACATAATAGATTAAAAAAGAAATATTCGTCAAAGGCGCTAAAGTACTAAAACAAATAACTATAAACTATAACCATATGATTATAAACATATGGTTTAACGGAGTAATAACAAAAAGGGTTGGGGAGAAGAGACTATGTACAAAAGGGGCGATAAGAGTGATAATAACGTGGGATATAGAAATGGAGAGAGGGGCGAGAGAGAGAGAGAGAGAGAGAGGGGAGGAGAAAGAAAAAACGGACATACTTTCACTGTGAGCTGAAAGCTAGCTACAGGCGAGAAAAGGTAAGTCGGCCGGTAGTTGCTATAAAGTAGTAAATTAAGGAATGGATTAAGTTCAAATATAAAACACGACAGCAAAAATTAAGAATCAACTAAGTAATTATTCAATAAGTACGGCTTCAGTTTACGTTTGAAGACAGATATACTGACAGAATAGCTAATTAATGCTTGAGTCAAGAGTGTTCCAAAACCTTGGTCCAGTGCAAACCAAAGTGTTGAGAGTAAATGTTGTCCGTGCATGGGGTAAGTGGAATGCAGAAGCACCTCTTGTGGCATGATTGTGAATTTGATTGTTTTTCTTGAAAATCTTGGCTAATGCCATGCAGTGGCAGTAAACCTGAGTTGAGATCATACATTAAGGAACCCAATTGCATATAATAAATATCTTCTACCTTCAAAATCCTATGATGATAAAAAAGAGGATTTGTATGAGCACGAAAGTCAGCATTACAGATTGTTTTTATTACCCTCTTTTGAGCCAAGAATAGTTTATCTAATTGTGTTATTAGAGATTTGCCCCAAGCAAGCACACCATAATTAATATAAGGTAGAATTAAAGTTGAATACAAGATAAGTAATATGCTTAATTGAGGAAGAGTAGACTTCAGCCTACGAATTACACCAGTATTCCTTGACAATATTTTGCATAGATTATTTACATGAGTTTTCCACTTCAATTGTTCATCGATATAAAGACCTAGGAATTTAGTTGATGTTACCCTGTCTATCAGAACACCGTTGAAAATAATGTCACCAGGCAACATCTTGAGCGAATTGCTATATATCATATAATTGCATGGTTTTTGTAAGATTAAGAGACAGTTTATTAGCATGAATCCATGCAGTAATATTGCGCAACTCTGAGTTAACTGTTTGCAAAAGGACTTGAGCATCTTTGTGTGAAAAAAATATGCTTGAATCATCTGCAAACAAAATAAAGGATAATACATCAGAAGAATATTGAAAATCATTTATATAAAGGATAAATAAAAGAGGACCAAGAAGTGATCCCTGTGGGACTCCACAGCTGACATTTTGTAACTCTGAATCAAAACCATTAATGGATACGAATTGCTGTCTGTCAGCTAAATAGCTCCTGAACCAATCCAGGGCAGCACCCCTGACCCCGTAATGGGATAATTTACATAACAAAATTTTATGATCTACTGTATCAAATGCCTTAGAGTAATCCAAGAATATTCCAAGTGTGTGCATGTGGGTGAACAGATGTACGAAATTGTGAGCGCGAAGCCTTTACGGCGTGGGATCCGGGGGGCCGGTACATTTTGCTCTATAGATGGTACATTCTGAGGCATTTCTGAATGCGTAACCGGTAAAGTAAACTGAACATTTATGTAAATATTTCTTACCTTTTTTCCTGCTTTTTTTTATTTCGAAAGGAAAAAAGGGGGCGTGCGCCCCCACGGCCACGCCCCCCTGGATCCTTCCTGGAAGTGTCTTTATACTAGTCAGTGGAGCCAGACATAGTTTCAGCGGAACAACCGTGGATATCAGAAACTGAAGCTTCATAGGTCTAGCTGGAATATAGCGATATCGATCGGGTTGCATGGTGATTTATGAAATATCGTATATATATTCTTTTTAATCAGGCTATGCTGGTCTCCCTATAAAGCTAATCCATGTGGGGACCCAATCAGCAGCTCCCCCTTTTAACGGCTTAAAAAGGGGGAGACGCGGGGCGACATATGAAGAAAAAAAGGGGGAGACGCGGGCCGAGAGAGAGAGAGAGAGAGAGAAGCCAAATTTACTACATGATTCGATTTCAGCAAGGCTAATTGAATGAATTCAGCGGTATATGTATAACACAAGAGATAAATATCACTGTGGTCTGTTAAGAAAAATGATGTATTATTTTCGACATCATGCTCCAGTTGTGGAATCATCTCCTTACTGAAATACAATCAATCAGATTTAAAAGGAAATTGATGAAATTTTTATTAACAACTTTTTTTTTTAAATATATTGCATTGTGTATTTTGTGTAGGGTTTGTGTATAGGTATTTGTTTGTCTGTTTGTGATATTTTTCTTTTGTTTGCTATGTTATGATATTTATTTTAAAGTTATATTATACACCAATTCTTATCGTGAATCAAAAATTATGTCAAACATGTAATGCAATACATTTCATTAATTTTATGCTTCGTTCGGTTCAACGTCTCGACAAAACCCCAATTTGTGTTTTTATGGCCATCCTAATTCCCATAATACCGTTTTGTTTTTGTTTTTTTTAATTTGTACTGTATTATACTGTATATATTTTATCAAACTCGTATAGTTATGTGTATTCATGTATATACTTCATGTAGTTTATAATGTATTTGCTGGAATTGAAATAAACGAATTGAATTGAGAGAGAGAGAGAGAGAGAGAGATGAGGGAGAGAGAGAAGGGGTCCAAGATAGTACTCATACTTTAATTGCAGTTGGGTGTGGTGGTCTGAATATTCATTTGCGAGCGAGCGAGCGAAGCGAGCAAGCAAAATATTTAAGATTTGTAAGGTCGCAGTGCGAAAAATTACATCTTATAAAGGAAAAAACCCAATCCTGATATGATTTTATGCACAATCTATAATCATGAAAGCCTGAAAAGGACTTTAATAAGTAACAATTGAGCTTTGGGGGAAATTAAAGAAAAAGTTGCTCTTAGTAGCTTTAAATTTATAGGGGTACATGTTATTGAGAATGGAAAAGGGGCACTAATCGTAAGAGAAAATGGCCCTTGTTACAAAAGAAAAGAACCACATGTCAAAATAAACAGGGCAATTATCAGAGGTGAAAATGGGGCACTCAACAGAGATGCAAAAGGGCACTAATGAGAATGAAAAGGGCATTTGTAAAAGTATAAGGGGCACCTATTTAATAGGGGCATTTACCAGAGGTGAAAAGGGGCATTTATCAAAAGGGGAAGGGGCTCTTATAAAAAAAAAGGCAAAGGAGCACTTATCAGAAGGAAAAAGGGCCACTTATCAGAGGTGAAAATGAGCACTAAACATAAGGGGAAGGGGCATTTAATTATTACAAAGTAAAACGGTCACCTCTCAGATTTTAATAAGGGCAAGTATATCAAAGGTGAAGGGGGCACTTATCAGAAGTGAAAAGGGGCACTTATCGTACCTGAAAAGGGGCACTTACCAGAGATCAAAATAGACACTTATGAAAATGGAAAAGGGACACTTGTCGAAGGAAAAGGGGCACGTTAGCAAATTTGTTTTTGTTTTTGCCTCCGAAAATTGAAAATTGGAAAATCGGTTGATTTTTCGCTCAGTGGGGTGTAGTGAGCACAATTTTTTTGGGGGCCTACAAAATTGATTTTTTTTTTTTTTTTTTTTTTTACCACCACCCCACCCCTTGAGCGCCTGGGAGGGGCCCATCTTTTTTTCTTCAAAAAGGGTGTTTTTACCTCTTTTTTCTAGGGAGGACCGGGCCCCGGATCCGCCACTGGGGGAATAACATGCCCTGGTTTTCACAACAGATTTTAAATCATTTTAAAGTCATAATTTCGCGAGTAATAAGCCTATATTCCTTAGCAAGAGACATTTCACTAATCATTTTTCTATTTTATGTAGGCCTAGATCTATATGTACATTGAAGAATAAGATTATTTTTATCAACGTAATGCATATAGCCTACACGGGATTTGGGGATTATCGGAATTTTGTATGTATACGATGTTAAAGGGCAAGCTAGTCCACTCCAAAAATAACTTACTTTCAATAGAACCAGAAAAATAAGACAAACCAATCAAAAAAAGTTTGAGCAAAATTGGATAACTAATAAGAAAGTTTTGAATTTTTAATGACATGAAAAACTTTGAAAATCACTAGACAAATTGGCAACTTACTCATGAGTCTGTGATGACGTCATGTCCTCACTATCCACTAATTATTTTCTTTATATTGATAATGTAAATTTCCTATTTCCCCCCTAAGAATCTTATTTCTTCACACCAGCATCCAAGTTAGATTGATAGTAATATGTTTTTGTGCGGATGCACTAATATAGAGTAATTTTTTTCCAGTTAAATCATAACAAATGTGAATTTTGATAAACTATTTATATAAAAATCAATAATTATGAATATAAATTATTCAGAAAATAATCAATTCTTCAAAGTTCATAAAAGATTTTGTGAAATGTCATGCACGAAATATGATACAAATCATATAACCTGGGCAAAGGCATGGAAATCAAGTTTTGGGGGATAAAAAGGGAAATTAATGGGATTAAACTATATAAAGCAATCATAAATAGTGAGGACATGACGTCACAAACTGATAACCAAATTGGCAATTTGTGTAGTGATTTCCATTGTTCCATAGTTTTACATACTTTTTCAAAATTCATAACTTTCGTATTAGCAGGTCCGTAGCCAGGGGTGGGGGAACGTGCCCCCAAATTTCCAAGATCACACACCCATCCTCATAGACCCCTCCCCAGGACGTCGGTCAATTACATGTATGTGCCCCCACAAACATCAAACTCAGGCTACGGCCCTGCGTATTAGTTATCCGATTTTGCTTTTTTTTTATTGGTTTGTCTGATTTTTCTGCTTCTATATATATTGAAAGTAAGTTATTTTTGGAGTGGACTTGTACTTTAATAGAAAATATCGATGTTATTATAACTATTATTATTATCATTATCATTATTATTATCATCATTATTAACATTATTATTATTATGATGATTATCATTATTATCATTATTAATATTATTATTTATTATTATTAATATTATTATTATTAACATTATTATTATTGTTGTTGTAGTTCTTCTTCTTCTTTTAATTGTTGTTATTATCATTATTATTATTTTTTTGGTTATTAATTGTTTAGGTATCTATACCATTTTTATTATTATTATTTCGTTTTTAATTATTATTATTATTATTATTATCATTATTATTATTATTATTATTGGTATAGACTCTAATTGTTACTATCATTATTTTCAGTAAACCAGACGTTTTTTTTTAATGAAATGAACTGAAAAATGTTTCTGTAAGAAAACAAACTTTATTGAGAAAAAAAATTCTCTTAAATTGTCTTATGCAATAGTTTATCGTCGCTGGGGTGACAAGACCTTGTATCTCAAAATTTGGGGAAAATCATTTTTTTTATTTTAATGACTAGATTATCCGTCAAGTGATGACCTATCCTAATCCCAGCTCTCTATATCCAAAAATGAAGCCACTACACCAAGTCAAAGGGAAGACTATCCCATTGGATACAGTGTTATGGCAGCCATATTTTTTACTCTCCTGAACATTTAACTTTTGTTGAGGTACAAGGTTTTGTCGCCCCATCCCAGCATCGTTATAGTCTATGTCTAGTCTAATTTAAGACAATCTGATATTAGACACTGATAAGTGATTTCGACATCGGCTTGAAAATGGCAACGGGAGGTGATTATAGTCATTAACTTTATTATTTTTGATAGATATTTTCTTAAGTTAACGATTTCTTCATCTCTGATTTATATAAATAATTAAATTCCTGTACTTTACAGCTCATTGTGTGGTATCTTTCATGAGTTGGTGAGACAAAAACTTCATGTCGGTCCCAGATGTTGATTTCTGCGTTAGTACTCTTTGTCTCGTGCATTGCAGGAGTTTTTGTTTTGTACGTGGAGTGCTCTAAATATGTCGATTGTTCTCGATACTAAAGGCCACTCAGTAAAGGGGGAAGGCAAAACAAAGAAAGGGGGGGGGGGGCATGGGACGTGGCTATGGTTGGAGTGTATACATGTATGTGCGTTTATTTTACCGGAGTTGGGGAGATCACACATAATTAATGGCAAAGATGATATTTGATTATGATTATGATTATGAATATGACATTATGAATGCAGTGGCCTTTGTCCGGGCTTTGTGTTACTGTAGACAGTGTTTGCTATAGATCTATTAATATTTATTATTATCGGCAACTAGTAATTTTCGCAAGTAATTTGCCACCCCCAACACGTAGAACTATTGCCGTTGAGCCATGTACAATGAGTTTACGCGCTCTGATTGGCCGCTACGCTCCAGCTGTTTCGAATTTAAGTGAGAGAGGGCCTACTTAATGTAAGTGCGACTTAAGCGTGACTTAAGTTCAATGGCAAAGTCAATACGAAATATTACGTCACACCACGGAGATTTTGACATGACGTGCTTTAAACAGGTGACGCACTTCACACATAGGTGACGCACACGAAATTGCACACACATAAAATAGAAAAACCAACGAACATTTCAGAATAAATTTCCAGTTTGTACCTTAAATATGACGAAAATGAGAATTTTTCAAACTTAAGACTTACTTAAGTAAGTCTTAAACTTAAGTGAAATACTTAACTTTTCAAGGACGCTGAAAAAATCGTAACAAATAAAAGATTTGACTGGAATATCATAATTTTGGTATCAGCAAAGACGGAAAATCGCAAGCTAGCTCCTCGCACTAATGTCTTATAACATAGAGCCTATGGGAGCCAGCGATAGCCAATCTAAAGGGCCCATGTCGGCTCGGCTAGGCGCCAAATTACGAAAATGAGGCTGACATCGGATGAACGTTCTGCGCATGCGCTAAATGTAAGCTAAAGTTCTACGTGCCCAATTGCCTGCCATGGCATGTGGCTCTTTAATCTCTTGTATATCTTAATCATTGAAATTTCTCTTGTTTATTATAAAGATTTAAATTATAATTATAAAACCGCCGATATAGTCTTCTCAGAAAACCCGAGTGTGGGCTGAACACACCAATTTCAATTTAATAGCCTTGTTCATGTTTTTCCTATTTTGTGGTTTCATTCTTGTTTTAGTATCAAAGTCAACCAGCGACAATTCGGCCAATGACTCGGATGACAATTTTGAAATCTTGGAGCTTGCAGAGGCTGGCAAGAACTGGCTGGAAAGGGCACTAGATGGAGAACTCTCAAAAAAGTCAGTTCCTGTTCAACTGGCAATGGGTGGCACAAGTGGATGGTAAAATATGTATTTCAATCTATGAGAAAGAATGAGGGAAATTGGCACTTATCATCTATTCAAGATCTGAATATCAATCTAAGAGCCTGAAATAGAGCAAACCATGAAGTTGAAATCCAAGATAATGAAAATCAGTAGATTGCATTAGAAATTCATTAAACTGTGATGCAAAAGGTGAAAGAGAATTAACAGATTGGCATCTGCTTGAATGTTCATCAAGCTTGTTCAAAACTTTGGCATAAATGTTTATTGTCTACTCTCCAGATATAACCAGAATATTTCTTTATCAAAATACATGTACCGGTATATGTATTTATGTATACATTTTGCAAAATAATGATTTCAAATCAATAAACTTTGACAAAGCTTTCATGTAATTTCTAAGATCAATAGGAAACTCAATGGATGTGAAAGTGCCTCGTAGTAATTTATTTTACAAACATTTCAAGTTCAAGTTCAATTTTATTTAATTCCAGTAAAAGCATATACACATACAAATCAGAAATACAGCACAGATGCAAATCAGTATATATGGAATTAAGGGTACCATAAAAGACAAAGGCGGCTGCTCTTATTGAAAATTAATTTACATCATTTGATAATGTCCTTTTTGTGACTTCATACTATTGGCAGGGTTGCTGGATATCTCTTTCAGAAGGTCAGTAAGGCAGCAGCAACCGCAGTAGGAGGTGGATTCATGTTGGTATTAGTGAGTACACTTTTGAAATAAGCACTGGTGGATGGGGGGACACAACTCACCTGTGACCCCCCATCACTGTGTAACCATCATGTATACATTAAGTAGTAAGTACACAAAAATGTGCTCTGTATACTTTCTAATTTTTGTTTTTGTGACCCTTTCAAGCAGACTGAAAATGCACTTTGAATATGCACAAGATTTATCTGTTGTTGTTTTCTAAAGGGCTTTATCAGAATTGTACCTGAGCGCCAAACCCATGACCTTCTCTAGTCAAGAGTTTTAACCACTTGACTATGCCACCTCTACTAAAGAGGTTGCTGTTCTTGAACAACAACATGGATTTCTTAGTACTGCCAAAAATATGTCAGAGTTATTAGATGAGTAATTATAAAGGAGTTTCTTTCTATTCTTGCTACCCTTTACTTCCTCAAAACCCTTTGGACTTTTTCAACATGTGTTTTCAAAAATTAAATACTACCTTTAATAGATTAGAAAAATATATACATACACTTGTGAGATGACAAAAAACTTTCTTCTTCTATTGTCTTGTTGATAGGTAGGACATCACACAGGTTACCTGAAGGTAAACTGGAAGCAGTTTGAGAAGGACATCAGTAAAACTCAGCAAACCGCTGTCAAGGAGGTTGAAAAGAGATATCCAGCCATTCAGGGTACACTCAATAAAGTGAGTAGTGAATAACCTTTCATTTTTAAGTTACATTTTACAGGGGAAATCCAATCCAGTGAGTGTTTCTGAAATCAGGGCCCCATCTTATAAAAAGCTGTGATTGATCTGAATCAATCTCAAGTCCTCCAATCATTCACAAGTTTCAATCTCGTATCTCTTACGTACATAGTTGCGATTGATATCGGTGGGAAATAAGTGTTTATAAGATAGGTCCCAGGTTTTTACAGATGTCGATCAGTCACATAAGATTGATGACCGCCCTTCAAACATCACTATTGGAAAGCACCACTTTGAACTTTGGTAATTCAGAGTCAGTTTGTTGGTGATGGCAGGGAGTTCACATCTTGCATCAAGTTGACTTGATTGAATAAATTCATAAAATTGAGAGCAGCAGATCAGTCAAAGTTAACAGAATATCCAATAAAACAATTAGAAGGTAATAGGAAGTTTCAAATTTGCTGTTCATCAACAACAAATTCGAAGCTTGGTGATTTACCTTGGGAGTACCTCTCTTATTTGTTTTTTACTAAACATTTCATAATTTTCAAATTGACAGATTTTTGGTAAATTCTTGTTAGCCTAATGAAACTATGTAGAAGATCATAACATGTTGGTATCATTAATGATGGAAAATACATTAAAAGTGGTTAAAACATTTTGTGTTCTCCACTCTTATTGTCATTTCTGCAGGGAAAAGATCTTGTCAAGAAGAATGTGATGATTTCAAGTGGTTTCGCAGCAGGATTCCTCCTGGGGATGGCTATGTAACAAATTATATTGAACTATTCCAATGGACAAGCCATTTTTCTTGCAACAGACAGTCAACAGCTTTTATCCAAATTGGCAACCATTTCCAGGAGAGAAGAGCTTTTACACCATAATCCTAGATTTATGCGGTGGAGAATTGAAACTCAAAATGTGAACATCAGGGTGTTTGATTATTAGGTGGCTATCCCGGATTAAACTGTGACAAGAAAATCAGCACTTCATAGGCCCCGTTCACACATGATTGAGTAAACAGCCGTTAAAAAAAAAAAAAAATCTGTGGCCAAGTTAAACCATTATACTTATACTGGTATGACAGATGGGGATGAAAATAAATAACCGTGGGTGACAAAAGCCTCTATTCTATGGATACTGGTTCTCATTCATCTGTGTGTTAGAATACACAGAAAAGCGAAGCTCACTATGCTTTATGAAAATGTAATTTAGTTTGCTGTGCCCCTTTTTTAGGCAGTTTACAAAGTCTTGTGTGAGCAAGGCAATAGGCAGTCTATATACTGACTTGCATTATGAACAGATTTTCATTGCACGCACCATCAAATCAGAACAATCTATGCCAAGATGATTTTGTTTTAAATTGTAGATAATATGATTTATATGATTATTTTCAAATGAAATGTCACTGCTGATAATAATGTGTTTAAAAGCTACTATTTGTAATTTGTTGGGTGATTAGCTCCAAATTGTGTGCACGTTAAAAGGGTGTCAGGAGTGGGATGTAAAATGGTTTAGTGTACAATAGGGATGCCCTGCTAATTACACCCTTTTGCCTATCTAGCACACAATGAACTAGGCCTTGTTTCATAAAAGTTGTTATCAATAACAAATGCTAAATTTCTATGACAAATTTGCGTGCTGCCAAACAAATGCCACGATTTCAGTAGCTTATAACGGTTATTGTAACTTGTTAATGAAAAAAAGTCTTATGAAACAGGGCCCTGGTTGAGATGTACACAAACTTCTTGAAGTCCTCTTAATCATGATTATTGGTATATTCATACGCCCATAGTCTTGAAAGCAGCCCAAGTTAATCCTTGCTTAGCATAGTCCACTGATGTATGAAAGGCCAACAGTCAACCCTTATAAATGACTGTTATGATATAACAAAAGGAATAGACCAAATGTAATTGGTCATGGGCAATTACTTCCATGGCGACAGATTTTCGTATTTTTATTTATTTATATAATTAGTAATACAAAATTGAAGAATAGCAGTGAATACAAACATACTAAATTTGAAATATATGTTTATCACAGTTACAGAATTATGGTAATTTGTTCAAGATGGAGAGGTTGACGTTGGGCACTCCATAAATGGATGGACCAAATATTTGCTCTTCGGTAGGGTTCTTTAATCCTATCCTCATTTAGGGTACTTTCGAGAATTACAGGCCCATGTGTCTTTGTAGTTTGTACAACATGAATATAAATAAAGTGGTCCAGTATTATTGCCCGTTGCTTGACCGATGTACATACTGAAGTGAAATCCTTCTAAAAATCTATAATGTATGCATTGTTTGATTGAGTGCTAAACATAAAAGAATCAGTGTTTATATTACTTAGAGGTACTACTTGACCTTTGACAACATTGATCATGGAAAGTAGATGTAGTTGAAATGTTAAACTGTTCTGCTTAAATATCTGGAGAAAAAAATCTATGAAAGTTTTAGATATTGATCAATGTATGGTAAGGTAAATTGAGTGTGTTTACAAAATGAATTCTTCAAACTGTTGGTACATATAACCCTAGACTGAAAAATCAGTCTATTTTGTTTGGGGATATGTTCCGTTTAGATTACGTCTGGCTCAGCTATCGAGCATCAAAAGACAAAATACATGTGTGTTGAAAAACTCCTAGAAGTTGTAATCGTCTCCTGGGAGTCAGAATGGATGTTGACTGTATGTTATTTGATTAGGGTTAATGCACTTCTGGCTTTCAGCATATGATACCATTACAATAGGAGTACATGTACTTTCAAAGGAACTTCATTCCATATGACCACACAAACAATAATACTTGCTGTAATCTCACTGGAAAGACTAGCTGTTCAACAAGTATTTTCAAATGTTAGAGAGTACCTTTAACTTTGTGTAATTGATTCCCTACAGCCATTTCTCCTTTGATGTTTTGTACATGTAGGATTTGTAGGACTATTCATGTAAATGTTATGAGTACACTATATCATGAAATTTAGTCAGTCTGTATGTAATTTTACTACAACCCCAATATATTAGTTAAGGTCTAGGACTATGTCGTAACTACGCCAATAGAATGTATTTTTTTTTTGTATATTTAAGCTCTTCAGTGTTCATAACTTCATTTAATTTGTTTTTCTTTGCATTCAAAAGTTCTGTGCAATCATTTATTGTATTTGTTTCTTTACAATATTAGAATAATCTTCGATTTATTATTTTTGTGCGTTACAAACACATTAAATACAGATAAGAATAATGAATGAAACACAAAATGAGTATGCATGTTTTTAAGTAGCTTTAGGCTGCAGTCGTGGAGTATAACTCTACTTATTGCTAAAATATTGAAGCAAAACATGAACTGTCCCTGCAACACTGGTTACATGGCTTTTTGAGAACGAGTGTTCTTTTTTTTTGGGGTTGAGGGGCCGTGTCTCATCTTAACCCTCAAGATCTCGCCATGGAAGGTTAAGCCAGGTACAAATTTTGTTGAACGAAATATTCACCTTTTGAAGAAATCAACTAGGTTTTGCTTTTCACAATTTGCTTTAAAGACCCCCCTCTGCTGCTAGTATGATCAAATTTATACCATCTTTTATTGATAACAGTCCCTGCAAGGAGAGTCTTAATGAGACCATTCAAATTGGTTTGCTGAATATGCGGTAAAACATGATGCATCTGTGTGTTGTTTTTTTTTTTGGGGGGGGGGAGGAGGGGTGAGGAGGGTCTTTGTTTTTTCTTTTCAATTTTTGTTACAGGAAATCATCTGACTCAATAATATATGTTAATGCATTTATTGTGTTTGCTCTGAAAGTAATATTCACTAATATGAATGAAGTCTACTAATAAAGTTCATCAATTCATGCTAACTAGTACGTGTAGTTAGAACTGTTATAGGGCAAGTATGAGGTATTATCTTGTCGATATATTTCACATCTGCAACCAGAGAAGGCTATGCAAATATAATGAACATAAATTGAACATATACTGACAAAAAATGTATGAATTAATATTTTGGCCCATCAAACCCTTGTAGGATGATGAAATACATACAATTGACAGGTTGACTAAACTCTGCGGGGCACTATCTTGGACTTTGCCTGCATTTGTTACTGTGTACCAATTCATTTCAATCATGTTCTTGTTTACTTTGGAAGTGTGTGTATGTAATTCATGTTTCATATGTACATACAGATAAGCTGATTCTATAAAAAGTCAACAATATGTTTATTGAATGATGATACTGTGTATTTTTTGTTGTTGGGGGGGGTATTTCTTTAAAATGTGTTTAAAAGAAAACACCTTGTAGAGGTTAATGAAACAGGCAGATTTATTTATTTTAATATTTTTTACACGGTCGGATATTATGTCCTAAAATGTTATGTTCATCTCCCTGGTTCATTCAAGAACTGGCAGACATTTTGATGCTTTCAATCACAATAGAATGTAGACTTTGGCAATCTTATCTAACCCAAAGCTCTGTCTCTATTTGCAACACTTCATGTAGCTCCCCTCTCTTCCAGCCATATCTGGAAGCCATGCACCCAGAGAACTCTCCACATTTGTCTACTCTATTTCTCAGTACTCTCCACTTCTCTCGTTTCCACTCTTTGCTACCAGCCCTTCCCTCCACCAACCATCTTTGAATGATCATTCTCTACTCCTCTTTTCCCTCTATCTTTCCTATCAATGAAAGAGTCTGCAGTTGCCCTTTAAGTACGACACATGTTCACACGACAATTGCTTTGCAGTGAATTTTGTACAACAACCGAATGTCTAACTTCAACCCTGGACCAAACACTTAATTTAAACCCTAACTTAAAACTCGATTCCAAACATAACCCAACATGGTAGGAGAAATAAAGCCCGAAGTAATATGTCGGGTCACAATCAAATCTCTATTTTTTTAATTAAAAAAAAAAAAAAAAACTTCTATAAAAATTCTGATTAATAATACCCACAATTATTTTGGTGACTACCACATTACCTATTGCTACCTTACTATCAATTGTATCCAAGCCTTACATTTTACTGAAAAGTTTTCTGATATCTTTTAATGTCATTAACAATAAGAAGTACATGAAGGAAAGCAAAAGTATACGTTTTCAAGTGGAATATTTCAATTTTAATTCAATTTACATATCAGTGTTACATTGCAATATATAATTCATGTAGAAATGACTAACATTAGGCAGTTGTATGTTTGTTCATGTTTAAATCTAAAGCAAATGAGTCTCAACAATGAGGAAATATCAAATGGATAAGTAACAATGGTTTTCAACATTAATTATCCCATCCAAATAATTCATCCATTTCTATTGCATAAATAAATAAAGGATAATCTGGGGCCCGTTTCATAATACTTGTGATCTATAACAAATGCTAAATTTCTATGACAAATTTGCTCTCGGCCAATCAGATGCCATGATTTCAGTAGCTTATAACAGTAGCTTGTAACTTGTTATTGATATCAAGTTTTATAAAACAGGGCCCTGTACTTCCATCAATAATGTACACACTATAACATACTGGTATATTTGAAAGCTGGACCCCCCTAAACCCCCCATGTACAACCACAATTTGTCAAATAATCACTGCACAGACTAAAAATCCGGAAGACATATTACAAATCTTTAAGTATAATACATCATCACTTTTTCTCTTCATCACTTCATTAAATTCTCACAGGAGGAACCAAGAGGTGTATTAAAGAGGTGTATTAAAGAGGTGTATTAAAGAGCATTTCAACAAGTTTTAGATTGTTTTATGAGACATCCATGACAATTACAGGCCAGAAGGCATGTGTTGATACTCTTTTGCTCCCCATTCCTATTCCAGTGTCGGTTGATGATTATGCCATAGTCCTTGTTAAAAGAGATATCAAATTTCTGAAACCACAAATTAATGCCTTATATCAGTCCCTTTTATCTCCGTAATAACTAAAGAACATGAGAGAAAGTTTCAGTCCCTGCAGTTCTGAACATGGCACGTACATGTAATACGTCAAAATTGTGTTTCATAAAGTGGGATACAGGTCCCTCTTATCTCTTCCACACCTAAGCGAGGATTGATGTGTAGCCATCAAGTATTTCAAGGTATCGGTGCATTCTTCGAAAGTTTATTCCTGTTTTAGAAGTCGGTGCTGTCACGAGTGCCAACTATGTGGAGAATCCTGCTTTGTTTTCCCTTGCTTCTCCTTGAGAAATCCTGAGCAGCACACAGAAACTGTGGAATCAAATTTGTCACAGCATTTTCTCATGGCTTCAATGGCGTGTAAACACCTGTCCTCTTTGTATTTATGTGCTGGAGAAATGAAATAAAGAGAAAAACAGACGAGGAGAATGCATGGAATATTGTATAAAGAAATACTGATAGATCCATTCTTCTTAAGATTTTGTAGCCAAATAGCCAACAAGCCTGATCATCTCCCTGACAAGCTGACCAATGACTTGTTGAGTCATTGTCATACTCATAGTCGCATGCTCGCACACAACTTTTATACAGCCCTTTTTGAATATCCTGAAAACATACTTCATATTTCCAGCATGCAATTCTATTATTGAGTGTAATAAAACTGCATGGTAGACCTAGTAAAACAAACTCTCTAAAAAAAAAACATAAAAATAATTATAAAGTGTCGAGATCGAGGTTGATGCTGAAATGACATGACAAACATCTCTTTCACTTCAGACTCAGAGTTTATCACTTGGTGAAATGTTGATGTTTGAGAGTATATGTGCAGTATATATAGCCATGCCCCCATATACTGCCCATCACTATGCACTAGTATAGTACTACTACTAGTACTAGCTACTTGCCTCGATCCTGGCCTTGCCAGTGAACAATACACAGAATACAAGATATGGGCCCACACTACAATTTAGGCTGATTTGCCTACATTCGTTTTTCAGGAAACGAGTTGTTTTACCTTGCAAGCACACCTGTATATCGCATGCTTGTCTTTGACAGGGATCTCCTTTCGGCATTTTGTGTCTCGTATATGACACATTCCCGTCTCAATCAGCAAACAATATCGGCGGCGGTACGGTCCTGGCTACATGAGAGAAATGTAAACATGGGCCTAGTCTCTACATCAGACTGTATCATAATTTGTTGGCCTACTTTGCAAACATGAGCCATCCTGCATTTTTATGATATTAACAAATCAGACTCACAATCTAGTGATTCTCTCCAATTTTTCTTTCTCTCTCTCTCTCTTTCCTCCTTCTCTCAAACAATCTCCATCGACTTAAACGTAAAGTTGAACTGAACACAATTACTGGATGTTAAAATTGGCCTACTCAAAGTAGATCTAGGCTTTTATCCATAGTGAAAAAACAGAAGAAAAAAACGTGATCTAAAGGACATGGAGAAGACAGATTTATAGACAGATATTTATCAAAGATAGAGGGCAAGAGAGAGAGCAAGAGAGAGAGAGAGAGAGAGAGAGAGTGAGAGAGAGAGAGAGAGAGACGGAGAGAGAGAATAGAAGAAGAAGAAGAAGAAGTGAGGCAGAAAGATTTTTGAGAAAATAGAAGTAATTAAACTTTCCTGAACAATAATAATTCATATAACACTTAAATAAAAGACGTTATTCATAGTGTATCAGTATCAGCAGTTGTTTTTAATTTCTTTCTTTTTATTCCAACATCATTACAGGTTGAATCCACTTCCTTCATATACTACATATTCTACAATAATTTCATGGTTAAATAACTGAGAAATAACACATAATCCTCTTCATCGATCTCTCCACGCTCTATCCTTGTACATCTTGATCTGAGAACGTTTCTTTTTCTCCCAATCTCCATGCAAACTCATACAAACTCCTTTGGTCTTCATACATATCATTCTAATGGCTGTGTGAACCTGCTCCCATGAAACATGTGAAGTACAGTGAACTCTGCATACATGTACGACGAATCGGTTGGGACCACAAAAAGTTGTTGGACTTATGCAAAATTCGACTTATGAAGTGTCGTAAATAACACGTTTTGCAAAGTTCAGTCTAACAATGATTCGACTTGTGCTACTTCGAGTTATGCAGAGTTAACTGTATAGTCAGCCCTGAAACGTCAACTATAGGCAGTGGGAACATGATAATCAGCCATGGACAATTCTTTTCCAGGAAGACAGACCACAATCTACATCAATATCTTACCAGTGGTAACAGAAAATCAGTTACATTGGAATCCCATGATAATTTGACTCATTTCATGAAATCTTGTTTTTATCAGGTTGGGGGGAAAAAAAACCCCACAACAGTATACAAACTAGTGAGATGGGCAATAGTATCTTGATATATTGTGTTATTCATTTTTCTAACCAAATTCTCCCTATTACACAACGTATCACTGTATATATTTATTTCTGAGCTTTTGAATGCTTAGATGTAGAGTTAGAGGGAGTCCTATATGTAATATACGTTTTACATTATATACAAATATGTTGCTTTATAAGAAAAAAACAGGTTAAAAAAAGTGAATATATATTTACCATCCAAGAGGGTTATAGTCGCAAAATTGTGAATTAATTTCAAAGGATGAAAACTGGTAGTCATTAGCTATGAGTTAGCACTTTATATTTACAGACAGTATATTCATATTCATTTCACATCCCTCATATTTTCCTTTCCATATTGATAAAAATCTACTTTGACAATTATACTTCCCAATTGGATGCCACAAAATCTACATACAGCCTGTAGTTTGGTAATTTTCTTTGTGATTAGCATCTTTTTTGTTTTTATTAAACCCTCAGATATGATATAAATATGTTTGGAATGATTTGAAAGCTCTATAATTATGATAATCACAGCCCTAAAGCCAGCAAAAGATTTTGATCAAAGGGCGACTAATTACTAACATATTTTTGCTCTAAATTTTTTAGATTCCATGAAATTAAAATGAACCAGGTTAAAATATTACTTATATAAAGAGAAATTGTAAGTCAAATTACTCTCTGAATGACAGGAGAATCAACTTGTGAACTACAATGCAGTTTAGGTTACAGCAACTCTGTGTAGTAACTTATAAAACATTGTAACTGTCTCCTAATGAAAAATAAAGCAATTGACTGATCTAGGTGGTATCTACTTCCTTTTATCAAAACCATTCCAATCCTTACTTAGTAATCAGTTGCAGAATAACATGACAACATTTACAAGCTCATTCTAGAACATCTTATCATATTCCATATCTTATCTTATCAATTACAACCAGAGCCAACTATATACAGAGTTTTGCCATCTTTGTTTCAGTTTGTCACAACATGGCATTTACTCTTTAGTTAATTGTTTGCTTAAACAAAGAAGAACTCAGCATATTGTATCCACGACTAGACCCAGGTTGGCCATACTCTGTAACAGTGATGGCTCTGGTTACAACATATTTCCCCAGGATAACAAGGGTAATCACTGTCTTCTTTGTAAATAACTATGTTAAACAGAACAAGCTAGAGTACGAAACAAAATATCTGTCAATATATTTGAATAATTGATAAAACCATAGCATACATATCAAGAAAATAACATATTTTTCACAAAGTAACCTTAAAAAAGCAAAGATAAGAATAGATATCTATGTACCATACTTCCTATTCAATTAAAAATATTTTGTTAATGATGTATAGTTTCAAAACTAAAAACCATCAAATACTTCATAACAACATATAATATTACTTTAGATATGGCCAAATTCCTGGATACCAACATAAACAAATTGTTTTGTTACAAAATTTGGTAACCAACTTCATAATTTTTGCTTGATTATTTATTCACTACACTTGTTTCAACATTTTTGTCTGCTTCAATTGAATGTATTGGGACAGGTTTCAACCATGAAAAGAACTTAATCAATTTCTCCTCATGAGTTTTAGAATAGCATAATCTTAATCGCCATAACCAGTAATCATACTTTCCTCATTTGACATACCTGGTCTAAAGATGACAACAAAAATATCTGTCATGAAATGTACCATCGATGTAATGTTTGGGTGATGCATTTGATGCTCTAATACCACAAATAAATAAAAAATATCAAATTAAGTTTTTGGCTTGCACCCAGTAAACAGAGATCGCATGCTCGACCTTGTAATTGAAAAACAAGTCCAAAAAATCTTGGACCCAGCGGGATTTGAACCTGCCATCTACTGCTTGCCGGGCAGAGACTCTACCACCCGACCATCACTGGTCCATGGCACAGTCACAATGAACTGGAAACAAATGCCTCAGCTCTCCTGACTTATCAATATTCATCAGTATGCAAGCCAAAATTTTCTTTGCAAATTGAAATAACTCCCAGGAAGCCTAACATTCAAATAAATTTAAACAAATGAGTGAAGTGGTTGCATCCTGTGGAATTACACCCTTTCAGTATCCTTCATATCAGGGTGTTTTCACAGAATTAGGAATCAACTACCTCGAAAGAAACAGTCAAAGAAAACTAAAAATATTTTGTTTGAATGAATTGCATGTAGATAACTCTGATCTCTGATCCAAATGAATGATTTTTTAATGCTGGTTATAAAATCCTTGCACTACCATTAAAAGAATATACAAAAGTGGTATTAAATGTGTGATATATTTGGTATTCATGCAACTTTTGTAAAATCGAAACAACAAAAATAACATATTCAAAGAAATAATACAACACCTGAGTAATAAAACATCATAATAATACAATTTTAAATCAAATAGAACCACTTCCTATGATTCAACCACATTTTATCCATGCTATTTAAAATCCTTTATTGTTCATCATCATTACTCAGTAATAGCAAAGAAATATACAGATATAATACACAATTTCATTCATATATTTTCTCTTTTTTGCAAATGTGAGGAGGAGTAAGAGCGTTATGACCACAGGTTTGAGAGATTCCTTGATGAAGAGATTGCACTACAGAGAAAGCTGATGATATACTGATGGGTAGGCTCCTTACCAGGTATGTGTGTACCCTTGGTCCCTATTGAGTGGAGAAGAAGTAGAAGAATAGGAGGAAGAAGAAGAGGAAGAAGAAGAAAGAGGAGGAGAAAGATAAGAAGAATAGCAAGGAGAAGGAGAAGAAGAATAGCAAGGAGAAGGAGAAGAAGAATAGCAGGGAGAAGGCGGAGGGGAAGAGGAAGAAGAAAGATAAGAAGAAGACAAAGAAGGAGGAGAAGAAGACAAAGGAGGAGAAAAACAATAAGAAGAAGAAGAAGAAGAAGAAGAAGGAGGAGGAGGAGGAGGAGGAGGAGGAGGAGGAGGAGGAAGGGGAGGATAATATTGGATTTTTGTTATAGTGCTTAAATCCACCATGCAATGTGCTCAAGGTGCTCCAATATTACCCCCGCTATAGCTAGGCTACCGATTTCCATGCCCACACCTGAGTGGAGAGTGGCAATTGCAGTTTAATGCCTTCCCAAAGGACACAAGTGCTGCTTCAGGGCTTGAACCAATGACCTTCACATCTCCAGTCAAGTGTTTAAACCACTTGACTACAACACCTCCATGCTGTTATGGACTTGCAGCATCTCTTAGTATGAAAGATCAAAGCATCAATGAATGCAACAAGGTACTTACTACCCTTATTGGTACCCTTGTCTGAGAGTAATCAACCTTCGTCAAATCAACGATTCCCAACGTTTTCTTAGATTTCCCTTCTGGGAAAGAGAGCATGGTTTTATTAGGGGCTGCTTGTCCAAAGTCAAAAGGGACAATAAATTGTTACATTTATATTGCGCATGTATCCATTCCAGTGGATGCTCAAGGCACCTACAAAGTACTATCATTACCCTGGCTTTAGCCCAGTTGCACTAAAGGAGCTCAAAGAATTCAAGGAATAAATTGCTTCCAGGGCATCGTTGCATAAAATTTTTCATTGGTGGTAACTTTGCAATTGATGTTAACTTCCATGGAAACTTTGATTTGATTGACTGTTGAGTGATGTTGCCATGGTATTTACTATTGATGGAAAAGTTACCATCAATGAAGTTTTATGCAACAGGCCCTGGTACCCAAATACTACACCTGGGTGGAGAGTGGCAAATGTAGATGGGAATGGACAGGAAACGAAATTCCAGGCAGGGTGAAAATCTCCTTAGCTCACAATCTCCTTTATCTCCTTTACACCACTCACAAATGTTCCTTTCATATATACAGTTACTATCTAGTCTAAACTACAGGCTATGTCATATATATACTCTCTAAAGAAGAAATAATAAGCTCTTGTATGCATCGAAATAAAACTTTTAATATACATACAAAATCACACCCTTTGGGAATCAATTTCTCTAGCTTTTGAACTGTGCTGATGATTAATAGACATGTACAGAGACTAATATCCTCCAGTGTGGGAGTGTGTGTAAACCTACATTAGATCATAGACCTAATATGATTGCTGCACTCCAGAAAGATAATTGGTACTTGTCTGAAAATTGACCTGTACCAATCACCAAATCATGATTTGGTCTTGATGCAAGGAGTTCCGAGTCACAATACTGTAGTCAAACTTTGAGGTTCAAATATTTCTTCTACATAGAGATATTGCAGTTTAAATACACTCCCAGGGAACAGTAAAATGTCTTATTGAGTAGACTATTTACACATGCATTATGCTCTTGCATACGCAGTATGCACTATACGCAATGTTATGTGTTATCCTTTATTTTCTTCATACTCCTTAACCGTTCACCTACAGGTTGCCAGGTAGTGTTTTTGTTTTAATTGATTTCATACATTTTAGCTATACACAAATTATTTTTTAGGTGATTGGTAGGCCTTCAGTTTAACTTGTAAGAATTTTGATATGTATGTTGCAAAAGCCTTGCATTACAAATGGAATCAAAACATTGTGTAGTGTACATTATTGGTGATGCGTGTTGCTAACTATGGAATTCTTTGTCATCCTGCAGCTAGTTAGATACAAACTAAGTCTGCAACATATCAGTTTGCTAGATATATTAAAAATAAGAAGATACACATATCTTTTGTGATGACTTTGTCATAAACTTTTTAGGACTTCTGAACTCCCAATCTTTATAAAAAAAACTAAAATAAAAAACTAAATAATCTCCAGCAAATCATCAGCACAGCCTGCCACAAAAGTTCTACATGTATGATAATTTAATTTATGATACACACAGCTGAGCCTTGCCCAAGGTTTAGTGATGGGTGATGGGGGGTGAAGAATAATCCTTATGAAGTTGCAGCTGGCACGGGAGGCTGGAGTTCCTTGATCTGCTTTATGAGATAGTTCTTCTCGTCGTTGAATTGCTCGTCTTCCGTCCTGTCCGTGTGGAACATGGTGAGGAACTCCACCAGCTTCTCCTTGTTCTTCAACAGGATGTCAAGGATGGGTTTGGACTTGTTGGGGTTTGCTACAAATACCTGCAAATTGAAAGAGCAATCATTGTAGACCCTTTACCTCTGACAAAGATATTTTTCATTTCGTTTAATTTACAAAATGTTTGACTTACTGAAAATAATCATAATAACAACTATAGTAATAATAACAATAATTATATTACTAATAATGGTAATGATAATAATAATACTAATAACATTAATGATAACAATTACAAAATACTATTATTAACCTGGCTTTAAAGGTATAGACCAGTTCTGGTCATGCGATTGCATTGTGAAAGAAACGTAGTGGAATTGATCAGAAAAGGTTAATCATCTAGCATATAAGTATTGGTGTGTACTGCAAGGTTCTGGAATCATCAAAATGATAAGAAATTTGGCCCAGTCTTGGTAAAGTTACAAGCACTGTACACAGAAAGATGTATATGGGACTACCCTATATCCATCCAGTCCGGATAGATATGATAATTTACCAAATATATCAATTAATAGGCGGTTTCCCGGCAAAATTTGTATCATCACGTATTAGTAAAAACATATTCTTTCACATGATTGGTAATAAGAGCTTCCATTTTATTTTTTGAGAGGGGGGCGTTTCCAAAACTGGTCTATACCTTTAACCCAGCTGTCCCAAGTTGCTGAAAGCATTCAAGCAATTAATTTCTACCATGTACCCATAAATACTACACCTGGGTTGAGAGCGTCAAAGGTAGATTCATGCCCTGCAGTGGACAGTAGTTCTTACCTTAAATACATGAAAAGCTTCAAACTGGATGTTCCTGCTCTTATCTTTCAACATGTTCATCATGAGCTTCAGATTCTCTGGGTTGCTGATGTATCTTGTCATCGTTGTGAAATTGTGCCTGTCTAGCAACAGCTCTCCAAGAAGCTAAGAACATAATCAGAAACAATAATATCAATACTAATAAAATTATGATGATGATGATGATGATTGTAATTGTAACTAGAAATATCGCAATCTGTATTGCCCCGCAATGCGAATGTATCCCCCGGCAGTGGCAGCAATTTTGTGTCATCCTTATGTTCGAAGGAGGGACAAAGATCCCCTCTCCCCTCCCTGAAACAAAAGGATGATGTAGAGATCGCCACTAGTGGCTCGGACTATTGTCAAGACTAGGAGCAGCATCACCATAACAATATGTGTGTAGATTAGAGTATAATGCATCTCTGTAGAAAATTTGAAAGAAATCCGTCAAGAAATGTGGCAGCAGAGCGCACAAAAGACAGCCACCAAAATATGACCTTTGACCCTATAACAGACGGAACACAGGTGGCAGCATCACCAAACACTAAAGATGTGTAGATTGTACTATAAGACACACCTCCATACAACATTTGAAAGAAATCCGTCAAGAAATGTGGCAGTACGAGCCTATAAAGACATATGGCCTTTGACCATATAAAAGACGGAACAATGAGGGCAGCATCGCCCAAAAGTGTAGATGTGTAGATTGTACCAAGATACACCTCCATACAAAATATGGAAGAAATCCTTCTAGAAATGTGGCAGTAACAGCGCACAAAAGGGACAAATGACCTTTGACCTTATAAAGGATGGAACAATGAGGGCAGCATCACTAAAAAGGAGAGATGTGTAAATTGTACCAAGATACATCTCTATACAAAATTTGAAAGAAATCCGTCATGAAATATGACATGCAGAGCGCACACTAGACACCCACCAAAATATGACCTTTTGACCCTATAAAACGCGGAACACTGGTGGCAGCATCACCAAAAACTATAGGTGCAAAGATTTTACCATTATACACTTCCATACTCAATTTAAAAGAAATATGTCAAGAAATGATGCAGTTAGACCGCACACTAGAGTACACACAAGACATCTATCAAAATATGACCTTTGACCCTATAAAAGACGGAACACTGGAGGCAGCATCAGCAAAATTAACAGGCTTGTAGATTCTACCAAGATACACCTTCGTTCAAAATTTGAACAAAATCCCTTGAGAAATGTGGCCTATAGAGCGCACACAAACCATCCACAAAAATATGGCCTTTAACACTATAGAAGACGGAACACTGGGGACAGCATCACCAAAAGTGATAGCAATGTAGATTATACAAAGATACACCTCCATACCAAATTTGAAAGAAATCTGTCTAGGAATGATGCAGTTAGATCGCACACTAGAGGGCACACAAGACATCTATCAAAATATGACCTTTGACCCTATAAAAGACGGAACATTAGAGGCAGCATCACCAAAATCTATAGGCTTGTAGATTATACCAAGATACACCTTCGTTCAAAATTTGAACAAAATCCTTTGAGAAATGTGGCCTATAGAGCGCACACAAACCATCCACAAAAATATGGCCTTTTAGCCTATAGAAGACGGAACACTGGGGGCAGCATCACCAAAAGTGATAGCAATGTAGATTATACCAAGATACACCTCTATACAAAATTTGAAAGAAATCCGTCAAGGAATGTGGCAGTTAGAGTGCACACAAGAATATGACGCTGACGCGGCGGCGGCGGCGGCGTAACACTGCTGAATCAAAGTACCCCACCGGCATACTGCCGGGGGATACAATAATAATGATGATAATAATAATAATAATATTCATAAAAATAATAACAATAATAGTAAGCAAATAATTAACGTTGGTGAAGGTGATGGGACAAACTATCACTTCCGAGGCGATCTGGATGTAGCTATCTTTCCGAAGCGAAGCTGAGGAAAGATAGCGTATACATTCAGATCGCCGAGGAAGTGATAGTTTGCCATCGCCTGAAAGCAGAAGGTGATTATTTGCTTTATATTCCACATCGGAAACATTTCATTTCACTAATAGTAAGCAAATAATTAACGTTGGTGAAGGTGATGCGACAAACTATCACTTCCGAGGCGATCTGGATGTAGCTATCTTTCCGAAGCGAAGCTGAGGAAAGATAGCGTATACATTCAGATCGCCGAGGAAGTGATAGTTTGCCATCACCTGAAACCAAAAGGTGATTATTTGCTTTATATTCCACGTCGGAAACATTTCACTTCTTCCGTCATTTTAGAGTAACAAGTCATCAATTGACAGCTAGCTAGCAAGTGACAGTGTATGCAGTATGGTGGCGTGACCATAGCTCGTGCGTGACCAAAGTTCTTAGTATGTGGAATATAATATGTAATAATGCTGATCCTGATGATGATGATGATGACAAAAATAATAATAATTATAAAAATATTCATAATAATAAAATAACAATAATAATAATAACTGGATATATCGCACTCCAGAGGATATGAGACTTATCCATTTGTCAAAAAATGTGAATGTTTTACAGATATCTCACATATGCATCAAACATAATATAGAAACATCTCAAAATGCTAACTTACTTTGAGTGACTGTCTCCTTGTCACATAGTTATCAGAGTTGAGAAGCACTTTGTACTTGTCAAACACAGAATCATAGTTTTTCTCTAGAAAATCGGCAGCTACTAATTTGTGTCTTGTTAATAGTTCCTGCAAACAAAAAGAGAATAAAACCCATCAAATCATTGGAACAGATGATAGATGCTTGCTTTCTCATTACCAAATATACACATATGATACACTCAGTTATCCATGGAAAAAGAAGCAATTTTCCTAACCATGTTTCATGCATTTTATATCAAACAGAGTTTTGTTAAAAAGGATCTGCAAGACACCCAAAATATGGATATACTGATGTATAACATCTGCTGGGTGATTTATTGGCACATGTGAGATAGTTTCCAATAAACTTTCTTGATCTTTTTTCTTTTCAGGACAGCGATTTTTAAAGGCTAAATTGATCACACATTTTTCTTCAAATTGGCAACAATAGCACTTTTTCTTTCCTTGCTACGTTATTCTAATAATACCTATATGCAATGTCTATGAAAACAGTATACATGGGTGGTAATTTTATTTAATTACTGAACACGGATAGGACATTAATTGGAAGCCCAGTGTAGAGGACAGTCACCACCTTTGCATGTTGTGAACGCCCTGCAGTATTGATATAAGAGTAAGGGGGACATGGGCCATGTCTTATAACGAGTCGATATTATTTCTATAAATGTAATGCTTCCTTGGAGAAATTTCAATTATTTAAACATATTTGTGGCTTACACCCAGTAAATAAGATCGATTGATCGATCTGTATTGAAAAACAAGTCAGAAAAAATCTTGGAACCAGCGGGACTTGAACCTGCATCTACCGGCAGCGACTCTACCACCAGGCCATCACTGGTCCATGGCACAGTCACGATGAACTAGAATCAAATACCCAAAGGTCTCCTGATTCATTCTGACTCATTAATATTCATTAGTCCGCCATAGGACAATAACTTCTATAAATGAGTCGATATTAATCGCAACTTATTTGCGATTGATATTATAAATCGCAATTATGTACATAAGAGATAGGACACTGCAAACTTGTGATTGATAAGAGGACTTGCGATTGATTTGGATCAAACGCAAATCTATAAGACAGGGCCCTGGTGTATTGGTCCACCAGCACACCCCCAATAAGGGAGGAGAGACCAGAGACTCACAGTGATTCAGTTTGCTTTTCCCCTCCCAGGCACGGGTGGCACAGGTGATACCAGAAACTTAATCCTCATGATAATAATAAAGCCATTTTACCTTAAAGGAGGAAAAGGCATCTGATGCGACATCAAACGTTGACATCTCCACATATGTGAAAAACTTGTAGAAGTAATCGGAATTCAAGATGATCTTGGCCAGAGGCTCATAACGTATGCATTCTCGCAGTATTAGGCCACAGTTCAATGCAAAGTCGGGGCTTTCATACCTGTGTAAGACATCATCATCATTAATATCATTATCATCATCCTCATTATAATCATCAGCATGACCAATATCACTACCATTGTCACTGTGAATGTGATTAACTGATTATGATAATTATTACTCTCCTCCCCTCCCCCTCTCTCTCTCTCTCTCTCTCTCTCTCTCTCCTCCCTCCTCCTCCTCCTCCTCGTCCTCCTCGTCCTCCTCCTCGTCGTCGTCGTCGTCGTCCTCCTCCTCCTCCTCCTCCTCCTCCTCCTCCTCCTCCTCCTCCTCCTCCTCCTCCTCCTCCCCTCCTCCTCCTCTCCCCTCCCCCCTCCAGGCTGAACTTTGACCCTACAGGCTCATTCATATATGAAGTGGTAAACCACAGCATTTTATGTATTGCTTGATGTGTAAATGAATGGCAACGGCACGCAAGAAAGGTCCTACACATATTCACTGAGCTCTGTCTTATAAGATACAGAAATGGGAATCATATTATAATGACATCATCATTATTATTTTTTTTTAAATGCCGGGGTTTACAGTGCCCTATCTGAACAAGGCTTCACTTACCCTACTACTAGAGCTTTAAGGATTTCAGGACATTGGCTGATGTAATCTACGGTCGGAGACCTAGCACCGAACTGACGACGGAGGATGTTGTTGAAGATCTGGACCAAATCTTTCTTGGCCTGAAATAAATGAAAATAAATTCAAGATATGTGCTATTCATATCATTCACATTCACATGTATAAAAACTTACACAACTAGATTCATAATGAAAGCTAAAAAATGTACAAATGCAATATGATTTACGAGACTGTAAAAGGAGACCTTAAAGATGCAAGCAATTCATGGGGGTTGTAAGTAGAAAATGAAATGCTTAGTAAAATAAATAGGATTGTTTATGATTTCATGTAGTCTTTCTGGCGTAGGTCTCGGTAGTGTGACTGAGGTATCAGTCTGTGTTAAAGATTTATGTCTTTGTAACTCACGTCCTCAGTTTTATAAGCAAGCTGGTTATTCTATGTATAGTACTGTAATTTGATCTATGTTCAATAATGTTAAGCTGTAGTAAATGTAATTGATTGTTTATGTATTTTCTGTACAATTGTGGAGTGCCAGGAGTGTCAAGTTTGACAGACATGAGCACTATACAAGAATACACCATCATTTTTATTATTATTATCTTTAGTGCAGGTTTTTAGTATTGTTGTCATTATTGTTAGTGCTGTGATCAAACGTTTAACCATCCGGTATCCGACCGTCCATTGCACTGTCCATTTTGAATTTGATGGTTTCGTTTACCCGATTTTTTTTATTAAAAAAAAAAAAAAAAAAATTACGTGTAACAATTTCGGAGTGTTTTTCATCAGGAGTGGTGGGCGAAAATCACCCGTGCTGGTCTGGCCCGCGCCCGCCCAGTGCCGACCACTGTTCTTACTATCAATCAGCAGCGATCTTGGCAAAAGGGAGTAATTTTTGTTTAACCGAAAACCGTCCAGTTTTGACTAGCGGTTAAACGGAATTGGAAATATCTGTGATGTTACAACACTAATTATTGTACAGCTCTTCGTCAACAGCGTTTTATAAATACCATGAATTATTAGAAGAAGAAGAAGAACACAAACCTCAAATTCTAGTTTTGGCATGCAGTGGATGAGATCGTACAGGAGGTCATAGAGACCATTAGCAATCTGACTCACGACCTCCGCCTGGGGCTCTTGACCGTCAACCCCATACAGACTGTTTTTAACCTGTGACAGGGTCTTTCCAATCTCCTCAGTAGCCTGTCAAGAAATGAAATGATTAAAGGGATGACTGGAACTACAGAATGAAGAATAGTATACAAATTAATTCATATATATGCGAGTGCATTTAGTGAATATGCACTGCACACAGGTTAATCCACAATCGGATAATGAACGAGACTTGCCAAGTTCAATGTTCAGCTCATTGTGGCTTAACCGCGGGCAGTGCATTAAACCATGAGCTTCAAACATGAATTATTATTCTTTTTAAAAACAGGTCTGTAATATGAATATAAAGTCGAGAAATAAGCAAAAAACCTGATACAAATGCCAAGAGTTGAACATTCATGGAGGCCGCCATTTGCTTTTAGTGCAGGACATCATAAGTGGGCAAACAAACAGTTTGATGCGCTCATCAATGTCCTTGCCATTTGAAACTACGTGCATCTCATGCTCAAGGCGACTACAAAGTACGACTAATAACATGGCTCTAAGTTTAGCCAAGCTGCTCTAAGGTGCTGAAATCACTGAAGGAATTACTTCCTACCAAGTACCCCTTTACTTCACCTGGCTTCATCTTGAGACTGCCAAATGTAGATGACTACCAAACAGAATGAGAACCAAGTTAAAGGTAAAGACCAGTTTTGGAAACGCCCCCTTCTCAAAAAAATCAAATGGAAGCTCTCATTACCAATCATGTGAAAGAATATGTTTTGACTAATAATTGAGGATACAAATTTTGCTGGGAAACCGCCTACTAATTGATATATTTGGTAAATTATTATATCTATTGGGACCAAATAGATATCGCGCACGTGCGCGCATATGTCGCATAGTCCCATATACATCTTTCTGTGTACAGTGCTTGTAACTTAACCAAGACTGGGCCAAATTTCTTATCATTTTGATGATTCCAGAACCTTGCAGTACACACCAATACTTATATGCTAGATGATCAACCTTTTCTGCTCGATTCCACAATGTTTCTTTCACATTGCAATCGCACGACCAGAACTGGTCTTTATCTTTAAGTTTACAAATAATAATCATACATGCCATTTTAATAGATTTCGTACTTTGTTTCATTGTAAAGGCAAGAAAGCATTTACCCCCCCCCCCCCACACAAAAAAACTAGAAAAGTCAATGCAAAGCGTCGCATCCCCTCGCAGGGTACAAATGGCCTATATACGTCAGAACAAGTTACCTCCATTAGACTATACTATTATATTACTAGGCAAGGAAGTTAACCACATTTTCACATATATAATTAGGTGTTTTTGCATATTTAATGAGCTATGACCTTTCACCTTTGACCTACATACTCCGAAATCGAACTTAGGCTGTGTTTTGATCCCATATCATATCAAATTTCATTAAAATCTGTCAAACATTACTAAAGTTATCAATCGGAAACCAGATTCGCATATTTAATGAGCTATGACCTTTGGCCTACATACTCGGAAATCGAACTTAGCCTGTATTTTGATACCATGAACCTTCATATCAAACTTCATTAAAATCCGTCAAACATTACTGAAGTTATCGATCGGAAACCAGATGTGTATTTTTTCGCATATTTAATGAGCTATGACCTTGACCTTTGACCTACATACTCCGAAATCGAACTTAGCCTGTATTTTGATACCATGTACCTTCATATCAAACTTCATTAAAATCCGTCAAACATTACTGAAGTTATTGATCGGAAACCAAATTTGTTATGGACGGACGCACACACGGGAAGGAAGGAAGGACGGACAGCGGCGTTTCTATATCCCCTCCGACTTCGTCGGGAGATAAAAGGGAGACAGAGATGGGAGGGATGATGAGAGAGGTTATGCATGTATGACTGAATGAGAGAGGAATGGGAATGGGAAAGAGGGAAGAGGAAGAAGGGGAGATGAAGTGTGAGTGAGAAAGCAATAGAAAGAGGAGGAAAAAAGAGAAAGAGAGAGAGAGAGATAGAAAGAGAGAAGGGGGAGGGGCAGTTAGGAGAAGGAGTACATACCTTTTCACTTTTCTTCTCTGATGTCTTGGCATCCCGTAGGAGGAAGACATTAGTCCGAATAGACGAAATTAATTCCGTCGGACTCTTGACAGACCTTCCAAACAGTGGCATGATTACTCCTGTTTGAACGAAGAACAAAGACATTCTAAAATAAAACTGTCTGCTTGTTTTACCTGACTGCTCTGAAAGTATTTGTATGCTTGTCGTTGTAAGTAAGCAAACAGGGGACTGACTGTTTTAAGTCCTCTTCAAGGGACTTGGTAATGAGGATTAATGCCTTACCAAAGGGCATTAGGGCACTTTGACTTGGTTTCGAACCCGGAACCTCTCGGTTATGAGACAACTGCTCTACCACTGAACCATCCTGCCCCATGCTCAACAAAAGGTCAAATTGAAGAGGGTTCTTATCATGGTATGCATATGATAACATAATGTAGCATAATGTAGCCCATAATAACAAATATTCTCTATGCACTTTCTGTATGAGAATGCAAATTGTATACATTAGTTGTTGCTCGGTAGGAAAACATTATGGCCTGTGCTACCTAACAACAAGTAATATATGCACTTTGCATTCCGACTAACGGTATTGAAATACATTATTTGCAACAGGTGAATGAAATAATTTGTATTGAGGCACTTCAAAAAAAAGTGCATGCATTAAATTTGATTACTTTTATGAAAATGGCATATTCCTGACAGTTTCACATGCAGTCAAATGACAAGCACTTGACATTATCTCTAACTTAACACCTCAAAAAAGTTGAGAAACTTTAGTATGATCGATTAAATCTCTCTTGTAATGACATTTTTATAATCATAGCTGTTTAGTATCTTTGCAAAGTGGGTTTATTCCTTCTTAAAATGATACCCCATTTGCTATGATATTTCAGTAATGGAACGTGCAGTAGATCAAAATAAGGGGCAAGGTCAAAAATGAAAAGTTGCATAAAGCACTGCTTTTGTTCCACTTTGCATTCAAATTGCCCTACTGCCTGGGACTTTTCAACAGTTGTTATCTTAGCCATAGTATTTCAGAAAGTTGATGACCAAACAGTAGTGAATCTTGCCTGACATGTCACCATAGTGAATGAATTTCAATTTCAGATTCTTTAGAATTTGGCATTCATAAATGACAAGTTGGAAACAATAGCCCTACTTTCATTAACAAAAATCATACTCTCTACGTCAAAGAATGAAGAGTGCTCTGCAACAATACCAGTGCTTACCAGTTCATTTTACGACTTTTCACTTTCGCCCCAGCCCCTTATTCTGATGTACTACTCACTCCATGGCTGCAAACCCATAACAAATACGGGATCATTTCAAAGAGGACTTACACAATGTAAATCACTTAACACACTTTCTAATGATAATAATGAAAGAGATGATTATGCCATAATAAGAGAGCTATAAACAATCCAACTTGAGTTTCCAAACTGTTTTTGAGGGGTTTTGTTAGAGATAATATCAAGTGCTTGTCATGTGACTGCATGTGAAAGAATCTGTCAGGGGTATAGAAAGACACAACTGCCACTAGAATTAGAATTAGCAATTATTTGTACCTCTTTATCGAGTCCCTGTTGAAATGAAGATGCGGTGCGATGGTGTTAGGCTTGTTGGATGCTTTGCACCAGCCAAACCAGCCCTGCAAATAGGGCACAGTTAACAGACTAGCCTGGATATCTGAAAGATAGCGTAAAGGTCAAAAATAATTTTGTTAGGTTGGTCTTGATCCTCTGATTAAGTAGCCATAATAGGGTCAGCCGTATAGATTTCAACATGTTATTAACGTGAAGGAGAGATGCTCTGGTGATATTTGCTCCAGGCATTATTTTTATAGAAGATCTGGATTTAAGTTTGCATGTAGGGAAGGGCAAGTGTATGAAATCATAGGTGATTTGACTCTTCACAGATTGTTGCAGCATTTTATCTATATCAAAAAAGAAATAAAAATGTGCTATTTAAAAAAATGTGGGAAAGGAGGAAGAAAAGGAGAACCATGGGCTGTTTTTGTTTGTTCGTTGTTTGAATGTTTTTACTTTCATTTTTGCTTGCTTGTCAGAGAATTTTGTAGCAAAAATAGCAAACCAAAACTTTGATGACGCTTTTTTTCTTCTTTTTTGTGTGTGGCTTGTCACAGAATTATCAGACTAATAATAAAATTAATACTAATAGCTACATTTATATCGTGCACATTTTATCATTTTATGCATCCAAGGTGATGCTCAAGATGCCTATAAAGTAGTATTATTGCCCTGTCTTGAGCCAAGCTGTCCCAAGGTGCTAAAATCAAATTCAATGAATACATTCCTACAGGTACCCATCCACTACACCTGGGTGGGGAGTGGCACATATAGAATATCTTCCCACGAAAGTAGTGCTGTGGCAGGACTCAAAGCGTGAACTACATGTACATAATGTGTATGTGTTCCACAGTCTGGTGATGTACCCTCTGGACCACAACACTTTACCTGCAGTGATTTTACTGCGTTATATGTGAACGAGCCTTAATAAATCCAGTATGAGGTACTTCTTGGTAACATGTGCTATTTTTCTGCATAGAAGTGAAGCAGAAATAAATAAATAAATAAATAAATAAATAAATAAATAAATAAATAAATAAATGACAAAAAGAGGGAATAGCTGAGCACAGGAACCATTTGTGTTCAGTGGACTTTGTGATATGTGTGTTTACATATTTGTGCCAGGCACCAACTAGTACAGTATCATTATATTTTTTTACATACATGTAGTATTTTTGTTTTACTGTGTGATATAGAAGTGAAGCAGGTGTTATTGATTGATTTGTAGAGGTCCTTTTAACTTGAACTTGAGTTAACTGATACCATCCTACTGTTGGTTATAGCAAAACAGCTTTGTTCACATTCATGTAAAACAACCTAAAAGCAAGCAAACAAACAAAAAACACCCCTCCCCTGGGGAAAATGAAATAAAAACAAATGGTTGTCAAAGCAAAATAAGAACCAAAGTTGCTGAAAAGCAGTCTTTTTTAGGCTGATGTGATTTTACTGTGATCAAAATAAATTTAACAAATTAATCAATCAAAAATTTTTATGTGTAAATAAATGACAAAAAAGGGGGATAGCTGAGCACAGGAGCCATTTGTGTTCAGTGGACTTTGTGATATGTGTGTTTACATATTTGTGACAGGCACCTACTAGTACCAACGCTCAAAATACACGGGGGCGATGGGCGATTCGCCCCCGTGAGCTACATAATCGCCTCCGTCAGAGTGCTCACGGGCGATTGCAAAATTAAAATCGCCCTGTGGAATTATAGTATAGAATAAAAAATTAAAGATATTCTTTTCTGTTATAACTTTCACACAAATTGAGTTTCAACTTAATATGTATTTCAAACCTTAAACCAATGAAATGGAACTATGGAAGTTAGATTAGCATGCAGGATTTCTCGCTCATATTTTTCGGTGTCTAGAGGCCGCCATATTGTAAACAAATGTGCGCTGATTCGCCGCAAGAGGGCGCTATATTTCCCATCTCCACATCAGATTCTCTATGACTGTATTACCGATACAAACAACAGATGCTCGCAGTGCAGTGCGACCGTCAGCAGCGCCTATACCGCGCCGGTAGTACCGGCCGGTGTGCATGCTGCTGCCCCATGCATATCTGCTGGAGCTAGAGGCGATCGCGCAAGGACCGAAACATGGAGAAGTTTTTTGTTGTGAAAAGCGTGAATCCTCTGAAATCTGGTGATTCCAAAAGACCAGCAAATAATGAACCTCGACCAGTAAATCAATATTAAGAAGGAGAGGAAGACCAAAGATGTTGTGGAAGGATATAGTAAAGACTAATGAAAAAATGTAATAAAGTTGCTTTGAATGATAAGGGGGGATGTGCAGAACGGGAAGAAACGGAGATAATGTCATCTCGGGATGAAAGTCGGCAGTAACCCCTATGTAGCCTGTAAAGTTGTAAGAGGGAAATGCCGACTTAAATAAGGCCAAAAAAAAAAAATTATTTGGTTGTCCTCGACCGCCCGCTCGTCATTTTCGGCCCGCTCGTATTTTTATTTTTTTTTGAAATATATATATTTTTTTTTGGAGCAATTTTAACCATTTTATGCATGTTGCAAGGATCAAAATGTGTCCCGTCGCCAATTTGGTCTTTCAGTACGCAATTCTGTCTTTATATTAAATATAGAGGAGGGATTTTCGGCCAGATGGCAATTTTGGCAGGTCCATTGTACGCATGGTGAAATCACTTTAAAATACATAGATAATAGCATATCACATAATTATGACACACATACAATACATTTCAGAGTCACAGGAAATCCACATTTGCAATGGAAAATGTATCCTTAAATATCACATTTTAGCAATGTAATCGGCGGTCCTGCTACCTAAATCTGAAAAATCAAATATCTTACGCGTGTCTGTAAGGAAGAATCACTGCAGTCGGATAGCGCTGCGTACACACGATCACTGCATGCAGGGGTAATTTTCGGGCGGCCAGCTCTGGCGTGGGATACACGCTCGGCCGCAAGCGCTATAGATCAAGCGGGTGAATGAGCAGCAGCGTCTCCCATTGACTTTGTACATGAGGGCGAAAACTGCCTCGCTAT
>CP137686.1:17673076-17719918 GCA_037976565.1 Mesocentrotus franciscanus | reverse complement strand
GTTGTAAGTAGAAAATGAAATGCTTAGTAAAATAAATAGGATTGTTTATGATTTCATGTAGTCTTTCTGGCGTAGGTCTCGGTAGTGTGACTGAGGTATCAGTCTGTGTTAAAGATTTATGTCTTTGTAACTCACGCCCTCAGTTTTATAAGCAAGCTGGTTATTCTATGTATAGTACTGTAATTTGATCTATGTTCAATAATGTTAAGCTGTAGTAAATGTAATTGATTGTTTATGTATTTTCTGTACAATTGTGGAGTGCCAGGAGTGTCAAGTTTGACAGACATGAGCACTATACAAGAATACACCATCATTTTTATTATTATTATCTTTAGTGCAGGTTTTTAGTATTGTTGTCATTATTGTTAGTGCTGTGATCAAACGTTTAACCATCCGGTATCCGACCGTCCATTGCACTGTCCATTTTGAATTTGATGGTTTCGTTTACCCGATTTTTTTTATTTAAAAAAAAAAAATTACGTGTAACAATTTCGGAGTGTTTTTCATCAGGAGTGGTGGGCGAAAATCACCCGTGCTGGTCTGGCCGCGCCCGCCCAGTGCCGACCACTGTTCTTACTATCAATCAGCAGCGATCTTGGCAAAAGGGAGTAATTTTTGTTTAACCGAAACCGTCCAGTTTTGACTAGCGGTTAAACGGAATTGGAAATATCTGTGATGTTACAACACTAATTATTGTACAGCTCTTCGTCAACAGCGTTTTATAAATACCATGAATTATTAGAAGAAGAAGAAGAACACAAACCTCAAATTCTAGTTTTGGCATGCAGTGGATGAGATCGTACAGGAGGTCATAGAGACCATTAGCAATCTGACTCACGACCTCCGCCTGGGGCTCTTGACCGTCAACCCCATACAGACTGTTTTTAACCTGTGACAGGGTCTTTCCAATCTCCTCAGTAGCCTGTCAAGAAATGAAATGATTAAAGGGATGACTGGAACTACAGAATGAAGAATAGTATACAAATTAATTCATATATATGCGAGTGCATTTAGTGAATATGCACTGCACACAGGTTAATCCACAATCGGATAATGAACGAGACTTGCCAAGTTCAATGTTCAGCTCATTGTGGCTTAACCGCGGGCAGTGCATTAAACCATGAGCTTCAAACATGAATTATTATTCTTTTTAAAAACAGGTCTGTAATATGAATATAAAGTCGAGAAATAAGCAAAAAACCTGATACAAATGCCAAGAGTTGAACATTCATGGAGGCCGCCATTTGCTTTTAGTGCAGGACATCATAAGTGGGCAAACAAACAGTTTGATGCGCTCATCAATGTCCTTGCCATTTGAAACTACGTGCATCTCATGCTCAAGGCGACTACAAAGTACGACTAATAACATGGCTCTAAGTTTAGCCAAGCTGCTCTAAGGTGCTGAAATCACTGAAGGAATTACTTCCTACCAAGTACCCCTTTACTTCACCTGGCTTCATCTTGAGACTGCCAAATGTAGATGACTACCAAACAGAATGAGAACCAAGTTAAAGGTAAAGACCAGTTTTGGAAACGCCCCCTTCTCAAAAAAATCAAATGGAAGCTCTCATTACCAATCATGTGAAAGAATATGTTTTGACTAATACATGATGATACAAATTTTGCTGGGAAACCGCCTACTAATTGATATATTTGGTAAATTATTATATCTATTGGGACCAAATAGATATCGCGCACGTGCGCGCATATGTCGCATAGTCCCATATACATCTTTCTGTGTACAGTGCTTGTAACTTAACCAAGACTGGGCCAAATTTCTTATCATTTTGATGATTCCAGAACCTTGCAGTACACACCAATACTTATATGCTAGATGATCAACCTTTTCTGCTCGATTCCACAATGTTTCTTTCACATTGCAATCGCACGACCAGAACTGGTCTTTATCTTTAAGTTTACAAATAATAATCATACATGCCATTTTAATAGATTTCGTACTTTGTTTCATTGTAAAGGCAAGAAAGCATTTTCCCCCCCCACACAAAAAAACTAGAAAAGTCAATGCAAAGCGTCGCATCCCCTCGCAGGGTACAAATGGCCTATATACGTCAGAACAAGTTACCTCCATTAGACTATACTATTATATTACTAGGCAAGGAAGTTAACCACATTTTCACATATATAATTAGGTGTTTTTGCATATTTAATGAGCTATGACCTTTCACCTTTGACCTACATACTCCGAAATCGAACTTAGGCTGTGTTTTGATCCCATATCATATCAAATTTCATTAAAATCTGTCAAACATTACTAAAGTTATCAATCGGAAACCAGATTCGCATATTTAATGAGCTATGACCTTTGGCCTACATACTCGGAAATCGAACTTAGCCTGTATTTTGATACCATGAACCTTCATATCAAACTTCATTAAAATCCGTCAAACATTACTGAAGTTATCGATCGGAAACCAGATGTGTATTTTTTCGCATATTTAATGAGCTATGACCTTGACCTTTGACCTACATACTCAAATCGAACTTAGCCTGTATTTTGATACCATGTACCTTCATATCAAACTTCATTAAAATCCGTCAAACATTACTGAAGTTATTGATCGGAAACCAAATTTGTTATGGACGGACGCACACACGGGAAGGAAGGAAGGACGGACAGCGGCGTTTCTATATCCCCTCCGACTTCGTCGGCGAGGGGATAAAAAGGGAGACAGAGATGGGAGGGATGATGAGAGAGGTTATGCATGTATGACTGAATGAGAGAGGAATGGGAATGGGAAAGAGGGAAGAGGAAGAAGGGGAGATGAAGTGTGAGTGAGAAAGCAATAGAAAGAGGAGGAAAAAAGAAAGAGAGAGAGAGAGATAGAAAGAGAGAAGGGGGAGGGGCAGTTAGGAGAAGGAGTACATACCTTTTCACTTTTCTTCTCTGATGTCTTGGCATCCCGTAGGAGGAAGACATTAGTCCGAATAGACGAAATTAATTCCGTCGGACTCTTGACAGACCTTCCAAACAGTGGCATGATTACTCCTGTTTGAACGAAGAACAAAGACATTCTAAAATAAAACTGTCTGCTTGTTTTACCTGACTGCTCTGAAAGTATTTGTATGCTTGTCGTTGTAAGTAAGCAAACAGGGGACTGACTGTTTTAAGTCCTCTTCAAGGGACTTGGTAATGAGGATTAATGCCTTACCAAAGGGCATTAGGGCACTTTGACTTGGTTTCGAACCCGGAACCTCTCGGTTATGAGACAACTGCTCTACCACTGAACCATCCTGCCCCATGCTCAACAAAAGGTCAAATTGAAGAGGGTTCTTATCATGGTATGCATATGATAACATAATGTAGCATAATGTAGCCCATAATAACAAATATTCTCTATGCACTTTCTGTATGAGAATGCAAATTGTATACATTAGTTGTTGCTCGGTAGGAAAAACATTATGGCCTGTGCTACCTAACAACAAGTAATATATGCACTTTGCATTCCGACTAACGGTATTGAAATACATTATTTGCAACAGGTGAATGAAATAATTTGTATTGAGGCACTTCAAAAAAAAGTGCATGCATTAAATTTGATTACTTTTTATGAAAATGGCATATTCCTGACAGTTTCACATGCAGTCAAATGACAAGCACTTGACATTATCTCTAACTTAACACCTCAAAAAAGTTGAGAAACTTTAGTATGATCGATTAAATCTCTCTTGTAATGACATTTTTATAATCATAGCTGTTTAGTATCTTTGCAAAGTGGGTTTATTCCTTCTTAAAATGATACCCCATTTGCTATGATATTTCAGTAATGGAACGTGCAGTAGATCAAAATAAGGGGCAAGGTCAAAAATGAAAAGTTGCATAAAGCACTGCTTTTGTTCCACTTTGCATTCAAATTGCCCTACTGCCTGGGACTTTTCAACAGTTGTTATCTTAGCCATAGTATTTCAGAAAGTTGATGACCAAACAGTAGTGAATCTTGCCTGACATGTCACCATAGTGAATGAATTTCAATTTCAGATTCTTTAGAATTTGGCATTCATAAATGACAAGTTGGAAACAATAGCCCTACTTTCATTAACAAAAATCATACTCTCTACGTCAAAGAATGAAGAGTGCTCTGCAACAATACCAGTGCTTACCAGTTCATTTTACGACTTTTCACTTTCGCCCCAGCCCCTTATTCTGATGTACTACTCACTCCATGGCTGCAAACCCATAACAAATACGGGATCATTTCAAAGAGGACTTACACAATGTAAATCACTTAACACACTTTCTAATGATAATAATGAAAGAGATGATTATGCCATAATAAGAGAGCTATAAACAATCCAACTTGAGTTTCCAAACTGTTTTTGAGGGGTTTTGTTAGAGATAATATCAAGTGCTTGTCATGTGACTGCATGTGAAAGAATCTGTCAGGGGTATAGAAAGACACAACTGCCACTAGAATTAGAATTAGCAATTATTTGTACCTCTTTATCGAGTCCCTGTTGAAATGAAGATGCGGTGCGATGGTGTTAGGCTTGTTGGATGCTTTGCACCAGCCAAACCAGCCCTGCAAATAGGGCACAGTTAACAGACTAGCCTGGATATCTGAAAGATAGCGTAAAGGTCAAAAATAATTTTGTTAGGTTGGTCTTGATCCTCTGATTAAGTAGCCATAATAGGGTCAGCCGTATAGATTTCAACATGTTATTAACGTGAAGGAGAGATGCTCTGGTGATATTTGCTCCAGGCATTATTTTTATAGAAGATCTGGATTTAAGTTTGCATGTAGGGGAAGGGCAAGTGTATGAAATCATAGGTGACTTGACTCTTCACAGATTGTTGCAGCATTTTATCTATATCAAAAAAGAAATAAAAATGTGCTATTTAAAAAAATGTGGGAAAGGAGGAAGAAAAGGAGAACCATGGGCTGTTTTTGTTTGTTCGTTGTTTGAATGTTTTTACTTTCATTTTTGCTTGCTTGTCAGAGAATTTTGTAGCAAAAATAGCAAACCAAAACTTTGATGACGCTTTTTTTCTTCTTTTTTTGTGTGTGTGGCTTGTCACAGAATTATCAGACTAATAATAAAATTAATACTAATAGCTACATTTATATCGTGCACATTTTATCATTTTATGCATCCAAGGTGATGCTCAAGATGCCTATAAAGTAGTATTATTGCCCTGTCTTGAGCCAAGCTGTCCCAAGGTGCTAAAATCATTCAATGAATACATTCCTACAGGTACCCATCCACTACACCTGGGTGGGGAGTGGCACATATAGAATATCTTCCCACACGAAAGTAGTGCTGTGGCAGGACTCAAAGCGTGAACTACATGTACATAATGTGTATGTGTTCCACAGTCTGGTGATGTACCCTCTGGACCACAACACTTTACCTGCAGTGATTTTACTGCGTTATATGTGAACGAGCCTTAATAAATCCAGTATGAGGTACTTCTTGGTAACATGTGCTATTTTTCTGCATAGAAGTGAAGCAGGTGTTATTGATTGATTTGTAGAGGTCCTTTTAACTTGAACTTGAGTTAACTGATACCATCCTACTGTTGGTTATAGCAAAACAGCTTTGTTCACATTCATGTAAAACAACCTAAAAGCAAGCAAACAAACAAAAAACACCCCTCCTGGGAAAAATGAAATAAAAACAAATGGTTGTCAAAGCAAAATAAGAACCAAAGTTGCTGAAAAGCAGTCTTTTTTAGGCTGATGTGATTTTACTGTGATCAAAATAAATTTAACAAATTAATCAACCAACAATTTTTATGTGTAAATAAATGACAAAAAGAGGGAATAGCTGAGCACAGGAGCCATTTGTGTTCAGTGGACTTTGTGATATGTGTGTTTACATATTTGTGACAGGCACCTACTAGTACCAACGCTCAAAATACACGGGGGCGATGGGCGATTCGCCCCCGTGAGCTACATAATCGCCTCCGTCAGAGTGCTCACGGGGGCGATTGCAAAATTAAAAATCGCCCCCGTGGAATTATAGTATAGAATAAAAAAATTAAAGATATTCTTTTCTGTTATAACTTTCACACAAATTGAGTTTCAACTTAATATGTATTTCAAACCTTAAACCAATGAAATGGAACTATGGAAGTTAGATTAGCATGCAGGATTTCTCGCTCATATTTTTCGGTGTCTAGAGGCCGCCATATTGTAAACAAATGTGCGCTGATTCGCCGCAAGAGGGCGCTATATTTCCCATCTCCACATCAGATTCTCTATGACTGTATTACCGATACAAACAACAGATGCTCGCAGTGCAGTGCGACCGTCAGCAGCGCCTATACCGCGCCCGGTAGTACCGGCCGGTGTGCATGCTGCTGCCCCATGCATATCTGCTGGAGCTAGAGGCGATCGCGCAAGGACCGAAACATGGAGAAGTTTTTTGTTGTGAAAAGCGTGAATCCTCTGAAATCTGGTGATTCCAAAAGACCAGCAAATAATGAACCTCGACCAGTAAATCAATATTAAGAAGGAGAGGAAGACCAAAGATGTTGTGGAAGGATATAGTAAAGACTAATGAAAAAATGTAATAAAGTTGCTTTGAATGATAAGGGGGGATGTGCAGAACGGGAAGAAACGGAGATAATGTCATCTCGGGATGAAAGTCGGCAGTAACCCCTATGTAGCCTGTAAAGTTGTAAGAGGGAAATGCCGACTTAAATAAGGCCAAAAAAAAAAAATTATTTGGTTGTCCTCGACCGCCCGCTCGTCATTTTCGGCCCGCTCGTATTTTTATTTTTTTGAAATATTTTCTTTTTTTTTTGGAGCAATTTTAACCATTTTATGCATGTTGCAAGGATCAAAATGTGTCCCGTCGCCAATTTGGTCTTTCAGTACGCAATTCTGTCTTTATATTAATATAGAGGAGGGATTTTCGGCCAGATGGCAATTTTTGGCAGGTCCATTGTACGCATGGTGAAATCACTTTAAAATACATAGATAATAGCATATCACATAATTATGACACACATACAATACATTTCAGAGTCACAGGAAATCCACATTTGCAATGGAAAATGTATCCTTAAATATCACATTTTAGCAATGTAATCGGCGGTCCTGCTACCTAAATCTGAAAAATCAAATATCTTACGCGTGTCTGTAAGGAAGAATCACTGCAGTCGGATAGCGCGCACACGTACACACGATCACTGCATGCAGGGGTAATTTTCGGGGCGGCCAGCTCTGGCGTGGGATACACGCTCCGGCCGCAAGCGCTATAGATCAGCGGGTGAATGAACGACGCGTCGCTCCCCATTGACTTTGTACATGAGGCCTAAAACTGCCTCGCTATAGCCGAAAACTACCTCGAAACAGTGAGAATGAAATTGAATATTGCCATGGCAATTCATGACTTTTTTCTGGGATTCTTTTTGTGTTTAAATAATAATAATATTGGCCTCATGATTTGAACAAAAAATGAAAATAAATAGGAAATAAAGAGTCCAAATGAAGAGGGAAAATAAATGAAATAGAAAAAAAAAAAATCCGCCCGCCCGCCCCTACTTCAGAAAAGCAATGGAGGACAACCAAATGATTTTTTTTTTGTGGCCTAAATGATAATAAGTGGCGGATCAACGGAGGGGGTTTAAACCCCCTTGGGCTGCCAAGTGAAAATGTGATGTGCATGGAAAAATGCCATCATGTGTCCAGACCCACACAGTATCCGCATCGTCATTGGGTCAACCCCCCCTTTAAAACTGTTACTTTATTTAAAAAGACATTATCATGCACTGCTTTTTATGATCTCCATTGTGTTAGTACATGTAGATGCCAGGAAAACATCACTTACGGGGGTTCAAAATACTCAACAACAACAAAAAATCGCCGCGCCGCTACGCCGCTCGTGGACGATGCTCCGCAGCTTCATTGGGTCAACCCCCCCTAATTTAGCAAAAAGCTAGATCTGCCCCTGATAATGATGAAATAGCAAAGAGTATCATGGGTACCAATTGAATGGAAATTTGTATTAAAAAAGAGCCCCCTCAGTACTAAAATAGCCCCGTGAGAAGGCTCACGGGCTCTTTTTTGGGGGAAGAGCCCCCGTGGACAAAAAGTTAATTTGAGCCCTGACTAGTACATCATTATATATTTGTTTACATACATGTAGCATTTTTTTTTTACTGTGTGATGTGCATGAGTCCTTAGAAGGGGATAAAAATGACAGCCATCATCCAATATCAAACATTAAAAGATCTATTATTACTAGGCCTACTGTTGTGGCAGGGTTAACAATATTACAAGCGTAAGAGTGAAGAGAATAATCGAGGGATGGGGGTGGGGGGGGGGTGGGGCTGGAGGGAGCTCCGGAGCTACCCTCGTTCCTACAGTACAGAGATTTTGTATTATGTTGGCTAAAACTCTTGCAAATTGGGCCTTGTTTTATTTGTTTAATACTGCCATATATTTAATTTCTGTAACCTCAAAGCTTAAAATCACAGCCAAACTTAAAGTTTACATACATGTACTAGGCCCATTTCCACATCCAGACACCATTTTGAAGAAGAAAAAAAATCACCATTTACACTAATGGAAAAACCAATAAAAACCTGTCAGTGTTTGCTCATACTGTTTTTTGGGTATTGTGCAGGGGCGACTTGTCACTACTCTGCGAAGAGAGTGACGAGAGTCACTTGAAGAAAAAACTGCAAAGTAAACCAAAGTTTTGATTTACACTGCAAAATCAGTGAAATTTCGACAGGCGCGCTTATAAAAACCACCCTCCAGAGGTGGATTCTTTTATTTTGTTTTTTCGTTGTGTTTTCCCGGTAAATGCTATGTAATGCAACTACCGACGAAACAGTGCTTGCAGTGTAAATGCAGCTACTGTCGTGTGAACATAGCTCCTGTATTAATAGCTCGCTGCAATGTGAAGCATCCCAATCATCAAGGACAAGCATTTGTAAAACAGACCGTGTAAGATGATTATTAATTGATGACAGCTGTTATCTTGACACCTGAATCACACTTGGTAGGTATGAGCCATGCCTTCTGTCATGTTATTGCACAAGATTACGTGTGAGATTTCCATATGTTTTCAAAATTAATGTCCGACCTGCTTTCAGAGGTTGCATGTAGAGTATTCAATAATGCTTTATTCAAAACATATCCAGCACATTTCAGAATGTATTTGATTCTGAACATACATGTACATAATACATGTAATTATCATCTTATAAGAGCCAGAAGGTCGTTAGTCACGTCAACTCAGTGTAACTTAAAGTATATGAGTTAATGCTATTCTGGCTGCAAACAGACAATATGGAAATCCTTAAAATTTGTTACTAAACTAACTACATTAGTTGTTTTATGTTCAAAGATACTTGTAGACCTACATGTACATGTGCATAAATGTATGTTTTTGTGAGTCAGACTGTCAGGACTCAGAAGTTCCAGTGAAAGAGTAGGTTCTTCTCCGTTGGTGCAAGCAGGCTTGAGCTCGACATACTGTATTAGACTGATCACCGCTTCTAAAGAAAATGGTCCGAATTTGAAATGCCATGTCTACAGTCTGAGAGTGTATTCACCTGCATAGACAAGCCTTAGTTTGCTGGAGTCAATAGCTTGTCAATGAGCCAACATACAAAGAACGACAGTGAAATAGCCCACTGTTTGCATTTTTCAATGGTAATTACACGTACATGTAGCTACATGTATAATTGGGCTAATTTCCCTAGATCAGAATAATAATATTTTATAATAATAATAGTAACATTTATAAAGCGCAAAAAGATAAGTAAACAATTTGCTTCCATTTGCCTTCTTTGATCCATGCAAAGTTGGGTGGAAGGACTGATTCAAAATACTAATGTTTTTAAGCACTGTTTTATTATCACCCCGGCATTAGCCGAGCGGCCCTGATAAGGCCTTTGGGCTATTTTGTAAACATTCATAGTGAGACCTCATTTATGATTTTTCCTCCAAAGGAAGATTACTCTTGGGGGGTAGGCCTACACAATGTGCATTTGAAAATGTTTAAAACTATTGTTGGAATTTGTCTGATTTTATGCTACATGTCAGAGTACAATAATTCTCGTACCAAACCATGTTACATCAGGGACTAAAAATAAAAATCCCTTGGACTTGCCTACTATGCTGGTGCCACTGAAATGAAAGCTACAAAAACATAAGATTCATGTGTAACAATTTTGCCACAACTACCAGTATACCAAATGGAGTATGCCTACATGTCGTGTACATGTAGCTCACAGAGTCAAATAAGACATCCATGCAATCTTGCCTCCCTAAGTAAGATCCTATTCAATATTTTGCTAAATATGTACATTACATACAGTACATATATACAAGAAAATATTTTTTTAATATGTAGGTGCTCAGTGCTCACTGTTGGATAATATACAAGTCCTGGTAGTCATACTCGGTCTATGCAAAATGCTGCTAACAAACTTTTAACAGGCATATTTGTTCAATTTCCTCTTTTGTTGATGTTCTCTTTGGGTTACTACCTTGATAACATGGGAATGTATGCAGTATAGACCCAAGATTTAAAGGGGAAGTCTATTACCCTGATGTGCATTTGTTTGCTAACAATAAAAAACAAGGGAAACGCTCTCGGTGGTCTCGCCTGCATTACGCAATTAGATATGATAAAAATTGAGGTTGGGACATTATTTATAGGCAGGGTGGCCCATTACATGTAGCAGGCCCCCAAAAATGAAATCCTCTGAATATAATCAGCATTTTGAAGTGAATATTGACTTAGAATCATCGGAAGAATTATTTACTATTATTTCTACCAAGATTGATAACTTTCATGAAATATGAACAAATAACAAAAATTGATTGATATAAATTCTCTATTCAGTTGTGAAAAACATAATCCAAGTCTACTGACCTAAAATGACCTTTGACCTTGATTTTGTGAACTGAAATTTGTGTCCTTTGATTTGTGATACTTGATTACCCTTGGGTACAAGTTTCATGGAAAAGGAATGTATACTTTCAAAATTGTGATAAAAATTCAAAATCTTAACCTGATGCCACAACATAGTCTAAGTTTGTTGACCGGAAATGACCTTTGACCTTGACTTTGTGACCTGAAAATCTCCTCACATGATTGGGGATACTTGATAATCCTTTAGTCCAAGTTTCATTGAATAAGAACTTATACTTTCAAAATTATATTCAAAATTCAAAAACTTAACCTCAGGTTAAGTTTTTGATGATGATGCCACAACATAGTCTAAGTTTGTTGACCTGAAATGACCTTTGACCTTGAATTTGTGACCTGAAAATCTCCTCACATGATTGGGGATACTTGATAATCCTTTAGTCAAAGTTTCATTGAATAAGAACTTATACTTTCAAAATTATATTAAAAATTCAAAAACTTAACCTTACGTTAAGTTTTTGATGTTGACGCCGTCGGCGCCGCCACCCGAGAAGCGACGCATATGTCTCGCTTTTTGCTACGCAGGCGAGACAAAAATGAGAGAGACAAATTAGTGAAATTTTTTGAGGAAAACCTGATATGATCAAACACAACCTGGCAACTGTATTTTTCGGGGACCTCTCACCTCTGTACTAAAAATATTAAAGTTTTATTTCTCTTTAAAAAAATAATAATTCATTTACCGGTATACATGCAGCCTAATGTTAACCCCTTTGTGAAATAGATCTAATCCTTCATCAATGACCAAGCATTTTCCTGCCTTTACAGTTAGTTTTATTAAAAAGCAATACTGAACTAATGAACTTTCTGCCCTAGCGTACTGTTTATTGCACAGCGCCATCTCATGGTCAATTTGCCAACAGCGTGTAACCCAATATCTAATTCACACTTTGCAGACTGAGGACTTGATGCGAAAACCAACAGCCCCGCTAGGGAAGCAGCGAGTTACGGGACCATACTGCTACAGCTGACCTGAGATGGTGTTAGAAGGGATTTCGCAGTACCGGTAGTACTTCTAGTACAGTATGGGTTTAAACCAACCTTCAGTAATATCAGGGATTCAGGGTGGACTTCCCCTTTAGAGGTATAGACCAGTTCTAGTCATGCGATTGCATTGTAAAAGAAACGTTGTGGAATCGATCAGAAAAGGTTGTTCATCTAGCATAAAAGTATTGATGTGTACTGCAAGGTTCTGGAATCATCAAAATTATAAGAAATTTGGCCCAGTCATGGTAAAGTTACAAGCACTGTACACATGCAGAATAGGACTATATATACGCGATCGCGATATCTCTCCGGTCCAGACAGATAAACTGATTTACCAAATATATCAATTAGTAGGTGGTTTCCCGGCAAAATTTGTATCATCATTATTTGTAAAAACACATTCTTTCACATGATTGGTAATAAGAGCTTCCATTTCATTTTTTGAGAGGGGGGCGTTTCCAAAACTGGTCTTTACCTTTAAATATAACAGATGACTTTCCATCAAGGGAAAACAAAATCTTTCATAAAGTTTATCATGGAATCATATCATTGAAATAAAAAAGAAATTGATGCCTTCAAATATACAGGCCTACACACTACGAACATTCATTGCTCATATGACCAAAAGTGAAACTCTTTATCGCATTTCTAATTACTATGGTCACCTGTTTCATACATAAAAAGGCCTACATACAGTACATCCATTTGGAGCCAGAAGGGCATTAACTCATTCACTCTAACACAGAGGTATCTCTCTTCTGGCTTTTAAGAGATGATTTGTTCGCTCAGTAACTACAATCTTAATCTCCTATTACAAGTACTACATACAAACATGATCTTATGAAGTTCATTGAACTTTCGATTTCCAAATATAGAGAGGGGATGTGTAAGTATATGAAGTAATGGAGGCTGTGCCCAAACCTTTTTATTTCAAGGGTACTACATGGAATGTTTGGAGTCTGCACAAGAAATGTTTAAAGTCTGCACAAAAATGTTTCAGTGGAGAATGAGATTGAAGCAATTTTAAAAGCTCCTAGATTATCTATCTCTAAGCCAGGTTGACTCTTTATAAGTATTCCCACAGACTACACATTAAAGTAGAAACGGATTCAAATACAATATTATATTAATGGAAAGCTTATGACCTAAAGAAAATGAAAAGTGCCATATCTTTTCCCTAAAAACACATATGTGACCACAATCAGACATTTAACTTTGAATCTTGGCATCCCCCTCATAAACAAAACCGAAATCATACACATTGGGCGGTTTCGGTGATGACGTAGGCGATTGGGGTCAGATTGGGGTGATTACTTCCGCATTCACACAACACCGTACGTATCACACACGCTAGACGGTCGACAGCAGCCATACTCTCATCAATTTTAATTATTTATCATCCATTCAAATGAGTGAAGTTAGGCCAGTTTACTTGGATGTACAATATTCATCGTCTGAATCCAGTGACGATGATAGTGATGGCATCGATGGGCCAGTTGGAACAATTACAGAATACCCTACCACGGTTTCACGGCCGGGGCAGAATTAGAACCAACAGTCTGACAAAGGGGACTTTTCGATTGCACGAGCGTGGACTGCCACATGGACATCCTTTTAAGGCAATGTGACGTCCTTTTAAGGCACTGCCGGGCACTGACAGTGCCTAAAAGGAAGTCACATTGCCTTAAAGGATGTCCATGTGGCAGTCCACCTTCTCCAACTACCAACGACCATCGACCAACATTAGTCTAAGCACAAAGCTTTTTTTTCTTTTGTATTTTTAGCACGAGACATTCCACTATTATAAGCCCAAAACTATTATTTTTCTTTTGTATTTTTAGAACGAGACATCACTTGTTGATTAAAAAAGCACAAATTATTTTTTCTTTTGTATTTTTAGAACGAGACATCAGTCTTGTCGATTAAAATATCTGATAGGGTCTTTGACAGCAGACCAAGCGGTGTAAGAGCTACTAACTATAGGTGTGTGGGACTATACACAGGCTGGACTTTTTGCGTTACTGAAATAGTGCTCAGAATTCAACTAATTCATCTACTAAATGACCATAATAGACAAGAAACAAGTCAAAGGTAAGGACAAGACTCAGTGCTTATCAATATAACAGAAATTTTGGATGAAATATCATCAGGAAAGCCATCTAAATTTGTCACAAATTAGCGACGAACACACCAAATTCAGCGCTGCAATGACGGACAAACGGCGTAAAATTCAACTTTTCATCCACCGAATGAATACGAACACTTGCATTATACAATCTCTAATACCTGTATCACCATTATCGCAAACAATAAAATCACAGTCTATATATCTACTGCTAATATATGAAGACTAACAATATGGTAGGGTATTCTGCAATTAAGCCGGCCAGTTTTCGATAGCACGAATGATCACCGGCAATATTAGTTATTACTTAGACATATCGTGTTAATTTTCATTGATTTCTTTCATCTGTATAATTTCTTTCATCAGTTTTATGTAATAAGGAACATTACACTTTTTTTCTTTAGTTTATCTTTATTTAATTCAAAGAACAGACATGCAAAACAATCAAAACATGCAACAAACTTATACGGCAAAAGCCATAGACTCCATGTAGTGGGTACGAGCTTTTGTTTGTTTTGGGACAATCCCCCAATCGCCCACGTCACATTATTTTGGGCGATTTATTGGTGTCATTTGGGCGAGAAAATCAATGATGAACAATTCATGGTTTTGGGGGTAGTTTTTTGGTTGTTACGACCTGATTGATTATCATAAAAATCTGAAATATTTTTTTTAAATTACTGAGGTCATAAGCTTTCCATTAAGATAATATTGTATTTGAATCCGTTTCTACTTTAACAATATATTTTTTCATAATAATGAGCCTCCCTACGGTTCTGTGGTTCAGAAATGAAACAGACCTTTACTAGTTGCCAGACTGAAGGTTCAGAGCCAAGCCAGATACAAACTCAACTAAAACAAAAATCTGTGTTTGTGTTATTGGAATTACATGCAGCATAATTTTTTTGTGTGTGGGGGGGGGGGATGCTGCAGACAGGGTTGAGAGTATTGAGTATTTTGAAGCTACAGTGTACTTTAATTTTAATTCTTTTAATTTTTAAATTGGACTGGTTATCATGTCCAGATAACTTTAATTCAGGCTTCAGCTTTCATCTGAGAATCACTTCCGCTTCCACTTCTTTACATATCGGATCTGAATGCCTGGGCTCTCTATTAACATTTTTTTAATTTGGGGTCCCCGAGTTAGAGTTTCGCGGCCTACATGCATGTGTAGCGGGTGCCTGATTGTTTCATGCCCTACCTACAGTACATAGCCCTACACTGCAACAAAGCTTTAACAGATATATTGTGCAGCACTATGTTAAACCTATTTCTCCATATTCCACTGTTTCGGTTAAACCTGATCCTGGGTCTAAAATCACGTTTCACAAAGGGAAAACTTAGACCTCAGTCTAAGTAGTGCTGGGAGTTAGCATGTAATTTCCTATCCGTGTACACGGGCAGTTTATCCGTTCGTGTACATGAAATTAACAAAAAACAAAAGCATTATTTCAGCCACATAAAACCAGCATACATGACTGCTGAATTTTAGGACCTCATAAAAATGTGATCCTTAATTGCGATAAATATTGATTTTCCGACTTCTCATTCATTGCTGTCGTGGCAAAAATGACATGAGAATTCGAAATCCGTTTGTGAAACGAGAGTAAATAATATACCTATTAGCGACGAGCCTAAATACTTTTTCTTTTTAATTCAGTAATTTATTTTCCTCCACCCCCCTTCATATAATGTTAAATTCTGATAATTTGCTACATCGTCCCCAATGCTGCAATGGTTCCCAGTATTATCTTTTTATGTACTAAAACAAACGGACAACGGAAACCATCACACAATCGCTTACACTGCACGTGCTCTGCTTGTCTTGGCTTGTCTGTCGGAACAAGGATTTTCTCTGAAAAGTTGTTACTGTAGTAACGGTACTGCACATGAAACCATCGCGCTCATGGGAAAGTCAGACCGCAATGATTGGCATTGTTTGCATGACGACAAGAGAAGAGACTCGACGGCATTGGATCAAAGTTGGAAATGGAAATGATTTTTTAATGAAGTAGCATTGGAATTTAAACTATACTTTTAGACTGATGATGGATATTTTTGTGAAATATTGACTTCAGCAATTTATAATGGTGAAAAACAGGTGAGTTGTTTTTTCTTTCGTTTATTCGTGTAGTGAATTTTCTACACGTGTAGTGGTTCGTTGGTGTACATGGGTTAACGTGTACACGGTCCTAGCACTAAGTCTAAGCTCCTTTGTTAAAGGTATAGACCAGTTCTGGTTATGTGATTGCATTGTGAAAGAAACGTTGTGGAATCGATCAGAAAAGGTTGATCATCTAGCATATACATGTATGTCAGTATTGGTGTGTACTGCAAGGTTCTGGAATCATCAAAATGATAAGAAATTTGGCCCAGTCTTGGTAAAGTTACAAGCACTGTACACAGAAAGATGTATATGGGACTACGCGATATCTATCCAGTCCGGATAGATATAATAATTCACCAAATATATCAATTAGTAGGCGGTTTCCCGGCAAAATTTGTATCATCACGGATTAGTCAAAACATATTCTTTCACATGATTGGTAATAAGAGATTCCATTTCATTTTTTGAGAGGGGGGCATTTCCAAAACTGGTCTATACCTTTAAACCTGATTTTGCACAAAAGCATAAACCCAGCCCCGTGTTTTAAATGAAGAATTAGTAGAATAAAGGCCATTTAGTTTTATATTTAAAAGAATTTCAAGGACAAATTACCCTTAGCAAACTCCCCTAAAGAGTTTTATTCCAACAGCTATAGGCATCAAGGACAAGGTGCACCCCATCCAATCTGATCCATATTGGAATTCTATTAGCGCCTGATCACATCACATTGTGATGGGAGGAAGTCCTGAGTTATGCGTTGTTTTGTCAGACAGATAGGTACCTGAGTGTTAATTGCCTCATGAAGGAAACAGAGTAGAGGTGAGAAGGAGTTCACATATAACTAGTCTGGAGAAGAAAAATAATGTAAGAACTCACTAAATCAGACAAAGGCTCATTCACACTCACAAAAAAAGTGATTTGAATTTTGAAGAACATTTTTGATGTCATTCTTTTCTTGTGCCTGTTCACACATGGACAAATTGTCCTAATCTGCAGAATGTCCACAATGCACATGCTAAAACTGTGACTGAATTCTGATCCTAAATTGCTTTGGCAAATACTAGGGTACCATGTAAGAACACAGACTTTACTTCTTTCACACATAAAGCAAGCAGAAATAGGAATGAATATTTGCAAAAATCACACTATGGGTGATAGTATATTTAACTGAAATTATGATTCACAAAAATACCATGAATGCATACATGTAAAATGTAGCTCTATTTCTATTTAAAGTAAACTTCAAATAAAAGAAAACATACTGAGTCTAATTTGATAATGATCTACACAAAAATCCCATTGAAAAGTGAGATTTTTCATGTTACATCCTTAAAAAAGAAATCCCATTCACAATTCAAAAAAACTAAATTTTGAATCTGGTCAATTGCTCTTGTGTGAATGTCCCCCTCACATGTGGTTTGTGAATCACGGCATCAGAGTTCAACATCAAGGCTTAAATCTAGGCCACTCTAAATCTGTACAGCTAAAATAGTACATGAAAGGGGGCAGGAGGAGGAGGGCTTTATGAATTATGAGGGCCACTATGTACATATGAGTGATTCATATGCAAGCTTAGGTAATGTACAGTATGTAGCAAAGGAGGAGTGCATAGTACAAAAACACTAGTGGAACTGCTCCCAAGCCTCCCATGAATGATTTAACATTGAAGGGTTTGACAGGGTTACGAGGAAATATATTTACTGGTATATCATATAGTTTACTTCTTATTCATGTGTTTTAGAACTAAGAAAAGAAAACTCCAATAGTTTAAGAAAATTGACCATAGAAAGGGAAAGGTATTGGGCTACCGGTATGTCTTTACAAATTCCTGACTCCCTTAGAAACATTGAAACAATAGATTAGTCTGCTCTTATTAAAAACGCACTCCAGTGGAAAAAATACACGGGGGCTCAGGGCGAATTCGCCCCCGAAATGCTCAAAAGAGCCCCCGAAAATCAGAAAAGAGCCCCCGTAAATTTGCATAGAGTTCAATGCAAAACAAATTTTAGAGTGTTATTTTTATGCAGGCAAGCTTGATAAGTAGCCCCCGAAAAATAAATATTAATTTTTTCCCTGGGCACTTACAGTATTTCAAATGTTAAACAGATACAAGGAACTCAGTAGACCTATTTTCCCTTTGCTTTTCTTATCTTTTTCTTCCCAAATTTATAGGGACATACATATGTCATGTGTTATGCGCTGTACAAGAATGGTTTATCATATCAATATTATTATCAAATTTACTATGTTGCTATTGATTCAAATTGATTGCAACATTCATATCAGTGCGACTGTATTTATGAGAAAGGACTCATAGGAGATTGTAAATTTGCTGGAGGACTTGCAATTAATTTGGATCAATCACAACTCTTTCAAAGAAAGGGCCCAGCTCATTTCAAAGAAATTCCATACCGTTGTTGTTTCCGATAACTTTCTGATCTAACTGCTTTTTTAACAATTTTTCAAAAAGTAGGGTGGTGCCTGTACATGTAAGGGTGAAAATGCATGTTTTAAAATCAGTCTTAAAGTTTATGAAACAGAGTTACAATACCGACAAGTACGTTTAGACTTGTGCACTTGTAGCCCCTGTTCCTAAGGCAGGAGATAAATGTTGCCCAGGTTACTACAGACCTATATCGCTGACGTGTATCTGCAGTAAGGTGATGGAACATATTATGCTTAGCCACATTTCTAAACATCTTGCAGCTAACAACATAATCATCGATGAACAGCATGGTTGCAGACAGAACCTTTCAACAACAACACAACTTGTCACAGCTACCGATGATTGGTCATCCTCTCTTCAATCTAGAGGCCAAACTGATATCATCTTTCTTGACTTCCAAAAAGCGTTCGATCGCGTACCACATCCACACCTTAGATCCAAACTGCAATACTACGGAATCAGGGAGACTCTCTCCGCTGGACTATGTCACTCCTAGCAAATAGACATCAAGCTGTCGTTGTCAATGGTGCTCGCTCAGCATGGATGCCTGTTACTTCAGGAGTACCGCAGGGTTCTGTCATCGGCCCCGTTCGTTTCCTGCTGTACATCAATGACATCAAACTCAACATCAAGTCCACATCGCGTCTATTTGCAGATGACAGTGTCATCTACCGGCGGATCGACTCTCCCTCTGACACTCGTGTAGACGTGTACTGCAAGAAGATCTCCATGTTCTTGCAGACTGGTCCACAAAATGGCTGATGGGATTCAACATCAAGAAGTGTGCTACATTATCAATCACAAACAAGAAGCACCCCATCACAGTGGACTACACCCTACTACATGTACATGTAAATGAGTCAATTCCTCGAGTAAAACAATACAAGTATCTTGGTGTCACGATTACCCATGACCTTAAATGGAACACTAAATGTAAACTCACCACCCAGAAAGCCAATAGAATAAGAACCCTTGGCCTCCTACGCAGAACTCTATCACCGTGCACCAAGAACATCAAATCCAAAGCCTACACAATGCTTGTTCGTCCTCAACTTGAGTATGGCAGTGAAGCTTGGAATCCTCGGACTTTGACATCAATACAAAGTCTTGAGAAAGTACAGCGAGCTGCCGCCCGTTTCGTATACCAAGACCACCGGAGAGTAACGTCAGTTACAGCACTTGTCAACAAACTGGGATGGGATACCCTTCACAATCACAGGCTTCTTGCACAGTCCACTCTGTTCTACAAAATGCACCATCATCAAATCAACATGCCTTTTAATCCCACTCACATTATCCCAGCTACATATCTCGGCAGAAATGATCACCCTCTGAAGTATGCAGTACCCACAGCTTCCATTGACAGCTTCAAGTACTCCTTCTATCCTCGCACCATCTGGACGTGGAACCACCTGTCAGCTGCTGCGGTAATATCTCCAACAGTGACCTCCTTCCAGGAGGCTGCTCTACCCATCATCAGAGCGTTGCCTCCTCCTGTTGGGTCCAAGCTACTATAGACTCCACGTCTCGGTTTTTACTTGCACGTCCACGTCCACCATTTTATTGTATTGTAAATAATAGACTTCATGCACTGTCACTATGCCGGCACATTGCACAGACATCCCAGTTTAGCTGTATGATAAGCTGCCATCGGGATTATTTCTACAAGGTACAGGGTAAAAGGTATTGCCTACAGGAACGAGGTGTTCCCTGTATTAAGCCTACAGGGTTTAGAGAATTCTGTGGTCAACAGGTTAATTTACTCTGGTTCTGTTCAACTTTTTTTAATGACTTTTTATACAGCTACATGTACATGTAGAGAGATTGTGTTTTTGTCTCGCTACCATCCTGATGTTTTTTTGAAATAATGTAAGTACCTGCACTTGTATCACATATTTTCTACTGTACAGAGTAACAAATTTGTATAGTGCCATTACCATTATAAATGTAAGCTCAACACATGTTAGTATAAATGCAGGGCTTGACACTTCAGGTGCCTGGGACACATGCCTCCCCCCCCCCCTCAATTAACAAAAAAATAATCAGAGGGCCAAAAACCCAAAATGATACTTGTAGACCCCCGAAATTCAATCTTGACCCCCTATGATAAAAGTTAATGTGAACAGTGGAGCCCTGATAAAGGTTTTGATTTTCTAATTATCTGATAAGACTTCTCAAAGATAGGTCATAATTACGATCAGTTATATTGTGTTACTTGCTGGAAAGGAGACCAAAATTTGTCACCTATGCCACTACAGCCAACAATGCATGCAAACATTATTTCATAGTTTATTTGGTTCATGTTAAAGGTACACTGTAGTGTTTCCCTTTTGCAGCCAACATCAAATTCTGTAGAACTTTGCAGGAATTATGAATATGTTGTGTTATGTCCTTTCTGTGAAATTTGAACGTTAGCAGTGTCCTAGTATTCAAATTATGCAAGGAAACCCGTTAACTTTCTAGACTTCACTGTCAGACACTATTGAGTGACTGACTGAATTATTTTTTTCTTTGGTAATTATAGCATACATAAAATGAGCTGTAAAGGGTACATGAGCATTTGTCTACATCAATAACCCACTTCTTGTAATGGCCAAAATTAAACTGATTGAATCTTTGCGCAGCACAAAACGTACGAACATTCGGTACAAGGGTCTGAAATCAGACAAATTTAATTATACGACCACAATCGCTAAATTCGATTCGACAACTAACGGTCCTTATTTTCTCACAAAAAGACATTTTCAAGCCCTTTTGTTTTGAGAAAAGTTCAAAATAAGTATCATCTTTCAAAATTAAAATGCCCTTGGAATTTAACCTTTTCATTTTTTGGCCTGCAAATGGGACATGTGCCTTTCAATAAAGTCAAAGGGGAAAAACAACGAAATTAAACAGCTGATAATCTTTGTCGACTTTTTCCTATAATGCATCACATGAAATTGACTAAACACTGGTGTCGCTAGATGGCGCTGTGGTTTGTGTATAAACTGTGGATTTTGATGAAATCGCATGATATTAAAGGGATCCGGTAACTTTGTCTCAGATTCTGAAACAAAATTCTGGATTTAGCTCATGATGCAATGATAATCATAAACCTTTAGGTCAGTCAGGAACCCCATGACTTTTACAAGCTGATCACCTGTCTGATTATCAAGATATTTATGATTGGAATTACAAATTTTGAAAACCGTTCGCCTGATGGTTTTCATAACACTATAGTCTATTAGGAAAACGAGTATGGTAAAACCGGTCAATCAAAGATTTTTACTTTTTGAGGCACTTCTTGATCATTTTGAAGCGCAATTTTTTTAGGGCTTCATTATTACACCATATCACAGACACTAATAACATGCAGGGCCGTGTATCTCAGATTTAACACTGTTAAACGATCCCTTTAAAGCATGAGAGAAGCCATTATCATTTCTCGAAAATAATCAGGGGGTGGTTTCATGAAACCAACTCCATGACAGTCATACATATCTTTGTCCACAATCTACGGAGATGTCAGGAAGCGGACAACCCATTTCAAGAATGACAAATTCATGATTTCGATACTATGGCCTTAAAACTATAGTCTTTATCATGATCCATCAGATTTTATCCTGAATTACCAAAATACATTATGAGGGTTTTTTCACTCAAAACTGTTTGAAAAAGTAACAAATTAAGAGAGTGGTAGCACAAATGATACAAACATCTAATTTGCATAAAAACATGTGTTAATAATGACATCTAAGAATTTACTTGATGAAACTCGAGGTTACTTTTGCAACGAGCGAACTAAAATGTGTACAGTTGTGTAAGTATTAAAGAGGATACCATACTCATATCCAATCAAAAGATCCTGATTTTATTTCTAGTTAAGAAAATAATGAAAATATATATATTTTATGACTCATAGCTTTAACATTTATTTATCATATGATTATGTGATATCATTTGTATTAAGCTTAATCAAAAAAAAAATTCCTGCATCAAAATATACGATACGATACGCCGCCATGACACTCCCCGTCCAGCCGGCCAGCACCGGTCGATTCCATTTAGCAGAGGGGCCGAGCCAGCGGCCCGTTGATTGGTTGAGCTCGCTGTTGCTTCCGCCCAGCAGGCGAGCGAACCAGCGGCCTGCTGATTGGTCGAGCACCGTGTGCGTCGACCATTAGGCCATTTGCATAATTAGCGAACCAGCGGCCTACTGATTGGTCGAGCACCGTGCGTCGACCATTAGGCCATTTGCATAATCAGCCGAACCAGCGGCCTACTGATTGGTCGAGCACCGTGTGCGTCGGCCAATAGGCCTTGTGCATTATTGTTTCCGATTATCGATCGAATTATAGACCGTCGCGCGGTCCTCCCGTAGAGTATAAAGCACCCTTGCTTACATTAGTTTTTATCACCTGACGAAGTGTTGCAGCGGCGCACGAAACGTCGAGATCTTTTAGATTCCTTATTGACCACATTGCGAGACAAACGAATATCACTAGCGATATTATTTTCGATACAACAGTTTGTATGCTTGTATTATTGTATAATACTTTTAAATGAAAAACCAATAACAACTGATCAGTGAAATGAGACTGAGACATGAGAGCTTGAACATCAAGTTGAAGATCAAGAAATACATGTATGTATTTTACAAAAGAGATACGACAGGGACAGGTTTGGAGTAGCGAAAAGTCTCTTGTCAGGGAAGTAGCCGCTCGTCTTGGCAAAGACAGTTTTGTGAAACACTAAGCGGACAAGTTGAGCGACCGGGCCATGCCGCGTTGAGATGTCTTTGATCTTGTAGACTTGTAGTACTTTAATAGTAATATGATTGTTTTGTGAAACCCCCAAATTTCTATGCTGGCAAACAGGAAAAGAACACCCGTTATCTGCCAAACAGTTCTTGTCAGAGTGTTACCCATGGGCCATGGTTTTTAGAATAAGCCTTGATGGATTAAAATAAGATTCTATGGCCTTTATGGCGCCCTATTTCACACGGTTTTACAAATGATCACAAGTCATCATGAATCACCAGCAATTTAGAAATAGAATCCAGACCAAAGAGTCGAAAGACCAAACCGTAACGTGCAAAATTGAAAAATGAAATTTTAAAATTTAATCAGCATTTATTGATTATTCAATATAGTTCTTTTAATCACTAGGGGTATTTTCAAGAGCATTTTCGGAAATATATTCCCATATCAATAATTTGTCTCAATGAATAGATCTAGATCGCGCGATCTAGGCAACTTAGCATCCTTAGGCTTATTTTAGGCAAACATAAAGTTAAAAAAAAGACCACACACGGAATGTTTTGACTGGGACTACAGTAAAACAAAAATGGTAATTGAGTGTACGTTTTCGAATGAGAGACGTAGACCCCAACACAACGAATGTCCCAACATATTGCAGCAAAATATAATTCAAAACGGTCTTTAATGTGTGAAATATACTTACAATAATAAGCAAGCACTTAAAAGACTCTCTTAGTGACAAAATATCAGCATATCTGGCAGAACATGAGAGAGGTCGATAAAGACAGAAGTTCAACGGCGGCGACACCTTCCCAAAAATACATGTATCTATCCGAGTGACGTCATGCAACGAGGAAGTGAAGTGAACAAATTTACTGGGTCTGGGGTCATATAGCGAGAAAATTAATATGCAAGTTCAAAAAGAGTATACTGGCTGCAAAAAGGAAAGCATTGGACAAATCAACTACATGTATTGTAGGTATGACGTTGCTTATATGATTATTTGAGAGCAGTTTATTTTGACCTGAATTAAGACTATTTGTTTAGGCTGCACGCACAATCACATTTCACAGAGGCTGATCTACAGTAGATTTCCAAAAGCTAGAAGAGAGTGTCCGGGGTCCAGGGGGCGGGGCCCCCGGACGCTCTCTAGTTTGATCAATTCCGTCTTGAGCGATAGAAACATACATTCTCTCCTACAGTACAATACAACAATTAAAGGTTTATCTTGGGAACCACTTATTTATCTTTACGGGTTGTGGCCGGGTTGCATGCAGGGGCAGACCCCCCCCCCTCCCCAATTTCAAGTTCGGTGTACGTTGTGGCTGGTGCTGGTGTTATCACAACACCAACAACAGCTTTCGACACCGAACTTGAAACCACTCATGCACTCTCTCATAATTATGGACAATTTTATAGAACAAAGGGTTGTCTTGGATGGAGCCCGCGCCTACTATTAGAAACCGCGTCCAGGGGCGGAGCTACCCCACGATCCGCCACTGATTTATACATATTTTTAACGCATAGTACACATATAGCTTGCGTGGGGTTTCCATCCCATCAAATACGTTGCCGATTGGTTACCAAGGGGAGCAATAAACAAAATACATGTATATAAAAATCTCTTACTCAGCTCTCTCTCTCTTAATTTCTTACTTTTCCCGCTCTTCTTCTCTTTTACCTTATATTCTCTTTCTTTCCTCTGGCACTATCATAGGGCAAGGACAGGGTCTAGTGGTTTGGCGACGCCAGATTCTTGTTGATTTACAAATCAGGTTAAACGTTGAAGATATCTCAATTTTTGACTCTATCATCCCCCCTCCCCGTCCCTCCTTTTCCTTCAGCGCTTCTCTGTTCTTTCCCCTTCTCTCCTTCTATATAGCCTTTTCTGTCAAATGTTGTTTATCCTCTCTGCCCCTTATTTACTGTATGTATTATGATGCACTCTCTCTCCCTTTCTCACTCTTTTATTCTTTTCCCTTATTTGTATTTAATTGATTCAAGTTTTCTGTTTTCTCCTTGACCGATCCCTTTCTCTTTTTTCTTCTCCATTTCCCCTTTCAGCTATATTTATGTATACGGCTCCTGTTTTTCTTTCTCCTTATAAATCCCCTAGAGGAAGGGCGTTCTTGCCCCTCGAAAATCACCCCCTCTATAATTATGCCACTCCCAGCCCCTTAAAAAAACTTGAAGAAGAAGGGAGAAAAGAGGAAGGAAAGAAGTAAGGATGATATACACAATTCTTATCTTCATAGAATACTACTTCTACAAAAGAAAGCTATCCGTCTTACCTGTAACACTTCCTGGAGATCCAATACTGATGTTTTGTTTATCGAAATTAATATCTTGAAGATAAATGATTTATATCAAGGTTTCTTTTATTTTCCACATAAAAACGAAATCAAATGAATATGCAATACATATGAATAAGATAACATAATATTAGACAAAAGATACGATAAATAACAATTATTCAAATAAATCATTTAAGATTGGCACAGTGGTGAGAACATAGTAGTGGAGTCTATTAAAAAAGCATGGCTTGTATTTTATAGACCCCTTGAGAATAAAAAAGGGTACAAGTGCTCTGTAATATAAATAGAAAATATATTATAAATGCTTAGGTAATCCTACACCGCCCCCGCTGCAAAACAAAAAGGTTGTCTTTAACATTGGTGTATACACAGAATTTTTACAGATATCGGAAATAATAACAAATGATGACCTTTCTAGCAGAGAGAGAGAGAGAGAGAGAGAGAGAGAGAGAGAGAGAGAAAGTAAGATAGAGAAAGTGGAAGATGAAGCATGAAGGACGGGGACATTACATATTACGGTTACTTTTGCAATGTTCTGATCTTATCTTACAAATAGGGTTATCTTTTATTATATTATTATATATACATGATTTATTGAATAAAGAACAGATTTATAATTTGTGTAATTATTATAAGTTTTGGTTGGTCATTTTTAATCAGACAATGGTGCGCTTAGAAACACCAGTATTAAGCGCCTAATAAATGTTGTGTATTATTATTATTATTATCTTTTATTTTGTATTATTGTTCCAAAAGCTGTTTTCCCTATACATGTTGTCGTTTAATAATTGTATCTCTTTAGAAATTTTTTTTGAGTATACGTTTAAATGAAAAAATAGTAGGAGCTGAGTGGATACGTCCCCGGACTGTCGATCACAAGGTCCGCGGTTCGAGTCCCGCCGTGGCACTAATGTCCTTTGGCATGACATTGATCTATCATTGCCACACTCAACCCAGGTGATGTAAGTGGGTACCTGGCAGGAATTAATTCCTTGAAATGCTGGAGCGCTGTAATGGCAGCTATAGGCTAAAGCCGGGGTAATAATAAATGCGCCTCGGAATAGAATTTCTAGATAGACGGCGCTATAGAAATGCCTATTATTGTTATTATTATTATTATTATTATTATTATTATTATTATTATTATTATTATTATTATTATTATTATTATTATTATTATTATTATTATTATTATTATTATTATTATTATTATTATTATTATTATTATTATTATTATTATTATCATTATCATTTAATGAGTTCCATAGCTTTGGTCCGGTATATATACAAGTCTTTTGAGCAGTGACGGTTCTGGTCTGTAAAAGATGAACTTCTGATCTGATTGTCTAGTGGGGTACTTGTGTGTATAACCTCGATCGGTCAGTTTATGTACCAGTTAAATGTAATACGCTACCCTTAGTCTTCAATTTAATATTCAACAAAAATAAAGCTATAGACAAATACCCCTCGCGCCAATCTGACGAATTCCATCTGCCATTAACTAGAACTGTACTCGCTAAATCCATAATTATTCGCGAAGCTTTGGACCATATTCTTGATGATAGCATCAAGAATGCCCCTAGTTTAAATTCTTTTAAATTTAAATTAAAAATAATCTCTTCTACGTAATTATCAAGCGTCAGCTCTCCTCCATTCAATCTATTTCACTCAAGATATACTCTATTATGTTTTTATTCATTTTGTACTGCATTGCCACCCGTATTCCGGTTGGTCCGTGTTTTGTTGTGTGTGTGTTTATAGGTAAGAGTCCTATAAAAATTATACCCTCTCTTGATCGTTCCTTGTCTTCCTTCTTTCCCTGTCCCTTTCACTCCTTTTATGTTCTGTCTATCCGGTTTATGTATTCGTGCGTTTCATTATTATTGATATACTATTTTTGCAACTATAAGTTATAGGGGCTGCAACTCTACAAGCCCAGCTTTTCAGCAGTCCTCCTTCTACTTCTCCTCCTCCTTCTTTTTTCTTCTTCTTCTCATCCTCCTTCCTTTTTTCCTCTTCTTCTCCTCCTGCTTCTTTTTTATTCCTCTTCTCCTTCTTCTTATCGATCTCCTCCTGCTTCTAGGCAATTTCGACCCTCGTATTGACAAACGGCAGGATGATCAAATTAAGGCGGAGGAAGGGGGCTATATACCTACAAAATGTTCAAATCTAAATTAAGTCAGCGGATAGAGGCGAGGGGAGGGGGTGGGGGATGTTTGAAATCCTTAAAAATTAACATTCATTTTCGAGAAGACTTATATTTATTTGCTTCGATTCGGGATCTCCACATTTACCGATCCTGACTTAAATTTGCCTTGTACTATTCGATCAATATTATCTGGCTATGACAAATTGGCAACGCGTAAGATGACACTTTCGTTATAATAAAATTTAGCTAACCCAGAGCGCGTCATAATTGTCTGCTAACTTCTACCGGTCTATTGACTTTGTTTATGTTCAGCTGCTGATCGGACATAATATCCGTTTGTTTGAGCATATTCTACCAAATTTTTGTAAAATTTGAAATCCGATCATATCAGTTTCCATAATTCTGCAAAATGAATGACACTGGAGGTCGGAGACTGTGGATTGGGAACCTAGATGAAAGGATAACTGAGTAAGATTTTTTTGATGGTGTCCCACATATATAAAACTGTGTTAGTAAATGTATGTGGTGCATTGCAGTGGTCTGAGAATATCAATATGCCATCGAGAAAATAATGAATTATCAAACATTATAATTATTTCTTTGGTAGAACTTATTTTTATTGATTTTACTGTGATGAAATATAAGGTATATCTGAAACTTTTTGGGCAATATATTATATATTTTTTTGCAAGTTTCTAATTTCTGACTTAGTTCTGTGATGAATCAGCGCAGCGCAGCTGCATCGCTATCCTGGCCTGGCGCCGCGCTGGCTGTGTATTAAAACCTGTTTTATTGATCTCAACATTTCAAACACCACTGTACAAAACTAAACTGATTTCACTCAAAATCGGTACTTAAGTGACAATTGATGACACCTAAATAGCAGTAAAATACAATTTTTTCAACTCACCGATGTTAGAAAGAATAATTTAAAAATTAAAATCGTGAGTCCACTGTCAAACTTGCTTACAGTTTTATCGGCATGATTGTGTGCATTTGTGTGTTATAAGTGTATTGACTATTCACGTGTAAAATTGCTGCCTATTAGCACATGGTACAGCGCTAGAGGTCCATATGCAGTATTGACTCTCTATGCTTTGCTGGAGTGTGATGAATTAGAAATTAGATTCTAGACTAGATCTACTAGAGTCTAGTCACTCCAGCAAAGCATAGAGAGTCAATGCTAATGCGTATTGACCTCTGGCGCTGCACTACGTGATAATAGGCAGCATTTGCACACATGAATAGTCAATACACTTATAATACACACATGCAAACCATCAAGCCGATCAGCCACATCGGCATGATTGTGTGCATGTGTGTATTATAAGTGTTTGACATAAGTTTGACAGTAGACTTACAATTTGAATTTTTTAATTATTCTTTTTAACATCGGTAAGTTGAAAAAATAATATTTTTCCTGCTATTTCGGTGTCATCAATTGTCACTAAAGTACCAATTTTAGTAAAATCAGTTAAGTTTTGTACAATGGTGTTTGAATTGTGGAGAATCAATAGCACAGCTTTTAATACACAGCCAGGATAGTAATGCAGCTATGTGTGGAGTCTAGTACGGGCATTTCTAGACCTAAATCTAATAACTAATATCTACTCATCTAGAATATGAATTTTTGTAACTTGCAAAACCCAAAACCAAATTGCAAAAAAATGTCAAAATGTATATTTTAAATTATATATTTTAAGTTCAGTAAAAGGAGACAAAAATTGTCATTTCGGTTGCATTACAAACTTCTATCTTCCACATTAGTGTACATTAAACATTTGGTTAAACTGAAAGAATCATCACATTTTGGCTCTATGCAACAAGAAACAATTAAAAGCCTTATTGTAAATTGTTTTGTTTTGTTTCAGATAATTTTCATTCTAATTACATTGAATTTTCCTTGGATTTACCTTGATGATGGGCATCAAGTATAATGAACTTATATGGCCCTCTGCATCTCCTTATGTGAGGTTCCTGTAGCTAGTTTGCGTTTCTAAATTTCTATTGTTGCATTTACGTTATGGTCACAACATCTTTGTGAGATAGTCCTATAATAATAGCCTCTCCTTTTATTTTTTCTTTGTTTTGTTTTGTTATTTATTTTTGCAGATTCACCTTGCTGAAACTGTTGCAGAGGTATGGAAAGATTGAGCAGTTTGACTTCCTATTTCACAAATCAGGACCAAACCAAGGGAAACCAAGGGGCTACTGTTTTGCAAGCTTTGAAAATAGAACGGTAATTCTTATCTTTCTGTGACAGCATATAGCAGCATCACTATTTCTGCATGTATAACAACATTAACTTTAGCACAATTCATCATGTTAGATGTACTTTATATGTTCAGGAACATTTTACTTGTAAAACTGAGCTGTTGTTTTAATCAATTTTTGGAATAATTGATATTATAAGTAAAAATTAAGTCATTGAATAATGCACAGCTCTATTACAAAACGGTTTGAAAAGCAAATTTGTATGTCTTTTGTAAAAAGGTAATTTTTAGCTTCACAGTTTGTATTTAATATCTGAATGCATTTGATAAATGCCCTTTAGAGTGAAATGCTGGAATTAAATTGTTGATTAAAAAAAAAGTGTATACATACTTGTATTGTTAATACTGGCATTGTATGGGAAAATGTTTAACTGCCTCTAAAATGTCATATACATGTAGTACTTTTAAACTTCCCTATGCTCATACAGATATTTGCGTTTTATATTATGTTCTTCATTTTCAATCATACTGATTAATGTTGACCATGATGTAATTTTCTTTTCTTTTCAGGATGCGGTACATGCCCTTCATGCCTTGGATGGTAAACTAGCTCTTGGAAAGAAACTTGCTGTAAAATGGGCTCATTCACATATAAAGGTAATACTTCAATTGCATCACACAACTTACCAAGGAATAACATGCCAAAAGGACACCCAGATTGTGAAAACAACATGAGATACCTGGCTGTACAGATATCCTGATGGGCTCAAGTATTTTTAGTGATAGTAACAGGGGCAGAATTGTTACAAATGCTAGCAAGTATCTTTGTCAATTTTCCACATCATTTTCCACATTTGTAGGGATTTCTTCCCAAGATCCTGTACAAGTTGCAGTGTATTGACATCAGATCATCTATATATTAATACGCAAAATCGCCGCGGGGGGTACGTAACGGTCTGCCAATGTGAATTTTTTGACATCAAACCCGTCTTTCCTCAACCCTGCCCGCCTCTGCCGTGGCGCGGGAACGGCGACACAATTCCGAGCGGATGGGATCGGGCCTGTCGCGTGCCACGTCGACCCCGTGGTCGCCGTCCATGTCGTTATAGAGGTGGTTTCGGGGTCCCGGGGAGGACGAGGAGGCGACGAACCCGCAAGAGTGAGTTGGCGAGGCGTGCACCCGCCCTCTGCACGTCTAATCAAAGAGATCACACTATCAAGAGACAGTCCAGTCCATGATGTGTTGTAGCAAATATGCACGTCGCAAAGGGTAGGGCCTATCCCGTGTTAGGCATCTTGCTATATGCAGTCTAATCAAAGAGATACTTTATCAAGAGACACTCCACTCACGTCATGTAGCGTAGCACATGCATGATGCGATGGGTTGGGCCTATCCCGTGTGAGGCATCTTGCTATATATACGCAGCAGCCAAACTGACGTCAACGTAATACGTGGTTCTACGCTCACACACGTACACACACAGTCAAGTTAATTCGTGCGACGGTTACAATATATTGGCACAAACAGTCCGATTTTTCGCGTAAATTCTTTACTTTGAATATATTTGTACAAATTCTGTGGACCATGCCAACATAATCATAGTCCAAGCTTCTGCTTTATTGGTCTTTTCATGAAAACTACATTGAAATCACAACAATAATAACGCAAATAGATTGTAAATGTCGAGACCATATAACTGAAGAGAAGAAAAATTCAGCGAGCTTAGGTAATATCACATGCCTCCGCACGGGCAACTCCGCGGTGTCAGGCCAGTCACGGCGCTCACACAATGCAATTTAACCTATGCGGTAACTGCAGCACTCTAGCTATACTGTAGTACCTGTATAATATAGCGTGTATTTAGTTCATTCAATGTTTCATGTTTGAGCCGTGCAATTGTTGTTTTCTTTTATTTCTTTTTTGAATGTGATGTGAATGTGAGTACGGTACGTACATGCTATCACAGAAGTGTGCAAGGAATGATAGGCCTACAGGTGGAAGCAGGCGCGGATCCAGGGGGCAGGGGCCTTGGTCCCCTCCCAGCAAAGAAAAAAAAAAGAGAGAGAGAGAAGGAAAAGAAGGGAAAGGCGTACTGACGGGGGCTTGGGTGCTTGGGGGCCTGCCCCCAAATGAAATTTAAACGTGGTTTATTTCTAATTCGATACCGGTGATTTACAAATGTTGCTGAATGACATAATTTTCCGAGATTTTTAGTACATTATACTTTTGTATGCGTTTGTTGGAAAATGACAAATTCCCAAATTTACAGTCGGGCAAAAAATATACTTATTTAGAGGCCTACATGTCAGGGTCCGCGGAACGGCAGGGCTCGGGGCTCGAGCTCCACCCCCTCCCCACTTTTTGTGGAAAAAGTATATTAAAGAGAAATAGAAAGAAAGAGAGAAAGAAAGAAAAATAGTGACCTGCCAGTGTCACAAAATAATGAGGTATCAAAATATGCTCATCTGACCGTGATTAAATGCCTAAAACCCTGAGCTTCTGGGGCTCCGCCCTGGACCCCACGCCAATGAGTGACCTGCCAGTGTCACAAATAAGGTATCAAATTATACTCATCTGACCGTAATTAAATGCCTAAAAACCCTGAACTTCCGGTGGCTCTGCCCCCTGGACCCACTCAATGGCCCTAAGGCGGACCCCTGGATGCTTATTTGACGGTAATTTAATGCCTAAAACCCCTGAGCTTCTGGGAGCTCCGCCCTTGACCCCGAATCACTATGAAAACGTTGAGCGGGGCTTGCATGTAAGAGTGGGGTGATGCGGATGTTTTGTCTGCCCCGCCTCCCAAAAAAAAAACCGTTTTTGCTCATTACGTACCAATATTTGGCTCGCATAACTTCAAATTTGGGCCCCCCCCCTAAGGTATCCTGGATCCGCGCCTGGGTGGAAGGGATATAAAACAAATAAACAATGACTCATTCTCGGAACAAGCTAAAACTATTCGCACTCAGGAACATCAATAGTACTGTTCTCCCTCGGGCCGCGATGGCCCTCGGGAGAATATAATACGATTTGATGTTCCTTCGATGCGAATAGTTTTAGCTAGATCCTCGAGTGTCATTTTATATTTGTATATTTGTATATTATTTTCAGTGCATGCATGACAACAATATTCGTATAGATAACGAGAGTGAGAGCCGGAAAGGGATAGTGAAAAAAGTAGGAACGAATTTAAGTGACGACAATAATCGTAATTAACGAAAGTAAAAAGAAAGTATTAGTCTAAAATATATGCATCAATTTTAATTACAACTTATTGATTTCACTGTTTTCTTCCAATTTTCAAGTTTTATTACATGATACATATTTATTTTAAAAAAATTCAAAATGATACATGGGACAGCAAACAAAAGGTTGATATTCTAACGAGTACAATATTAATGAAAAGAAGAAGAAAAATTATAAAATGATAAAAAGAAATTATCTTTAAAAAATATTATTAAAAAAAAAAAAAATCAAAAAAAAATATAATAATATTGATAATAATAATCGTTAGCACATATCTATTTTCAACCCCCCACCCTCCCTAGAATCCCGTGGATTTTCCACGGGTCCTGCTAGTGTTTATTAAAAAGGCATTAGATCTATATTTGTTTATAATGACTATAATTTTTTTACAAAAGTAAGTTATAATATTTTGAAATAATAAGATTCAATATACATGTAATTAATCATCAACGATGTAACATAAACTTGTGTTAATGGCAAATTTAAGCAAAAAGAAAGCAGAAAAATCAGAGAAGCAGACTGATGAAAGTTTGAATGAAGTCAGACAAGCAATAAGAATGTTATGAATATTTGAAATTTTTAATTAATATACGTATGGAACTTCCAATTGGCTGAATCGCTAATCTCGCATTGACATAGTTCTGGACAACATTCTTATTTGTTCCAACACACAAAATGACTACAAGGTGTGATTCAGGAGGGTCATTTTTCTTTAGAGGACCTATTTTAATATGAAAATATATTATTAGTGCACCAAGGGAGGGGAGAAGGCACTTCAGAGAAAAACAGAATACTTACCGGTATATTTTTTACATGACAGACAGGAGAGTTGTTCATGTCTTTGTCACAATCCACTGACCAAATTGCCAATTTGCGATTCGCATTGATTTAGTGATCTCAGATTTCAAACAGTTATAACTTTAATATGATTGGTCTGTTTTATTTTTAACTTTCGTAAACTTTCTGTTTCTCTTATTTTTTTGCTGTCATACAAATGAACTTATTACAAAGGTTGGATTGCCCTTTAAATGGTCCACAGTCTAAAACATGTAACATGTTAGAGGAGGACAACTACTGGTATGTATTGGTGTTGTGGTCGAGTGGATACGTCGCGGACTGTCGATCACAAGGTCTGCGGTTCGAGTCCCGCCGCTGCACTAATGTCCTTTTGCAAAACATTGATCTACATTTGCCACACTCCACCCAGGTGAAGTAAATGGGTACCTGGTAGGAATTTATTCCTTGAAATGCAGCGCGTAACAGCTGCACTGCTAAAGCCAGGGTAATTATGCTGCATTATTGTAGAGCGCTTAGAGACTTCTGATAAAGTAAGTGTTAGGCGCTATATAAGCACTATAATTATTATTGCTGATTTGTTTCCTCTTCTATGTACTCCTAGGCTCCAAATGAACCTGTCCCCCTTGAGAAACCAGAGATCAACTTACATCCCGATAAAATCCCAAGTAGCTTCGGGGGTCAATCTACAAAGGTACCAGAGGAACCGACCGCAAAGAAGAAGCCTGTCAATGCAAGGTATTATTAATTGTGTACTACAAAATCAAAGAATATCATACCAACATACTAAAGCTTTCCATCTTGCACTAATCAGAGTATGTCGCAGGAATGAACAGAAAGGCGAAATAGGACATGTCTATTACCTATCACACCTAGTTTGTTGTTATTTAAGGCATACAAACAGAGCCCATTATTTTTCGCTTTGTTTCTTTTAATAGCTACATAACGTCTGATTTCGGCGTTCTGTTCATTATTGTGACATGCTCAGATGAGTGCAAGATAAAAAAATTCATTATGTTTGTATTTGTTGAAATGAATTTTCTTCTATCTGGACAATACCCTTCAGACCATCACCCCTGACAACATGTTACAGACATCTACCCCCTAGAATTCCTATCATTACAATTACCACTACTGTAGGACAACTACCCCTCCCATTTGATAATTACCATCCCCCACCCAACCCCTTGCCTACACTGCCATACCACCCCTTTGAAAGTACCTCCAATCACCACTTTGGGAGTAGTCGTCTTTTGGGTAAGTGTCCAATGGAGTAGTTGTGTATGGGCAGGAGGGAGGGGGGGGAGGGACCTTTATTGAGGTAGTAGTCTGGGTTGGTAGCCCAGGCTATACAATACATGCAGTTTTCAGATCTACTTTTGTGTATGATTTGGTCTGCATTTTGTTCGCCGTTTGTCTTTTTGTGTCAGATAACAAAATATGGGTTGTCCATTCTTTGCTCTGTAAGACACATTAACAAAATGCTTGTGAACCACAACTATTTGATTGAGATATTTCATACATAAATCAATGTATCATACCTTATATTTAATTTACATCTTGCAGTCAAATGTAATGGGATTTACATGTATTGCTTCAGAGCTAATGTGTTTATGATACTACATGTATCTGTATCATTTATTACATTTACTGTGAAAATGCAAATCCCTACTTATTATGCAGTGATTTTTTAAAGTTGACCTCATTTTGAATGTGTCCATAAATAAGTACAGTCATTTATTATAAGCATGTTTGTCTACTAAAATAAGCCATGATATTCTAATGTTTTCTGTATCAAATCAATCAATATTTATGTTTTAAAGCCAGGGTTTTGTACCAACATTGCTACCACTGCTGTAATGTATTTTCAAATGCGCCATCTTTTGAAGGCGAACATAGACCAACTTCCGGTTCCTGGACCCAATTATCATTACGCAAAATGTGAAGTTGGTGGTGCATTGTGGGACATGGCTGTCGACAAAACAGGACATTGTGAGCAAAAGATAGCAGTATACGTAAATCTGAGGTAGTGTCAGTACCCTGCCTTTAAACTTTAAAAGCATGCACAAGAAACTTCATATTTGTCTATTTCTGATAAAGTTAAGTAATGTCTTTCAATTTCCTCACTACTCTTTGTACAGTGTTGAGTCACAGATCAGAGCGATCGAGGGAAAACTGAGAGAGATGGACAGATCAACTTCCAAAGCCACTTTCAAGCCAGTCCCAGTCTATGCTACAAAGAAACCTGAACAACCCAAGGAGATCATCCAGAAGTGTTTACCAAGTCTGATGTCACTTCCTTTGGAACCCCCTCCGTCTACCTCTAGCGTGTCAACAGCATTGACGAGTTCGAGACATCGTCATCAACATTTGACTCAAACTCATCAAAAACAGAACAGGTAGAGACTAAATCATCATCATCGCAATCATTGTCATCACTGTCGTCAGAGCCGTCATCGACCACATCATCAAAAACAACGTCAAAGACTTCATCGGCTGTGGTTAAATCACTTATGACAAATCCTGGTAAGAGTAAAGCTTCCGGAAGACCAAAGCCTTATGATAAGAGGTGACAGACCAAAGTTTGAGTTAAACCTTTTAAACCATTGCTACCTGAGAGTTATCGACTCTGCTGCTGGGAAGTGAAGCCTCTCTATCAGACCATCTGCTTCACAGTACAACCTTGGAGAGTACAGGAAGGAACATCCATTCAAATGAACTCTGCAGGACCACTCAAAATTATTTTTTATTCAGAATGTTTTGCTTGGTAATGTATCATAAATCAATAAGGTTATGAAGGTAGGACCAAATATTTATTTTTAAGTATCTTTCTAATTTTCATTATCTCCTTGTATTTGTGAGCAATTTTTGTCCATGTTGGTAATGAATTTGATTAAGAGAGTGGCACTTCATTTTGTAATATCCCATTAATATTAAGAAATTAGTTACTTTATGTCATATATTGACATGCAATGATATGTTTTTCTTATTATTTATGAAATAATCTTAAACCAGATCTGATAGTCATTCAAGCTCAATAAAAATCATGGTGGTACATGTATTTTATAATGTTAAAAATGTAATACTGGAAAGAAAAACAAAACTGAAACAGATTGTGAAGTATGCAGACTTTGATCTTCTTTTGTATAGAAAACCAGAGGAACATCAAACCCTAAGAAGAAACCCCAAAAATATTTATTTTTCAATAACATGAATTAATGGATTTATAGTTATCAAAACAAAGAGTATGTTGATAGACTGTTGCCATTTCAGTGTAATACATGTATATCAGAAATAAATCATGTTGTGGTTTTAGTTCATACTTACATGAATTAGATAGTTATCATGATAGCTCCATCATTCGCAGTCAATATTGTAGTACAATGTTATTCAAAATGTTTCAAAAGGTGCTTTGAGCTTTGAGGATGGATTATTTTTCAGTGTTCACACAAATTTTAAATATTTATTGAAGTGCATTCCAACAGAACAGCAAGACGGTTCAAACTAGAGAACAAGAAAAGAGAAAAAATATGCCTTATAGGCAAGAATTGCATGACAGTGTCAATCATTCTGTGCTATACTTCTTACAAGAAAACATTAATACCTTTTATCAGGTATTTTGTATTCATTGCCATATCTATTTATTTAACTGTAAGAAGTCTTTCAGAGCATTGAATTTAAAAGAAATGTTTTGAAAAATATAGGCTTGAAAATACCACATAGTGAAGCTCCAGATAACTTTTAAGCTAGCTTTTGTGCAGCTTATTAACTCATAATTGCATACTGATAGGACCTTATACAAAATAGACAGAATTCAAGAAAGAAACTCACAAATTTCACTGTTCTAAAACTCTTTTGAGTTAATGTGATCATAAGTGGTTATTATAATTCATACATTATTTTGACTTCATGATTTTTATAGCCTATTGTTGTATTTGTATCAAGTTACAATAATGCATTAAAACATTTCTTTTGAAGCAGTAACTTGCTGGTCCTGTCACATTAATTTTTACAAGTTCTGTGATACTCAAAGCTGAGTTTGGTTCATGCTTGGATTTGGGCAGGGTTTTAAATATTGACATTGTCTTGCCATTGGAATCATTTTTTTTTTGTCGGAGGAGGTATTTCATTTAGGTACCTTAGCAAAATGTAGTGGCAAGAAAGTTGTGTCCGGAACGCAAAAGGCGCAATAGTTTGTGATGTTTGTGAATTACGAGTTCTTTTTTACATATCTGAATGAAACTTTAGGTAGACATTAAAGTACAAGTCCACTCCAAAAATAACTTACTTTCAATAGAAGCAGAAAAATCAGACAAACCAATCAAAAAAAGTTTGAGCAAGATCGAATAAGTAATAAGATTTCTTACCATCTGTAAATTATGAATGCATTGTCCCTTTAACAAAAAGAGTAATCTGATTTTGCTCAAACCTTTTTTGATTGGTTTGTCTGATTTTTATGCTTCTATTGAAAGTAAGTTATTTTTGGAGTGGACTTGCCCTTTCAGAACTCAACTACAGTATCCCTTTAATTTTTTTTTGAGGGGGCGGGGGTGGGTAGGAAATTGGTACATTTGCGAGTTCTAAGGTTATTCATACCTCCCGTGTTATATTTTGAAAACTTAGGTCGGGTTAATGTACGCGCTATGTAGTATTTCTACTGCTGACCCCTCGACCTACATCTGCGCGGGGATTTGAACGCGTACATTTCATTGATTGAAAGTTTCCGATTGTTGCTATGTAAACGGTTTACTGGTGAATATTCATACGCGTCACATATAACAATGTCTGAACTTTCATGAAATGTTTGATTATTTCTTTTTATGTATTTTATATACAAAAAGTGTGTTATCTTGGTTCAAGATCAACATTTGAAATAAAAATGAAAGAGAAAATATACAAAAAAGGAAAAGTTGGGCGAAAATACTGGACGAGGCATCACCAAGCGGACGGATATTGAGCCCTAAGCTTCACGAACCAAAAAGTTCAAACTTTTTAGTTGATTTATACGATGGAGATAGTGAAAAAGAATGAAGAAAAATAAGGGCAGAGTACCGGTTCATCAGGGAAAGATATATATGAACCTTGCATTATCGAACCAGACGAAAGATGTTTATGGAACTCGTCCCTATGGAGGTCGAAAAGGTAAGCATAAATAATAGAGTGAATGGAAGCCTAGTCCCGTGTGCTCTTTCCTGTGTAGTCATTGATAGCAGAACGTCCACGGAACGCGGAACTGAGAGTCCCGCAGCTGCAAGTGCAATGCCGAAACGGTGACTGGAGTTCCGTCGAGTTACTTGACTGTACTCTGTAGCTGTAGATTCTAGACGTAGTGTTCACGCACATCAGCAACACAAAGTGGTCAAAATGGTCAATGCTCGTGCGTATTCTCAGAATCATCGTAGAACTAGAAAGTACATAATAATCAGCCAGGGCTGTCAACTTTGGACTCTTGGAGTTTGGGGAACTGCTTCGACTTACTTAATTAGTTCAAGGGAGATCGCATGGCGTATGCAAATTTGTTTTTGCTCAGCGTAGGGGGGTGAGCACTAAAATAAAAATAGGGGTCTAGATCTATAATCTAGGTCTAGCCTATATATATTTTTTACTCAACTCCCCCTCCTTGAGCCATAAAAAAGGTAAAATTTTAAAATTTAGGTTTTTTCATAAACCGGGAGATTCTACATATGTATCGATGTGTGACTGTGAGAGCGGGAGGGACTCGGGGAGGGTGTACGACTATGTGGTGGCGGGAGTCTCCCGCTACGCTAGTACGAGCTGATGGGACGGCGGGAGAATGAGCGTTGTGGCGTGAGACTCCCTCCAAAATCCAAATGCGGGATGGTTGACAGCCCTGCATAGACTTTCTATTTTTCTAATTCATATTCATATTAATCATAAGAGTTTAAGACATAGTCATAGACTTTATAGAGTCTAGATCTAAGTCAGTCATATTCATAATCATAATGCATATTCATAACTCATAAGTCATAAACAATGAATGACATCACATAGTCTGGTCATCTTGCATGTCTAGACCATGCATGCACACTTATTTACTTCAGCCTTATCTCGAAACCAGGGTTTTGAGTTTGACATCTGTGAAGTTTGGTCTTGCCTGAAATATGGACACTACACTAGTCGCTAGACCATAATGATTTTAATTAAAATAATAAATAAATCTGTTGCAATCCTTGCAGGCATATCGAACCTTTACCCTCCATCAAAGGCAGCGTTTATATCAGAGAGGCCGACAGACTTCTTGAACGATGTCAAGAACATGGTGTTTCGACAGACGGAGGAGGAGGAGAGGAATCGCTCTCCAAATTGGATAAGTAAATACAACAAGGAATTGAACCATACTGGAGAGCAACCATTGATGGTTCAACGATTCCTTAGTACTAATAAGGTAGGTCTTCAGACTATTCAGAGTATACCCTTGGATTTTCCTTGCTATTGATAGATTTGTAGGAAAGGATTAATGTTTCAGGAAAAAAAAAGGATGTCAAAGGGAATCAATGATAAATAATGGTTTACTCTGCATAGGTTTGATTTCATGCCAATGTATTATATTCCAAACATCAGCTTCAAATATAACTTTTGTCAAGAGATATCGCAAGTTTGAATTTACTTAATGATGGTAAATGTGACCTGTATTCTCTCGTTCAAGTTGACAGAAGCAGGTGCACACAAAATTTAACTCTGAGATAACTTCTGTTGATTTTTTTTTGGGGGAAGGGGGAATGGGTAACCTCATGTTAAACAAATGTATTTGTTGAGGTGACTGCTCCCTTTAATTCTTGGTGACATTTTTTCTCATATCTATGTGATTTTCAGCAAGAGCAGCAGAATGGAGTGCTTCCTACATCCTCCAAACCTCCGTCAAGGTTCCGCGTTGAACGGGATCTTGATGGAGAGTTCCAACAGGGTCTTAGCCTTCATCAATATCTGACTGCAACTGAGATGCCTGGTCAGTCAGAGAAACTAGTGGATGTACGACACGGCAGGCCTACAAGAACAAGGTAGTCCAAAACATAATTTGCTAAGATCAATCTAGTTACCAAGTACCTGCATCATGTTTTGTCTCTCTTGAGTATGGGTTCTTAATAAAAACATTATTATAAAGTCAAAGACCATGATCTTTGGTGTAGACATATAGTTAACATTTCTGGCAAATAGGTCAGGTAAAGTGATAACAATTTTCAAAATGATTTTGTTCACATTTCTTACCATCTGTAAATTATGAATGCATTGTCCCTTTAACAAAAAGAGAGTATTATTATCAAGGAGGAAAACAATACCAAGGTGGATGATTATATTATATAACCAGGTTGTTTGTTTATATGACTTTAGAAAAAAAGCAATTTGGAATTAATAATATAATTTTATTTGGATCTTGCTAATTGGAGAGAAGAAAAAAGACATTAAGATTTTAGATTAAAGAAAAAAAAAAAAAAACAATAAGTGATTTGACTTAATTCAGCATTAGATTTGGTCGTCAAGCCTGTAGAGAACTGTATTTTACAATATTTGAATGTCTCTTAATTTACAGCTTGCTGAGGGCTAGACAACGGACCAATAATATTCCTGTGCCCTGGAAAGCTAAGCTAGATTTACGAGATGATATCCATTATCTTCAAGAACAGGCATTGAGTAAGTTTATCACAATTGCTAAAAGTAAGAGGGATAAAGCTGTGTCTACCATATGTGTATGCATGTATGTAGTGTGACTTACATGTAAAAGCATTTAAAGTACTAGAAGTGACAATTATTTACACGATCTTGGCCAAAAAGGAATGTATTTTGAAACTGACATCCACAAAGGCCAATTAAACCAATTGAATCATTTGATGGTAAAGCTGAGATGTGTTAAAGATTTTGGTATGGCTCTTCTGTTTGTTGCCTTGGGAATTTTGATCTGTATCTATCTATTGTTTTGCTTTTCTTACCCATCTGTAAATTGTAAATTCATTGTCTCTTTAACCAAAAAGAGCATTATTATCAAGGAGGAAAACAATACCAAGGTGTCTGGCATAAACCCTTTCGTGAAGATCATTCCCTTTTTTGTGGTTTGGCTCCATAACTTTTGATGCAGAGCCCTAAAAGAATATGCCTGATCCACGAGAAGAAAGGGCAAAAATTTCTGTACAGGCTGCATCTATTTTTTGTTTCATGACTATGGGTTTGCTGCCAGGAATGAATCTTCAAAAGGAAAATAATCTTTAAAGTCCTTAAATTGGCAACACATTGAGAGACTCAAAATCATTGTTTTTCAATCAAAAGTGGCAATTTTTTAAACTTTAAGATACCATTCTCACTAGTTGTATCCCCCGGCAGTATGCCGGTGGGGTACTTTGGATTCAGCAGCGTTACGCCGCTGCCGCCGCCGCGTCCGCCGCCGCGTCATATTCTTGTGTGCGCTCTAACTGCCACATTCCTTGACGGATTTTTTCAAATTTTGTATGGAGGTGTATCTTGGTATAATCTACACACCTATAACTTTTGGTGATGCTGCCCTCAGTGTTCCGTCTTCTATAGGGTAAAAGGCCATATTTTTGTGGATGGTTTGTGTGCGCTCTATAGGCCACATTTCTCAAGGGATTTTGTTCAAATTTTGAACGAGGGTGTATCTTGGTATAATCTAGAAGCCTATAGATTTTGGTGATGCTGCCTCCAGTGTTCCGTCTTTTATAGGGTCAAAGGTCATATTTTGATAGATATCTTGTGTGCACTCTAGTGTGTGGTCTAACTACATCATTTCTTAACAGATTTCTTTCAAATTGAGTATGTAGGTGTATGTTGGTAAAATCTACGCACCTAAAGTTTTTGGTGATGCTGCCACGAGTGTCCCGTGTTTTATAGGGTCAAAGGTCATATTTTGGTGGGTGTCTAGTGTGCGCTCTGCAGGTCATATTTCATGACGGATTTTTTCAAATTTTGAATGGAGATGTATCTTGGTACAATCTACACATCTACACTTTTGGCGATGCTGCCCTCATTGTTCCGTCTTTTATATGGTCAAAGGTCATATGTCTTTTATGCGCTCTAACTGCCTCATTTCTTGACGGATTTCTTTCAAATGTTGTATGGAGGTGTGTCTTAGTACAATGTACACATCTTTAGTGTTTGGTGATGCTGCCACCTGTGTTCCGTCTGTTATAGGGTCAAAGGTCATATTTTGGTGGGTGTCTAGTGTGCGCTCTGCAGGTCATATTTCATGATGGATTTCTTTCAAATTTTGAAAGGAGATGTATCTTGGTACAATCTACACATCTACACTTTTGGGTGATGCTGCCCTCATTGTTCCGTTTTTTATATGGTCAAAGGTCATATGTCTTTTATGCGCTCTAACTGCCACATTTCTTTACGGATTTCTTTCAAATGTTGTATGGAGGTGTGTCTTAGTACAATGTACACATCTTTACTGTTTGGTGATGCTGCCACCTGTGTTCCGTCTGTTATAGGGTCAAAGGTCGTATTTTGGTGGCTGTCTTTTGTGCGCTCTAACTGCCACATTTCTAAAATGATTTCTTTCAAATTTTCTACAGAGATGCATTATACTCTAATCTACACACATATTGGTTTGGTCATGCTACTCCTATCCTAGTCTTGACAATAGTCCGAGCCACTAGTGGCAATCTCTACATCATCCTTTTGTTTCAGGGAGGGGAGAGGGGATCTCTGTCCCTCCTTCGAACATTAGGATGACACAAAATCGCTGCCACTGCCGGGGGATACATTCGCATTGCGCGGCAATACAGATTGCGATATTTCTAGTTTATATTGTTTTCAGAGACATTGCATTTTATTTGTAACGATAAAAGAAAAAATAGTATTGTTGCCAGTTTGAAGAACAATATGTTATAACAAACAAACAATTTAGCCCTAAAAATGTCCTAAAATGTGTTTAAAGTACCTGTAATTCACTACATGTCATTATTTTTCTGCTCCATATGGGTGACCTGGGCCCCATCTTACAAAGAGTTACGATCAATCATAAGTCCTCCAATCAATCGCAAGTTTGCAGTTTCCTATCTCTCATGTACATGGTTACGATTGATATCAATCGCAAATAAGTTGCGATTAATATCAACTCTTTGTAATACGGGGCCCAGGTGCTAAGAAAAGTGCAGTAGATTTAAATTCAAATACTCACCACCTCTTCGTTCAAATTCTCAATTAACTTTTATACCTCATTGATCTTTTACTTAACAATTTCTCATCTTTTTTTCAACAGAGAGGGAAGATAAATACAAGACCGTTGATGTTCCTGAAGAGTAAGTAATTTTGAATGCTTTTATATTTGGTAATAATCAAGAGTGAGAGAAGGAATACAAAGAGATGTGTTTTATTTCCTTTGCACATTAACAAGATTGTGAAATGTTTTTTTTAATTACGAATTAGGAAAAGGCATTGTAAAAGTTGATATGATGTGATTTGATTTGTTTATTTCTGTTTAAACTATATTCATGCAAAATGTACATTCTGAATGACATATATAAAGTGACAGATGAAAAAAGCTCAGTTGATGGCAAGGCATATAACTACATGTATATCAATGACAAACAATATTGAATCCAAATATCCAGTATAATAGTGCATATTCCGTTGGAGAGTCTAGAGATATCCTGATGATATAAATCAGAAACTTTTATTAACATGTGAAGAAATCTTTGAGTATTTAGGGAATCGTACAGTGTGTAAGCTCATTTTGTCAAAGCATGCGCTAAATTTTCATCTGTATATTTATCTTCAATAGATCTGCAGTTTTATAGTTTTACATTCAGTAGTGGTAATAGTAGCATGAGTAGATCCAGGAAGAGGGATTGGGGGGGGGGGTGACATCAGGAAAAATCTGTAGTTTCAAGCATATTTGCCCCTTCCCCTTTGGAAGAGGGACAGATCCTGGATTATTACCGTAGAAATCATACAATGTAGTTGTTTAGGATGGGACTCATTTGTTACTAAGTCTATTGTCATCTGTTATATTACACAAATTGAAAACACTTTTAATATTCATACAGCCTCTCCCCTACACTTTTCCCCTTATCAAATTTTAGCTTGCAGCCGTTGACGGAGGGAGCAGAAACTGTGCATCAGTTCCTTGTCGGAGCAAGATATAACAGGTTAGCTATATTTTTCCATTTCTTAAACAATTTAGCGTAAAATGTGGACTATGAAATATCAAGTTCAAGTTCAAGATGTTTTTTTTTTTTTTTCAATTTCAATTCAATTTTTATTTTTTCAATGCAATTTTATTTTTCCATCTTTAAAAAAGGAACAAATATAACATAATATTGACACATTGTATTAAAATAACAATATAAACATAAAAATGGAGGGATACCCTTCATAAGCAAGTTGCTTGTAGGCAGGGCCCCGGTATACAATATAAAATTTACAACTTTGTTAGAGAAATTTCTTAACAATTGAGATAATTATAAAAACAGCAAAATTATACATGTATATTAATCAGGAAATTATGATTACCTTAACGGCTACTATAAATAGACAGATTCATGTACACGTACACACACACACATTACATACACATAACACACATTACAAATATGACATGAATATAACAAGTTGACAGACTATGGAGTTACAATAGAAAGATGAGGTGACCTTGGTTGAAAGCAAGGCTTGTGGAATTAAGGTCCCTCATGAGTAACTTATATGAGTATGTCCTAAACTAACAAACTCGTCGGATAAGAATACTGCATACATTAAAATGCTTACAAACTAAACTAACTAAAGAACTGAGAAAAATATAAACATAATTAAGTATAATAAAATCTACTGACTACTAAATAATGGCTATAAACAAGAGAAGCAGGAAAATACTACGAGCAACAGGACAAAAAAAACACGGTAGAGGGAGAAAGAGAGGCAAAACAAGACTGAAACACAGACAAAAACTAAACAAGACAGACAGATGAATAGATGTGAAGAAAGGGATTAGAAATATGCTGACCTACATGTATATAACAAATAATTTTCTTAAATATGGATAAAACCATAAATCTAGACAATATTGACTCAAAAAAAGTAACTTCAGTTTGCGCTTAAATACATAAATACTGACCGATTGTGCTATCATATATATGAGCAGGGATGTAGCTAATATCTAAGACTCAGAGGTAAAAATTAATGTGAAAAATATTAAGCAACTGGATAGTACCCTTTTCTGTTGTTGTTGTGTCCTCTATTTATGTTCATATGAAGGTGATCTTTTCCTTGTCATATGAGTATATATCAACCATGAACCCATGGGCATTGGCAGTCAAGATCAATCTCCAAAGCACCTTCCTAAAAAAAAAAATTGTAGTTTGATACTACAATAAGTAAAATGTCTGAATCTTGTGAAAGTTTTAAAATGAGCTACTGCTGTATGTTGATATTTGAGTTCTTTTGGTACAGTAGTACTTTTTATGTTTATGTTTTCTTTGTCTCTTCCAGAGCACACTATCGGGATGCCAAGTGTTTCAACAAGATTGGACTTTACGTCTCCAGGGAGAATCCTCAGCACTGCTTTCTGAAAAACGGCACCACACAGGAGTCTTTGCTTGCCAACAAAACAGAGAAAGGTAGGCCTCTTTCACAATGGACCTGTTCCAATGGGATGTTGGCAAACTTGAACTAACAACGGTTTTGTGAAATGATGCTCTGTTTACTGATGTATTTCAATTTATGCATGTTTCTCTCCCAAACCCTTGGTTACCATTGATTTGATTCACCTCCTATGCATACTGGCATCTATATGGATGGAATTCACTTTGCATACATTAGTTGTTGATATGGCGAG
>CP137686.1:17475767-17672576 GCA_037976565.1 Mesocentrotus franciscanus | reverse complement strand
GAGGAAAGCCTCTGTAGTCTTCAAGAGGATTTTTTCTTCTTCAAAATGTATGCATGAAATTAGTAATCAGTTTTATTGTCGGTTTTGGAACTTTTCCCAAAGGAGAGTTGATGTGTGGTTAGAGACCCGAGGAATCAGTGTTAAGTGGGCTGCATGATGTGGACAAAAATTTTGCAATTTTTTTGCTCTTTTTGTGATATTGGTCATGTGAAAATCTTGTAGAGAATACATTCTGGGGTAATGAAAACAACATGAGGTTGATAGGGAAACAATTCAATGCACTGACAGGAAATAAATTTTTGTATTTTTCATTCCACTAGCGAACAACATCGCATTGGGTGCCTTCTCTGAAGTGACTGCATCTGAGCTGAACAGTCTTTGCCAATCAACATCAAGCATTCACAAGCTCCTTCAGCCACCCTCTGAAGCTCGTCAGGCGTGGGGTACCAGCTCCATTGCGAGTGCCCTAGTCCCACTCTAACGATAGCGAGTCTTTAGCGTCCATGAAGGATGAGTCAGAGTTTGCTCCCAGTGGTCGTTTGAGGGTGAGGCAGATGGAAAGTCCAAAGTGACTGAGAGGAGTCAGGTCCTGCAGTCAAGCGTATCCAACTGAAGAGTGCTCCTGGACAGCAGAGTAGCAGCAGTTTGTACGCTCTACTGCCAGTAGCTGTGACTCCTGCATCCTTTGCCAGAAGGCTCTGCTGTCAAGCATGGTGTTCCTGTTCATTTTCATGGAAGGAACATCATGTCGACACCAACAGGAGGAAATGGACCCATCATGCACAGAGAGGGCGCAATATAAGTAATGACAATCCCTCATTCCCTGCCAAGCGCCAGACTGCGGACCTTATGCTAGTACAGCAGTACCATCTGAGAATCTTAGGTAGGTGATTGAATTATTTGAAATATTGTATGATATTTGATATTTAATAAAATGTGAGATTTTGAAGGCTTTTAATGATTCATTTCTTCCTTTCATCTTCAATGATGAAAGGTCGTTAGTACTGATATATTCAAAGCACAAGAAAGACTATAGTACATGTATGTCTCAAAGCCATTGGAATTGTAAATGTTTATGAAGCGGAAGTCACTCCAACTGGTTAGGTGACATATGTGTGTACTTGAAATCAGATTTCAAATATGTTCCCCTTTAAAGTGAGTGCATTTTCTAAACTATATAGGTTCAAAACAAGGAATGTGTATTACATTGTATTACATGGGCGAAGGAAATTAAATTAACCAAATTTATGAAGGAAAGCTAGTGTACATGAGTACAACACACATATGAAGAATTACTGCGACACATTGGGATGAGAGAAGAGAAGAGCTTAACATCAGTCTTGGATCATTCTTTCTTCAGGTACCCAGTCTCTTATTAACATGAAGGAGGAGAGAAATCATTCCCCCGACAGCAGGCTGCATTACACACCAAGAGAAGCAATGGGAGGTGTACCCCGCCCTAAGACGGCCCCCTTCCACCAGACGGAACCCCAGCAGGAATCGCAATAGCAACAACGAAATGGAGGACTTGTCTGAAGAGGGCATTGCCGAAAGGAATGGCTCTGATGCTGCAAGCACTGCCAGTAAGATCTCTGTACATAAGCACAGGAGGAGGATATCATAGAGGAGGGGTCACCAGGAGCTGGGGCCATTGATCCTGAGGTAACACCTCGCAGTCAGGACGTGACAGTCGGTAGCACTAGGGATGGTGGAGAAAGTATGGCAGATCTGCCTACACCCCGTACCCAAGACTTGATAGATTTCATACCAGGGGAGGAAGCACAAGATTCTCACACTGATCGTAAGGCAAACCCTGGTCAACGCGAACCAAATATGTCAAGTGAACAGGGAACAAGCCATGGTCAATTTGAAGACATGTTAAGCAAGTTAGAAACTGTTCAGGGTACTTCAGATATCCCAAGTAGTGGCATGATCCATGAGGATGGGGAATATGACCCAGAATGCCTAGTAACTGATGAAGGAGTAGTGGATCTACATGGACAAATGGCACAGGTGAATCTCAATGATGCAACTGATGATGTTGCCGAGGAAAATATGCCAGGAGAAAACGTTGAGGAGACGTCACTGAACAGATTGATGATGGGACAGATGTAATAACGGTTGAGAAGTTACACAGTCAAGAATCTGGCGTTGTACCTCAGGAGGAAGTACCTGGAGAATTGAATAATAACAAAGACCAGGTTCGTACTGTAAGCTTTGCTGAACCAGACAGATAAAGATTTGTAGCTTTTGTCCTCTATTGCTTTACGACAATCAATTTCTGAAGAAAAAAATTGTAAAATATATTGTTCATGTAGATGTGTATTGTTTTATTAATTTCCCTGTATCTCCATTTAAGCTTTCTTTTTCATGCTGAATAGAATGTTGGTTCAAGGCTGACTTAGTCTGTTTCATCACCATATTGTAAACCAACAACTTTCTATCGATGGCACGAAAGGGTAGCGACTAACAATAACAATCACAGTCTAATTGTGGGCAAAAATGAAAAAAATTCTCCTAGCTCTTTTGTTAGCCTGTATTAAAAAAGAAATACAGAATAACATACTTTTATTTGTCTGAATTTTGTTTGCCCCTTTGGCCAACCACAGCAACAACAAAAATGATGATCTACATGTAAATCAGGTTGTGATGAGAAGAAATAGTTAATTTCCCCTGATAGCCAGAAAAGCAAGTACCCCCTCTGTTGTTGCTGTAGATGTGAAATCTACTGAATTTGTGCTTCCAATATTCGGCTGACACAAAAGTCTGGATGGTATGGTCTGTTTGGAGCCATAAGGGCATTAACTCACATACTTTAAGATAGAGTTGACGTCCTCCTGGCTATGCACAGATGATTTGCCAATATTTGTGGTAGCGTGTGACATTAATGATGTTCTTTCAATTTGTATGTGTTACTAAACTATATAATGCTGTCCTCCTGTGTGTTACTGGAAAGAACAAAGTGTTTATGTATACATGGTAAACCTTTACACACAATACAGTAGAAAATTCTGCAGCATAATATGACATCAGCAAAGCGCATTTCATGTTCCTGTATTGTGTAACATAGAGATAAGTGTTTCGGGCCTTTGTTGTGCACAGCTCCTCTTTGTTTGCCCCCCACTTGCCATGCATACAATGATTATATTTTGTCAGGTTTTTTTAATGTTAAAGCTTTGAAGCTATTTCCTGTGTCATGTGTGAATGAGTCATTAGAATCGAAACCCGAATTCTTGCTTGGCTTTCTTCCAAAAGTGCTGAGATAAACTATGCAATCAAGAGGGAAGCTTGATGGTTCTTGATGCTTCAGTGAGTACCACTGGAATCATGAGTTATGTATTGCTATTAAGATAGTATACATCGATCTCTGTTAGGGAGTCGAACTAGAGACAACATTCTTTTCTAAAACAAAAGTATGATCTTCCTTCAAAATGTGATATGAATCACCTGTGACTTGTGAGAATCTATCATTATCATGAAGTAGGCCTACTGGTAATGCTACATTATAACATTATTGCTTGTGATGCAAGTGGGACATGGTGTCTGTGAGGGTTTTGTTTATTTTATACCCCTTCCCCATTATCCTATAAAATAACAGGTAAAGTGTTTTGATGTTGATTTTATGCAATTTAGCTATGCACACATTATTTTAAGGTGATTGGTACACTTTCTTCTGAGCTCATTGGTCTGCATGGGAGTTGCCTTTCAAGTTAATTACTTCATGTAATCTATTTAATTATTCATCTTGTAATACATTCATTGATTGATGTTTAGTTGAACAAATTTTTGATGCAAAGACAACAAAAGGTAACTTCCCTTTTAGTAACTCATAATTCAGAAAGTATACTTGCAGATCAAAACTAGAAAAGACTGCAGCTGTGGTTGCTAGAAAGCTGCTACACTGTACATGAAGCTTGGAGATATTAAAGGAAACCTCACCCCAAGCAATAACATTACTTATTCTGAGATATTTATTATATTCTTGCCCATTTTCTACAAGATTCTGTACCAAAGTGTATGAGAGAGGCATAAAGCAAGAATAATGTACAGTTTCTCAGCACTGCATGGGCATCGCCATTTTCTTGATATCAAGGCACTATGTGAAGTCGTTCATGAAGTAAATGTATTCAAATTTATGGATGCTTCCTTCCCAGGTGTGTGTGGTGATGAAGCATTTCATTCACCTGCTATTATCCTTTGTGCTACAATTGCCAGAACACAAATTGCATAAATAAGTTGGTGCTCTTCTGGGGTGAAGGTTTCTCATAAATGAAATAGATTTGTCAACTGCTATATTTTTAGTATTTTTAAATGAATTAGTTACAATTTTTCCCCTGTTATATATTTTTCACCAAATATAATTTCTATCTTGTCTGCTATGATTTACCTCTTTGAAGAGTAAAGGTTTTGTTATTGATTTAAAAAGTCTTTCCAACTAAAGCTTGGTGCATGATACATGTACAACTTCAACTGGTACGTCACATTTTGAAGAAAATGGCTGCGCTCATGTCATGCAAAATGCATCACATCATGCCAAGAATATCTTCATTTATATATCTCGTACATTTTCTTAACAAATTTTGTCCATTAAAGGGCAGGAATACATCTCATTTTCTTTAAAGATCAGGTTCATTGATTTTAAAAACTAACTTTATTGTCATTATTGCAAAGGTAACACTTTGATTTGACAAGGTTATCAAAATTCCATGCTCGGAAACATTCGAAGTAATGATTATTATCAATTACAAAACTCTTAAATACAGCCCCGACATAGCACCTGAAATGCTCTCCGATCGCTGCTGAGATGTGTGACGTCACATGTTGAACATGATTTGCACAAGCAGACGATGTCCCATGACATCTCACACATTTTCAGTGCCTGTTTCGTCATCTCACTACCGTCAGACTAAATGTTTAATCTATTGCCTCACTCTAAACCCCGCGCATGGTATTATTTTGATGAAAAATGCAGCGATAAAAAATAAAGGAATCCGTCGCTTGTAAACAAAATAAGACGCCATTGTATTTTCAGCTGCATACACCGCGGTATGTTCGGCGTTTCAAGAGGGAACAAATGCGTCCATGCTTTCATTCCAGGGGTTTTAAATTTGAAAGTGTGGTTTCTTTGATTGTTCATTAACCCCTATCCTGTGTATTTACAAACAAAAGAATTTAGTTATCAGAATCGGGTCATATCCCTTTTGAATGGTGTAAAATTCCATCACATTTATAAACACTAAACTCATTATAATTTGAGAAATAATAGCATTGCAATTATGTTCATTCTTTATGGGATGTCGTCTGCTTGGGCAGGATTAGTTCATATTGTGACGGCATTAAAACATCGTTATTTTTCTGGCGAATCTCTCGCATATCCCAGATGCTATGGAGGTGGTTTTATTTGTATTTTTATAAATCATCCGATTTGAAGTTGACCTACAACTTGTACGATGGCCATCTATTAGCTTACCAGTTTCTAGTAATATGTTATTTGCCATATTTGTGATTTTCTTTGAACCCGCACTTTAAATAGAGATGACTGTGTGCAAGTTAAATACAGAATGACTCGCGTGATAATTCTCAATTATGCATTGAAAGAGAAAGATTATTGTATTATGAAATTACTTCATGTTTTTTTCATGGTCAATTATCCTTGAACGCCACGGGTGCGTTGATTTCATGGAATTGTTTGCGTAAAGCCATTCAAAACCTCATTGTTGACTTTGGGTAATGTGAACTGAAATAATTTGTTTGATGTGCCCAGTCAATTAGAGGAGCATAGATATTTCCATTTTTCACATATCAGTCCCAAAGTAACCATGTCTGTAGTGGTTACTATACTGAAGAAACAACAACATTACTTAATAATACTATGACCATTTCTTCAGTACAGCTACAATGTAAACTCTACTGTGTTTAATGCAAAGCATCACATTATTACCCTGGCTGTAGCTGAGCTGCCATCATAAGGTGCTAAAGCATTCAAGAAATGTCTTCCTACCGGGTACCCATTACTTCACCTGGGTGGGGTGGCATATGCATAAGTATTTTTAAGGAGCTATTTAGGCAAAACTCACCTGTTGCGTTGTTGATTTCATACAAATATTTATTCATCCATCTTATTAGATGCCTATTTCCCAGTACTGTTTTCTTTTCTTCTTCTTGTTTTCATTGATGGATGAATTTTTTTTTTTAATAATATAGTAGCAAGTGCCAAAAGATAGACTTTGCCAATTGTATCATTAGGTAATGAGATTACAAGATTTCCTTTCATTCCAAGATTCCATTAATGATATGCAAAAATACTTGCATCAATATAGTGAATATATAAACAAACAAAAAAAAAGCAAATGAAAAGCAACAACCGAAACAACAAACCCAGAAGAGTATATTTCACCATAATCTACATGTAAATGTATGTAGGTCAAAAGAGCAAACATATAATATGTGTCTGTCGTTATAGCTATGTGAAATTACATTAATGTATTTCCAATTTTGATGTATTGTTAATGTTTATAATGATTAGACATTGTTATTATGACTGTGACCTTATTCCTAGATGGTGGGAATGTTTATGGTAGTTTATACAATTCAAGAAAATGTAGAAAATTTGCTGTGTGAAATTAGAGGCTAAGAGCAAAGTTCTAGTAGATTTCTGTTTAAAATTAGTAATCTCTATCTTATGCTGGGTTTCTAGGAATAATGCCTAGAATATATAGCTGAATATGTTATGTCAACTTTGTGGAAATGACATAATGTTGAATGATATTGAATAGTCTTTATCCAGTTGGGAAAAGTGCTTTACGAATGCAATTATCATCATCATTATCATCATCATAATCTTCATCGTCATCATCATCATCATCATCATCATCATCATCATTAGGCCTATCATCATCACAGTCATCACAGTCATCATCACATTCATCATCATCATAATCATTATTTTTATTATTATTATTATAAGCATAATCTTTTAGTCAGATGAGAGTAATTTTACAAACATGCATTTATAGATGTGTTCAAACATAAATTAATTTGTATTATACCAGTTTATATGCTTGTTTATTAATCTACTTTGTTTTTGCTGTTGTTATTTGTTTTATTCTTACCAAACAGGGCCTCATGGAAGACCACCAAATTGGTGATATGTGCCACCCTGTATACATGTAAATATCAGAAATAAATAAAATAAATAAATGTAATTCCCTGGGAGAATTGCACACTCAAGGAAATGCTTCCTTTACCTGAAATTGTACACACAGACCAAAGGAAAAGAGGCTATAGAGAGAAGAAATATTTTTAATGTAACTTTGAACAATATCTTTACAAGAACAAATATAATACAGTATGTATGCGATATTGTACATCCCATGAGCATTGTGTTTGTATCATAATGTATAGGTGTATGCATATTTTTTCAGGAAAAGTTGCCCTCTTTTCATAATTTTTTATTAAGTAAATTGTTTCCTGTACATATAACGATGCTTCTTTTGTTAGGACCAAGGCCGCCTTAATGCAAACTTATCAATTAATCGTACAATTGAATTTTGAAACTGACTGCATTGACCACTATGTGCCATCAGTCGCAAAAATCAATTGTACGATCAATTGCTTTACAAATTAAACATGTTTGCGAGTGCATTAGTGAATATGCACTACACGCAGTTAAGTCACAGTAGGATAATGAACGTGACTTGTCGAGTTCATTGTCCTTTTCATTGTGACTTAACCAAGTGCAATGCATGTGACTATTATATGCACGAGATCAAAAAATGTATTATTTGTTTTATAAGATGGGTCTACAATATGAGTATAAAGTCGAGAAATTGACGGTTATTACCAAAATGCACTCCCCGTGCATATGGTAAAATGCACGCACACTTGATCCATTTCGACGCTTCTCATTGGCTATATACTTGAACCAATTTTATAATAAGCTTTGTTAAACGGGGCCCTGGTTATGTTGAGCATTTTTGTGTGGAATAAAGTGGTTGATATTCTATAATCCTAGACTATATACTGGATATGCATTATAAATACTGCCCTACATGTGTATTTGCTAGGAGAAGTTACTAAAGGATTTAATTTACATTGCAAATTTGATTGATTTGATTATGACAAACTGAAAAAGGTGCGTAACATGTACATTTAGCTAGACATACAGGTAACAACTAAATTATTCACACCCCTTCGTAAATTTGATGTTTTTTGTGTCTTTCGTAACTCAAAAATGAAAGGTGGACTGGTTGAATTAGGGCCTTTGTTGAATATTTTTAGATGTAAGCTTTAATATGTCACATCCTCGAGAAACATACATTAAGTCAGGACAAATCAATTTTAAATATTTAAAAACTACAAAATTTGGTAAGGGTATGAATAATTTAGTTGTTAACTGTACGTATCCTATAATGTTAGACATGTTTTAGTTGATATGCAGTGAAAGGGCTTAAGCAAACTCGAGTTTGATCAAAGACAAATGTACATGCTTATTTATAGCTATTAGTTCTGGATTCTAGTATGGATAAGTGAACTAACAATCGTGACACTGTATTGTCACGGTTTTGTTTCTTCTAATGGTATGCCTCGATTCATCAGAATGTAAAGTAAAAGAGGCCATTATCAATATTATTCTGTCAAAGATTTCCCCCCATTTTTTGTTATATCCCTTTAAAATAAATTAGTCTCACTTGTAATATGGATAATATCCTTCGATTAAAATTGCAGAGCAGCCTTTTTTCCTTCTTTCTAATACCTTAAACCATAGATGCTTGAGAGATCGAGATAGTTACACCACCGGAAGTTTGCTCTGATTGGTCAGTCATTTCATGAAATTCCGAAATAGTTCCCTCCCATGGAGAATTTACATGGGAAGGAACTATTTGGCAACATGATTTAACGTATGACTCATCTCGCGAACGCGTAGATCCACGTGTCACAACTATCCTTCTCATTACGCTAAGCTTTGAACAAGCAAAAGATGATTGTGATGTAATGTATTTTTACGTTTAGTTATAGTGTATTGGTAAAGTTCCTTGAAAACTCCGTGTGTGTGTCTTAGTGTGTGAGAAAATTGATTAGATTTCAATGTCAAATTCATGCAAGACGATACGGTATTGAAGAATACTTCCACACAATCACCGTAACATCTGTTTTCCTTGCACGTACATGTAATGCCAATACTAATGATATTTTACATGAATAATATTTGACATGTTGCTACTGTATGTAAATATTTGCAATAAAACCAGAGTTTTTATTCTTATTGACAATATACTGGACTGATATGTAATTCAATTTCTAAGGTGCACTACAATTATTGTCTCTGCAAGTAACCTTGCATTTACTCTAAGTATAATGTTCCTTTTTGTAAAATATATATGTTCTTGTGTGTAACTTTATTCACTAACCGTATCTAACTTAATTCACCATGTTTGCTTCGTTATTGTAGCCTTTTATTGAATAGGATTTAAAAAAAAATGACAAATTGATTTGGTGAGTAATTTGACAATACATTTGAACTTGTATTGTCCGTTCACGTCAAGACCTATGATTTTCCGAAGGCTTGTTCGGATATGGCACGGTGAACCGCCGGAAAAAAAAGCCCTTTAAAAAAAAAGAAAAAAGTGTGAATTGAATGGCAACTGCGCGCAACAAAGGACTTGCGCATATTCACTAAGCTCTGTGTCTGTGCCTTAAGCAGATACAGAACTGCCGATGTTTTAGGGCCAAAGTCAAATATCATGATTAGTTTTAATAATAATAATAATTAAATGTTTCTTTTATAGCGCTATATCCAATTTAGACCTGATCAAAGCGCTTTACAAAACAAATGAATAAATCAATTAATTAAAACTAAACAAAAAATATGATAGAAATTGTAATGCAGTTAATTACAATGTAAGTAGGTGTGCCTCTCAAAAAATTCAACTGACATACTACAGCGTAATTCACAAGGTTATCTATTGCACGTAACCGGACCACTAATGAAAACTTCGCTCACCTATCTTCGATTTTATTCTAGGTACATGGAGATAGCCGTTGTATCTGTAGTTGGGCGAAGATTATATGTGGAGTGATGGGAAGATTGTAACAAGGAAGACAAATATTCAGGGGCAACATTATGTGTACATTTATAAACAAACGGTGCGATTTTGTACATTATTCTTTTTTCGACCGGTAGCCAATGAAGTTGTCTAAGTAGGGGTGATGCGTGATCCTGTCTCTTAGCTCGAAGAACAACACGAGCAGCACGGTTTTGAACGCGCTGAAGTCTTTGAATTTCTGTTACTGGGGCATTAATGAGGAGGGAATTGGCATAGCAACAACCAAACGGACAGCGTGATGACACACTTCTGTCAAAAATCTCCTCACCCTTGAAATGTTGTGCAGGTGAAAATCAGAGATTGGCTCAACGTAGGAACTTGTTTGCATGTGGACAACGAAGAATCAAATATCACCCCTAAGTTACGAACATGATCTGATGTCTCAACTTGAGAATTACATACAGATAGAGAAATATTTTCTGGAAGATGATGTCTGAGTTTAGGAGATACAATAACTATCATCTCTGTCTTATTTTCATTAAAGGGCAATCAGAGAAACCGAATGGCGAAAGTTTGAAATAAATCGGACCAATAATAAGAAAGTTCTGAATGTTTGAAGTAAGAGATCACTACAGCTGTGCGAATTTCAAATTGGCAATTTTGTCAGTTGATTGTGACGTAGTGACGGATTACTCTCCCGTTTGTCGTGTACAAAAATATCACTTATTTCTGTTTTTCTCCCAAGTGCCTTCACCCTTGGGGCACTTATTAAAAATATATTATGGAGAGTATATTATAAAAGGTCCTCGAAAAAGAAAAGACCATCCCGAGTCATACATTTTGTTTAAAGATACTATGTCCCTTTTGCAGCCAACATCAAATTCTGTAGAACTTTGCAGGAATTATGAATATGTCATGTATGTCCTATCTGTGAAATTTAAACGTTAGCAGTGTCCTAATATTCAAATTATGCAAGGAAACCCGTTTACTTGCTAGACTTCACTGTCAGACACTATTGAGTGACTGACTGGCTTTTTCATCTTTGGTAAATAACATACATAAAATGAGCTGTAAAGGGTACATGAGCATTTGTCTACATCAATAACCCACTTCTTGTAATGGCCAAAATTAAACTGATTGAATCTTTGCGCAGCATAAAACGTACGACCATTCGGTACAATGGTCTGAAAAATCAGACTATTACTTACTGGCTCTATAGCTCCTAAGTCGATTCGACAACTAATAGTCGTTATTTTCCCACTTAAAGACATTTTCAAGCCCCCTTTTTTAGGGAAGTTCTAAATTAGTATTGTCTTTCAAATGCCGTTGGAATTTAACCTTTTCATTTTTTTGGCCTGCAAATGGGACATAGTACTTTTAAATTGAAATTTTAGTCCTTTTGTTGGAATAAATAGGAAAGTTGTACGCCACTACATCACAGAGACATTATCGATTCTGTCAATTTGAAGAGCCCTTACCTATAGTGATTGCAACTTTCAAAAAATAACTTTCTAAATTTTTGTCTGATTTCATTCAAACTTTCACAAATATGCTTCTCTGATTTTCTGCCTCCTTCATGAGAAGTTTACTATCAAGGTTGGATTTCCCTTTAAGTTGTAATCTATTGTGTGACATCCATTCACTTAGTTCAGCAATATAATCATGAAGTAGGAGTGTCGTGTCGAGTGGTTTAAGGCGCTTGACTAGAGAGGCGAAGGTCGAGGGTTCGAATCCCGACACGGCACTAATATCATTTGGCAAGATATTTACCTGCACTTGCTACTCTCCACCCAGGTGTTTAATGGGTACCCGGTAGGATGCGAAAGTTCATGCGGTTTGATAAGCAAGTGTGCGCTTGTAAAATGGCGACTGGCTGGAATGCTCCCCAGGGAGTGGAAAATGTGCATACATTGTGTGCGGGTAAGCCTGAATCCGATGACCGGGGTAATAATATATTTGTAAAGCGCTTAGGCACATCATTGGATCGATGTATTGGGCGCTATATAAAAGCGGAATATTATTAGGTGATACGTACGTAGTTATACGTATCACCTTTTGATTTCAAGATTTTTCTTTATTATTATTTATTTATTTATTATTCTGCCATGAATTTGTTCGCAGGATATCTCAAGAATGAATAAAGCCATTATCATGAAACTTGCCATGATGATAGATATTAGTCTAACTTAGAACTGCGTGACTTTGCAGTGACTCAAGATCATCGTGACGTCATCCAGGCGCCATTTTGTGAAAATCAACTCTTGATCATATCTTCATAACGGAAAGTCATTTCTTGGCATTACACAACATGGAATCGCCATTCTTTTTTCTTTCATGATATTTCCCATACTTTTCCGAACAATTTGATACCATGTTTATATCTTTATGACTATTAAAACGGAATGAGCGTCTGTTCAAGGTAAATGTCCGTGCGCGCGAGCACTTGTAATACATAGCATATATGGGCAAAAACATGCCTATAAAAAGTCCATCATATCTCTTTGGTATGATTAGAGACTCCCCATTCTTTTTTCATATTTGGATAGAGTATGAGTCGGAGATATGATTTCATATCTGATTTGGACATTAAGTACATCTTGACGTCATCATAATGGCCTTGGAAGTCAAAATACAATATTGCATATTATGACGTCATTATATTTATGGAAAATTTAGTGTATTTCTCTAAATATTGATCGTTTATCACCCAATTTTCGATATGTCGTAGCTAACAAAATTGTCTACATCATCAACATACATCATTCCTTATTTTGATGACGTCAACATGTGAAAATTGCGATTAAATGTGACATGTCAGATTTTTCTTAATTTGCGTGTTATGCCTATGGCTATGGGAGGTGATTGATACTACATATTCCAGTCTTGTTCGAGCAATATATATCTCGATTATTTTCTTATGACTTTTTCCAGATTCGGATATGTTGTAGCTGAGAAAATACTGTACACGGAAGGTGACATTCATGGTGATATTTTAACTACAAAATGTGACTTGAGAATCCTATTTTCCGTTTACGTGTAATGTTTATGTGGAATATTTTGGTATAGTAGCCTACGTGGTTATATGACTTGCGTCCCATTCCGACGACCCACGTTTGATTCCCGTCTTTTTTTTTTTTTTTGCTGTCGTGTTTTTGGTTGATTTTATCACCTAATTGTTCGACAATAATTATAACATCATATACATGAAATCACAAAAAAATGTAATAAAATGCCTAATTTTGCTTGGAAACATTCGAAGTAATGATTATTATCAATTACAAAACGCTTAAATACAATTACAAAACGCTTAAATACAGCCCCGGCATATAGCACCTGAAGAACTCTCCGAACGCTGCTGAGATGTGTGACGTCACATGTTGAACATGATTTGCACAAGCAGGCGATGTCCCATGACATCTCACACATTTGCAGTGCCTGTTTTGTCATCTTCCCTTCAATTATATTCTCTTACTTCACTATACCGTCACGCTAAATGTTAAATCTGTTGCCTCACTCTAAACCCCGGGCATGGTATTTTGATCAATGAAAAATGCAGCGATAAAAAAATAAAGGAATCCGTCACTTAATTGTAAACAAAATAAGATGCCATTGTATTTTCAGCTGCATACACCGCGGTATGTTCGGCGTTTCAGGAGGGAACAAATGCTATCCATGATATCATTCCGGGGGTTTTTCAATTGAGTGTTTTTTTTAAATATATGCACTTACTTAACTCATTATAATTTGAGAAATAATAGCATTGCAATTATGTTTATTCTTTATGGGATGTCGTCTGCTTGGGCAGGATGTGTCCATAATGTGACGTCATTAAAACGTCGTTATTTTCTGGCGAATCTCTCGTATATCCCAGATGCTATGGAGGCGGTTTTTTTGTATTAAATTTATTTATTTATGTATTTATTTGTTATAAATCACCCGATATGTAGTTGACCTAAAACTTGTACGATGGCCATCTGTTAGCTTACCAGATTCTATATAGTGATACGTTATTTGCCATATTTGTGATTTTCTTTAAATGGGCACTTTAATGTCTCGAGTCTGCTACAATATCAAATCGTCCCTTTTCTATGATGCTAGTTTCCTTCCCAGACGTTATTTTTTCCCAGGTATATGCATGTTAACGTTTCTCCCACGGAAATAGAATTGTTTACTTGTCTATAACTTCTCTCTCAGTTTCTTTATATAGTAAATATTCAATTCTATTCATGCTGGAGATATTAAATGCATCTCTCTCTTGTTCTGCTTACTCTGTCTCTGCATCTCTCTTTTTCTACTTTCTCCGTTTCCCTCCTCTGGCTCTCTTATTAATTGTTCTGTCCACTCTCCTTCTCTTGCTCTGTCTCTGCATCTATCTTTCTCTACTCTCTCTCCCTTTCCCGCTTCTGGCTCTCTTGTTCTGCCCGCTCTCCTTCTCTTGCTCTGTCTCGATCTGCATCTATCTTTCTCTACTTTCCCGCTTCTGGCTTTCATTCTCCCTCTATTATGTCTTCGGATGTTCCTTAATTTTCTCTTGCCCTTCCCTTGCCCCTTGTATTCTTATTTCACATGTACCACGTTTTTTTACTGTCTTGCCTCCTTTCAAGTGGATGCACTCCGATTCCTCTTTTATCCCTCTGTCCAGCTCATTTATTTTTTAAAGGACTATATACCCCGTCTCCCTCCTTCTCTTTATATATCTACTGCCATCTCTCTTTCTCTCTCTCTTCATCTTTCCGTTAACACCATAGACCCTTAGAAAAAACAGGCAGACCACCTCATTCGCTAAGTGACGAATTCAAATCTCGTTTTCTATACGTTTCAGACAATTATAATTTGTAACTGTTTTTGATTGAAGTTATATGAATCCAAATATGTTTAAAATAGTGGGTAAACAGTTACATATGTGTATGGTTTTTAATTCCATAAGGACTGATGCTATATACTGACTTCATGACACTTATGTTTGTGAATTATGTTTTCATGATTTTTTTTATTTTATAGTTTAGTCGGTACGAGAAACATCAACATCATGCCACCTTTTTTCGATGGCAGCACCAATAAGCTGTAAAAATAAATGAATGGAATAAATGTCAACTTGAACTTGAACCATCATGAATCATCACCATAATCATCATTATCACCAAATTCATCATCACCATCATCACCACAATTATCATAACTGTTATCACCATCATAACTATCACCATCACCCTCATCATCATCATTAGCATCATCATTTTTACCAAGTCCATCATCATCATCATCAATTTCATGCGCCATCACCACCATCATCATAATCATCACAACCGCCATCGGACTATTAAGCTGAGCGAGATAGAAATTGACATTGTCATGGCTTACGACTTTGCATTAGTGTTCATCGTCTCTACAATGCTATTTGAACAATATTTGGTGACAAAAGACAGCATTTCTATGTAGCGTCAAAAGCCGTAAAATAACAAAAACATGGCAGATAAAAAGATCCTCAGTACTGGGTCTAATTATTTAAAGAAAACTTAATTTGAACCCGGCCATATTCTGTCTGCCTCTCTCTCTCTCGTTTGTAATTGCCTTAATTTTCCCTCGCTTACTTCTTTCTTACCACGGAATATGTAATGTGTTTTAACTTGGTTGGTTCTATTGTTCGGATTTTTTTAGCAGAGCGAGATAGAAATTGACATTGTCATGGCTTACGACTTTGCATTAGTGTTCATCGTCTCTACAATGCTATTTGAACAATATCTGGTAACAAAGACAACATTTCTATGTAGCGTCAAAAGCCGTAAAATAACAAAAACATGGCAGATAAAAAGATCCTCAGTACTGGGTCTAATTATTTAAAGAAAACTTAATTTGAACCCGGCCATATTCTGTCTGTCTGTCTCTCGTTTGTCATTGCCTTCATTTCCCCTCGCTTACTTCATTGTTACCACGGAATATGCAATGTGTATGCCTCATTATGTCAATTAAAGTCAAAGATGTAACTGGTTGTTGTCCAGGGTCAATGGTCAAATTGTCTCAATCTATCTTCCATACATCCATAATGATCAAGGCTAAACAGTAGAAACTTGACATATGGATAGATCATAATGGTAGAAGCATTTTATATAACAATATGAAATCGTGAAAATGCATTTTCATTATGTAAATCATTAGCATACGTATCACCTAATTCGTCAAAGTGACGAATTCAAGTCTAGTTATTATTATTATTATTACTTCCATAAGACTACTAGGCCTTTTAGGAATGAAACTACAATACAACGTGGTATCATCAGCATTAACATGGTACTGAATATCATATCGCCTAATTATTTCGCCTAGTGGTTTAACGTACAGCGCGAACAACACAGGTCCCAGGACAGAACCTTGGGAAATACCATATTTCAGAGGATGTATATCTGAAAATTGACCGGTTATTGAAACACGGAAAGATCTGTCAGAAGGATAAGTCTTAAACCACTCTAAGGCTTTGTCACATATGCCGAATTCAGAATGCAATCTGTCGAGTAATATCGTATGATCCAGGGGCGGCGATCCCGGGGACGGGGGGACGTCCCCCCTCGATATTTTTTAGGGGATCGTCCCCCCCGGAAAATTTGAAAAAGTGCAAAAAAAATGTATAGCAAATACTGACTGAAGACTGCAGCACACTTTTAGGCTATGGAGGGCCCAAGAGTGCAGCGTTTAGACAAATAAAATTGCAAAAATCTTCTCAATCGGGAGCTACGCTCCTTCGCATATAATATCCTTCAAAATGTACAAGTAGATATTGTAGAAAAGTGAAGTGTGAAAAAAGTATATTGCTTGTTTTTATACTATAGTTTTTTTAATACAACAAAACTTCAAAAACCTGTGAGGGAGTAGTCACTTCCGTCAACTTTACCCCTCTCGTTCACTATGCTCCCTCGTAATGGCGTACTGATGGGGGGCTTGGGGGCAGTTGTCCCCCTAATAAAATTCATACGTGGTTTATTTTTAATTCGATACCAGTGATTTAGCAATGTTGCTGAAATGGCATGATTTTTCCCTGAGCTTCCGGGGGCTCTGCCCCCTGGACCCCACCAAGGGTCCTAAAGCGTGCCCCTGGTTGCTCATCTGACCGTTATTAAATGCCTAAAACCCCTGAGCTTCAGGGGGCTCTGCCCCCTGGACCCCACCAAGGGGCCCTAAGGCGGCCCCTGGATGCTCATCTGATCGTAATTTAATGCTTAAAACCCTGAGCTTCCGGGGGCTTCGCCCCTGGACCACACGCCAATTTACGCTCCACTTGCTTTGCTCTACCTGATCGTAAATACTTTACCCCCCCCCCCCCACTTTGAAAAACTTTCCGCGGGGCCTGCATGTAACATGTACGAATGGTGTTGATGCGGATTTTTTTTTTGCCCCCCCCCAAAAAAAAAAAAAAAACGTTTTTGGTTATTACGCAACTCCTCCCAAACTGTTGCACTCAGGTCTAACATTACTAGGACAACTCCTCGTTTACTGTCTTTTTCTCTATGTAATTCACTGTTCACTCGTAACAGGGCCGATTCCGTGCTGTGAAGTCTTTTATATGCCGATTGGAACTCCTCATGCAGATTACAGTCATCAAGATGTGCCATCAATCTCGAGGTAACAGCTAGCTAGTTTTTGAGTAGCCTGCCACTAACACACAAACTAAGCACACCTTGTTTATTCGAAATATTTAATCAAAATATACCACATCTCAGAGGTGTTTTTTAGAGGTGAATGTCACGGGTGCTTTCATTTTCATGGAACTATTTGCGTAAAGCCATTCAAAATCTCATTGTTTACGTGGGGGTATTGTGAACTGAAATAATTTGTTTGATGTGCCCAGTTTATGTTCAGTTCTTTTTTTCACATGTCAGTCCCAAAGTAACCATGTCTCTAGTGCTTGCTATATGTAATCTGAAAAAATAAAAAACATTACTTAATGATTCTATGTCGATTTCTTCAGCACAGGCAAACTCTACTGCGCTAAATACAAAGTCTCACAATGGTACCCTTGCTGTATAGCTTGGCCGCCATCATAAGGTGCTAAAGCATTCAAGGAATTTCTTCCTATCGGGTGCCTATTTACTCACCTAGGTGGAGAGTGGCATATTTATAGGTATTTTTAAGTAGCTATTTACGCAAAACTCGCCGGTTGCGTTGTTGATTTCATACAAGTATTTATTCATTCATCTTCTTGGATACCTTTTTTCCAGTTGTTGTTTTTTTTTTTTTCATTGATGGATAAAAGTTTTTCGTGTTTTTAATGATATACAAATGTAGTAGCAAGTGCCAAAAGATAGACTTTGTAATTGTTTCGTTAGGTAATGAGATTACAAGATACAATTTCCTTTCATTCCAAGACTCCACTAATGATATGCAAAAAAACTTGCACTAATATAGTGGATATAAACAACAAAAAAGCAAATGAAAAGCAACAACAGAAACAACAAACCCAGAAGAGTATATTTCATCATAATCTATGATATGTTGGTCGAAAGGACAGACATATGATACATTTCTGTCACTATAGCGAAATTACATTAATGTATTTCAAATTTAATTGTATTTTGTGATTGTTTATAATGATAAGACATTGTTATTAAGACTGTGACTTCATTGCAGACCTACATAGTTGGAATATTTATGGCAGTGTATAAAATTCAAGAAAAATGTTGACAATTTGCCGTATGAAATAAGAGGCTGAGAGCAAAGTTCTAGGCCCCGTTGCACAAAACTTACCATTGATGGTAACTTTGCCATCAATGGTAACTACCATGGAAACCTTGATTTTGATAGGCTGTTGAGCCCTGTTACCATGGTAGTTGCCATTGATGGCAAAGTTACCATCAATGGTAAGTTTTATGCAACAGGGCCCTAGTGGATTTCTTTTTAAATTATAGGAATCTCTATCATGTGCTGGGTTTCTAGGAATTATTCTAGGAATAATATAGCTGAATATGTTATTATTTAAACTTTGTGGTAATGATATTAAGTTGAATGATATTCAATAGTTTTTATCCAGTTGGGAAAAGTGCTTTACAAATGCAATTATCATCATCATTATCATCATAATCTTCATCGTCATTATCATCATTACAATCATCATCGTCATCATCACAATCACATTCATCATCATCATCATGTCATAATCATCATTATAATCATTATCATCACAATCATCACCGTCATCATCACAATCATCATCATCGTCATCATTATTTATTTAATTAATATTTTCATTATTTTTTAGTCAGATGAGGGTAATATTATATACATGCATTTATAGATGTATTCAAATATATGTATACTTCCCTGGGGGAATTGCACCTTCAAGGAAATGCTTCCTTTCAGTACCTGAATTGTCACACAGACCAAAGGAAAAGAGGCTATAGAGAGAAGAAACATTTTTTATGTAACAATATCTTTACAAGAACAAATATACAGTGCGTATGCGATATTGTACATCCCATAAGCATTGTGTTTGAGTCATAAGGTATAGGTGTATGCATATTTTTTTCGAGAAAAGTTGCCCTTTTCTTACTTTTTTATTAAGTAAGTTTTTCCTGTATATATAACGATGCTTCTTTTGTTAGGGCCATAGCCGCCTTAATGCAAACTTATTAATTGATTGTACGATTGATTTTTGCAACTGACTGCATTGACCACTATGTGCAATCAGTCGCAAAAATCAATTGAACGATCAATTGCTATGCATTTTTTGTGTGGGATAAAGCGGTTGATATTCTATAAACCTAGACTATACTGGATATGCATTATAAATACTGCCCTACATGTGTATTAGCTAGGAGAAGTTACTAAAGGATTTAATTTACACTGCAAATTTGATTGATTTGATTATGATGACAAACTAAAAAAGATGTGTAACATATACATTTAGCTAGACATACAGGTAACAACTAAATTATTCACACCCTTTGGAAAATTTGATGTTTTTGGTGTCTTTTGTAACTCAAGAATGAAAGGTGGACTTGTTGAAATAGGGCCTTTGTTGAATACTTTTAGATGTAAGCTTTAATATGTCACATCCTCGAGAAACATACCTAAGTCAGGACAAATCAATTTTAAATACTTAAACAATTACAAAACTTGGTAAGGGTATGAATAATTTAGTTGTTAACTGTACATATTCTAGTGTAATGTTAGACATGTTTCTAGTTGATATGCAGTGATAGGGCTTAAGCAAACTCGTGTCTGATTAAAGACAAATGTACATGTATATTTATAGCTATTAGTTTTGGATTCTAGTATGAATAAGTGAACTAACAATCGTGACACTGTATTGTCACGGTTTTGTTTGTTCTTATGGTATGCCTCGATTCATCAGAATGTAAAGTAAAAGAGGCCATCATCAATATTATTCTGTCAAAGATTTCCCCCATTTTTTGTTATATCCCTGTAAAATTAATTAGTCTCACTTGTAATATGGATAATATCCTTTGATGAAAATTGCAGAGCAGTGTGTGTGTGTGTGTGTGTGTTTGTGTATTGGGTTTTTACAGACGTGTATCAATCAGATATGATTTTCTTCCTTCTTTCTAATACCTTACAGCATAATAATAATAATAATCATAATTCAGTTCTTGTATAGCGCATAATACGTTATGAAATAACATCTCTATGCGCTTCCAAAGAGCTTTGATGCTTGAGAGATCGAGATAGTTACACCACCGGAAGTTTGCTATGATTGGTCAGTCATTTCAGCAATTTGCCATGCAGCCGGTAAATCTGTAAAATAACAGATTTTTGTATTTTTGAGGATTTTTATTTTTGCCCCATTTTATAAAACAGATGATGCACAGGTTTACTTCGTGGTTCGGTGGAATTGTGTGCACGCGGTACCTTCAAACCATTCAAAGGTACCTTGTGCACACAATTCCTACCGACCCACTCAAACCTGTGCATCATTTGAATATTGATTTACATGAATACTACCTTGAAAACTCTGTGTGTGAGGGTGTGTGTGTGTGTGTGTGCGCGCGCGTAGTGTGTGAGAAAATGTTTGATTATACATGTGTTTCAATGTCCAATTCATGCATGACGCAACGGTATTGAAGAATACAACCACAAAATCACCGTACCATCTGTTTTCCGGGCACCTAATGCCAATACCAATTACCAGTCCTTGTATATATACCATGAATAATATTTGACATGTTGCTACTGTATGTAAATATTTGCAATAAAACCAGAGTTTTTATTCTTATTGACAATATACTGGACTGATATTTAATTCAATTTCCAAGATGCACTACAATTATTGTCACTGCAAGTAATCTTGAATTTCGAAGTATAATGCTCCTTTTGGAAGATATATATGTTCTTGTGTGTAAATTTATTCATTAGCCGTATCTAACTCTTTTTACCATGTTTGCTTCGTTATTGAGCTTTCCTTTCATCACATTCTCTCTCATTCTTTCTTGTTCTTTCGCATCTACATCTTTTTCCTGTAGAAGTATACTGTGTATACTGTGTATTTTCCCACTAGTTTGTAGTATAATACATGTATCTCTCAATAAACATCTCCATATTTGAAATTGTAATTATCTCTTAAAATTCTACAGTACTATGTAAAGCACGCAGAGATCTTTTTTAATATTATGTGCTATATACGAATCAACTTAGGATTATTCCTCTCCTCTTGCATTTTCTTTCTTCTCCCTCTTCCCCTTTTACTGAAATCAATTCAATCAGTTGAACAGTCACCACAGACACAAGTATGCCGTTCTTTTATTGCGATTGCCGCACTGTGAATATATTGTCTTTATGCATAACCAAAGGCCTTTGGCTATTTTTCATGCTCTACATATTTTGATAATGAAAGGAATTTTCATATTCCATAGCACATATTTCCTTTTTAGTCCGGCTTTTGACGTTCGAACCCCATATTAGGAAATAAAGAACGAGCCATGCTTTATGATCAATTTTCTTACCTCTACATTATAAGTTACGCTGTGAGAACATAACTTTTATTGAATAATGAGAACAAATAGTTTTTTGTTTGTTCCAGATTGGATTGCGGCCAAGATTTATATACAAAAGAGTCTTTTATATGCTTTGTGAAAGCAATCTCAATTTATTATTTGGCATTGTATAATTAATCATATCGCGGTGATACTGAAATGTTAAATTTAAAATGTACATGCATATCTGAACAGAAAATGAAAGATGAAACATGTACTGTGCAGTATGATCGTAATATTAACACAGGTGGATTTTGGGAGGGGGGAGGGTACACAATCGATCCTTGCCACCTTTAAAGTGTGAAATGAATGGCAACTGCGCGTATTCACTGAGCTCTGTTTTTCTTTTTCTTTTTTGTATATGATGAAAAATAGCTTGTAATCACCATATTCCGAGAACCTGTTAATGGATTACAATCAAGCTTGAATTTAAAAAATTGCTCCTATTTTGGTTTGTAAAATCGCTCTGTGGCGGAGGCATCATTTAGTTTTCTTCTATCTCCTGCTGTTAATAATGTCAGTATGTGACTTTCCTCTACTCCTGTATTGTTGAATAAGCAATAAATGCTGTATCCCCTTCTTTATGTCACTTTTGGGTCAGAATACAAACAGCTCTCTCTCTCTCTCATATCACTCTTTTTTCTCCGTCCCCTCTCACTTTGATAATTCTTCGCATGATAAATAATATATTCTATAAAAAGAACGATGTAATTGTCTTTTCTTGTAATGTTTTTTTTTAAAACTCAAACTTATTAGTATTGTTAATATTATCATAATTATATTATTATTATTATTATTATTATCATTATTATTATTATTATTATTATCATTATTATTATTATTATTATAATCATCATTCAATTATGTTTATTATTATTATTATTATCATATCCTTCCAGTAACCCTTAACCTAACCTAAAGCCCCAATATAACCCTTACAGCAACTTTATATCTTTGATGAAATAAAGCCCAGAGCATTATGCTGGAGTACTTGTAGAACTCATAATTATTAATAATATAATTTTTAATATATTTTTTATTTATTGATTTCTCGCTGTGCCACTTAATATAAAAGTCTCTTTACTAAATAATTATTCAAGATTAGGCGTATAGAATGAACGATCGAGCTTCATTACTTATGCAGAATTCGAACATCACTTACTCTTGAAACTGCACAGCTTGTTTTTAGAATTGACTTGTACAGATTAATCATCTGAATGAAGACTTGATAACCAACCTGCAATAATTCGAGAAAAAGTCCAAAAAAAAAACAAAATAACCAAGTATATCTCAATAACTCGTATAATACCACAGTACACCAGACGGTGGTTTGTACTACAATGGAAGAAGTACAAAACAACAAATCTATTTAGATCATCTTTCAATGATGCACGAATAAAACTGCAATTGAAATGCCTATAACACTCATGAAAAAAGAACTACTGGGATAAAAGAGATAAATGAAAGTGGAGGAGATAAATGCAAGTGGAGCCAATAATGATCGTCAGGATTTACGTCATAGCATATTGTGGAGTAGAATTTATAGTATACTCCGCTATTGAACGTAATCTACTTCCAATGAGCTAATGACTTGAATTCTCTCATATAGGGATCCATTCTTCCGCCTGTGCAGACGTTCTATTCATGACTTGTTTGCGTTTTTTCTTCAAATTTGATGTTCGATAAAATCCTGAAATTTCTTTCTTGTATGAAAGATCAAATCGATTACGGTTGACATTTGAAATCCTCCGTATGAAGACATATTGACAACGCCTGTCAAGCTAACACACACGAATTCAAGAGCAGAAGAAGAAGAAAAAAAAGTGGTCTTCATTACAGAAGAATGAATTGAACGCAAATCCACAAACCCCACACCCACAGCTATTTGCCCACGCCCACATAATTATACACATATAACATTTTATTTTTATGTAATCAAATTGCAATATTATTTATGATCACTTTATTACTCAAGCAAGACCAAGGAGCCCTTCGGTGGGCCCATATCTGCGATTTAACTTAAAAAGTGACCTTAAATGCACACGGTGTAAAAAATATGATATTTGTGGCATCGTGCCGCTGCCCCCTCCCTCCCCGCTCCATTGCCTTCCATTGTGGAGGTAGAAAAAGAGTTCCTGTTATTACACAAAACTGCTTCGACTCCTTGAAACAAGATATGGCTCTTTAGATGACTGCAAAAGGGCAAATATTGTAAGCGACAGTGGGATATATAATTAAAAAGGAGCATCTATCAAAGGGCAATTACATCAAAAGTAACTAGGGGAACTTAACATATTTTAAAGGTTACTTGTCAGAGGTGAAAAGGGGCTTTTATAAGAAAGTGAATGGGCACTTATTGCAAAGGGAAAATACGCAATTATCAAAATTGGAAAGGGCACTTATTAAATAGGAAAAGGGGCACGTGTCAAAGTAGAGGGGCATTTATTAAACTGAAAAGGGGGATATAAAAGGGGCACTCATCAGAGATGAAAAGGGCCACTCATATGAATGGAAAATGCATAATGAAAATGTTACTCGAAAAAGTGAGGGGGCATTGTGCTCCTACCCCGGGTACACCTCCTCTGCTAAGACAGACAACACACAGAACAAATGCCAATAATCAGGGGGTCTAGAACCGTCGATACGGCCGCCACGCCGCCCGGTGTGAAAGAGATATTACACTTAGGGTTTGAATGAAATATAGTATTCTACGAAGAATCTCGCCCTATTTACAGTGCAAAGTCCGATTGATTTACACAATGTTAGGCGGATAAGGCCACACCAATGAATGAAAACTTATCATGCTGATAGCAATCATGTCGCGTGTTAGAAAACAGTAACGATTAAACAACATGGGTGTTGTCTGCTAGTTTTATAGTCATCATGTATTTATGAAATGAAGGCATGGGCGTCGTCCAGTCTTAGAGAAGAATAAAGGTTATTGTGTTGTATTGTCATCACTTGACATTATTTTAATAAGTAGTTTTTTTCGTTTTCACGAAAAAATATAAATAAATATGTATTTTTAAAATTTATTCTCAACGTTATTCGTGACATCAGAAATGACTTCCATAAACACATAAGAACATCAATGGAAGTAGTTTCAACGTTTCGTAATCTATAGAATCTCAGATTTCCCGTTTCGATAAACTCGATTTTATGATGAAATTGTCTTGTTTTATTTGGAATTCGTAATGTTCTTTAAAAAGAAAATAAACCAGAGCATTGAAGAAACAAAAGAAATCATCCAAAAACAAATTTAGACTACGACAAAAACTGTATCAAAATATTGACATAAATCTTTAAACCAATTTTCTCCATTTCGCTGACGAAGAAGTATATTTTTTTCGGCTCTAAAATTTTGTGGTTGGCCCTAGTTCAGACAATGACATTCATAAAACACAGTAATGGAAATAACAAAATTATCATTCGGTTTGATTGGCTTGTTGGTTTGTTTTCATGACTGCTAAGTAAGTGTGAGTATGCCTGTAAGTGAGCAACTACGGGACTGACAGCTTTAAGTCCTCTCCGAGGAAGTTGGTAATGAGGATGAATGCCTTACCCAAAGGGCACTGGCGAATCGACGTGGTTTCAAACCAAGGACCTCTCGGTTAAGAGACCACTGTTCTACCACTGAGCCATCGCAATTTGAATCAGGAATATTCGAAATTACTCTCAGTTTATGAAAATTACACTCCTCAAGAGCATTTTTGGTCGTAAGACATGGCTTCGTTAATGTAAAAAATACGTTTGCCTTTAGAATGGCTCAAAATCTTCTTTTTTCCCTTCAATTTGATAGGAACAGATTTTAATTGATGTATTCACTTCCCGCCAACATTGAAATGACTATTGATTATTATATCTAGTTACCATGGAAATCACTACGACGTCATCACTATTACGTAGAGAATCGCCATGAGAAAATGAATAAAAGAATTGAAATGACATTTCGCATCTTGTAGATTTTTTGGGGGTAAATAGCATTTTGAATTATTTGATCTAAAAATAAAAATTGTACCAAGTGGTAACAGGTATTGACATTTTGAGCTTTGTTCCTACTCGACGCGATATACCGCCTAAAAAAATAAAAAGCGCAGTGCAATTCAAAGCGCAGTGCACTTCACATTTTAGTATCTTGTAAAAAGAGATACAATTTATAACTAACTGCGATTGAAGGACTATGTCATTATGCTATTGTCATTGTGATAAGTCAATCGGCTTTAAATCGTAGACAGTCGCACGACTGACGTACCTATGACTCTGAGCCGATGTGGCTTTTCCTCCGAAAAAGGAGACATGCAATGTCCAGAAAAATTGAATTTATTGTCCATATGACTATTAAATCTGAATCGTAAAGCTGTTATATCTGACTTTACATGTCAAATGCAAATTTAAATTCTATGAAAATTGGGCTTTAACATTTATTTGTTCGTTGAAGCCCCTCTAAAGTGTTGGGAGCCCCAAATTCGCCCAAAATTTCACTTAATTTGTACATGTATCATAATGTGAAAGAGGATGTTAGTTTTAATTGCTATTATTATTAATAAAGTTATCATTATTATTAATATTATTATTATTATTATCATTCTTATCTATAGCATTGTTATTATTATAATTATTATTACTAACATTACAATTACAATTATCATTATTATTATTATGAATATCATTATTATTATTATGAATATCACTACTAATATTACTATTATTATCGTTATATCATCATTTTCATTGCTATTATTAATTATAATATTATTATTATCATTATCATTATTAATATAATTATCATTGTTATTATCATTTTTATTACTATTATCATAATTGTTATCATTCTCATCATTCTTATTGCGGAGATGCGGCAATATGGTTTGCCCTGCATAGCACATGTTGCATGTGATGCAGACAGATGTAGCATCCATTGGTACTGTAAAGGGTTGTGTGGCACTATTCAACAGGAAATTTTACCTTTTCATTATCCGTAGGGGGTAAGCTTTGCACTTTTGTTCTTGTTTAGAATGCTAAAACAACATCAGAAAGATTCTCATGGAGTCAACGAAGATTCAATGATCAGTTTTGATAGAATATGTAAAATCGATCAAGTAGAGATGATAAAATCAGGCTAGTAGTGACCCGCGACGCGGTCTTTATTTTGAGAGGCGTATTTTTAAACGCTTATGTTTGATTTTGTCACCAAAGCACTAAAGAAACGACCTAGAATCATATTAAAGACAATTTAAAAAGCCTTGCAATTGTGTCATTGTGAAATTGTGCGAACATTACAATGATATATTTCATAATCCGAAAATGATTTACGTACGCAATACTGTAGGCTTTTGAACTAATCTTTAAAGCCTCGTTATAAATAATATGAAGCGACAAAACCGTGGCGTTTACCCCCCTCCCCCCCCAAAAAAATCTTATTTAATAATGATGATGTAAAATGTGATGCCCTTCACAATTCTGAACCTTATAACACAGAGCTCTGTGAATATACGCGCAGGACCATTGTTGCTCGCAGTAGCCATTCATTTACACGTTAGAATAAACCGCGGCGGGTTTTTTTGCGGCAGTTTACCGCGCATATCTGAACGAGCTTTAGGTTGATTTATTGAAAGTCTTTACGATCCTTAGTGGTTTAAATCACCCATCTAGCGCATCAGTCAAAGTCAGATTTTCTGGAATGTAGTTCCCTTATTCTTCAATAGGGACTTTTAGATTTGCACGTCGACGTAGTGGACTGCAACGTGTGCCATTCTTTCAAGGCACTGGCCCGTGCCCGGCAGTGCCTTAAAAGGACGTCACATTACCTTAAAAGGATGTCACCGTGGCAGTCCACGTTCTCGTCGTGTAAAATCTAAAAGTCCCTAATAGCACGGCTGAACGGACTCCAAACAGAGCGATTCTTGGCTATAGGAGGAAATAGAAATATTCGATCGGTCTGTTGTTGTCGGTCTCATGTCGGTCTCGTTGGTCTGACTGGGGTATTACCAGAGCTCTAGGAAAGGTTTAAAAAGATAAAATATTACGGTTTCTTATATTTATTCTGATTTATTTCAAACTTTAAAACAACTTGTGTATGAAAACAACATGTTTAATAGTTTGATTGTTAATACCTCAGTCACACTGCCAACCGACTCCACACTGACCCCATTCGAATGGAATCTTGGTAATAGACGTGTTTACTAATTGTATGCTTACTTTTGAACTAAAGTTTCTCATGACGACATATTAAACACAACACATGTTTGGTAAGGCATTCCATCTATAGAGATGCGATTATGCATTGCAGGTGAATTGAAATACAGGAATTCAGGAAAGAAACGTGCATAACTATTTTAGTAAATAGGTTGTATTATTGACCAGTTTCAGTTTGTTTTGGAAACAAAATGAAATGGAAATAAAAATAATTTTAACCCTGATTTATACACTCCTGACGGTTTTTTTTTTTTGGGGGGGGGAAATAAAACACTGAAAAATAATATATGTGATGGTATCGTCAAGAAAGTAAAATACTCGAGTGTAATTTTATACGTAGCAGCAATATGTAGTTTTTTCATTACTTTTAACTTGACATATAATATGAAATGTCTATTATGATGATTTCCATCAAAGCCTTACCTATGAAGACATCTTTATGAATATGATTATACACGTTAAAACAGTCTAAAGCACATTTTAATGATATAACTATAATATGGAAAGATCGAACAATAAATCAAATTAAATTCAATCCAATCGAATCCAATCAGATCAGATCAAATGAAATAAAAGATTTAATCTAATCAAATCGAATCAAATCAAATCGAATGGAATGGAATCTAATCAAATAAAATGGATCTAATCACATCAAATGAATCCATATCAAATCAAAACAAATCAAACTATATCAAATCAAATGAAATCAGAACGAATCAAATCAAATCAAATGTATCAAATCAAGTAAATAGTTTAATTGCCGTGGGTTACTGCATATTTTGCGAGTGATTCATTTTAATGAATCACATGCCAACTCAGGTGAATCTGCTTGGCTTGTCTTACATGATTTGTATTTACTTACGAGGGAGCACCTCCCCAGTTTTTTTTTATTGAAACGCCCACTTCTTTCTTTGTAAATCTACCTTATATGGAGTCGAGTTGAATCATCACCATTACCATATTTCTGTCCTTTGTTCGCCTTACGGTTTATTGACAAGGTGAAACGAATTCTGTGCATAGTAGTGTTATTGCTGGTAGATTGCAGGTAGCTTGTATTGTTGTGCGGCTCTCCATGCAACTGGATCATAACGCAAAGATATTTCGTACCTTCTTCATTTATTGTGTGGTGTTTGTGCGTGTGTGTGGTGGGCGTATGTGTGCGCGCGTGTGTTTGGGTGTTTACCGACGTTTATCAATCAGATAATATCGAAAGTTTCGAAACGGGGTCTGCCTGAGTCAGTTTGTTGGAGAAGGCAGAGAGCTGACCAAGTGAACGTACCGCTAGACCAACTAACATCCCCCTTCTTCATTAATTTCGCTCCTCTGTTCGGGATACCATTTAGCGGTAAATATAATTAATATTGGTGAATTATTAGACGTTGTTACGAAATTGGAATGTAAAGTTAATGGTATAGTGCGATGTAAAGAGATCATTTTACTAAACTATTGAGCTGTTATGTATACTTTACAACAAAGCGACTCCAAACGTAGCAGTACATAATGCCTGCAAAGAGTATTTCCTCCACGGAGATGCTTTAACAGGGGAATAGACGCGTTAAATAATTTCATGTTATGCATGTTTTTCTCCCGAACCCATGCTTACCAACGATTTGATTCACCTGATATGCAAAATTGCATCTTTACGGGTGGAATTCACTTTGCTTACGTTAGTGGTTGCTAAGTCGGGCAAGCCTCCAACAAGCTTTCCATCCAGTCATTAAGAGAAGCTTTTGTTTACAAACTATGCATAAACTGAGCATAAACTATTGGAAATATGTAATTCTCGGTCAAGGGTTTGGTATAAAGAAACATTCATGAATTTGAATAGTAAAAACAAATCTATTGATCGAAGTGCTTGTGTAGCATGCATCAGACTGCATTGCCAGTAAATATAAAGGTGGTTTGAGTTGGTAGATCTGAACAGCATTGGAAAATCCTGTTATCAAGAGTTGGTAATCGTTGCTAGTTGAAAGGAGTAAAATCCCGTTGTATAATTAAGCAGTCTACCAGCAACTCATTTGTATCTAGGTAAGTGGCGGTTGACGCGCGGTTTTGTCTCAATTACCGTGGATTGCAGCCACCCATATTAAAGGTTGAATCATTAATCACTTATAGTCTTGTTCAGATACGCCACGGTAAACCGCTTTTTGTGTGTGTGTGATGATTTAAAGTGCAATACGCTTCAAATGTATAAATCTCTTTAAAGCCCAAGTCCACTCCGATTTTCAAAAATTATAACATGTTGTAAATAAATCAAAGGTTAAAACTGCCAAATATCACGGGCGTACTTCAATCAGGTGATTTTTAAGAGCGATTTTTGTTTCGGGTATTTCGAGCAAAACATTTATATTGCTGTACGGATGTGACGTATGCTCCTCACAACGAAAGTGCCAGCGGTATACATTCTGACAATAGGCTATTTTCGTAATGTAACCAAATTTAATGCATACGTCTTTGTGAAGTGCCTCTATACAAACTATTTCATTCACCTGATAAGAATAATAGTATTTCATTATTCTTATCTGATATGCTATACGTATGCATTAAATTTGGTTACATTACGAATCTGTGTTGTGAGGACCCTACGTCACAACCGACTCGCTCATTAACTTGTTTTTTGCTCATTAAAAAAAATTATTAAAAATAAATCTGAGCACCATTTTCCAAAACCAAGTTATATTTGGGCTTTTTAGATTTTTGTCTATCTAATCAGCTCAACTTTTCAGTGGAGTCGACTTGTACTTTAAAGAACAATGTTAAATCTGAGATGGACGGCCCTACGTGTTATCAGTGTCTGTGATATGGTGTAATATTGAAGCCCTAAAAAAAAATCGCGCTTCAAAACGATCAAGAAGTGCCTCAAAAAAGTAAAAATCTTTGAGTGACCGGTTTTACCATACTCGTTTTCCCAATAGACTGTAGTGTTATGAAAACCGTTAGGAAAACGCAAAATTTGGTTTCGATTTCCAATCATAAATATCTTGATAATCAGACAGGCGATCGGCTTGTAAAAGTCATGGGGTTCCTGACTGACCTAAAGGTTTATAATTATCATTGCAGCATGAGCTAAATCCAGGATTTTGTTTCATCTGAGACAAAGATACCGGATCCCTTTAAAACAGGGCTAATTAAGTGAATTCGTGTAAGACCTATGTTGCGTGCAGTTGCCATTCATTTACACTGAAAAGAACACAGCGGGTGATTACTTTGGGGAGAACTAGTAATTACTCCATTAATTATTTTCTATAAAGATCATTATCGCTTCATTAAGCCAGAGCCCAGACGGCATCGAAAATATTTTTGAATGTCAGTGTGTATTTCTTGAGCACTAGGTCATGATGATTCCTACATATGGGCCCTGTTTCATTAAACTTGTTATATCAATAACAATTAAGTTACGATAATCATTATAAACTTCTGAAATCCTTGCATTTGATTGGCTGTGAGCAGATATGTCATAGATCTGTGGCAGTTGTTATTGATAACAAGTTTCATGAAACAGCAGGGTCCCAGGCTTATGTCGCTTGAAACGGTTGCTGGAATTACGTGCCCCGAATCCATGGTTAAAATACATTTTCAGTTGATGTTTGAAAGGCTTGTCAGAAATGTGGTGTAAAAAGATCATTTGATTAGTATGTTATTAAATTGTGAAACAATTGTACTTCTTTTTCTTAACAGTAGCCACAAAAAAGGAATATACAGGATTATGTAAAAACTCCATTAATCACCTGCACCTGTTTTTAATTACAAGATATGATAGAGGATCGAGCTGGTATAGTATCTAGCGTTGTGTGACTGCCATGCCTGTATTTCAATCATGTGTTAATCACACAAATAACTTGCATAAACCTGAAGATGGTCAATGGAAGTGTTATCATAACCCTGTCAATATTTTGTGTCTACTTTTGACAATTTTTTAAAACAATTTACCAGGGAGAGTGTGATGGATGGAGATACCGTCCAAGAAGACAGCCGTGGCACCGCGCGTCTTTTATTTCCCCTACCGTAATCCCCTTAATCCCCATCCGAGGCCACACAGCTCCCTGGTAGCACTAAGTCCTCCATTTCGACCCACATCCCAGCACAGCGAGCATGTGCACGGCGGCTAATGCATTGCCGGTCCGTACTCGGGGTGAATAGTGGTGCATGATGAATTGAACTTCTAACACTCATCCAACAAATGCGCAAATATATAACACAATTTCATTTAGTTCTTTTGGGAGCTAAACATTTGGACTACCTTCCTAGCTATGTACACATTTAGGAAATCTTCGGAAAATGTCAATAATTAGATGAGAAAATCATGATGATGAGAACCTTACATTCGCTCTAACTCACGATTTCCTTGGTCGATTTCGCTGGTTCAAATGGTTATGTCTTCAGTAAAGTCATCCGAGCACGAAAAAAGCATTTGATAACCAATAGAAAGTTGCATTGGTCATATGTACAGTTGTAGATTCTGTATTTTATTTGATATAGCTATATACATCTTCACTGGCTGTACATGACGTCATTTTTGCGGTGCCGCGGATGACTTCTAAGCTCGATGCCTTCATATTTTTACGACCGAGTGAATAGAGACGGCGTTGCGTAACATTTCGTAATTTTGGAATGCCAGCGGGTATCAGGTATCATTTGTTTTGATAAGGGCAGCTGTTTGATGGATATGATGGCTGGAGAGGGTTACATTTCTTGTTGTTAAGCCAAGTTAATCCTGAATATCTTTCCCTCGGGAAATTCTTTCGAGACGATATCTCCATCCATCACACTCTCCCTGAATTTACTATTTTATTAATAAAGTTATCATTTGACACAGCTCATTTGCACTTCAAGAAAATTATATAACTTAACGTTGCACGTTGTAAAGTGAAGTGAATTTGTATTAAGCACTTAAGAATTATTAAGGTCAGAATGTACAAAAATACTTTTTCTTTACATCCAGACTACTTTTAAGGCAGCAATGCTCGTTTTGAGGGCACTTTTTTTTAAAGGCCTAGGGAGTGTTACACCCCCTTCCCGGAGCACAGTTTTGTTATTTTGATTTTTATTTCTGTAATGTTCCTCCAGAGCTCTTCCTTCTGACATAACCTGTTCTCTGGAGCTTAAGGGGAAAATTGACCCGAATTTTTTCGGGCCGTCTGACACCCTATGTCGAAGGAAATTTTAGTTTTTTTGTTGTTGTAATGTCCATTCATACTACTCCCTACAGACAAAGTTTGGTGTACGGGCTAGATGGGGTGACATCAACCCGTCACTAGGGTCATCTTTGTAAGGGGTGGGGGTGCTCTGGGGGCTACACTCGAAAGCTACGATCACTTTGGCAACCTTTTTGTCCATGTCTAACTTAAGTGATCTATAAAGAAAATTTTGGGTCAAATCTTAACAGTGAAATGAGGTGACTATTTCGGGACAAGCTCCAGGACTATTACACCCTTGGACAGTTTAGGAGTTCACCGTGGGGGTCCCCGTACCTTATAACCGTAAACACTGTTCATGCAAAAGTACTAAGCAAAAGTACTAAGCAGAGCAAAAGTACTAAGAGAGGACCAGTAACTACTATACGCCCTCTCACATTGCCTGGCGAAAATCATCCAATGACGATGGAAACGCCATTAATCTCAACAACAACAACAATGCAAGTCAATGCAATTATTGTTTCCTTATTGTTCCGTCGGAGGTATTAGTATATAACCCACATTCTTGTGGGCCTCTCGTCCATTATATGAGCTTCATAACGTGCAGAAGAATGGGAATTTTTCAGGCGTATCAAGATGGTTTGTATAAAGGACATTGAGTGTGCGAACAGTTCTCTGCCGTGCCGCGGTCCACGCACATCGTTGATAATTTTTATTGTAGTTGATAGCATCAGTGGCGGATCCAGAGGGGGGGGGGGGCGGCGGGGGGCGGGGGCCCAGGCCCCCTCCCCTAGCAAATATAATAAATCTATCTATAATAAAAACAAATAAATACAAAATGCTGGGTGTACCGTCATCTCGTGTATATCTGGGTTGAGATCGCAAGTCAGGAATGTAAACATATTATTCGTAGAACGATGCAAAATGTGTGTACTTTGAGCCGCATTAATTTCTACCATGTTCATGGGTGTCGATCACGGGGGATGGGGGATATATCCCCCAATATTTCAGGTGGGGGGGGGGTGGCCTGTACAATCATCCCCCCCCAATAATTCACCATCAAAAAAAAATGAAGAGAAAAATGAGAGCCCAATGAGAGAAGTTGATGGTTATTACTCGCAAGATGACCATCAATATACACATTTTGCTATCTCATTTTCATAATACATACATATATAAATAGAAAACGAAGAGACAACCGTATATGAGACAAGAATAAATTGAATTTCGTTCATACGGCTTCATCAAGAATTGATGAATTTATTCAATTTATTCAATCAACAGCATCATAGAAATGCAGTGCGCCAAATGCAAAGCCGCAGCGTTAAAAAGCAACCAGCTAAATGTTAAGCGCGAAACGCAAAAGTGCAAAAAAGAAGTAAAGAGAGATAATGAGAGACAGAGAGGATAATGACCCAGGTAGCAAGCCCATGTGGGACCCACATGGGTCCCATATTCTCTGAAACATGGGCCCCATATGGAAAACCATCTGGGGCCCTAAGGCATCTGCACCCAAGAAGCATATGGGACCCATATGGGTAAACCCATATAAGACAGATGGGACCCAGATGGGACCCATACCAAACTGGGCCCAAATGGGTATGCCCAGCTTAATCCCATCTGGTACCCATATTGGTTAACCCAGATATATCCCATGTGGGTTAACCCAGATTTTCCCCATGTGTTACCTATATGGGCATATTCATATTCTACCCATATGTGTACGCCCAGCTCATTCCCATCTGGAACCCATAAGGGCTGGCCCAGATAGATCCCATATGGGTTACTAAATATTGGCCCCATATGGGATACATAATGGGTTCCATTTAATAGCCCAGATGGCACAAGTGACCCAGATCATCCCCATATGGGCCCCATATGGGCTTGCTACCTGGGAAAAAGGGAAAAGGGGAAGAAACGGGCAGGAGAAAAAAGGAAGGGGAAGAGAAAAGGAAGAAAGACAAGAGAAAGAGGGACATATTTATTCCAGCATTTCCTTCAGGGAACTGATGTGAATGGGCGATGAAAAAAGAGGTTGACTTTAAAGTAACCTACCATGAAATATTGCTCATGTTTATTTCTTACAATGTCAAAAATACTTTACGGGATCCCCCTCCCTAAATAGCTTAGGCATGGGTGATGGTAGGTATGAGGTTAATGCATGATCAGGAATTAGTTGATTGGATGGAAAAGAAGTGAGAAATGAGCTGAAAGAAACATGGAGAATTGCCATGGAATGATGGAAGGCAATGTGAGACAGGCACAACATGTTCTAAAACAAATAATAATATTCAAGAATAGTTAATGATTTTTTTTCCACCTAGGAGTTCGTTCAAAAACTAATTAAAAACGAGTAAATAATCAATGCCACATTATTGACAGGGCTTAAGAGGAATGTGAAAAGAAAAACAAGAAAAAAAAAGATTGAATGAAATTTGGGACTTTTTGTTAACACCCTTCCAATAATAATGCACCTTCTAAGACTGGTTATAGTTTTTGAAGAAAAAAAATAGTGCTCTTGTCAGGGCCTTAGGGGAATATTATGCTTATATTTTAGAGCGTATCTGGTATGATAAGTATATATGGGTGAAGAAGGAGATAATGGAAGTTTGTTGTTTGGTAGTTGGAACGCAAGTTTTATATTATGTTTTTAAGAAACAGACAGTTTATATGAGTGGAAATTTTCTGTCATTTTGAGAACCAATTTTGCATCAGTGATATTCTGTTTCATTGAATCGAGTTTCCCGCAGAGAGGATTCAGTTGGTTTAATTAAAGAAGGAAGAGAGTCAAATGAAGAACCAAAAGCAATATGTTTTTCATTTACTAATGAGAACTATGTGTTTTTGAGATCTACTTACACAGAATATTGGAATGGGTTTTTCACGATGAATGTTGGTTGGAGACATCAATATTCATAAAATGTATGTTTCTATCACCAGGAAATAAAGAATTTTCTGTCTACATGAACCCTTCCTAGTTGCTTATTAATGCATTTGCCCACTGGTAACATAATACTTTCACAAGTTGATATCGCTCACCATTGGATTTTTTTTGGTAATGTCTAAATTTCGTTTAAAAATAAATGATATCAGTCTGGTAGGCCTACACTGCAGGCAAGAGTCAGGACTAACATTTAGCATGTTATTAATTTTATTACCACTCTTATATTCTCTGAAATGTTATCTTTATTGAGGGTGACTTGAAAAAGTTAATAACTTGGAAGGAAGGGGGTACAACCTGCCACACGCTTCTACCTCTTGGTTGCTTTGATCCATTGCCAAAAATATTTTGGCACCTATCATCCCCCCAACCACGGATACAAATCGACACCCCTGACCATGTTCATCCTTCGTATTATCGTAATTCTCCTACTCCGTTTGTATTCGCAGAATTTCGTGAGGTCTGAGTGTTAGACGAACCTGTATGGACTGCGCACTGTCTAAGAGAACATGAACGTGGACGGGCCACTTTGAAGTAAGACACAAAGAGCGATCAGGTCTCGCAAGAAATTGTTAACCATGGATCAGCCCGAACCACTTGATCTTTCCACACGACTCAATTCATGGAGGACTCAAGAAGATGGAATCCATGACATTGGAAATGAACAAGCGAGACATGGTCCTCTATATCATTCATCCTTTCCTGATAATCGGCCGACAAATTCTACGAACGGGACTTCAAAGCATATGTCATCTTTGATTGGGCTTGATAGGAGGAGAGTTGCCCTTGTGCAACCCCAAAGGGGGCAGAACGTCAAGACCCAATGCTGTGATAGTGACCAGAAGGGTAAAGCTAAAACTGTAAAACCAAGAGCTAGGAAGCAACCTTCCCTTCTAAGATTAACCCTACCCAAGGGGAATGCCACTGCATCGCAACAAGAAATGCCGGAAATTACTGTCCTGCGAGCAAATACAATACCGGGAGCCCAATCTGTAGATAGCCAAGCGATTCAAAATCTGACAGAAACGACATTGCCAATAGCTACCAGTCAAGAGAGTAGTTACTTAGATTCTCTTCACACTGGTATAGTGGTACAGTCATCCCTTCAGAATATTACCGTTCAGAATGTTAGTCAACTTTCAGGTTGCTTAGTATCTCCAGGACACCCGGTCAATGCAGTGCTTTCTCCAGATCAGTTTGTCGATAATGCAGGAAATGGGCGTGCCATACCTATTTTACATCTAAACCAGACCAAATTCAACTCCATGTCCTGCGGTCAGATTGACCATACTGTCGCTAGGGAAATGGAAGTAACAAATCCGCAGCTGCATGTCAACAGATCGCACGAGCATCACAACCGTGGCAGACAACTGCCATTGTCGGTTGATCAGCAAATGCATGGATTCGGGGACCTCAACATGGCTACAGTGGGAGATACGGTGAAGACATTGTCTTACAATCAACAACTGCAAGTGACAGGTGTGATGCATCAGAACACTTTTGCGAATGAAGTGCAAGGGTATGAAGCGCACTTGACTCATCATAGGCACCACCCGGCCGAAAAGAAGGACGATGCAAATGGAAGGAATATGATGCCTTCCAATGAGAAACAAGGACAGGCTATGATACAGATCGACAGACAAGAATTGCAATATCATATTAACCCAAGTGCCAGGTCCAATACGAATGCCCAAATATCAGGAAGAACAGGTCATGATAGTCATGGACAGCACTTCAATCCGAATGAACAAACATCTTCTGGTATGCACCAACGAACGACTTTTCACGATCACTTCTACCCTGTAGTGAATATGGTACGCCAACGTGATACAGGTGGTCCGCTTATCCTCGCTTCCAGGCAACCAAAAGTACAGCCTCCACCGGACAGGCCAACCTCCAGAAACATGCATCGTTCTACCTTTCCACAGCACCAAATCAATGAACATAAAGACCAAAATTTAAACACACCTTACAACATAGGTAGTCCACAAGACGGTAGAAGACATAGCTCACGCTGCAATGGCAGTAAACAAGAAGCCATGAGACGAAAACACTTACAATTTTTCAATTCGTTGGACGGAAATGAAAAGGCAGCAGTTCTTCGTGAGAAATATGATGAGTTGCTGAAACGCAGACGTAGACAGCTACAGAAGTTTGACCCAAAGTATAAGATCGCACTCAGAAGAATGAGTAATGTGTCCCACGAGCTTCAAACTCTATCAAAGATGACAAAGGTCAATTGCCCTCCCCGGCCTACGAGAATGGTCAAGTGTACTCAGCATGTTTCGAGGCGTAATAATCATTCTCGTGCGAAATCAAGAGCAACACCTTCGTTGAAAGATGATGTTGGATATAAGAACAACGAACATACTGTCATTGATCTGACTGGAAGTTCACCATGTTTCATAAACAAAGACAACCAACAACTCTCCAAAGAGATTCCGTCAAGAAGACGTGACAGCCGATTACCCTCCTACAAAGAAGCAATTGATGAGAAAACAAAGGGAGCACCGGACAAGCCTTCTACAGATTCAATTTCTTCAGTTGCTAGACGTCTCTTATCATCCAGCCATGAATTTTTCAACAACTTTCACACACCAGCCAAAACGTGTGGAGAGACATTGCACAACGAGACTGAACGGACGAAGAAAAACTTTACGGAAAACTCGACAACAGCCTCTTTGGCATCATCAAATGAACCCCATAAGGCACACCCCGAACCTAAAGAATCTGCCAAATGTCCTGAAGCTGTTACGACCATCGACATGCATTCAATTCATCAGGAGCGTCAGTTAGCATCTAAAGCATTAGAACTCTCACAACCTACTGTTCATTCTGCAGATGTGCTACCCCAAAGTACTAAAGGACACAGTAGACCTACCAATGCCCCATCACAAACGCACAACCCCCGAAAGCTGGACCGCCCAGTGCCATGTTTAAGCGACCCTTCGATGAAGAAAGTAGAACTTTTCAACGACGCCAAGACTACTTCTGAGCCGGTGATGAAGAAGAGTGATTCTATTTTCGAGGATGAGGCAGGGTCACCAACTCGTCTTCTTGACGTATTAAGCAGGAAAGCCAACGAGACAGACAACACCACAACCAAGGCGCATTATGCCAATGCTAAGACGGACATAGTATACCTGGGCAGGGAAAAGCACACTCTGAAGGTTAGTTTCATTCTGAAAACAAAACAAAACAAAAACAAAACGAACAAACAAAAAGCAACAATATAGAAAACGTTTAGGTATTCCTATGTAACAACTTATCCAATCAACTATTATGAAGTTTATTTGAGTAGAAAGCCCTGCATAAGATGTGTAAAAGGCAAAAATATAAACTCTAAACTTGATATTGCGTGCAAAGAAATTGACTTTCTATTGTCTAATGGCGGATTCATAAGAACAGCGATATATTACAATTAACAGTACAATAAATGTAGCGCTCCAATATGATCTACCTTTGATTTTCTTTTTTACTAACTAATTGGTTGAAGTATGTTTGAAATGATTGAAACTCACTGTGCTCAGTACAGATTATTATGAGAGTATTGTGCTTTTATCTTCGATTGAGTCTATATTTTGGCAATCTTTACATCAAGACTTACCGAGAGCTAACCGTTCTATTTCCTTTTTGTAGAACGCTATCGTCCGTATAGAAGACATAAGGAAGCAATTAATTCGGAGGAAAGAGAGGCCAGAAGACATCATAGATGACAAGAAAGACTCTTGCTTGGATATCAAGAGCAGACGAAAACAAAAGCGACGAATCAACACCTATAGACGGCAGACAAGGAAAAGACGAAGAAAGTCCACTTCAACGTCAGATAGTCAAGATCGATGTAAGGATTTGTTTCATCTCTGAGTGCTACACTCTTTAATACTGAATCTCTGCTGATGTGTACAATTTAGGGCCGCAAAATGCCTAGTTCTTAAATCTATGTTAAGGGCCAGGAAGACTATTGCTTATACTCCTAGCCTGGTTTGACGTGTACAGATGTCTTCATGTATGGATCACAGTCTCGAATATCTAAACCCACCCATTCAGCGTTCAGTAAGGTTGAATAAAATGTAACGCACATGGTATGGTAGACAGTCTTTAAATAAGCTGAGGGAACATGATATTATAACCTTAATCCTTGTTACTCATAAAATAAATGTGAATATTTCATATCATTGGACTAAGATGTTTATCCACACCCTCACAATATGAATCTAAATGTGTAAATATTTTATTGATTTCAGGTCACCAACGCTCCCGTACTTCATCACCATCCAGACACCAAGTTTTCCAAGACTTCGTGCCTACCATACTGCCTACCAGAACACGAACTACTACATCAGGTAATGCATGTTGCACACAGGCGCCATTTCGACCGCATTATTACCTTTGCCAATCAAGCCGGTAAACAGGTAGAGGCAGTTGGTTCATTCGCAAGTAATTTAAATTTAAGAAATAACTTTATTCTTCAGTTTCCATTATCTAATTTCACTACGATATCACTCTCACATGGCACAATACACCAATGAAAACATTTTATAGCCAGTTTGTTCTTGTTTTAAATGCAGGTCAAGACCATTCCAGTCACGCTTTGGTCATGGAGCTGTTACAACATGATCTGGATGATGCCATCGATGACAAAACGGGAGCCGATGACGATGTCGACAACGACCGAGATGAGGACTACTCTCCACGAAGCAAACATGTCCAGCATCATCAGATTAGAAGAAAAAAGTCAACATACTCTGACCCAAATGGCGAGGAATTGGATACGATCTCAGAAGCACAGACTGCCTCAGGGCCACTCAGGTCCAAATCCAAGTCCAACCTTGGTTCCCATCAACCTCTGAGGGTCGAGATAGGAGAGAATTCTCAGAATCATATCAAGTTGAAGTTTGTCAACGTTCGGAACATCCATCATGGATCCTGCAGTGATGGCACTCTGTCACGTCGGAAACATAAACGAGCTCGAAAGACCAAACATAAGCATAGGGATAGGACGAAGGTCTCTGCTAAATCTGAAGAGCTCCATGACGATACAAACTCTCCACGTGAAGAGGAACTGAAAGCAAAGGAAGCAGTCAGTGGCAATATTGAGGTGAGAACGCACTTCAAGCAGTTATTGGATGATTGTAAACAGCACAATTCTATGTTTAAGAAGTAAACGGAGGACATTCATTCAGTGACCATACGATAATCGGTGAAGTTTAATGACAATAGTTTGCCTAACCTTAATTATGATATTTCATTGGTGTGTATGGTAAGTTTTTTTCATGACGACAGTAAGTGCTTATCAATTTTCGACTATTACAAAACCACCAACAGCAGTGGAAATTTGATGCTATGAATCTCAGAAATGTTTGCCTGGGGATTATCTTTTCATTATATTTTGACATTCTCTCCGAAATATACACAAAGGGCGGCACTGAAACACGATTTCGTTCCTTTGATTGTAGATTCTTTGTGTATTCCCTGGGATGGAGATGCTGGTATTGAAAAAATATAGCTATTATTAATTAATATTGTCATTTTCATTTCCTTTCGTACCCAGGCTGATACTACTAGTGAGATGAAGTCAACAGAAGTGGATAATGTTTCATCCGATCAGCCATTAGGTAATGATATTAACATAAAGATTTATTTTACTCTCGTTCTCATTTAATATTTAATCTCGCTTCCCAAATCGGTGAACCAACATTTGCTCCGGCCACTTTTTCTATGGCCTTTATTTTCTCAAAATGTATGGTTAGGGTTACAGTTTTAATTGGACTTTAGGTTAGGGTTAGGGTTAGGGCTAGGATTAAGTATGATGTTTGGTCTAGACTTGAAATTAGGAATACCTTTCGTGGAGGAAATGGATCGCAAACCAATAGACCTGTTTGTTTCAATGTATGCATGTTTTTCTCCCAAACCCTTGGTTACCAACTGTTTGATTCACCTGCTATGCAAAATGGCACCTCTATGGATGGAATTCACTTTGCATACATTAGTTGTGACCATGTCGTACAAGCCCATGGCAAGCTTTCTAGTCGTTGAGGGAGACTTTTGTTTAAAGATATGTACAAACTTTGTGAATATGTCTATTTTCGCAGAGCATATGTCACAGAACTGCCAAATGCATACTTGTACATCAATATTCCTATCATGCTTGCCATATTTGGGGTTTGTTTTTATCAAACATGATACAAGGAAACAAGTTTACTCATTGTTTTTTTAAACATCCGTTCACAGGAATGAAGAAACTCGTCATCAACAGGAAACGTGGTGAAACCTTACTCCATCGAGCCGCTAAACTTGGAAATATGGTAAGAATATACAATTTGTCTACATGGATATAAATAGATCTACTTGTGGATTCATAAATTGAATATCTTGTAACTTGTTTACTACTCCCCTTTCCCATCTTTTTCTTCTTGTCTTCATAGAGAAACTTATCAATGTTTCGACCTCTTTACTGTTTCGAATATATTTTAGTATAAATTCAGGACAGAGAAATAAACGTTTCTGTAACTCATTTTACGTTAGGCGAACCTTAGACAAATAAAATGTAATTTTTTAACATAGAATTTCCATTATAGATTCCAGTGTTATATCAATGATTTAAAAAAAAAGAAGAAGAAGAGTGATGAAAAGACATTTTCACCCAGCGAAGAGTAATCTGCTATGAGTATTCTGCTATTCTAACGCCAAACAAAAATCCCGAAAAATCGCTTTGTCCTCAAAGCGCGGTGTTGAAAGTAGAAGGATACCACACCATAGACACTGTTATGGAAATATGATTTATGTCAAAAATGTCAGTTCAACAGGAAGTAATGTAAGTGTTATTTGAAAAGGATCGCAAAAACGTCGATAAATCAACTCAAGGGCAATTTTCAACACCCTTCTCTATACCCCATAGAAATTACGAACGGATTGCGTAATAATAATAATAATAGTGGGTTCTTGTATAGCGCTAATGTCTGTCAGATTTGACAGTCTTGGCGCTCCGCAATTATTACCCCGGCTTTAGCATGGCTGCCATTACGGCGCTCTAGCATTTCAAGGAATTAATTCCTGCCAGGTACCCATTTACATCACCTGGGTTGAGTGTGGCAAACGTAGTTCAATGTCTTGCCAAAGGACATTAGTGCCGTAGCGGGACTCGAACCGCGGACCTTGTGATCGACAGTCCGGCGACGTAACCACTCGACCACGACACCTCTACGTCACTTTATTGTTGGCACATTTCAAAACGTAATGGACAAGGTTATTGCCTTGATTTTGAAGAGTCTTTGCGATCGTTATTTAAGGATCCATACAGCTTTTCTTAAAAAGTTTAATTCTTGTCACCGTGCATACACAGGAGATACTACGTTACTGCATTGATAATAGCGTGGTGGATGTGAACGTTCGTGACAATGCAGGTTACACATCTCTACATGATAGCTGTGTACCAGGACATCTCGACGTCGCTAGGTTTCTACTCAGTCATGGCGCTGACGTGAACGCAGAAGCTAACGACGGGACCAGGTTAGCTGCTAGGGGTATTCTGTGATCTTTGAATCGCTCATATCCCCTCTCTTTATTTCTCTCCCTCTCTTTATTTCTCTCCCTCTCTCTATTTATCTCAGTCTCCCTCCTTTGCTTTCATCCTCTTATTCTGGGTCTTTTCTTCTTCATGGGAATAGTAACGGAAATTTAAGTTACGATAATGTAATGATATATTAATAGATGCATATTCAGTTAAGTTTGGTGTAATCTACCAATTTTCTGAAAGCCTAAATGTTTTTGACAGAATGCGTGAAGTAGTGTGGTCGAATAATTTACAGTTTTACTTATATAGTTCCACAAAAATATATCAGTTTATTGGCAGGAAGGTTTCAGCTCTCTTATGCGTGCACTGTTTCTCTCAATTGCATAAGGAAGCTTTTAATTAAACGTGCAGCAAGAAGGCGAGTTATTAAAACTCGCCAAGGCGCCATGTTTAAGACGAGTTTTAACAAGTCGCCGTCTCGCCTTATCGACTTGAACAATTCAACAAGTCGCCATCTCGCTGCGCGTTAAGCTTCCCAAGCTGCCCAATACTCATTATAATGGACCAATGCTCTCTCTATCTCATTTAGACCAATCAACGATGCCGTGGAAAATAACCACGCGGATCTTGTGCGCCTTATGTTGGCTCATGGTGCTGATCCCTTTCTACCTAAAGCTACGGGGCAAACATGTGTTCAGCAAGCGTTAGACCAGAGCAGCGAAATGAAGAGCCTTATATTTGGTAAGATGGATTCCTTGATGGGATATTTCTTATATTTAAGAACTTTCAGCTGAGAAGGGTTAAAATAATTGTGTGTGATTACAATAGATAGATTCAGATAGATAGAGAGCGAGAGAGAGAGAGAGAGAGAGAAAAGTGTGTGTGTGTGTGTGTGTGTGTGGGCTGTGGGGGGTAGGCGATTATGTAAGTTTATGAAGAGATAGTGAGAGAGAAAGAAATATCAACGTGATCAATATCATTATCTAAAGTTCTGTTATCTGTTAATTCTTTGGTTAAACGTAAAGACCAGTCATGATGAAAAGTAGACAGATAATAATTATATGAGAAATCTTTATTTTCCTGTCTGTAGGTAGTGGCCAATCCCAAAGGGGTAAAAACACCAAAAAATACCCACTGTCTTACTCCTCTATTGTGAATGTTACTATCCTGTCTTTATGGCTATAGCTGAAGATATCTTCTAATTGGATTCGTGGTTTTATCGTAAGTCTCTGCTTTTTTTTCGCAGACTATCTTGAAGACATGAAAGTAGGAGAGCTTATAGATTCTCTCATCTCTGTGGAGCAACAAGGATCTTGAACACGCTCAGCCAATACTTAGGTAAGCAGACACGAGTAGTGTGCTATATTCATACCACACCATTAAAGATGAAGTTAACAGAATAATAATTTTTAGTACGGACATTAACGATAATAAGTAATGATTTAGAATACTATTTAATACCAAAGAAAGTAACAAATCCATCAGTTGCAGAAAAGTTGTGGATCCGGCTACGTATTATTGTACTAAGAAGTGCATTGACTCGCCTGGTTTTTTTAAAGTGATACTTATGGATACTTATGGATTCTTCTGAATGCAGGCTAAAAGTTCCAAATTTCTTCTTCTTGTTAAGTTTTCCGGATCATGACCGGGTGGTCGGCGTCGAATTTGAACTTGGCAGGTTCACTTATCCAGTACTTTTCCAGACCGTTTTCAAAACTGTAGACACTGGGGGCATTAACTAGACCTTCGTTTAAACTATTCCAGGGTTTCCTCATTCTTATTTTAAAAGAGTTTTTACGTTTATTAGTGACAGACCTTGAAATATACAGCTTTTTTACTATGACCTCTGGTTGGCCCATGCTCTGGCCTAAGTCTGGCACTACTTCTTGGTCATACCGATGAAACAATTTGTATGTTTCTATCATATGTTATTTTTTAAGTAGCCCAGACGTGTGGAGCACTGTGTGCAGTTCTTTGTAACTGCAAGGAAAAAGCACTATATCAAATACCTTTTGGATTTGATTTGATTGGATGAAATTGAGCCTGATCCAACACCTCCAGGACTATGGTACTTTTTGAGAAATTCCATGGTAGATGATATGATCCTGAATGAAAAATATATCAAATATTGAATGGAGTCCTTTCCTGTTTTTTCTCTCGTAGGTTCCGCGACAGCTGCAGGGTGATGGTGATTCACGCTGTTAAACACATATCCGAAGAGGAACAGATCATGCAAAATCTTCAGTTTACCCATGATAGGTTTCATGACAATTTGATTCGAAACCAGAAGGATAGGAAAGGACTTGAATCCTCTAGATAATGTTTCCTTCATATCTTATTTTATCAAACAAACGTACACAAAAATAATAAGAGAAGAAAATTATTTTGTAAGTTGCGATCGGTCAACTTTAAGACACGCAATATTTGGAGATATCCTGCAAAGTTTCCTATCTGACAAATATTCAAGAGGTTAGTATTTATCGTGTTTTGTACGTGCATATTGGTTAAAAACATTAACCTAATATGGGCAAAGGAAGCTTGAACTTGAACCGTTTCCAAACCGCTGTATGAACCTTGACAAATCATTGCTCAAACCACGAACTTTTTACATGAAATTTTTCGAAAAATATGTTTCGAACGAAGGAATACATGACCGTGTCGATGTACATATTCAATTTGTTCGGTTCATGCTTTGCACAATAATTATCTCCCCCCAAAATAAATCGTCTTTTAAATATTATTACATTCAAAGGGCCTAAGACTTTTAGTATTCAAATATCAACTCCATGTTCCTCGATGAAAGAATTTATGAAGTATGGAAAATTGTAAATGTTTTCTGGTATTTGGTACCAAACCATGTCGGTATTTTATCGAGAAATACATTATGTTATATGCGTCATTGATTTTGTTTTTGTAGATTCATCTGTTCATCTATCAAAAGAATAGGTATTATTGTGCAGTAATTTTTGATCAGAGACCTGATCTATATTTTTGCGATTTCTCTCCACATTGTCATGATTTATTTTTGCGGGATATCGTATTGCAATCATTTCTGTATAAATATCACTTTGTACATTGTCAATATTGATATTTTTAATTGAGAAAATAAAATTTGAGTTTGAAACAAATATTGTGTATCGTTTTGGAGAACTAGACGGTAGAAAGAAAGAAAGAAAAAGAGAGCGGGAAGACAGAGAGAAAGTAAGAGGGAAAGAAAGAGAGAGAAAGAAAGTTAATGGAGAGAGAGAAAGTAAGATGGAGAGAGAGAAAGTAAGAGGGATAGAGAAAGAGAAAAAGTAAGAGGGAAAGAGAGAGACATTAAGAGGGAGAGATAGAGAAAGTAAGACGGAGAGAGAAAGAGAGAAAGTAAGAGGGAAAGAGAGAGAGATATTATTAACATGATGCAAAGTAGGTAGAAACATGAGTAAGAGGAAGAGAGAGAGAGAGAAAGAGAGGGAGAAAGGGAGACATACAGTCTAAAGCTCTAATCGTTGAATGCTTGGAACTTTAATCCTTTATTTAGCAATACAAGGAAAGCACATCGATCTCTGTCACATAATATCCCCAACATGATGCAGAGTAGGTAGAAACATGAGTAAGAGGAAGAGAGAGAGAGAAAGAGAGGGAGAGAGAGTGGGGGAGGGGGAGAGAGAGAGAGAGAGAGAGTGAAAGTAAGAGGGAAAGAGAGAGAAAGAAAGTTAATGGAGAGAGAGAGAAATTAAGATGGAGAGAGAGAAAGTAAGAGGGATAGAGAAAGAGAAAAAGTAAGAGGGAGAGAGACATTAAGAGGGAGAGATAGAGAAAGTAAGAGGGACAGAGAAAGAGAGAAAGAGAGAGAGAGAGAGAGAAAGTAAGAGGTGAACGGGAGAATGAAGCAGTCATGTTAGACGGGTCTCAACATGATGCAGAGTAGGTAGAAACATGAGTAATAGGAAGAGAGAGAGAGAGAAAGAGAGAGAGAGAGAGAGAGAGAGAGAGAGAGAGATAGAGAGAGAGAGAGAGAGAGAGAGAGAGCAGTCTAAAGTCTAATCGTTGAATGCTTGGTCTTTAACATTTAGCAATACAAGGAAAGAGATGTCGTAATATGAACATAGAGGAAGAGAGAAGAAAGATGATGAGAGAGGGAGAGAGAGAGAGAGAGAGAGAGAGAGAGAGGGAGAGAGAGAGAGAGAGAGAGAGAAAGTAAGAGGGATAGAGAAAGAGAGAAAGTAAGAGGGAAAGAGAGAGAAATTAAGAGGGAGAGATAGAGAAAGTAAGAGGGACAGAGAAAGAGAGAAAGTAAGAGAGAAAGAGAGAGAGAGAAAGAAAGTAAGAGGTGACCGGGAGAATGAAGCAGTCATGTTAGACGGGTCTCTTATGCATGCAGTAGTGTCTAGGTTGCAGTTAATTGTTGAATGTTTGATTCTTTAATCCTTTATTTAGCAATACAAGGAAAGCACATCGATCTCTGTCACATAATATCCCCAACATGATGCAGAGTAGGTAGAAACATGAGTAAGAGGAAGAGAGAGAGAGAGAAAGAGAGGGAGAGAGAGTGGGGGAGGGGGAGAGAGAGAGGGAGAGAGAGAGAGAGAGAGAGTGAGAGAGAAAGGGAGACATGCAGTCTAAAGCTCTAATCGTTGAATGCTTGGAACTTTAATCCTTTATTTAGCAATACAAGGAAAGCACATCGATCTCTGTCGCATAATATGCCCAATATAGTGGAAGAGTAGAAAGAAACATGCATGAGTAAGAGGGAGAGAGAGAGAGAGGAAGAGAGAGAGAGAGAGAGAGAGAGAGAGAGAGAGAGAGAAAGGGAGACATACATTCTAAAGCTCTAATCGTTGAATGCTTGGTTCTTTAATCCTTTATTTAGCAGCCATTGAGAAATACGAGGAAAGCACATCGATCTCTCTGTAACATCATATGCCCAGAATGATAGGGAGAAACATGACACGAAAATATATTAGAAGGGGAACATGGAAAATGAAATCGTATAAGTACTTCAAATCTTGCTGGTAGATTAGTGAAATCTAAGTGGATAAGTAGTGACAAAGAAGAAGAGATTGTAGCAAGTTTCTTATACATTGGAATATCCTTGCAAAAACAAAAAAAGTCCAAGGACGATCCCGTATATATTTATCTCGTGTGTGCGATATCGGGTTTATCAAGCGAATTCCATGGTTGTAAGCATGGATGTTATGAATATAAGTATCACATGAAAAGAGAAAAAATCTTTGGCATCTAAGTCGTGAATAGTAAAATCATTTACATTAATTCCTGCTATGCCGAAATCTATACAGGCTAGATTTTTGTTCAATAACACACTACTCATCTAGGTAAACTATATAAACTTGTTAATTTTTTATCAGAAGTATGGAGTATGTATCAAGCAATCACAAATCAATCAATTTGTAACATAAATTGTACCGATATTTTTTTCTTCTTACTTCAATGTTAAAATGATTATAGTAAACAAAGGAGGAACAGAAAAGACATGTCAGGGATTTGCTTTTAAAAGTTATTTTTTCCCAATACTATTCCTTATAAAGCAGAGTGATTAAAAAAGTGATTAAAAAGGTGCGTGGAGAAGAATCTTTCTTTCTCCACCCCCAGCAGGGACTTCACATATCTGTGTACATTGTTTCATTGAACTGAAAGTCACTCCTTACCCTGTATGTTAAACTTTATGTTTCCTTACTTACTTACACTGAGTTTTCAATCATTTTATTTAAAAATTGTTCTGTATCTTAGGCTAATTTTTTCCTTGTTTCTTAAACTGTTATAGTTATATTCATAATTTTGTATTTTATATACTCTTAGTTTAATGCTTTAGGTTCAATATGTTAATGTTGTATAGATATACATGTAGTGTACCTTCTTTTGTATTCATATTTGCATTTGTATGCATAGTGCCATGAGCGTCATGCCTGACGGACCAGGTGCGCTTTATTAGAAGCCACCATTATTATTATTATTATTATCACCATATCATCAGAAACGGAGATATGAGGAGATAAGGGGATATTACAACAGCCTGAATGTTCTGTCTACCGAATCATTATGAGTACCATTAAATTAATTAATTTCTCCCCCGCCCTTTCATCGCCCCCACTAGACGATTCACGCCATTGGTGCGTGTAGATTCGTGCGTATATTAAATTCCTATTTGTATTTTTCTTTAAAGATACTATGTCCCTTTTGCAGCCAACATCAAATTATGTAGAACTTTGCAGGAATTATGAATATGTCATGTATGTCCTATCTGTGAAATTTAAACGTTAGCAGTGTCCTAATATTCAAATTATGCAAGGAAACCCATTTACTTGCTAGACTTCACTGTCAGACACTATTGAGTGACTGACTGGCTTTTTTCATCTTTGGTAACAACATACATAAAATGAGCTGTAAAGGGTACATGAGCATTTGTCTACATCAATAACCCACTTCTTGTAATGGCCAAAATTGAATCTTTGCGCAGCATAAAACGTACGACCATTCGGTACAATGGTCTGAAAAATCAGACTATTACTTATTGGCTCTATAGCTCCTAAGTCGATTCGAAAGACATTTTCAAGCCCCCATTTTTTAAGGGAAGTTCTAAATTAGTATTGTCTTTCAAATGCCGTTGGAATTTAACCTTTTCATTTTTTTTTGCCTGCAAATGGGACATAGTACCTTTAAGGCTTTGGAAAACAACATTCGTGCTGACCAGGGTATTCCATCGAACAAGTGGTAAATAAATGAATAAATAAAATAATATGACTAAAATTAGGTTATCATCGTAGTAGCGCGTTCATTATAGATTGCGAGCATTAGGTCCTATCACCTAGATATTAATTATCTTTACAAGGGTAACTCCTGTTATTTTCATATTTAAATTTAGATATTTTTCCCCGCACAGCGATTGTTATCTCCGTTCTAACTACCACCGTACAATATCTCGTAATAGGCAATTGAAATACTCATCGTTTTCATAATGTGCTTCGGAAAGAAACACCCACGAATGTCAATATGTTTGGAAACTGGGCTGTATAGGTGTGAACAGGGCGTCCATGGTATGACCACGACTCGTGCGTCACATTTGCATGGAAATAGCAGCCCCCAGATACTGCTGATAGGCAAAACAGTATTGATTTAAACATATATTCATGTATTTTCCTATCGTATGCTTTTGATGTGGATTCCCGCAAACCAAAAGATAGAAATAAATGAAATCTTTGAAATATTAGCTCATTTATATTTTGGAGTTAATTCGCGGTTAATGTTGTACCCCGTTGCTGTGACCAGCAAGTGACATGTCCCTTTCAAAGCCGCCGGTAAACACGGTAATTAGCAATGAGCGAGCTCAGTAGTGCGAGAAAACCCCATCAAGTGGTTCGGCAGAGCGAGACTTTCAACTTCATTATTGATCCCCATGTCAATGAGCTGTTAATGTAGAGCTATTAAAGGACCCTATCGAACGGTGGAAAAATAAAATAAAATAAGCTGAATTTCATAATTTAAATGAAAAGGAAGGGAGAGAGGGTGGAGAGAGAGAGAGAGAGAGGGAGAGAGAAAGAAAGAAAGAGTGAGAGAGGGGAGGGAGCGAGAGAGGAATATAATAGATGAATAACCTATATAGGACACTGTTTCATCGTGCAATACACAGCCTCACGCCATGGCATGGATAAAGTGACATAATTATGGCAGTTACAAATATAACCTATTCAACAGTCTATGATGCATATTTTCTTTCGTTCATTACAGGATCTATCCACTATTGTTGAGGCTGTTTAATCATGGACCTACATGGTTTAATGTACTCGGTCTGACGGCTTCGTAAGATATAGATGTACACTGCCTCAACTGCGGATAAAGATCCTACAATGAACTCATTCGCATGCATCATTTGTATACTATTGTTATCAAGGTCATATAATTTATTTACCCACATTTCCTTCATTTTCCCACGCAATCTTATTCAATTTATAATCGCCGACCGATTCCATCAAAAGAAGATATAGGTTGAAAAGAAAAGAATAAAAGAATGAAAAGAGGGACAGACGGAAAGAAAGAACTGATGTTTATCCACTGGAAATTAGAAGCATAACGATATTCATGATTTATGATCTTTCTCCGACCTAGAGATATGAATTCTTATAGAGTCATAATCACTATATGTAAAGGCGTTGACATATGGATAATAGGGACTTTTAGATTTGCACAACGAGAACGTAGTCTGCTACGTGGACATCCTTTTAAGGCAATGTGACGTCCTTTTAAGGTACTGGCAGTGCCCGACAGTGTGCCTTAAAAGGACGTCACATTGCCTTAAAAGGATGTCCACGTAGCAGTCCACGTTCTCGTCGTGCAAATCTAAAAGTCCCTAATGGTCAATCCTTTCATTGTAACGTGACAGATCCATTCCTATAATCTTTCTTTCCCCCTTCTCTCCCAGCCCCCCTCTCTCTCTCTCTCTAAAGGCTTCTTTGCTTCCTTGTGTGTCTCGTTGCGATCGTTACATGTACCCCCATTTGTCCCCGCGTTCTATCCCTTTGAGTTGTACAATACAGAGAGAGAGAGAGAGCGAGAAAGCGGGAGGGAGGGAGAGAGAGAGAGAGAGGGGAGATATGGGGGGGGGGTGGACAGAAAGGTACAATATTGTCCACTCTCTCTCTCTCTTTCTCTCTCTCTTTCTCCCGATGTGTAGACCCTTTTTAAGAGATGCATGACATTTCGTATCAAAGTAAGGTAACGGGATTCTATAAGAGGTCTTTTAATAGAGATACCCGTAAATTGCTAATGATAATAATACATCTGGTTTTACATAACGCTTAATGCAGAATTCTGTCTCTAAGCGATTTACAGATAACTATCACCCCGGTCATCGGATTCATTCACGCACAGTGTGCACCATCTCCACTCCCCGGGGAGTATTCCTACCATATGGTCACCGTGAGGGCATGTGGACATTTCTATCACCAAGCCTTTCGTCACCCAACCAGGTCCCCATTTCTCTCCTGGTTATGGAGTGGCAAATGTAGACTAATGTCTTGTCAAAGGACATTATTGCTGTGTCGGGGATCGAACCCACGACCTTTGTATTTTCAGTCAAGTGCTCATACCACTCAACGACGACACCTAAAAGAGTTCTCTATAGACTTCAGTGGCGTATCCAGCAATCTAGTTAGGCTGGGGTACGCCCCCTCCATTTGAAGCCTAGGAGATATCGGATCCCGGGGTTGCTAAATTAAACCCCACCCTACATCTATTCTATCCCACCATCTTAAGAGGATCTACCCCTCAGATTTTAAAAATCACTTTCTGGATACGCCTTTGTCTCGAGGGCGTCGATAAATAATAATTGGAGTGTGACACCCCGAATTTAAATTTTCTGTCGACAATTTTACTATTCTAGTGGAGCTTCAAGGGTAAATTGAAATCAGGGTAAATTAAAAAAATCTTAGGTCCCCGGGTTTTTCTGCTTGTGAAATTTCGGACTCTTCGTAGACAAATTTAAAATGCTATTATTGAACATGTATTTCTGTTTTCTTCAATCCTTGTATCCGTTGACCCTGTATCTTTTTGCTCTTGGGGAAGTATGGCTACCTACCAGTGGCGTATTTAGACCTTGGCTGGGGGATTGCCCAAATGAAGGGGGAAATGTAAGTCTTTTGAGACTTACTAATACTTCGTGCGTTCCTTGATTACAGTGATTCCCAACCTACTTACTACTAGTGAGGCTGCATGTCTTTTTTCTTGGTGAGAAATCTGTCAGACGGGCAAAATGTCCACCTTGCCCCTCCTTCATTACGTACGAGACACGACATAAGATCACGCAATTGATGTAAATGAATGGTATGTACTTCCAGAGTGGAGATTAGTGTATAGTATAGTAATAATGACTGCTATGAGAGGCATAGTTGTTTTTATTGCTCAAGGGGAGGTTACATCGTGCCATCACCCCGAGGCGTGCCGAGGAGTGATAGCACGATGTTACCTCCCCGAGAGCCCCCAAAATAACTATGCCTCGAATATTAAAGCAGTCATTATAACTTTTATAATTAGCTTAGTTGGCCATTGAGATTGCACGCATATCCCTATGCAGTCTGTACGTGCATTGCGCGATCATGCCAAACTGGTCAATGAAATAAATTTCCAAATCGAGATTTAAACCTTTATTGCTTGTGAACCTGAAGGTGATACTAAAAAAATGAGGTGTCATATGAAAGAGCAGGTTTATCTCTATATTTCCAAGGCCGGGCGTCATCTCGTCATTACATGTAGATCTAGGCCTAGCTACAATCGAGATCGGCGGTCGTCTGCGCTGTGTTTGTAGAACCAAATTGATCGCACAAAAAATGTATGGAATGCCGCGCTCCGCACAAACTAAGTTAATTAACACGTAAACCAATGGGGATCGCAGGAGGATGAGGATGAGGGTACAAATTTATAACTATTCCCTGTGGGCTATTGCTATTCCCTGTGAGTGGGGCATGGCTTGAAATCACGACTCCAATTTCGACCAATCAGATGGCTAGATTTCTAAAGTGAGGTATATAATAATAAATAATTCTGATTTACCCAGGGCAGCCACATCAGTATTATTGCTGCTCTTTTTCCGGGCCCTGCAATTATAATCACCCGCATAGACAGGAACCCATTTAATAGATAATAATCGTTACTGCACCGTCTACACGAATAACCCACTCGGAATCGGGAGTATGGCCATTTTGACGCTAATTAGACATCCTCATACTGACACAAAGTAGGTATTGGAAACAGTTGACCATTTATTGACATAAACGGATTGTATAAGGAAGACGAAAATAAATAAGACTTAACAACAACGACCATTAAGATTATTTACATCCGACTAGAAAACAACAACAAAAACGTGTCAACATATTTAATATTGATGGGGTATCCAGGTGAGTGGAAGACGGGGGACACCCCCTCCCGTTAGGAGGCCATGGAAAATACGTCAATGTACTTTCAATGGGTTTAAACACACTCCAGCTCAAGGGGTTGCCCAGATAGTGAGATACATTCCGTCTTCCGTCTAGGAGAAAGGAGGTGAAGAGGGGGGACTCCCCTGTTTAGCCATTTCTGGATACGTCATTGGCAGAACAATGTACAATGTATTATCATTTACATAGTATCATCATCATCATCACTAATATAACTTAAACGTTCCAATGTGGAAATAAACATATAAACTAACAAACTATAAACTTTTTACAAGGACAAAAAACAACAGAATGAATGATACACAACGTTGCATCCGTTTAAATGTAATGTAGACTTCACCTAGTTGATGAATACTCGGTTATCAAAACTAAACCTCAACTATGTAGAACGAACTCAATAGTTTCCTACATGATCTTAACGAAAACTAAACAAGAAAAAAATACCTCAAAGACAAACGAATATTGCTTTGTAATAAAAACAAACAAACAAGGAAAACATATTGGCAAACACTTAACTTTTACGCAAAGTTGAAACTACTAATTATTTTATGCAGTACTTATCACGTAATTCACGTTATATGCACATGAAAAGCCAATAGATGTATATACAGTACATAACAACCATATCTATATTTTTTATGTAGTACAAATACATTTCAAGTGGTCACGACAGAGCTGTACAATATCATCACATTAAAACCTGACTTATTGCATTTGTAAAAGAACAAAAAATGTGAATCATAAACTGAGCTAATAAAAGTACTTTTTTCTCGAAAATATAACAATACAAATAACACGTCTAAACATCGTATGGTCTAATATAATACAAATGAACAGAAAAAACGACTGCCGTGCCATTTACATTTTTGTCTTTAGAGAAAGAGAGAAAAGAAAATCCAGTCCCTCAAATATTTGTTCTCATCGGACACCATACTATTCATAGAGGCAGCTAAGATACGCTTAGGAAGCAACAATCTTGCCTTACATGAAAGACGAACTTCTTCCGGGAATGAAAGAGTGCATGACGCGGTATACCTTATAATGATCTGCCACAGACGAAATGAAATTCATAGCTTACAATACCGAGAACAATGGGGTTGAATGAAATACTTAATGTGGCCTCGGTGTGACGATGGGAGTTTGTTTCTACTCCTGAAAGAAAAACGATTCCCCAATGACTGATATCACATGTATAACAGGGCAGGTTAGGTAGTCATTTGTAGTCTTTGTCTCGTTATTGCTTAACGGCTACGCCAAAAGATTAACCATACATGATTATTTACATGGTTCATCAGCTGGTGTCCATATCAAGTCGTATAGTATGACCGTTGAAAATACCCATAAACGACTATTAATAATAGGCTACCACACATGAGTAATTCAAATAATTAGCACCGATCTCGCTCCCATATCTGAGTAGTTTGGCAATGTACATTCATCATTCATGAACTTTCCAGTTTCACCAAATGGCCTATGGAGTCAATCAGAGCGCTTACAGGTAGTCCAATGTTTACACACATCCATTGCGTCAGGACAATGTAGTGCCTCCGAGGCATGTCGCTATGGTTGTACGTATTTCACTTATGCTTCCGCATTATCTCTTGCAAAGTTCTCCTCCGACAAAGTCTCTTTTAGGATGCGAGTGGGATTCTGTTTATTGTTTGCCTCCCTTGCTTGTCGCTATGGTTGTACATACATGTCTTTCACGTCATGAATCTGCATCCTCTCTAACACCGTTCCCCTTGGACAAAGTCTCTTGTAGGATGCTCAATGAGGTTCTGTCTCTATCACCTGACGTACTTCACCTCGATACCCAGAACGTTCCTCAGGCTATCATTCAGCTCGAGTAACGTCACCTCTTCATCTTTCACTTCCGGGTTAATGTTGACGTCATCCTCTGCACGCCCCACCCGGGTTGAGTTCGTGATCTGGGATTCTTGAGCGGCCTGGTGAAACTGCCCCGCCGGAAGCGAGACAGGCTCGAGATCAGGGTGGGAATCCAGAAGTTCTTCTTTTGTTAGGGACAGTCGTTCTGTGACGTCAGAAAGCAGGAGCCAGTTTCTGAATCTGTCAACAAAATAAGAGATGGTAGAATTAGATATTGAAATACATCGACCTCCTGATAAATCTGAAGCCTATCACTGGGCCATCGGATTCAATTAAGTGCCTTCAAGTTGGCGTATTGAGTGAGAGAAGCATTTAAGCTTATAACTTATCGCATTACAATTGTAAGGATCCGGATCATTCCCTTAAAAAAGATCAACATTTCTAGAGATTCCTAAAAACGATGATCGTTTTCGACACAAAAAACCTGATCATTCCTACCTAAACGCCCCCCCCCCGCATGCACTGAGATTTGTTTGAGGGTGATTCTTTTCATTTCTTGTTGCGCCGTGAGCTTACATGACTTTATAGCTCAGCGCCTAAGCATATTTTGATACCAAAGTTACGCAATTACCCGACGAATAGAGAGTAGCGTCAGCATTGCGCGCTGCGAAAAGAGATATGCCCCCATATTGTGCACATTGTCGAATTGTCAATGCGCCAATAAATGGATTATTAATAAATAAGTGATAAGAGAAAAACATGGATATGTCAAATCGTGGGCCTCTTCGATTTAGTATGCCCTACCACTGTGCCAAGTTTCAGATTTTGTTGTTACTCACGGACCAAAATCCGGGGAAGGTGGAGAGTAGCATACACCACCCTCCGGCTGACTGAGCCCAGAATAACTGGAGGCTGTATTCTGGAAACGATGTCATTTTTTTATGTTAGGAAAACAATGTTAATTGTCACAACAAACTCTGCGGAAGTAACAGCTAGTGCTTGGGCAGATATCAGCCAGCTTTGCACAAACATTCACTTATGAGTTTGCCTAATTATGATTTGTTGTGACATTTAACATCGTTTTACTAACATAATCGTTCTCAGAATAGGATCAAACTTACTTATCATCATTCTCCATGCGAATATTGTAGGATGGTAGGATGGGTTTATCACTGATCTCGAAGAACACTCCTTCATCTTCCTCACCACTCTCTGTCTTCTTGCTCTCATCAGGACCAGGAACATCAGCAAAGATGTAGGTCTCGGAACTGGTGTTCGTATCTAGATGAGCAAGAAATATAATAATTATTATAACGATCGTCATATTTGTATACATGTAGCTTTTACTACGTTTCTAAGCGCTTTACATGACAAAAAAGAGAGGAAAATCCTGATTGTCATCCGGAATGTTCATATATAAATACAGTAGTGATATTGAGATTTGGCGGTTTCATAAGCCTTGTGATCGGAGAAAAGGTCCGATTGGCTGTGAGTCACGATCGTGGTGACGTCATACTAGTCTGGCGACTGCCTATCAACTGACAGCTGATTGTCTTTACAAGCCGGTGTTTTTTGTGTGTGAAAAGTTTAAACCTGAAACATTGCTATCTTTCTATACAGGTTATCGCTAAATCAGACTTTCCTGTCCCATGGCCACTCTAGAGCTTAATCATGTAAAATGTGGGTGTATATTTTCAAAATCACACCTATTAATTTTGTTATTTTTTTTCTTCTAAGGTAAGGTGGTAAGCTTTGTGGTGATCTTATCACAATCGTATGTCTAAGTGCCTGCCGCACGTTTTTTGCACGTTTTTACACTTCCCAATGCCCGTTGCACACAGCATGCACAATGCGTCATTAATTTTGTAGATCTTACATGCCCTAATCAAGCCTGCAAAGTCAATTGGCACATACGCCGGTAATTAAATGCAATGCGAATGCGCCAGTTATCAATCACCATATTAAACTGCGTTTTTGCACAAACGTTGTGTACAGTTACTTTCATACAGCATCTCAAAGATCGCTCCAGCCGGTGACGCAGTTCTAGGTCAGGTAAATGACGCAACGTGTGCAATGAGCAATGCAGTAAAATCAACTCTTTAATGCATGTAGCGCATGATTTTTTTTTGTTCTCACCAAATGCACTGCACGATCCATTGAAACTCCATTGGTAATCAAGAGCGTGTTGAGGGGCATCTTCAAATTTCGACCTGTCTCCATTGACGTCTTGCAGATACCCTGCAGATGGAAAGGAGAAGTTTTTCATCTTAATCATAATGAAATATAGAGATAGCGCATGATACAGCAACGTCGATCCATCTCCAGAATTATAGTGCCAACAATCGTGAAGATGCGTTGAATAGGATAGATTCTGTTATAAAATAGTTGCGATTGATTCAAATAGGTCATAAGAATTAGGTGTTGTAGGTTTGTGATTGATTGGACGAATTGTAATCAGTCTGGATTAATCGAAGCTTTGTATAAAACGGGGTCCTTATTCTCCCTGCTTTTCATATTTAGTTTCTGAGGGTATGTGTGTTTTTGTGTGTGTGTGCGTGTGTGTGTTTGTGTGTTTGTGTGTGCGACCGCTATCTTTTCAAATTGCGATACCTCATGTATTCACCGCTCACCACAAATCATCCTCCCGAAATAAAATATTAAAACACAGGAAAGTAAGCGTATATAATCCTTTTGTGCACATATCGAGTAACGCAGACGAGCATGTCTTTACTGACTTCTTAAACATTCCCCAGGCACACCGCTAAACCAACTCCAAACAGACCAAGAATCGTCAAGTTTTGGCCATTCAGAGTAATGTAATTTAATTTCGGTCTCGCCGGTTAACTTGGGGTACCAGGCACAACGGTTCATCGAGTCCACACCAACCGAATTGTGGCCTTTCGGGGTAATTGTGAATTTTTGTTGGTCTATCTGGAGTCGGGCTATTGGTGTGACTTGGGGAGAACTTACCAAACAGCAGGGTTTTCATTTCGCTGCTCTTCAGCAGAGCTAACTTGGTGACCCTACGTCCTGTGTTTGTAGCTAGAAAGGGATCAGCGCCATATGCAAGCAGGAGTCTGACTAGCTGTACCCGATCATTATCAACTGCATCATGGATGGGTCTGGAATAGAAATTAACATGACCAAAATCTCATGATAGATTATAATCAAAACATGCTTACAAGGAATAACATCAACAACTCTGACTGAAGCGACAAAAACAACATTTCCGGACAAAACATCCTTTTTTGGACATTCTTTTCTGAAAGGGAAACAAGAGATAATCACGGATCACTACATTTTCTGCAGCACTGAACTATTGGGAGTGACTATTCTAAAGTGTATAGAGTGGGGTATCTCGATCTTAATACACCAACAGTGTGACTGGCCTAAAAATAAGATCTATGAATATTTAGGATCATTTGTGACATTTTCTATCAAAATATAACGTGGTCAAATAAAGCAAGAATATTAATAACAACTCTTTCGCAAAAAAGTCTTCCATCATGTAAATGCATCGAGTTTCTTCATGATAAATTTGATATCTTCTGTTAACACAATGTTGCGTGTTGCATACAGGAATGTAGCTTTTAAAATGTCTATGCCCAATAACAGCAGAATTAAGAATTATTTTCCTAATTCACCTTGTACCGTCTGCCGCGCTGGCATTGACGTCGGCACCGTGACTGAGAAGATATTGAGCGATGTCGATGTGGCCTTCAACACAGCTATCATGTAGAGCCGTATAACCCGCGTTATCGCGGACGTTCACGTCAACGACTCGGTAGTCGATGCAATACGAAAGGATCTCCTGTGGAAGATTGAAAATCCGAAATTGTTGGTAAAAAAACATGAACAAGAAACCAGACAACAACAATAAAAAACCATAAAACAAAAGAAACTAAAAAATATAATTTTGTTCATAAAATGTTTCATATTCAATTGAGAACACTCTGTTGATATTTCAAAGATTTAGAGTATTATACTTCCGCTTGAACGAAAAAAAAAAGACAGGCTTCCACATGGGGAGATTGTGCGTAGGTAAATGTACGTTTTGAAACAGAAAGACTATGATCTGTACACCATTCTAAATTAATTAAACCCGACCCGTGGTCTTAGAACACATTTAACAGATGAAAACTTCGATGTGTTAGACTCAATCTAAATTTAAATCTTAGTAGAATATCTGTCATTTGTGTTCAATGCCTACGTAATATTAATGGGAAACCACTTCAGTTTGTCTTTATAAATGAATTCTAGACATTAGTTTTGTGTGAACTATTTGTATAGCGATGATGTCTGCGTATGAACACTGGTCTTTTAAAAGGTAAAGACCAGTTTTGGAAACGCCCCCCTCTCAAAAAATGAAATGGAAGCTCTTATTACCAATCATGTGAAAGAATATGTTTTGACTAATACGTGATGATTCAAATTTTGCCGGGAAACCGCCTACTAATTGATATATTTGGTAAATTATTATATCTATTTAGACCGGATAGATATCGCGCACGTGTCGCGTAGTCGCATATACATCTTTCTGTGTACAGTGCTTGTAACTTTACCAAGACTGGGCCAAATTTCTTATCATGTTGATGATTCCAGAACCTTGCAGTACACACCAATACTTATATGCTAGATGATCAACCTTTTCTGATCGATTCCACACCGTTTCTTTCACAATGCAATCGCATGACCAGAACTGGGTCTTTACCTTCAAGACAAAATATCGGTACCTAATGCTCTACTTTCGTTATGGAAAACAAAACTGTTAACTTTTGAACTTTTGAGAACTTAGTACTTATGATCTTTCATCAAGTGAGGAAATAAATATCTTATGAAACAGATCATATATCAAAGATTTAAAATGGGCACATCTAGAAACACCAGAAAGCGTGTGTGTGTGTGTTTGGGGGGGGTGGTAGGTGGACGGCAATTGTTTTCCCGGAAACATGATTTCGGGAATCCCTACGCCTATATCCTCATTTATGATGGTGAGGGGAGCGGATAAGATACGGAGAGAAAGAGAGAAAAAAAAATCCCGATACGAATTTCCCCATTCTCCTTCTTTTTATCCGCTTATCTCGATAGGAAGGGGCGCTTGGCTCATTCATATTCGTAGGGGATGGGGCTCGGATCAGTAAATGGCAATATCCGTTGGGCTGAGTGTTGGGGGAGGTGCCACCCTCATTAATTAGTATGCCCGTCAACTTACCATATTTCCTTGGGATGCTGCTCTATGTAAAACAGTTTCACCCAGTTTCTTGTTGAGAGGGAACCGCTTCATCTCTGCCAAAAAAGGGGGAAAAAGTCACTGGAATATTAACCTTACCGCGAGATATAGTTTCACTTACGAAAGCAATCTCTTATAACCTTACTAAATGTTGTGCTTCCGTATGTAAAAAGAGGATATTACTAAAGTATTGCTTTTTCTTGGCACTAATTTTAACTTGTGTTTTATAACAAAATGTCATCTTCAAGGAGAAAGACAAGACAAAATAAATAACCTATTTGTTTGCTAAAGACCCATTCAACAAACAAAATTACCTTACTTAATATATACCTCTTCAAATATGTAAAGGTTAGTGAGGTCATTTTGTTTAGCGTTTAATATAATTATAAAGCATCACGAAAAGTCTGATAACGATTTTGCTTAAGATTTTGCAACTTTGCTGTCATCTCACACTGTGGATAAATCGATTCGCCTCGCATTCTCCACTTAAACACAAAGTTAATTTAGTGATAGATTGTTATTTTACAAACAATTGCTATAATATATATATATATATACAATCAATCGATCGTACGTTTAATTGCTAAACTTTGTGTTGTACGACCATGGTACATAAAATATGTATGTGTCGCTACGTGTGTGAGGGTGACTGTTCGAGATTGATGAGTTTTGGCCAGGAAATTTTGTTCCCTGTAGCTGCGAATAAACCTTCTTGACACCGAATATCGTGTTAGAGATGAATTTGTTTTGGAAATCTCTTTCTTTTTCATTAACTGCGAAATAAAATCTTTCTTGACACGGATTATACGTTGTTTACCACTTCCGTAATTTACATCGACCTTTAATAGAAGATCAATCTTTTCATATCCTGTCTAAACATATATAAAATGACAAAAATATCCTCGTTTGCGGGTAGAGAGGAAAAATAGTAGGGATGTGCCAATTACTATCATACAATATGTACTTCCTTAAGGATATTTGCGTTAACATAAATCAAGTTTTCATTACAAAAAATATATTCATTGCCAGCATCCCCGTTTCGGTTCAGGGAGGGATATTTCTAAATGGGGAAACGGGACAGTTTCCTTCCTAATAAATATGAAATGTTCGTGTTCTATAATGTATAGCATATTATATTTATTTATGATTATGATTTGCTATCCCCCTCCTAACATAAGAATCTATTATACGTCTTTCAATTTTCAGAGGCTATAATCATCAATGCATGCCACAATACAAGACTTCGGTTACCACCAGGGGCGGGTCCAAGATTGTCAGAAAGGGGGAGGGGAGGGTTACAGTACCCATGGTGCATGCTTTGAGGAAGCCACACCCCTCGCTCATGTGGGAGTAGTGGAACGGTGGGTGTGCAAGGTGTAATGTAGAAGGAGAGTGAGAGAGAGAGAGAGAGAGAGATACCGACGTGGTCGTTTGTCTTTGCTACTTTTGTTCAAGGGGACGGGGTAAAGGAAAGCAGAGAGAGAGAGAGAGGGGGGCGGGGGCGGGGGCGGCCGTTTCGGCTCAAACCCCTGGATTCGCCGATATATTTGTGTATATAAATACCTTGTGGAGGGTCTGGCCTGATAACCCGGGCGTACTCTGGTAACGTCAGTTCCGGGTTGATCACATCATAGTCGGGATCCTAACAACAACAACAACAACGAGAAGTGGAATAAGATATTATTGATACATATGGCTGCTATGTATGAGGAACTGAGCGGAATAAAAAGACTCGGTGTCAATATGCTTATAAGCATAATAGAAACTAAACTATATTGGCGTTGTTATGTTCATGCCGGTACATTGTGTTTCCAAGGGCATGTAATTGATCAATCGTGTTTTTTACCAGGGGATGTTAAAGGGACTCGGTAACATTGTTTAGATGAGAGAAAATGGTGCTAAGGTAGTGACTTCAATGCTACATGTACAATTTAAGATAATCTGAAAGTTTGAGTGAAAACAGACCATTATTAATGATAAAAATTGGGAAAAACTGATCTGATCGATTCCTTAATTCTCCCAACTACATTAATACAATTCAATTACATTTTAGGTGAATGTAAATCGCCACAAAGCAATGAATTAGCTCTGTATACCATTCCAGACATTTCAGTGTTGAAAGATTTTTAAAAGCCTGCCTTGTCTTATTTTCGTGGAAAAACGGTTGGGAAAATTCAAATATTGGTTGAGAGAATTTACTGTAAGAGGGTGTCGCACAGTGACGCCTTCAAAGAAAATCATAAATATCTTTGTGGTTTGAGATTGTTTTCAGGATTTTTTGCATGTTATGGGTTAGTACGCAAATTTTCTATCAACCTTCAACAATTTTACCGAGTCACTTTAAGAACATGCGCTTATTATAATCAACGTTTTGCTTTTTGTTCTTAAAAGTGATACTTTCAAGAGCGTCGCTAGAGGCGGGGGATGCATGACTCCCCCGAATAGTTTTCTGTCTACAAAATTAATATCATATAGAAAATCACAACCGTTTTCACACTTGTCGGCAAATTTGAAAATCATAGGGCTCTTATTTTTTGCTTGTTGGAAAATTTTCAACCATATGCCCTATTGTGGGTTGCACCTCCAAGTCTTTAAAAAACGGGTCTGGAGAGACTTCTGTTTGCATTATAAGCATGCTCCAATCAAATATTCACCTGTACAAAGTCTTCGTAGTCGCTTTCATTTTCTTTGTCTTCGCATGGTGACATGATTTCAAGTTTGGGTGGTTCCGGAGACTTCGGCGGGCCTAGATTTTTGGTCTTGGTCTTACACTTCCCAACGGACTTGCGCGGTCTTCCCCGGCCCCGCCGACGTGGCTGGGGTGGAGCTACCTCCTCTCCGTCCTTATGGTCCTCGTTGGTGCTCATACTACGCAGATTTACAAACTTGATCTTAATGTGATTGGATGTGTTCTGGTCTAGAACGACTCGTAATGGTTTCGAAGGACTTTCCACTTCCTTCTCAGGGCTCGTTTCAGGTGTTGCGTCTTCCTCTGGTTCGGTGCTTTGCTTTGGAGTCTTCGAAGAGTTACATCTGTTTTCGTCTCTCGGCTTCGTTCTCGGGCGACCACGCGGTCTCTTCATCTGGGGTACGTAGTCTTCGCCCTGCGGTCTCTTCACCTGGGGTACGTAGTCTTCGTCCTGGGGTCTCTTCACCTGGGGTACGTAGTCTTCGTCCTGGACGGTATCGTCCGTTTCCGTCGCACTGGCATTCTCCACGCTGTTGAACTCTCGAAGTCGACGTCGTCTCTCCATCACCTTGGCACGCTCCTTCTCGATCTCCAGTTCGTAGCGAATATTTCGGGCATCATACATCGAACGATAGTTCCTTATTCGACCTGCATGGACATGAAGTGAGAGGGGAAATGGGGCTACCAGTGTGTATAATATACTCAACAAAAGAAAATCCACACGATGAACTTAAATGATATTGAATATTGGGGAATGTAAGTTACGAGGGGAAGTACTTACATAATAAAGAAATAGAAATAGAAGAAGTAGAAAAAGAAAAAGAAGGAGAAATTGAAGGGAAAAGGTAGAAAAGAAAGGGAAGAGAAAGAGAGAGAAAGAGAAGAAAAAGAGAAGGGAAAGAGGGAGAAGAAGAAGAAGAAGAAAGAAAAAGAAAAAGAAAAAGAAGAGGAAGAGGGAGAAGAAAAAGACAAAGAAAGTAAAAAAAAAGATCCGTTTTTGTTAAAAAGTAAAGGAAGGCGAACAAAGTTTAAATCTTTGTGTTTGCGAGTATTGGTGTTTTCTTTTGGTCATTGTTATTTTACCCTTTTGGCTACCGAGTTAAACCCTCTTTAACTTCATGCGTTTTTGAAGATTTAGAACCGTAGAACTTTGAAGCGAATTACTAAATTCTTAAAAGATTAGAAAATCAAAATCAACAAGCCCTTTCGCAAATTCAAATGGTTCTGAGTTTCTACCTGATCCAGAATTCCTCGTTCGTCTTTCTAAGACTTGTGGAATGAAATCCTGGAACTTTGTTCTCATCAGAGCTGTCATGTCTGCCGTTGGTGGCAAGGACGATCTCCGTGGTCGCCCTCGCTTTCTTCCCGTTTGAGGAACAGGAACATCTAAAAAATACAATAAATCAATCCGTTCAATATTAATCTAAAAAATGAGTAATTCATGTTCACTTTTTGTTTAGGTCACTTGGGTCAAAGACTTTTCTAGTGTCTCGTTGTTTGGGCACATTGTACCGATTTCTGTGGTTGATTTTCTTGCTGCGTAACGTTCAGGTGAATATGGCGCATACCATTCTATGACGAAGAAATGATATATTTGAAAGAAGACAATGACATTGTACAAACATCAGAACATCCGCCGAGAGTTCCCACGCAATTATGTCAGTGAAAAAAAATCATTTAATTTTGATTCTCTAATGAAGCGAATAGTTCTGTTCCTTTACAAAGCAAAGTTCGAGTAATGAGTACATGTGTAATACCTCAGTCACACCCAGAAGCGTACGCAGGATTTTTTCAACGGGGGGGGGTTTTAAAATTTGAAAATCGCGCCAAAAATTTCGCAACGACTCAGCCAGCCGCTGAATAAGTGGGGGAAATGGTAAGAGTAATGTTTTTTTGTCCCGGAAATTTTTTTTATACCGACCGATATTTTGTTCAGTGGGGGGTAAGATCAGTTTTTTTACCCTTTAGCACAAAAAAAAGTCTTTTTTTTAAAGATATTTTTTTTACACTTGAAAAAAAAGTGAGGGGGTTTTCCTCCGAAACACACACATAACAAAATTTGAGGGGGTTAACCCCAAAACCCCCCGACTGCGTACGCGCCTGGTCACACCGATGAACTGACCCCGAACCGACTGATACTACCTAAGTCTCACAGCGACATCAACTACAGACCGACTCCAAAGCGACCGATAATTGGCCATTACGGATAAAGTAATTTTTGTTCGGTTTGGTATCGGTCTCGTTGGTATGACGGAGCCATAACCATCAAACCATTTGTCATTCAATGTGATTTTATTCACATTTGGTAAAAATAGGGTATCCCCGGTTACACCGATAGACGGACTGCAACCTGACCGACAAGCCCATAAAACATTGGTCATTCAGGGTGTAGTAATTTTCGTTCGGTCTCTTGTCGGTCTGGTGTCGGTTTCGTTCGTGTGACTGGAGTATAGACCGCCAACCGACTACAGACCGACTCCAAACCGACTGATTCTTGGCCATTGGCGGTAGTGTTATTGTAACATCGGTTTGTTGTCGGTCTTCTGTCGGTCTGCTGTCGGCCTGGTGTCGGTCTTGTTTGTTGGAGGCTAGGGCATAACCGACAAAACCTTGGGCATTTGGGGTGATGTAATTTTTGTTCGATCTGTTGTCGGTCTCGTGGGTGTGAATAGAATGTAGCCCTGGATTCTATACACAATAACACGACACGAATTTTAACCTTGAACTTTAAACTTCTATTACGATTTGGTGTAATTACAGAAAATGAAGAAGAAAAAAACCTTTGTAAGGAGCACATTCTGACTTTGGCATAATTGTTTTTCTTTCTATCTGAATAAGCATGTTTACGTCACCGCAAAACAAATTCAATTTGTCTGCATGTAAGAGATTATTTTGATATCTCAACCGAATCGTTCAGGTGTACAGAGTGTATGGAGGGTAAAGATGAAAAGGTGTGAAAAATGTTGGGAAGTCTGTGTTAGTGTGAATTTGTTATGAAGTGGGTGTATTTACTCGCAGGCATGTTATTTGTCGTGTGAGGAATGGGGGATGCAGGATCAACGCTGAGTGACTGTATCTTCCCTCTTCATCTCCTCTTTTCTTTTCCCATTTCTTCTCAGTCTTAGCGATTCCAATCTTTTCTTGTATTTTTTCTTTATCTTTCTCCTGGTGGTATGTACTCTTTTTGTATACTTAAGATTCGTTAATTATTCAAGCTTTTGTAATTTTCTACGTTATTTATTTCCTAAAACTTATATTCATTTAGTTTTTTCTGTGAAATGATTTGTTATTCAGCCCCTAGCTGCATTTTATTATAAATTAAAACAATTCTGTATTGAATTGAATCGACAATGGGAAACCAATAAAAGCGATTCGCTATCAAAGGGACTTATATATCAGGAAATGTATACATCGACAATAATAATAACAAAACAGTTTCATGTGAATCAGTCTGGTATTTTTTTGTTTAAATAATAATTTTAAAAATCGTTAAAAGGACTGGTATGCGCTTCATGACGGGAGATCCCCAATTTAATGCCATTTAAAAAAGGAAACAAAAGTGTGGCATTTTGTCTTATATTGTAATGAGGCGCACGATGTGTTAGATTTGGCCGCGTTGATTCCCCTTTCCTTCCTCATACATTCATTCAGTCGTAAAAGAGCTATACTCGAGTAGAAACATGAGAATGAAAAATCAGCGCAGAGGACATCCTTCCTGATAAAATGACTAATGATAACAATAGAAAGTTGAGACTCCCACATAGGATGTAAATGTGTCACTTAAAGAACGTGGCTTCCTTTAAGAATAAGCCTTATCAGGTTCCTTCAGAGTAAAGGCTTTACATCAACATGATTCGAGGGGCGCATTGAAAAGGAATTAATGAAATACCAACAAGTACTGAATGTACTCGAGCATGAAACCCAGGAACACCGTATTGTAAAACCTGATTGAAGGGGGGTTGCATAATTTCCTTTATAGCAAGTTTCAGGGAAGTCGAATAGAACTATTCGCATTCCATTATTGTTGTTGTTATTGTTGTTTGAGTGTGTATGTGTGTGTGTGTGTGTGTGAGGGGGTGGGTCTTTAAAGTATATTCGAAGGAAGCTTTATTTCAACAAAGAAACCGAAAGTGTTGCAACATGTCGAAGGAATATCACGTCTTAAGGGTATTTGAAGAATGAATATGTCTAGAATGGCACTGACCATAAAACAAAATCCTGCACATACCCCTCGGCATGGCAGTGTCTGACAAAACCGTCATACAAGAGGTCAGATTGCAGACATCCTACTGAAATATGTTATAAAAGTGGCATGTGTTCCAACAGAACACCGGCGATCTCAGACTTGACAGTTTGGTGAGATGCTGTCTTTGTAAGGAAAATTGAATGGACCCCATAAAAATAATTCTTTTACAGAAACTCGTAAAAATGAATATCACTCACTTGTTAGAGATCGCTGACCGCGTATACGCTTTCTGAACTTACTCAGCTTTCGTCTCCTCCTCCTCTGCACCAGCTTCAAACGGGAGATAGGTTTATTAGTATCCACTGGAACCTGAGTCTCCTCTGCTTGGTCGCCTCCTGAGATTTGTCTCTCCGGAACGTTGAATCGGATGATGGCCCGCTGCAAAGAGAATATCCCAAACATAATGGTTCATTATAAAAGTTATTTAAAGTAGTCATCTCATTGATACTGTTATAGTGATAGAGGGCCTTCGGTTAGATAAGAATCAGAACTCGTTTACCGAAACCCTGACAATGATTTAGTATAGATTACAAGAGATTTGTACCTTTCCCCTGCAACCACATGGTTATTAAAAAGACTGCAAGTGAAATGTATATATCTGATTTAGGCGATAATGCAAACGAGGGAATTCATTGACTGAGAGAGGATTTGCAAAAATAGGTTCGTATCAGTCTATCAGAAGTGTTTGGTATAAGTTGTAAGCATGAAAACGGGAAGCACATCCTATTTGAATTGATGATATTTCTATTTTCCTGTAAAAACATGATGTATGGATAATAAAAGTTAATAACAGAAATACAGAGCTGAAGACTGCATACCTGTAAAGCACGTTCCTTGCTTCCAAGTGACGCTGTATCAGCCTGCATCAGATCATTCACCTCATGGCTCCCTTCTCTGCCCTTTGAGGCTTCAGACGGTGCATCTGAGTTCTTTTGCTGCTCTTCAGCCACCTTTATACTTTTCTCCAGATCCTCGACTGGTTTCTCAGGTGACAAGGTCTTCACCTTGCGGGTCGGCCTGGGTTTTGCGGATATCGGCGTCACCTCCGATTGACCCAATGACTGTGTCAGGTAGACATCAGAGAAAGGTTTCCCAAAGGACCTCTTGACATCAATGGCAGATTTTACAACCGGGTCCTTCTTGATATTCTCTCCAGGTGGAATGCGCCCACCTAAGCCGAGGGCATCCAGGATAGGTGGAGTCGGAGGATGTGTAGGAGACGACTTCCTTACTTCATTGCCTGGTAAGCTATTCGTTTCTTTATCATGTTCTGATGATTCCTTCAGGGTCTTCTGTTCCGTCGTTGGTTGCCTTGCCGATTCTATTACAGGCGACGTTGCCACCTGTTTCCCTGCAGATGTGTATTTCGATGATGAATGGCCGTCTCCAGTCATTATGCGATTTTCTGCTTTACCCTGCTGAGGGATGTTATTTCCTTGAAGTTCCATTTCTCGAGAAAGATAATTCTTGAACCAATCCTGACTTGACGTGACCAACTGACGAGCAACAGAAGACATATCAAGCGTAACTTTCTCGTTCGTTTCTCCAGATGAAAGTGATCTCTGGGCAGCAATGGCATCGTCGTAGGATGGTAGGCGACTGGTTCGTTTCATTGGAGGTTGTCCTGCTGTTTCACAGCGTTGTTTGATGAGATTAGGTTGAGCTAAATATTCAGCGGTTGATTCTTCGTTTTTCCTTGGCCCTGGCGAAATAACACTCTTAGGCAATCTATTTTGCGACGAACTTGGAACGTTATGATTTGAAGTAGGCTTGTCAATGGATTTGGTCAGGTTCTGATGAGCTTTTCTTCCAGCATGGGATATTTCGTCTTCTGTTGATGAAGCGATATTGCTCAACACACTCTTATTTCCCGTCCTAGAATTTGACTTGAATGATCTCATTGCCTGTTCTTCCATCATCTGTGCGACCATGAGATCATGGCGATCACGATCTGACATCCGGGCTATGAGGAGACGTTCCCTAACAGGTACACTGGAAAGTTTCTTACTAGTCATACCTTTATATGTATTGTAAAGCATCTGTTGAGCAACGACATTTCGCTGGACTTCAGCAATAGCGTTGACGAACATATTTTTGGATCGGGTATCAGAAGATGTTGCTCTGATTTTCCTTGGAACAGCTTCTTCATGTGGGCTAGAAGAAGGACGTTTGATTGGTGGGTACACCTTCGATGCAGTGCTGACTTCTGCATGTGGAGAACTGTTATGGACTGCACTGCGATCTTCAGGAGGAACAGATGGTGAAGGCATCTTGATACACTGTGGTAAAGACAAACCATGTGTTGGTGGCGGAGACATCGTGTGCGACACACTTCTGATGGTACGCTTTTGACTCTGACCGGTCCTGGCCACGTTATAAGCAGCCATAGCTTCTAAATATTCCGTACTTGGAGGGGCATGAATGGCCGTCTGATTGACGTGCTTCTTTGCCAAAGCTTCCTCTTCGCGCATCTTTACTCGGCTGGTTAAATGTTTATTGTTAAATTCAGCCACCATTGCTTTACGATCACGTTCGTTCTTCGCGAATTCCTGGAGTCGACGATTGTTATTTACGTCCTTCATTAGCTGACGTTGCTGACGCATGATCAATTCTTGCTGTTGTTTGACCATCGCCTGCTCCCTTGCTCGTACCTGCGCTGCAAACCCACTTTGTTTACTTGCAGCGATGTGAGAGTCAATTATCCTTTGTTGCTGAGGACTATAGTGTGTATGCTTGGCTTCATAACCTCTCCCGGTGCGTTCGTCCGTTGCTCCTGGAAGTTGTTTCTGCAATGATGGTTTATGAGTCGCTGAAGTCTTTGATGAGTTGGCAGTCTGTGGCCGATTGTGGTTTTGTTTGGCAAAAACAGCAGAACTTGCTTTTGGCGATGACATCATTTGACGATAGGCGCGAAGAAGATCTTGCTCGGAATGCATTGCTGATAACTGAGCGAGTTGCCTCTCCATGGCAAATGCCCGAATATCAGAAGGGGACAATTTTCGTTGTACAGGTTTCACAGAGGCCATGCGACCTGTGTTCAGTCTCTTTCTTTGAGCATCAAACATTGAGCTCGGGTTATGAGACCGCTGGATGACAACACCAGTAGGCATCCCTGCTGTAGGTATCTCCTTCTTAGCCTTGGCCGCCGCAGAAGCGGCAGCATGTCGGGCCATAGCTTGCTTCACAGCTTCCTGCGCTGCGTTTGTAGCCTGAGCTTGCAAGGCTGCAATGTTCCCTGCCTCTGTACGAACACGTTGCTGCATGGCGGCATAGTTCACCATGAGTTGCTGGTCAGTGCCAACGACTTTCCGCTGCGAGCTCTTGTTGGCTGGCGGATCAGGTATCCTTGCCTCTGGGATTCCTCCATTTCTAGAGAGTGATGCTTTCCGAGGCTGAACATAGGCCAGACCCCTCTGTAGAGGATACTTTGTCGATCGCAGTGGAGGCACTTTGGATCCGTTGGCTCCGCTTATGTCATTGTGAAGGTTAATCAGTTGTACCCCAGGTTGGAAATGACGAGGTGTTCCGTTAGACACGAAATGCTGTGCCGCTGCTGCAGGTAGAACAGGCTTACTGCTCTTCTTGGACAAATCCAGCGGTCTGCTGAGGTCCAACGGTTCGTCGGATCCGACGGAACTGGAGTCAACCACAGGGTGCCTATGTGGCTCATGGATCAGTTTGTCCAATGACCCGTTCATTGTGGTTCGTTCGACCCGATGAGTGATGGGAACATTGGTTTGGTTGCGGTGTATCATGTGTACGTTGGCTTTACGTCTGGTCAGTCATGCACGCAAATCTGAGGAAAAGAGAGGGAAAAAAAATCAAATATAAAGATAAGAGAAGACGGGTAAAACAATATTTAGTGAATACGAAGGAGATTTTGAAATACTGAAAGAAAGAGAGAGAGTGCGTGTGTGCGAGAAAGAAAGAATGGTGGAGAGAGAGAAGTGGTTTGATTATTGTGAACATGGAGAAATGAATGTAAGTTTCGAATATATATTAGCTCGGTTATTGTGGACTCTTAATTCAATTGTTTGGAGGTGTGACATGATATGGTATTTGGGAATGAATAATAAATTTCGGTCCATTAAGTTTCACAATCCCATCAATCAAGCCAAGGTGATATTCTTACCACCTCATACATCAAACATGGCAAAGTAATCATAGTTTTTTTGCATTTCTTTCCTTCCTGTTCTAACAATGTCAATAACACATTCATAGATTGCATCACGCTATGACTACATGCAAATTATCAGATAATGGTGTTAGCCCAAGATATGCCTTTCCTGTACAACCACATCAAATATATAGTAGTGATATTATCTTGATATGGTGGTCAGAAGCAAAAAGATTTGAAAAACAAAACATGGAAATGTGGTATGGAAAGCATAATCATTATCCAGCCCTTCACTGGTTGGGCGTCTATATTTACACTGCCATGAGCTATGTATTGACTTTCGACAAATTCTAGAAGAAAAAAATGCGAAGGCGAACTGCTTAGTTTGACGCTATTTATCAAATGTTTATAAATTGTATATGTTCAAGTATTGTCTAAAGCTTCAGTTTCATTGTATACAGGCCGAGTAATTAAGAGCGGCGGAGTAGTATGGGTTTTTTATTTTTAATAATAATAGTAATAATAATATTATGGGTTCTTGTATAGAGCTCAGGTCTATCACAATCATGTGACACTCTTGGCGCTCCACAATATTACCCCGGCTTTAGCATGCCTGATATAACGGTGCTCTAGCATTTTTAAAGGAAATAATTCCTGCCAGGTACCCATTTACCTCACTTGGGTCTACGTAGTGTGGCAAATGTACATTAATGTATTGCCAGAGGACATTAGTGCTTTGGCAGGGATTCGAACCCAGTACCTTGCGATTCACAGTTCGGAGGCCTATCCACTAGACCACAACACATCTGTTGAACTAACATATCACAACCTTCTCGCTCTCAGCACACGATATATTATTTTTACGTTGCAAAACGCCAATGGAATTACACAACTATGTAGGCCTATTATGTATACTAATAAAAACTTGAATCTTGAATCTATACGTGATTTTTCATAACGCTATTGTTTCTTCTTTTTTTACCCACTTATCCTATCATGCCAATTATATATACTTTTCTGCTTTATTGCGCGGTAACACATCTGTAATAAGAAATACATGTTCGTCTCGGATAGGTTTTCTACGCAAAATCAAGTTTACATAACCTCTACCATATTATGCATTAGTTTTAATACATCCATATATGATGTTTTCAGAATAGTTTATTATTGTTTTGTTGTTGGAATGTTTGAATAAGATAAATCGGAGCAGGGCGAATCAAGTTTGCAAGTCGCCTTTTGTATATTTCGATGGATGGGAGTCGAGTCGAAGAATAGAATTCCCTTCCCACGCAGTGTACGTTAACGGTCGAATGATCACGTGATAGTTGTTTTACTAAAAGCTCTTATGTGACAATAGCAGCGATGTGTCCACACGCACAAGTTTAAAAAGAAAGCAGTGTATGTGATGTAAATCAAGCAATTTGCAGACCCGGTCACCCGGATGCTCACTTTAGTATATATTATCGCTCGTTTCTACACGTTATGTATGTAAAAGATGATGATGGCTACATAGATGTCGCGGATAAAACATGCTAAGAGACAATTTTGTTAGTGTATTACGGCTTGAAAAGAAATAAACACCCCCTTACCCTTTAACAGCGGTGTTATTACATGAATTCCCGCCATGAAAACCGTTTGAGTTTACTCATAACGTAAGAATGAGGCTACAGAAGTGAGATTATGTCACTGATGATGGCAGGGCAACATTCTCCTCGCAATACATTAAATTATTCTAGGCATCAAATAACTGCGTACCTTAAAACAGAGGATTCAGAAAGGGGAAGGGGGGGGGGGTGAAATTCACTCAAAAAAAAAAGGAAAACACGATTTATCGTAAGAGAAAAATGACTCTGTATACGTACAGGAAGGATATGTACAATTTAAATTGTGATTAACATTCTAAATAAATCCCTGACCAGAGAAATTACATTTGACGATTTGCAAAAATAAAGAATGAAAATGAAGAAAAAAAATGAAAAAAAGCGAACCAAAATCAAGCCACACATTTACGATTTGAACGCGTCAGATATTTTGGAGAGTGAGTAAAAACTAACGCGAACCAATTGAAGGCAAGCTCCGATTCGTTCGTTCAGTTTATATGGTATTTAAGAGGGCAATGTCAGATTATATACTGATACGCAGGTACAGGTTCTGTGTGTTTTATCTCCAGATCAGCCGATGGCATGATTAATATTTAATATATTATTACGAAAGGTTCGGACTCGTTACAAAGTTCAGTATAAATAAAGAAGATTGTGTCATGCATCGAAGTAAACTTTATTGTCCGAATTATCGAATCTCAACTCGATCGTTCTTTAACTGATATCTATGTACACATGATAGGCTATATACACCGCCGCATATCTTTAGATAATGCTTTCTTGACATTTAAGCCATTACCAGTAGTACAAAATAGATTATATCTTAATTGCCGAAACTATTGCAAATTAATATCATGCTCTATGGACTTTTCTGCTAGTATAAAAAATCGAATGCTTTTACGAAAGGTCCCCTATATTCATTAGGCCTTGTTACCAACCCACTATCTCGCCGATTCAAAAAACCGAAACGTGAGGGGAGGGCTCTTTAATTCCGCAGCGACATCCATACCCCCTCCCCCGGCTCCCTGTGAGGCAACGGACTGCATGAAGAGTGATAATCATGATTATGACAAAACCGCACACATTAGTTAATAATGGGACTATTTTCACAAGGTCTCCGTTTGACGGCATCGGCATACGCATGGAGATTAAAACCCTTCCACCAGTTATGCAGCGCGGAACCGTGCGCAGTAAGTGGAACATTATTTCATATGCTCGCAGAAGAGCGGTACACGACGGCCATATTGAATAGTTTGAATACCTATAAGATGCCAGCGGCAGACGGGCTCATTTTAATTTGCATATGGAAATAAAGCGGTTTAGGGGGTTAACAAAGGAATGAGCCCGTCGGTATGGACTCCGACCTTTCAATCATATTCCTATGACGACATCGGAAGTAAATAACAGGCATTCGGAATGTCACGTGCGAAGCACTTTGTGCAGGTACTCAAAGAACGCTCAGAATACCAACAAACAAATTAAATAATATATTTCAATCCATACGAGTAATGGTGGTAATGCAGAAACGCCTGCTAGATCCGGCTATAACAGAAGTAATCACAATAAAGCATATCAAAAAATACACCAGTCACGGATACATAAACTTCAAAGAGGGCAATTAAATTTACTATTACCACGATCATTGTCTAAAATATTCACCACACCCATCTACATGGCCTTTTGTCTTCGCAGTGCTACGCGTTTCTTCCTCTCTGTTCGGAAACGGTCATCACTCTCTCTCTCTCTCTCCTCGAAGTTCTCCTCTCCTCCCCCTCTCACTCTGCCTGCTATCTCTCTCGCTAAAACTCAATGACCATTTATCACTCTCGAATCCGATACCAAGCGTTACAACCATCATAATACCAACTTCTTTGAGGGACCTTCGGCTATTTCTTATAAAAACAAATGCATGTTTCGTGCACTTCCTGGTTGTAAACTAAAGTCTAAACAAGGAACTCTTCAGTTTTATAACTCAATGGTATAAATAACGACACGGATTTGTAAGCATTCCTCTTAAATTCCAATCCGCGTGTTTTTATCTCTGGAATATTTCCCCGCGGTAACTATTTTATTTTACGGTAGAAATCATTGACATAAAAGCACGCAAGTACACAAACTCTCAAACGAAAAATAATATTACAAAACTGAAGTAATAATTGGGTGTTTTTTTTTGGAGGGGGGATAACTTTACTATATTTTATACGAGAGAGAGAGAGAGAGAGAGAGAAGGGGGGGGGCTGGGGAGAGAGAGAGAGAGAGGGATCGTGTTTTGGGGCGTGTGCGTGTTTGTTTGTCAAGTAAACACAGATCATCAAGATAGAATTGATAAATTAAACGTCTTAAATAGCTTTCTTTTATCCGCGTAATGGTGATGAAAATCTATGTCTTGTATCCCGCAAATATATATATTTTTAAAGACTTGAAAATACTATAACATTATAATAAACTAAAAAATAGTGCCACCGCAGTGATATGGCTATGTGTACATTGTATAGTGTATATTAACAATGAAACGGATGACTAGTTAAAACCATAATTCCTCTTGTTCTTTTAGCGATTAACCTTTTGGGTGAAATGACAATCACGGCGAAATAAACACTTGCAAAATCTGACCACTATTACATTTAAGGCAACATCGATCTAAAAGAATAATACGGGAAATTTGAATATAATAGCGTATTACTGCAGCATTTATTAAATACGCTTACGGCGTTGATATTACATCGCAACGCGAAAAATAATATGAAACCGCAAGTACGAGCAAAAATTGTTACCGTTAATACGAACACGAACAAAATTAAAGGCGTCGAAAATGCTTACCGCCGTAGGTAGAAGCCGCAACTGTGTTAGTTACTCTCCACAAAGAGCTATCGCCGAAATATAAGATCTACTCCGAATTACACGCTACCCTCGTACGGCATATCAAGGCATTATTGTAATTGCGTACCATTTTATCTATGCTTGCCCATGTATTAATTCTGTCCAATCAATAGACTGTGTGCGATGGCTTGGGAAAAAAGATAGATCAAGCAGACCGATTTCTAACGCACACACTTGTACACACCCACACACAAGTATACTGTGGTTTGCATAGTCCATGCAGCTTAATCAGTAGAACGAATCCGGAAAGAAAAGAAAAGGTTCTGTGTTTCAATAAAGACACTAATTACCACTGAAACTCTGGGTATATGAAGCAAGGTTTTCAATACCTCCAAGCCCCCCTTTCTCGGACCCTTTTTCTTTCATTTACGCAAGAATGTACTGTTAATAGTTCAGTGTTACGAAACAGCTTCAATGATTTTCATTTCATTAACGGTTACATGTTCCATAGGTAAAAAGCGCTTTAAATGCAGTAAACACACCAAAGACCACGACATTATGTTCTTATAATTCGCGTAACCGAACTACGAATATTTTCAGAGGATTTATATCATTTTTTATCTCGATTTCCATGAAAAAGTAGCCTGCGGTAAAACGAGTACATGAACAAATACACTTGCTTTCCTGGTCTTGGGCTTCTTGGCTTGAATTTTCCAATATCCATTATGCATTTGAAGTTGAAAACAAAAGCTCAAAAGGCATTTGCTATAAAGCTTTTGGTATCATTTTACATATTCGGCCCAAACACATTGGGATCAGTATATTTCATAACTTTCGTTTTGCCGATAATTATGATCTCAATTGTTTACTAATTTGCGTATAATCGATAAAAATGGAAAACGAAAGGAAAAAAAATCCCTTGTGTTGATATTTCACATATTCAGTCTATGACAAAATCCATAAATTAAAAAAGACTAGATTTCTGTTTATAGCTTTTATTTCACATCGTAAGGCGCTAATTGCGCGGCTTTCTTCAAAATTAAAAGTATTTCGAGGTAGTAATATATATCTGAGAATAATCTTTAATTTTAGAACAGCCACGAGTATTTAAAACAATAATTGTGTGTATTCGTAATTTCGTATCCCCCCCCCCCCGAGGTATACTTATTTGATAAACTATATATAGCCCACAATTACTTTGCGAATTATTCCTATGTTTAATGGATGGATTTATAGTTGTTAAAAAAAGGGATTGACGTAAATGAACGATACACCAGACTGCTAAACCATTGGCTTGTGTCACGTCTATCTACAAATACCTTTAGTTGAACTCGATTTCGCGATGGCACTATAAAACGAGAACAAAAATGCTCCGACGCCACCCACACGACCCTATAGGCAAACGCAGCGCAAACTGGGACATTACCGATATTTAAATTGATCGCGGACAACTCGGAATAGCATCGTCCCACTAGCATTTCTTTTCAAAACGTTTTTTTGTTTCTCCTTAAAAGGCAGTAGAGCGATATATATACGTACTATCTGTGCATGCTATACTGCTATATTACACCCGGCCACGAATAATATCAACAAAGCAAATCTTGGCTTCACGTCCAATGTTATTAAAGCCGATAGCGCACATCTTCAAACAAAACAAGACATTTTCTCACACTTCCTCATAAAGGTTTCCCTTTCGCTCGAGCCTCGCATAATATCCGTCCATAACGAACTTGAAACGTATTTCAGCCCGAATGAAAATTTTACATAATTGGATCCTATAATCTCTGTAATAAGTCTTAATAAACATAGTTGTTATTACATCATTGATAGTTAAAAGAGTCTATACAAAACTGTGAAATTAGTAACACGAAAGGGATACTTCTAAACGTAATCGGTAGGAAATAACGCATTATTAATTGCATCGTACAATCAGAAATAGAGGAATTGGATTTTGAGCGTAGACAGAGCACGGACATAGCACGGTGCAAGGAGATATTTGAGTACATGTACGTCTAATACCGTCTATTATTATATCCGCAAGGTAAAACGCAGTATAGCGGAACAATTAAAGCGATCTTGTTACAATTCGTTTATCGCTATACGTATCGCGTTGGTTGCTGTAATAAAGCTGTGCTGATAGGGTGCGTAGCCAGGCAATCACAAATACGCAGACTTTTATTCGATTCTGATGGCAATGGAATATCTAAATAACTGGAAAAAATAATGACAAAATACATTCGGAAGACAGGACAACGTCTGCATGGACCGCGAATTAAATATTTCTTATGCTTGAGATACGATACTATTCCAATAATTATTTGTCAGATAAGATGAGGAAATTCATATTGGTTTTAACAAATAACATCACGCTACATTTCTTAAAGTGAAATACGCCAGTCCCTTTGGCCTATTGCTATATATCAATTATTCACATCTGCCTAATAGCTGGAATGCATAATTTAGCGGCCTATTAAACTAGTTCTTTATAATTTATATCCGTCCAATGACATGCATACAGAATTTTTTTTCACCTCCATTGCGACGAATAAATGTCACGATGATTAAAATGAGTTATGACCTTCCTCTTAATACCCCAAACCATTATCACATCATATATTAATTTCCCGTCATCCTTTTCATGTTAAAATTCTCGTTTAATTCATTAAAGCTCAAAATGCCATTAAAATTGATTGATTTTCGTCCCGGCCGGAATGGCACATACCAAATTAAAGGTATTTTAGGTATGAAATAATTGTGAGGCTTGACACAACACAAAGTTCAAAATGCTATCTCCAAAGAAGACTGCGAAAGTTATAACGATCAAAACACTTAGTTCAATCAATATGAGCTTTCTTTGTTCTTTGCATGTCGTATCTTCTGATTCATTATTGAATTCTGATTTTTTTTTTTTTAAACAGAGATATGTAGTTTCGATATTACTCAGTGGATAAAATATATGATTTTTCGCTCAAATATCAATGAAAGAAAATGGATTAATATTTTCCAAGTTTGCAAAAGTAAATTACCCTCATCCCCACCCCCGCTAATCGAGTAGGCATTATTTTTTATGATACCCAGATTTGTGCGATTTAAATATTCCAACCCCGACTGACTCTAATTCTAAACTTTACGGTAAAAAGGCAAGTTACAAGGCTCTGAACTACGTTAATATTGACCAAAATCAAAATACATAACCCACTCCCATGCACTCTCTAATCATTTCAAATGAACATACATTTCCCCCCTTTCTAACAATATATACCCTTTTTAATAATGCCAGTGGGGAAATGAACAATGATTTCTTCGACTCGTCAATTATTACTGGCAATGTTCCAATTATGTTATTGATATTCAAATGATAAAGGTTAAACAGCATACTAAGTAAACATGGTGGACAGAATTTAATCTTTGTATTGTTTCCCATAATTAACATAATTTGTGTTACCGGTCCACCTCTTCGGGGAGTATACATTCAATGTCGGGAGCGTGTGAAAAAGTACTTAAATCAGGTTCAAGGTGATTATGTTTGTTTAGTATCTGAATAAACGTGATGTTACCATGGTTATCCTAGTAATTCACAAGGAGAAAGCAACACAAAAGTGTGCATACGCGGCAACTTTACAAAAACAAAAAAAACGTGAATATACAGAGCATTTTATTGACATCAAACTCTGGCCATGCAGTGACATGTCAAGAAATTGTTTTTGTGTAAATACAACAGTGAATAAATTAAAGTTAAAGGGATAGTTGAGTTCTTGTTTAAGACCGCAAATGCCTCCAAAGTGCATGGTTATTGCTCTTTGTCTTATTTATGACATTTCTAGTGTCCTTTTAGAACCTAAAAGTGCTATGAAGGTAATTTTAGACCCCAAAATGTGTGAATTTAGATTGAATACGATCATACCAATTCAGCTCCACCTTCAAAAAAATATGGTTACCGTTAATTAATTAATTAATTAATAATAACAATACACGGGCCGGCTGATTGTGCGTAGTATATAACCAACATGAAAAAAGCCAACAAAGAGCCAATATTGGCATTGGCTGAAATAAAACGTATAAGGCGCTATCTCGTTTTTCAACGGCCGGTTCAAAATTACCGAATATTTGTGGGGCACCACAATTATTAGAAATGGTTACATTTATGGATATTTCAGGCATCTCTGAACCGATTTTGATCAAACAAAGATGATTTTGCATTTTTAATTGTATATCCTTTCAAATTTGACACTCAGTTTTCATTATCATTACAAAACTCAACTGTCCCTTTAATGTGTTATTTTTATAATGTAACCGTTACCCCTAAAAACTTCATCGGCTTGCGCGACGGTTGTGAGACCTAGCAACAACTAATCTTCATAATGGCATTTACGATAGGCCGTAGCAAGTGACTGTGATAGATTGCTACTGCATGGGCCCGTAAGGAGCGTATATAGATAACCTGAATGCATTACATGGTCTATAAAATAGTAAATGATTTTAAAAGACATTTTCTTCCATTTGAAAATCTCTGCAAATATAGAATAAGTTATTCACGCAAATGGTACTACGAGAAAAAAAATCGAACATGACACTTAATATTTCTGCCATACTCAATATATTTTAAAATGATAAATGTTCGATTTCTTTTGGTACTAAAGTTTTTATACCAATATACATATATATCGGAACATCCTTTTCCGTGCTCAAAACTAAGTTAAGTTAAGAACACAGTGGGCGCACCCCCTTGTTTTTTTTTTGGGGGGTGGATGGGGGTACAGGTATTCGCTGTGAACCAATACTTGCCTGTAATAATAGATTATCGCGGTTTGCAATCACCCCCTCCCTCTCTGACAAATCGGGCATCCGCCTATGCTGATAAAAAAATGCAAATTTTAAAGTTAGTTTGTATTGTTTCATTCACAGAGAGCACTCTTCGATTAAATCATGCGTGCGCACAACACATCCATTGTAAGAAGCAGTACTAAAAACTAACCGGAATCATTCATGGTTTATTTTCTTTCACGTACTAGAAAAACAACGGAAGCAACAACAACAACACCGATTAAAATCATTACGTAATGAGAAGAAACTTCTTGGCTAGGGATGACTGAGCCGGCTATTCAATACTTCAATCGTTAAACGGATAAGTAAATATCCGTGTAAATAAATTGCGCGAACGGTCGCAGTTTGAATGAGGAGGTGATATAATCTGAACATATTAACAAAGAACTGTGCCACCATAGGGCCCACACCCCTCCACATGCTCGAATACACCGCAGTCAGTTAACATTCGGGAGACTGGACCAAGTTGTGAAATTATCGTCGATGGGTTTTCTCAGTTCTCAAAATGTTTCAATTCAATCAAATCCTTTACAAGATTTATGAGAAGCGAAACATCTGCGATTTCAAAGTAAAGCATGTAGGCCTTTCATAACATTCACGACGGTCCCAAAACGAGATGCCTTCTGTCAATATTAATTCTGAATCAACATGATCAATGAAATAACGAATGACAAACTATTAAAATATAATTATCTTCGTACTGGGCATATTTCAATGTTTTTCATTTCTAATTTCGACGAGCTTTCTCTATCACTCTCTACCTTTTCCGTTTTTCTTGAAACGTGTCTCATCCGTGCTCTTCCGTTGCCAAATTAATAATAATAATAATAATTTTAATGATAATAATAATAATAATAATAATAATAATAATAATAATAATAATAATAATAATAATTACGACATTTATAAGTCGTCGAATCCCCATGAAATCAAATACTCGAGGCGCACTTGTGAAACAAAATTAACATTTTGAATTTATTTTTCATTCTGTTTTGATGACGTCACAAGTATTTGCCGCGACCATGCAAACTATTTGATGATATTTCTTAACAGCGATCTCTTGGGGAGCTCTCTTAATTTGTTTACGAATTACGTGAAATAGTCAGGGCCAGAGCTCGCCTCGCACGCCCGCGATAAGTCACCCACACACACTTATAAAGTACACGAAAGGGTAATTAATTCCTCTCTCAATTGCCATCTTTAGAAATGTATAATTCCTTGCATTTAGTTCGTCTCCGTCTACTTCTAATACTTCTAATAAACAGTAATACGAATTAAGAAAATACATATTTAGACGAACAAACATCAATATTCAATGCGCATGTTTACATTGGTTAGCCACATAATCAGTTTGTCTGCCTCTAAATCAATTATTATTCAAGGCTGTAAAAAGAAAACCCAACTCCGCACGTCACCCTTGACTACGTTCATGACTAAATATTTGCAAAATATATTCATATTAAGTACATATTGTTTAATCATATTCTACATTTGAGGTCGCAATCTTGTAGTTTCCCACGTACCGTTTAGTGATTATGGATGGGGACTATACATTGAAATGAAGCTTTCAGTGATTCCCGTAAACAGTCTCGCTTCAAATCCTTTCAATCCATTGGCCCATGCATGCCTATGGAATGGACTCCCTGCTTTTTTAAGAAATAGTGCTTCCCTCGATTTCTTCAAAAACATCTGAAAACATACGTCTCCTTACCTCATGTGTTTGCATACTTAGGGACCGCGCCTCGTATTCTCTGGAAAAGGCGTTATATAAATCCAATTATTAACCCCCTTGTCTACTGCATTATTCTCTCAGTCCCATACACTTAATACAGGAACCACCGGGTTTCCATAGGCAATGAGCTAATAGTACTATTCTGATGACGCCATCAAGCTATAAGCACAAAAATGCAATTTTCCATCAAATCAATAATCATGGTGTGAGTCCGTCCTTATTTAATTTGTTTAAAATAAAGTGAGCAGTAACCCCGCAGAACAACCGCAAACAATTCTTGCAACAGAATATGCGGGCATCGTTTATCCACGGGGTGAAAAAATAGAATCTTACACATTTTCTATTCAGTCATCACATCGCTACGATGATCAGCAAATTGTATGTTTTTTTATAAGCTTTACACGATATGATTTGCAATGCGACCAGCATATTTCTGTTCGGGAAAACATATGGTCGTGCGGTTGCCTGTATGATTGCATCTGTGTCTATGCGTATACCTATAAGACTGGGTGTGTGTTTTATCCAAGTATGAATCTAACAGTATCCGTTAATCATAATTATTGTGATTAATTAACTTCTGACCCTCAATGGCGTTAGAAAAGATGGAACGAAAAGCCGAAACCCCTCGGAGGTTTTTTAAAGTTTAGGCTACAGATCTCATTATCAATGGTTTCGATGGACGAGGGACAGCAAGCACTAAAGTAAAGGTCTATTTCAATCAGCGTTAAAATTGTTTTTCCATTTGATAAACGTAGGGTGCCTGCATTGACAAATCTTGAACCAAACGACTTCCTGCCCATGCACTATCAAAACATCAATTAATTTGAGGTGAGATAAATTCAGCACTTCCTACCAACGAGGGGGTAGGGGGGGGGTCTAGGAAAATCATAATGGGGACAGAGAACATGGAAATGGCAGGGAGTCGATCGGGCGGGGTGTTGAATTAAAAAGAGGATTAAGCCTATATGGTGAGAAAGACAAACATGTGCGCGGCTACACTTCTCATTAAGAAAATAAAAACGTTGTTTATAATCGTTCTTCAGGAAAGTGAAAGGCTGCGGCGGAGGAGGGGGGGGGGTGTCCTTTATTTTTGGCATGCCTTCTGCAGCGGCTCAAACTGGTTCCACTATGCATAGGGGTTACCAAAATAATGTTTTATTGTTTGCAAAATTTCATGAGCGATATGCTTTGTATGATTGTTGATTAATATTATCTCATAATATATATATACAGTGTATATATACATGTATATACATATATATTTTAAAATTAGGTATGATAGGCCTACAATGTGTCGAGAAAAAAAATAAGGGAACAGGAGATAAACTCCTATATTATCCACGGTGCATATGTGAATGTTGGTTCAGGCTAAGCAGATTTTTACATCAATACATTACAATACATTAACGAGCATCCCAATCACCCCCACCCCCAAACGTTAACATACATACCGGTAATCATTTCCCCAAGTAGCGAATGCATACAGTCAGCGATTCTTAATTCCGAATCGGGATTATCATTTATGGACCAAATAAGTCTTTGAAGGACGGGCTCATTGCAATAAGCAGTAAAACGCCCGAATGGTATAGAAATAAACAGTCATAACGAAATTACATCGACCTCCTGTATTAGATCATAAGACCCCGTCACACGCATGGATACGATTCGTAAATGGCTTGAAGTCATGAGATAATAACTTTTCGGTGATTTGGCAACGGATGAATTGAAATTGTACGAAATAACAAGCACAGAGGATACCAGGGTTACAACCTAAACATGTAAAAATAACATGCAGAAGTAAAGGACTAGGCAGAAACTTACGAGCAATGACAATGAAATGACAAATATAGCGAAGCTGGAAAAAAAAGTATCATTTATTAATAGGTCTATATCATTATAAATTATCATTGGATAGATATCACTTAAAGAATGGTATCAAATGATATTGTGTAGTAAAGGAAAATAGGAATGACATTTCACGTTGGAAGAGAGAGAGATAAAGTGCATATGAGGGGGGAGAGGGGAGTGGGGAGGGGGAGGAGAAGATAATAGATAAACTTGAAGATTAATTATAGCACAGTTTCGCTCAATAAACCTCTTTTTTTCCTATGCTACATCGCACAGTCATTATCCCTATATTTTAATCATGCAACTAGTACTATCAGTATCGATATGTGATAGAATAGTTACAAAGCAATAATTAATTACCGGATAATTATTTTTAGTTAATTTTAGTTACTGAAATATGGTTTCGACTATATTACTTTGTACAGTCGTTCCTTGTAATTCTTGCAACAAGCCAAATAAAATGATTTCTTAGTTTCTCGTTCTCTCCTCCTTCCTATTTTCGGCCCGCCTCATTTTTTTGTTTTCGTTATTTGATATTTCTGTTCTTGAATTAAATCTTTAAATCTGAAAACATCTAGAAAATGAGGGAATAAAAATCATGGATAATAATATAATACAATTTCATATTGTTTCCAGCCTTTGGAGCGCATGTACAAAAGATTTGTGTGTACAGGAAATATATCGTATATTCAATAACGTGGAACCCCGCCTCATTTTCGACAAAAATTCGGACGAGCTACAAGAAAATCAATTTGACCTTGCCTAACACTTCCATTGGTCCGTTCGTAGTAAAAGTCCCATTGATGCACTATGTGAAAGGGGAATGGGTAATTCGCACTGCGAGATCGAGAGGGTTAAGCCTGGCCTTATTCCGGCTTAATCATGGTCTATTCTTTGTGCGAGTGATATAACACCCTTGGAAATCTACTCACCCACATCAAGTTGACCCTTGAAATGATATTTCCCAAGAGATTATTCACGGTCATGTTCACTGGCCAGCTGGGGCATGACTTACTTTTTTATATTTACCAAATCTAAAGGAAGAAGGCTCATGTATTGCATATGTGAAATTCTAAAATGAAAAAGGGCTTTGTAAATGGCAAAAATAACGACAAAATAAGATTTTTTTTTAAAGTGGGGATTAAAAAAAAAAAAATCTTATTTTGTCGTTAAGTTTATTTTTAAAAGAGATGAATAACACGTTTTGTACTTTCGTACATCAACGGAAGAGCTAATAAGCTGTGGAAATGCAAGGAAAATGAGGAGGGGTAAGGTGAAGAGAGAGAGAAAGAAGAGAGCCAAAGGCAGAGAGGAAGAAAGAGAGAGAAGGAAGGAGATACACAGAGAAAGACAGAAATATAGGCAGAGATAGAAGAGAGAGAGAGAGAGAGAGAGAGAGAGAGAGATTTAAAAAAAGGGGTCAATTTTGGGTTTTGAAATTGGCGGGAATGAGAAACAAGATACGCACACCTAGGAGCTAGGAGGGTGGTGTTACACTTTGCGTGTTTTTTGTGTTTTTTTTTTTTGCTCTTTTCTTTTATACATTTGAATATAATATATTACAATATATTAGCCACAGTCAAACCATCCTCGATAACTCTTATGATTATAGTCCCATGATTTCCTGACCATACATCTTGTGATGAATTATTATCGCAGTAACCCAAGTTGATGTTTCGGTTTTGAGGCCGTGTCTTACTTCTCTCTCTCTCTCTCTCTCTCTCTCTCTTTCTTCCCTCCTCCTCTCTCTGCCTCTCTGCCTCTTTATCTGTCTTTCTGTCTCTATGTCTCTCTATCTCTTTCTCTCTCTTTCTTTCTCTCTCTCTCCATATCACTCTATCTTCATCCTCTCCCAGAGAGTAATCGAACACGCGACGGAGTCAGAGAAACACACTTCGGTCATTTTTTAACCGTGCCAAAACAATGTCTAAATTATAAGCACTTCACATGAAAATTAATTCTACTTAGATATGTTATATCATGGACCTACACTAGATGCCAAAATAAATAAATTACATGCTTTGAGTGCCATGATAGCAATCCTCATTAATTTTGTAACCCCGAACAGCCCGCAACGCGGCAATCTACGGAGGGGATGGGTGGAGTAGGCGAGGGGGTGGGAAGTGGGAGGAGGAGGGGAAGGTGAGGGGGACTCGGGGAATGGGAAGGGTTGGGAGATGAGGGGAGGGGAGGGGAGGGAGGGGGAGGGGAAGAGAGTGGGGAAAGGAGAAGGAAGGAAGGAGAGGGGAGAGGATGGGAAAGGAGGGGAGGGGAAGGGAAGGGAAGGGAAGGGGAAGGGGAAGGGGAAGAGAGTGGGAAAAGGAAAAGGAAAGAAGGAGAGGGGAGGGGATGGGAAAGGAGGGGAGGGGAGAGGAGGAAAGGGGAGGGGTGAAAGCATCAATTAAATCATACGATATCTAGTATACACTGTTAATATCGTAATTATATTGCATTGTTTTGCTTTAAAAAATATTATGCTAGGATTACATTTCAATAAATTATTTGAATTGGAACTCGAATTGTCTCTCATGGTAATTGCTCCCGTGCAGCATACCCCACCCCCCCCCCCCACTCCTAGAAACCGCAGCACATTTTTAAAATGAAAATACAGACTTATCAGTCATTTCCCATCGAAACAAAGATATGAATTCAATGGCTTTCGAGATGTAATTGATCATGATGTCTCTCGAAACTGCTAAGGTTTCATCGATAAAGGCCGGGGTATAACCCGATGAAGTTTCATTAATCAATTGTAAAGTAAATTTATTGCATGATGCATGGTGATGATATGACAGAAAATAATGATAGTAATGATTGGGTCTTATTTACCCAGGGTAGCCTAACAATTGCCAGGTACCCATTTACACCTGGGTGGAGAGTGGCAAATGTAGATTAATGTCTTGCCAAAGGACGTTAGTGGGATGAATAATCATTTGATAATTATTATTGTTTATGATTAAATGATTACTAGACCATAGTAGTGAGACCAACTGGAAATTAGACCAAATGATTATTAGCCTAGATGGTCATTAGACCAAATGATAGGTATACGAAATGATTATTAGTTCATGTGGGTAGTAGATGGGCTGGGTGTAGACCATATGGGAATAGACCAATTGGGTAGTAGACATACTGGTTGTAGACCAAACGGCAATAAACCGTTAGTGGCGGGGTGGGATTTCGAACCTTTAACCCTAGTATAGAGAGTCAAGTGAATGAGCCACTATACCAAGACACTTTCACATTATTCTCAGACTGCGTCGACTATCAGTGAGTTTAAATGACGGGCTAAAATAGTGGTATTTATCTCTTTTATATGTTCAGGTTGTATATAATTATAGGCCTAATTATATATTCATATGAATATTCATATTCATATTTTATGAAGAAATAAATCAAAACTTTTTTTTCTGGCATAAAAATATTATCCAGTTGTGAAGCTAGAATTGTATCTGTTATGAACCCGTTTAAAAATTAAAAAAATGAACCCATAATTTTAGAAAAAATAAAATTAAGTTTTTTTTAAAGGAAACATCGTATCTGTCCAGGGCCCCGTCTTACAAAGAGTTGATATCAATCGCAACTTATTTGCGATTGATATCAATCGCAACTATGTACATAAGAGATAGGAGACTGCAAACTTGCGATTGATTGAAGGACTTACGATTGATTCGGATCAATCGTAACTCTTTAAGACGGGGCCCAGTACGCCATAATGCTTTACTGATTGACAACATTGCTGATGTTCGTTGCACACAAGGCGTTATTAGGGACTTTTAGATTTGCAGGACGAGAACGTGGACTGCTACGTGGACATCCTTTTAAAGCCCAAGTCCACTCCAAATAAAGTTATGAATTTTTGAAAAAGTATGTAAAACTAAAAAACAATGGAAATCACTACACAAATTGCCAATTTGGTTATCAGTTTGTGACGTCATGTCCTCACTATTTGTCAATTGCTTTATATAGTTTAATCCCATTAATTTCCCTTTTTATCCCTCAAAACTTGATTTCCCATGCCTTTGCCCAGGTTATATGATTTGTATCATATTGCTTTCATGACATTTCACAAAATTTGTTATGAACTTTGAAGAATTGATACTATTTTCTGAATATTATATATTCATAATTATTGATTTTTATATAAATAGTTTATCAAAATTCTTATTTTTCATGATTTAACTGGAACAAAATTACTCTATATTAGTGCATCCACACTTAAACATATTACTATCAATCTAACTTGGATTCTGGTGTGAAGAAATAAGATTCTTAGGGGGGAAAAAGGAAATTTATATTATCAATATAAAGAAAATAATTAGTGGATAGTGAGGACCATACGTCACAGACTCATGAGTGAGTTGCCAATTTGTGTAGTGATTTTCAAAGTTTTTCATGTCATTAAAAATTCATAACTTTCTTATTATTTATCCGATTTTGCTCAAACTTTTTTTGATTGGTTTGTCTGATTGTTCTGGTTCTATTGAAAGTAAGTTATTTTTGGAGTGGACTTGGGCTTTAAAGGTACTATGTCCCGTTTGCAGGCCAAAAAAATGAAAAGGTTAAATTCCAACGGCATTTGAAAGACAATACTAATTTAGAACTTTCCTAAAAAAGGGGCTTGAAAATGTCTTTAAGTGGGAAAATAACGACTATTAGTTGTCGAATCGACTTAGGAGCTATAGAGCCAGTAAGTAATAGTCTGATTTTCAGACCATGGTCGTACGTTTTATGCTGCGCAAAGATTCAATCAGTTTAATTTTGGACATTACAAGAAGTGGGTTATTGATGTAGACAAATGCTCATGTACCCTTTACAGCTCATTTTATGTATGTTATTACCAAAGATGAAAAAAGCCAGTCAGTCACTGATTAGTGTCTGACAGTGAAGTCTAGCAGTAAACGGGTTTCCTTGCATAATTTGAATATAAGGAAACTGCTAACGTTTAAATTTCACAGGTAGGACATACATGACATATTCATAATTCATGCAAAGGACTACAGAATTTGATGTTGGCTGCAAAAGGGACTTAGTATCTTTAAGGCAATGTGACGTCCTTTAAAGGCACTGGCAGTGCCCGGCAGTGCCTTAAAATGACGTCACATTGCCTTGAAAGGATGTCCACGTTGCAGTCCACGTTCTCGTCCTGCAAATCTAAAAGTCCCTATTTGCTGACGTAGGACTGCGCCAGGGACTGGCGCTGATTTTAACAAACCATGTGAGAGTGACATTGTTCAAAGAGTAAATGCAAAACGAACAGTGCAAAATTGCGTCGAATAAGTGTCGCATGTAGCATTTGTTGCCTTCGTAGCCCTGATACGCAAAGTCGCCAACAAAGTGACGTATCGTAGGTTACGGGCATTAAATATGCCATAGACTACTTACGCAATCGTTGAAGACGTGACGTCATAAATGAGGGTTCTTGGGTTCTTGTAAAGTTCAGCGTCATCTGCAATCCAAGAGAGAGACAGAGAGAGAGATAAAAAATGTTAAATAAAAACACGAAAAGAAAACCACCAAAAGTCTCATATAATCATAGTAAATAGTAAAACGTTTTCGTATATATAGGTTACAATAAATGATAATAATTCATATTTCTAATCAGTTTTTTAATGAGCGGTTGACCGAATAGGCGTTGCATGCTGTTGCCATGTTATTCATATGCATTCGGAAAATAGATAATTATGAGGGTGAAACGCTATCAAGACTCACTAATAATAAAGCGGTCATCGCATGACGTGTCTGACCAACAACAGCAGATTTATTATAATTGCACTATAAGGAAGGAAAGAAGCAGGGATATGATAAATCAATATGACGCATTATGAAAACCTTTATTTTTATTGTGTTATGTTTCTATGGTTTCATTATCACTTTCAAGTACTGTTTCAGTATTAGCGCTGTCGTTAGAATTTGAAAATGCGGGGTGAGATCTCCATTAGTTGCATGAGTGTGTGGGTGTGTATGTGCGTGTGAAAAACACATTCATAATCAGCTGAGATAAAGCTGTGTAAAATCGCCTAACTTTGTAAACGTAAACAAGGTAAAACAGAAGAGAAAAGACAAAACAAATCGAAAAATAAAATTAAGAGAGCAAAATAAAAACAACAACAACCAACAAACGCCCCCGCCCCAAAGAGAGAAAATAACAGAAGAAATGCAAATTAAGTACAGGTTAAAAAGTAAAAAAATAGAAAATTCCTGCTCTAATGACGAAAGACGCAACCATACATAAAACAACAACAACAACATTAACAACAAATAAACAATAAACAAATCTTGTTCAGTCGAAACATACCATCACGAAGAATTATTAATCTGAGAGTATCTGCCTTTTTTGGGGCTTGTGGCCTCTAGCAACACCGCTCTAGCAATGTCTTATACGACGCTGGTATGATAAAACTTGCAGTTTGAATTGAATTACTACGGACCTTACGTAATTATTTTTAAAAATAAATAAAATAATATGCAATCATATTCAAAATATTCTCCTGTGGTTGAATTTGATTAAATATAATTATTATTTAAAAAAAAATCAATAACTGAACAAAACATACTCTAACTAGTTATGCTAGAAAAGGATTATGTCTTCTTCGTAACTTGTCCTTTAAAAAATAATATCTCCATTTGGTCAGGAGCCTGTAAATGTATGGCAATGGTTTGGAAAACATCTAGAAAATGCGATGAGAACCTATGTAATCATAATCTAAATTGATTTATATTCGAGATAATTCGTTCGGTGTTTGTTTTCCTCTTTTATCTCGCTGCCCATTAAACTTTGGACTTTGTTGAGCCATGTGATATCCTCAAATATTGAATAGTTAGTTATAGAAAAATAATTTTTCTGTCATCAATAATGTTAACCCTTTGGACGACATGTATTTCCGCCATCGTCGCCTCACCCGAATAAAGCCGACGCCCCCTTGTTCAGATATTACGTCAAATAATCTTTATGTTTTATCATTATTGATAATTATTATCTTAACAATTAAGTTATCATTATTATTATTATTATTATCATCATCATCATCATTTTTATTATCATCATTGTGATTATCATTAGTAGTGGTAGAAGTAGTAGTAGTAGTAGTAGTTGTAGTAGTAGTATCATATTTATCATTATTATCGTCGATCATTATCATCATCGTCATCATCATCATCATCAACGATATTTCAAAGTTGATGGGTGTTTCTTTCGCAATTGTTTAATTCAATCATTGTTTCCCTGTAACTCAGTGTACTTCCCGCTAGAAGTAGAACTTAGAAGCGGAGAGCATTTAGAGACATGACGGAAAAAACGAGAAAAAAAAACTAACAATTTATATGAAAATAACAGCGTAAATACTTAGAGTCTAGCCTACAGCATATATCACACGCGTTTATCTTAGAATCCGACCATGACCCTAACTGCCCCACCCCTCCACCCACACATCACACAAATACTTGCCAGTGTAAGGGAGGGGGATGATCGAGTCGGAAATACCCTAGGTCGGTCTTCCTCGTAATTTCGTTCCGGATATGCAAGCCTTTACTCTCATTAGGCAACTTCCGATGATATAAAAGTATCTCAAAATACTCTATTTCCTGATTACAAATCCTTAAACCAAAATGTAGAAAAAGAATGATATCCTTTGTTTAAACCATTTCCCGTTATGTCAAACCCTGTTTTCAGATTGACCACAAAAACCGAGTACGCTATGGAACAATATCTTATCCGTCATGTTATCATTACGCTAGAAATGTAAATAGAATTACAAAAGGCACGCTGCCAACAAACACATAACAATCCAAACATTAAAAATAGATATGGTATCAAAAATGGCGGCAGCGAAAAGTGAATTGTATTCGATAGAACGGAATAATTCACATCAATTTAATTATAGCGAGACCGCGTGGTCCACAGAACCAAAATATATGACCCCGAAAATACCGGAGGGAGAGAAAGATGCGGACACACACAACAAAGCTTTGATGAACCGCTATCATCCATTTTGATACCAATTAATCTCTAAAAGTAAGGACAAATGTTTAAAAAGCTCAAGAGAGACCTTCAGTATCGACAGAAAAAAAATATTCATTCCAATGTATATCACAGAAAAGCAAGTTAACATGTTAAATTCATGTTAACATGTAGCGAGTGGCATTCGATCATCGCATCGTTTCATACAAGAGGTTTAAAAACACCTCGAGTCTGAGTTAGAAACCCGACTGCGTGCGCAATACACTGCCAAACCAAAAAAGGAAAAAAACATATATAAAGGGAAAACATAAACACAAGCCGAAAATTGCGATTAAACGATGTCTTTTGGCACTTCTAAAATTCGACCTAGTGCTTCAAAAATAACAAGAAATACATCATGAGTTAGGATAAAAGATGCACTTCCCAGTTTATAAGCTCACGAGAGAAGAAAAAGTGTCAATTTAAAGCTTACCGGTTTCAAAGCAAAATCTCATGGAAGTCTTGCGATCTTTTTTTCTTTCACCGCGTGCTCTGTCGGCGTTGCGGGACGTGGTGTGTGCGATTTTTCAGTGTGCCTTTTATTGAGCTATAGAATACTTTGCGGGCAACGATAAAGTATACCATACTACTATACCCAGTCTGAGCTCGAGGTGTGACGTCATTCACAAAGGCTAGAGAGTTGTGTGTATTTTCATTCCAGCCGGTACAGTTCGTATGGGATTTCAATGCGCGGGAGAGATTCTGTGTTGGTGTAGCGTGTGTGTGCGTGTGTGTATTTGTGTGTCATTACTTTACGAGAATACCTCAATTCGGCCGCCTTACATAAACGTGTTATCACGTAGGGCCCAGGCTCATATCGTAGATCGGGTTATATGAAATTGGATAAGTCCGATATTATGTTACTGATTGATTGAGGGATAAAAGAAATAACCAAAAAAAGATGCTTCATATACTTCGTACGACGCTTGCTTATTTATTCCATTTTATTTCGTGTGAGTAATTTCCTCGCGCTATTTTGTAGGTGTTAGTTTTACCTAATGCACCTGCTAGTGATTGCAGTATTTAGGCTCGTTATGAATGTCATAACCCGCGCATCATAATTAAGATATGAAACAGAAAAGAAAATACAACAGCTTGCAGCTACTATATCATTTGTTCTTATCTAGCCTCTCTTATTTTTTGCACAACATTAATAAGTGCGTGATCCGATATATGTGTGGCCTGCATGAATAACAAAATAACTGCGTTTCTATTCTAAGACTTATCCAAACAAAAACTCAAATATAAAACATTGATCAAATAACACCGGATAATTGTCAACAAATGGGACGTGTTATGAGTTCATGTAATCATTGTCACAAGGCGTGGCTCACGTCATAGTCTTTGTCTCAAACACCCAATGAATAACTGAGCAAATCGATTTTGGCTACCAACATATCTAAATAGAATTACAGTTTTAACGCGTTAATGTAGCATGATGATATAATACATCGCGCAACACCTATTGAACTGCCAATACTTCTTCATAAAAATATTATCTCAACCAACTGAAATTGCCTATTTTGAGCAACCAAAAAATGTAATAGGCCCCAATGTATTTTCTCAAATTAATGAGAGAGGAAGAAATTGTATGAAATATTATTTTAAGAATGTATTGATGGTGAAGAAAATAAGAGCCATACTTTAGCGACATCAAGTTAAATGTTTACAAATACATGTATCTATATTTCTGGATATTGCACTTACCAAATCTGGGTGAATTTTGTTTTACTTTATGATGGCACATATTTAATATGCCCCAATTTATAACTTGACTGCATGAAACAAACTAATAGAAAACAGTATGACCTTGCCGACATACTTAAATTCAATTCCAAATCATACTCTTGGGTAAGACAGCGAGGGAGAGCACTCAATAGGAAACGGTTATCTTTTCTAAAATACTGTTTACAGTATATCATAGGTGTCAAAGCTCAATGGATACGTTTGTGAATAGGAGGAAAAAAATAAGAAAGAAAAAAATTGAGTAATGTAAATAAATGAAACACACTTTTTAATCAAAGTGTTAGATGGTTAAATCCTTCTATTGTAAAAGGAGACTTCCTGAATATCAAATTGTAAAATATGATACTCTGTACTGTGTTTGTTAACATTGGCTTTGAATGATACAAACAAATAGATGCAATTCATAAAGTTATTATGGAGTTCTCATAAAGTCTATCTTTCACGAAATGATCCTCATAAAACTCCGCATAGCAAAGAGTTATATAAAAAGATTATTTTACTTTACTTTAACAAAAGTTGTCCTTAGTAGAAGGAATGATTCCTGAGATGGAGGGTGGGGGGTAAATGACCCATGTAAATTGTAATTCCTTTCTTTCTTTTACTTCGGAGGAGTCCGTTTGTGTTTTTATTCATCGTCTAGGTCATTGAAACGTGATATTTTTCGGTTAAAAACACACCCAAAAGTTCTAGGGCACTTTACGTCATGTCTCGTAGCTAATTTTTAACAGATATGTAAATAATACTATCGCAGACTTTCAAGATATCAACTTGAGGGCATCATGGTGCCTATAAAATCCTATACGTGTTATATAAATCTTTGTATTGTTTGCACATTTCAAAAAGTGACACACAATGCAAATGAACTAATTGCGCTATGTTGGTTTTGGAAAATCTGCGATCTTTTTTCTTTTAGTTGAGTTTACTTTGAGGAGTAGCGTCTCATATAGCATTTTCAGAAGTACTTGCATGTCACTGTGTCAATGCCGAGAATTATCATTGTCATCATCTATTTTGTCTGTCATACATGAAATAAATTTTTAAAAAAAGTTATTTCTTTCTTTGAAAGATGATGAAAGCTCAGGTAATATAGGTGGCAAGTCTTGTATGGAATCCTTCCGAAATCATTCATGTAATTTCTATCATTTTAGGTTCTTGGTACCGCGCTCGAAATTTCATTCTTATGAATTCCTTTGCTACAGAAAGTTTATCATTCTAATCGATATTTGAATGTGTATTTTCTTGCAATCTTTCCCAATTAATTGAACCATTCAACTACTTTTATGATGATTCCAAAACAGCTATCTGTATTGAAGCAACTTTCGGATGCATGAACGAACTTTTATGTATCTGATGTGGCTCTTCAAAAATTAACTTTTTCTATTTCTATCGAAACCGCAGTTGAATACCAATGTTGCGCAATACGTTTCTTATTCTTGTATCATGTATCATGCCCCCCTGTGCATACTGTGCAGCACAACAATGGCGCCTTCCGAATATTAAACGCGATAAAATAAGTTCATGCTGTTATCATCAGAATTAATGTGCTTTTTTAACGATCTTAAAAAAAATATTAATGGCGTATTATGATGGAGCAAGGCGCCTACCTTTCTTTAATTCATGGTTCGGAGACGTTTAAACGTGCTTTGTCGCACAAGATGATTTTTTTCCCTTGTTGATATTTTACAACGTACCAACCCCATTGCACTACCAGTATTTTTCATCTCCGAATAATGTTATACCTCGGTCGGTCGTTTTCTCAAATTTGAGAGTCCCTTATTAATAATATATTTTATGAAAATGAATAAACCTTTCAACTTTCCCTCGGGTCAGAAAAAATACATAGAAGATATGGTTTTTAAAAAAATCTCGTCTCGGTTACTTGGTTCTCGTAAGAGTGTGTGAGAGAGAGAGAGAGAGGTTCAAACAATTATTATCCAAGCGCCTTGTAGTTTGTAGAGACCATGTGCCTCAGACGTTGAGACAATTCTTGGGGATATAGGCAGCGCGTGTCGGAGTAAATTGCGCGGGAATTAAATGGCAATAGGTTATCCTGTTACGATTATCGAAGCTTATTATTTTTCCGACGCACCACACGGTCGGTGTACATCGTGACTGAGTTAGCGAAGCATTCTCTTTCTTCTCCCCTGCATTCTTTCCCGCCTTTTCTGATCGTTTTTTTTTCTTCTCGACTTGACGAAAGAAAGAAAGAAAGGAGGGAGTAGGGGTGAGAGAGGGGGAAAGAAAAGATAATAAGGAGGAAAGGGGGGGAATTGGGGAGAGAGAAGAGAGAAAAGATTGGGAGAGTTTGTGAGAGCGCGTGGAATGGTGTCGGAGTGCGTGAGATACGCGTGTGTGTGTGTGTGTGTGTGTGCGTGAGTGTGTGTGGTGTGGCGGTGCGATGATCCGTAGGTGTTTGCCAGGGGCTTGTAGCACTGTATGTGTCTCGGGGTTTGCTCGCCCCTCACAAAGCTCCAATGCCTTTTGCGTCGGGGTGGGGCTCCCTAGATATGCCAGCGGAATCGTGCGGTCGCGAAGCAATGGCTCTGTGTCGTGTGCAGGCGCTGAATTATTAGGATATAATCGGATTAGCGCTCATAGCAGACAAAAAAACTAAACGAGAAAAAGCTTATTCTTCGTTTTTTTGGAAACAACAGTCTCTTGCTCGATAAGAGCCGTAATTCTTAGCGAAATATTATAGACCTGAGTTACTCAATTGAATTAGGTAATCCTTGGCATTTTACTAGACCCATTATTGTCTATTCGTTCAAACAAAACAAGAAATGAAGCAAGCACAACGCATTTAATAGCGTCAAACCGTTGGCACGGTAGCGTTTACTAAATGAAGCAATTCGATTGCAACTTATGTAAATTAAACTTTAGAAAATAACCCGATTGATCCTCTCGTTTTTAGAAACAGACTATATCAGTTCGCATTGAAAATTCTTGTGAATTATTGAGATAATTATATGGCAATGTTCTACCAACTCAATCGTCAATATATCTTTACGGTTGTGAGCCCTACTTATTTTTTCAGACCATTATATTATTAAAACATCCTTCCGGGGCAAAGAGCACACACATACACACAAATTCACCAGAAATTTCGAACATTTTACCGGAGTATGATAAATAAAAGCAAATGACTGTATATTGAAATAGGCACATCGGAATTGTTTTCCCGTCTCTTTTTTTAATTGCTGAGAGATGTCATAAAACAACAACACTGTAGCTGTACCATCTATTACTGACCACTTAAAACCGAAGAAATCATTAATCGGACATTAATCATTTTTGTAATGTATTGCGATAATAGTCTAAATGATGATAGATTCTCTTTCAAAACCATTCTCTCTGTTTGCATGTGTTTGTTCCTTTTTACAGACGTGTCTTAATTAGATTATTTGGTTCTACAGTGCCGGTCTTCTTCCAACCAATTCTGTTGTAATGGAACCTAGGTCGGTTTCCCCGCGTTTATGAGCCAATACCAAATATACATATAACTAACCACAGACAGACATGGAAATACCGACACAACAAATCAAAAGGCATATGGAGAATATAAATATCGCCTTCTATCAGTGCACGTAGCCTATCAGGGCACACAAATGTCATTCTATATACCACCACCTTTCTAACAATAGATATTGGGTGATCGTTACGCACTCAAGCAATCGTGAAAGGGTGCAGCACCGTCATTATAACAGAGGGGACAGAAATTGCCGAGAAACGAAAATTGAGCGTCCTGATGACTTATATCAATATAACTTTGCATATGGTACCCAATGTGTGCTTTACGTTAAAAGGCAAACAATAAAGCAACATTCGTCATTATTATGTTACTCATCGTATATGTTATCTGAATATTTCGAGTAGAAATTAATTATAGTCGCTACCAAGCGAGTAGTACTCTTTATTATAGTAGATTTTTGTCACTAGTTCTTGGTAAAAAAAAACTACAGTGTTGTATCATGTAGGCCTACTCACAGCCATATTATTATTAAAGCTACGGTCACAAAGGTTCGTACGAACGATGCGTTCGTACGAATCTCCCTGTTTTTCTATTGTTTTTCCGAATTTCCATTCGGAATAGCAGTTCGTAATGGCATTTGTGACCGAGGCTTTAAGCAGGCTTATAATCGCAATCTTCCAAAATCATAAAAATGACAGATTACTCCTGGAAAAACATCATGTTCCGACGGAGATTGTGATATATAAATGCAGACATGTGTGTTTTAAACAATAACATATCTGCTCTAAAATATAATGATTATACCCCCAACTGACACTTTAGAAATACATGCAATTGATTGGCCTGTATATCAATAAAATATTTCAAAGATAAGCAGATCTGGTATTTTGTTTTATTTTGTTGTTTTCCCCCTCTTTTGATTCAATGGGTGGAGTATCCGCGGGGTAATATTAAGCTGGTGCGGCTATTTTTTTAAAACCTTTTTTTTAAATCGTAATAAGAAGAGAGACTTAACTTTCCCCTCATTTCATTTTTATTTTTTGGCAGGAATTAATTCCTTGAAATGCTTAAGCGCCGTAATGGCAGCCATGCTAAAGCCAGTGTAATAATCGGGAGCGCCAGGAGTGTCAAGTCTGACAGATATGAGCGCTCCTGGCGCTATACAAGAACCCAATATTATTATTATTATTATTGCCACACTGGCTTTGTCGAATGTCTTTTATGCGAGCGTGTTTTACATTAATACACCTGTTTTTATTTATGAGGCTGTCGCCAAGGCTCTCTAACAATCATGACATCCATATTCATTTATAATTACATCGAAGAATGTCATGAGAATAAGCTAGGCACTTACTCTTTCCAAGGAGCTTAGACATAATCCTACCACCCTGTTCTTCCCTACCACGGCCGTTTCAGGCTATAATAGCGCTGCGATCAACATACCGAAATCCCCCACTTCGTTTTCCCGCGCACCCCTTTAACGATAAATAATGAGGTAATGGTTTTCACCTTGCGATGTCGAGGGGATAACCTGCACCCCTCCCTGAACGTAAAACTCCTTCCTTGATACCTGATATTTCTTTCGATTATTTTTCTTGAACCGTCTAGGAATGAATGGGCTTGGCTAGAAGGCCTTGACCCCATAAAATTGAAATCGCATTTTTATTTGATCGGAAATTCCGGAGCTGTTTTATATCCAGAGGTTGGTATTTTTTTCTTCTTCATCTTGCCTGTATATTATTTGATAAATGAATAGGGAAATCAGGACGAGGAGCGATGTCCTTCCAAAAGGCGCTATGTTATTTGCATAATTTACAACTATGACAGGAAAAGCAGCAGAGATCTGTCTAAACTGCTCTTTAAAATGGAACAAGTTTAGAGCAAAGAATAAGGCGTAAACTGACGGTGATGATGATGATGATGGTATCGGTAATAATAATAATAATGATAATAATGATAATAAAGACAATGATAACAATTATTGATAGCTTAGATTTAAAGCTCATAATAAAAGAAGATTCCCTCAATGGGCACAACAAAGAAAAAACAACTATACAATGTCACGCTCACAAAACTAAGGTATAATTTCACGCTAGCGAAAAAACATTGATTTTCTGAGGAATTCGATATGTTTTCTAAAATCGTAATCTGATTGCTGTCATCTGTTATTACTGTTTTTTTATAATCTCATTCTTTTTCTTCTTGGTCTTTTTTCCGGACAAACCAGGAAGTAAAGAAGAGTAATCTTTGTTTAAAATGTTTATATTTGCTCTTATCTTTACTTTCCTGTTAACATTAACTGTAAGGCGGACTTCCTTTATAGCTTCAGGGGTCATGGAGGAAAATAAGACCGTTTTCCTGGGTTTTAAGCCATCATAAAGCATTTTGCGTGACAACCAAACGTATTAAACAACAAATCGTTATGCCGTCGTTGAATCTGTGTGTAATATGATTACGATTATATAGTTGAATTAATATTGCATTCGCCTATTGATTGATTATTTACTGCCTTATCACTGGTTAAATTTATGGGGCCGAGGCGAGTGAAATGATCTTTCTGTAGACGCCGAGACCCCGTAGACCTACCCCAACAAAAGAAATGAATATTTGTAGTATGTCCAACGTTTAAGTAGGCAGTTTTACTGTGTTTTAACATGTTTAAAAATAAAAAATTGTATAACCTTGTATTTGAAGAAAATAATAGACTTAGTCATCCGCCGCGACTCATTGTTAACAAGTGACGTCACGAAACCAGTCCGGGGTCTCTCCGACGCGCTTTGGCCCTTGTATCGCGGTAGTAGCCCGAGCGCGTAACCTATATAGCTGTCCTCAAAAGCAGCTTCCGCCGGTGAAAACTGGAAAATAGTAAAATTTATCTTACTCTGACGTTACAGAAATTAAGAATACTAAAGGGTTGTTATGCTTACTAGATCTATGTTTGATCACGAGAAGCGCTTCTGACCAATCAACGAAGAAGAAATCTTTAAAAGGGACATTTCTATCAGCGTACTTACAGCATTGAAAGGGCGTGCGCCCCTCCCTCGTTTGAAAGCCCATAAAATCAATTGAATTTTGCGAAGAGTCTATAACATACGTCATGCGGGAATGTATATTCGGCTGCCCCACCTCTCACCCCCCTCCCCCCGCTTTATGCTTGGATACGCCACTGGTCGATTTGGGAAAATAATATATACAGTATACAGAAAAGAGACATCACCAATTGAAAAATGTATAATTATTTGATAAAATAATGAACTACTATTTGTAGATGGAGCTCAAGTTTACTATAAAATTATGGTTTTACTTACCCGCATAGCAAAATGGCATCGCTTTGTAAAATTTGTGAAAAGGAAGTCCATGTAAATCGAATGAACAGTAATTCTATAAACCCAATATCGTTCTCTCTCTCTCTCACGCACACGTAACAGATGGATACAATTTTGTTGCATGATTTTCATTATTATCATTGCAAAACGGTGTTATTACAATAGCGAGCTGGTCTAAAGTCCATACTACATTTTACCTGAACATCCATTATTGATTATTTAAAGGTAAACTGTATCATTTTGAAGAGGGGGGCCAGAGTGAAAAGAGTGGAACATAGAACATAGAAGGAAGTATCCTCTTTAGAATCCCGGATCACCAGCACTTTACCAAGGCTAATTGTATTGATTTCCGCCCCCAATTGTTATTAGCTTTGTACAATAATACACAAGATATGAAATAATCCTGGTATTCAGACTTTGAACATGGAAGTTTGACTTGGCTTTGGTTTGATGTCCGGTTAAAACATAATATGAACACAAACAAGTTATTATTGGAAAAGAATACGGCCGGATGGTTCTTCCTATATAGAGGTCCAGAATCAAACATTTATTAAAAAGTACGTTGTCAGTTTATCCCAGGGTATATAAATCTCTTTTTAAAGCCCCCTGCAGGTCCGAACTGGTAAAAAAAAATCACACCGACTCTGAATAGGAATAACTGTATTAATTAATGATTAAATAATCTTGTATTTCTTATCCATTATTATTTCCCTTTTAATATCAATTTCATTCTTAACTGCTCATGTTATACACATATCTACCTACATCTGATGTTAAACACAATCAAATGCAATATTGTACTCATAAGCTTGTATCACTTTATTTCATTTGTGTAATAATTTGATAAAAGCACCCACATAGTCATTCGTTTATGTATCGGACTCTTCGGATTCATTGTGTAAATTATTTCTACCGTTGTTTTGTATCTGCTTGTATTTTCAATTGAATTTGGGATCCAACCTTTTGGTTGCAAAAAATGTAAATAACGGAGAGTAAAGGTATTCGAAAATATATCTTGTTATACCCTGGGATAGATCTGATAACGGGCTTTAAGTAAATGTTTGGTTAACCTTGACTGTGCCATTAAGATAAATCGTGTTCGTGATATAAATAGCTGTAACGGATAGTACACTATCACATTGCCTGCGTTTCAACAGTGATACATCAATCATTCTTTTGACAAAAACAATTTTTTTAAATATCCGACTTAATTATACTTTTAGACAGTGTTACATTTTCTAGACTCTGGCTCGATATTTGATAATTCCCCAGTGCTCCAGTATTATTATACTTGATAATGAATACCAGGTAAACATTTCCTACTCCCGGGTTGAGAGCAGCAAAATGAAAACACATGACTTGCCTAGTGATATTAGTGCAGAGCCGGAGATTGATCCTACAACCTTTGCATTTCCAGTAAGCGTTGAACCGGCGAACCCGCTTGTTCCCCTCTTAGGGAGAGATGGTAGGGACCTGTTGAAACCATTTGACTACCGTATGGTCTATCCTAAACATAATTTTAAAACATTCTTTTGTAAACATCCCCTCTTCTATTTCCTTTCGAAAAATCTTATTTTTGGCCAAATGAGTGAATCACGATCTTTTAAAAACGGTACAACAAAAATAACTCAAAATAAGCAAACTGTCTTTTGCACAAACACATAATAAACACGTCATTTTTTCTTTCTAAATGGCCTCCTCTGTTTTTTGTGTTGCTCTATGATGATGATTTTTGTTTGCACCTTGTTATTCAAATCTATTTTTATTCTTTCCTCTGCAATGGTGAATTACGATTGCCATCCATGAACACATTTATACAATGCATAATCAAATCTGGTAACCTTCAATAGTTGTTGTACCATATTCAATTTCACTGTACGTCATTATACGTGTTGTATTGTAATCACAATACAACGTACCGTCGAAACCTGCAGCGGGGGCCATTGATTTTCTTTCGTCTTTTTTGTGTGTTGTTGTGGCAATGCCAGAGCACCGTCATGATGAGCGGCATGTGGGATTATAATGAAACTTGACAAAAGAACGTTCGATTTGGCGAAAATCTGGATTTGAAAGGATAGCGATTCGCGATATGAATAAGCCGCAGCAAGCGCTTTACATTAAAATAAGAGAGGAAATAAGTTACGGAATTTCTGTCAAATGCCCGATCCAATTTAGAGTGAGTGAGAGAGTGAGAGAGAGAGAGAGAGAGAGAGAGAGAGAGAGAGAGCCTGAGAGAGAGTGTGAGGAGGGTTTAATCAATTTTCCAAGGCTGATTAATCTGTTCCCCATTATCAAGATTATTTTAAAGATTGATTTACATTTTCAAAGATAATATCTAAATAGCATGATACAATGGTCGCCATGATACTTCTCTAATTCTAAACAAAAAATATTAGTGAAGGACTCGCAGTGTTATCAAAACATATTCTGTAGATATCAAGCAATAACCACCACAAGGAGTAAAAAAACAAAAAACAAATCGTTTCCCACGGAATTATTCATCAGATAGTAGAAATATATATATATATCTATTTATAAATAAATATCTATACAGAACGTATACCGAACTCACAGCGAACATAGTTGTAAACACTCGACCTCATCATAATTATTATGCTGATTGATATTCATGAAAATGGTGACGATTCCTAGCATTTTTTTGGCGCCATATTTATGTTAATTCAAAGGCGCAGAATGGTGTCAAACACTATGTCATCAGTTCAAACAGACGCGAATCATACGTTTGACCTGATTTAGTGTTATCCGGTGAACGTATGAATTCGAACCAGGCTGCGATTAATTCAAGTGATTAGAGCGATGGCAAATAGTTTTCAATTTATGATGTATCATGTACACATGTATCTATCATACGTGATGAGTTCGCTGTACATTTAGGCTGAATTCGGGGGAGTCATACGTCCAGTCAGGGTTGGCTTCGATTTTGGATTTATTATCGATGGATTGGACTTATGTATGGCTCGTGACGGGAGCTAGCATGTCAAACCCGGAAACCTTTCCTGAAATCATGCACAACCGACGGGATCCTGAACTGTGGAAGTATGGACGAAATTCATTAGAAAAAACGATCACAACTGATAATAATAAACGTAATAATAATAATAATGATAATAATAATAATAATAATAATAATATCAATTATTTTTATATCGCCTTTTCATGAAGCGAATACAAGACACTTACAAAAACATAAGCACTACAAATTACAAGAGATGGCATTGGCCGAATAGAACCTCAAACGCATACACAACATCGCAAAGATCCCCCAAAAAAAAAAAAAAAACCTTATAAAAAATATATCTATGATAATCGACAAAAGGCAATTTCGATAGCCTTGCGCGTCAAATTTGGAAACATGACGAAGGCACATGACGGAATTAGCACATATTCCTACAGGCAAAACAATATAGTGTATTGAAATTGAAGTTGATTTGATTGATTTAGTTGATTCAATTTTGGTTTAAAGTGTTTAAAGTGTTTGGCCAATTACATACAGATCGAGTCGAGTGCTAGAAATGTAGGCCTGGTTCAGCTTTTGCCCCAAGGAAAAAAAGAGAACAAAGCAGTGTACCAGAACTTTGTGATTCGTTTTTACAATAATTTGTTTAATCAACATTCGAGATGAATGCGAAGGAAATATTACGGGGTGAATTAAATATCGTCATTTTTTTCCCGCTTCTGTTTAAAACATATTTCATATTGAATTAAAACCTTATTTCAATTTTACTTCAAGTTTCCCTATGGTGAGATAAACTGAAATAATTTTATCATATTTTTAATGGCTATACCATATATTCATCATCTCACAAGTAGGACCAATGCTATACGTATCACTACTTAAGAATGAGGAATACATGTGTTAGAAAGAAGAAATTGTTTGTTTTTTTGTTAAAGAATTATAAAATAGTCTTTTGGGATAACAAATTTATTCTATCAATATAAAGAATTCATAAAAAATTGTCTTCAGAATATTACTACTGCAGAGGAGAAGCATTCGGGGAAGGTCTTTAGTGTATGATGGTCTAATAATCCATAAAATACATACTGAAGAGTGAAGACCTTCTTGCACTATCCAATACGATTGTGAAAGGAGCTTGAATCTAAGTTAAAGATAAAGACCATTTCTGGTCATGCGATTGCATTGTGAAAGAAACGTTGTGGAATCGATCAGAAAAGGTTGATCATCTAGCATATAAGTATTGGTGTGTACTGCAAGGTTCTAGAATCATTAAACTGATAAGAAATTTGGCCCAGTCTTGGTAAAGTTACAAGCACTGTACACAGAAGGATGTATATGGGACTACGCGACCACGTGCGCGATATCTATTTGGTCCCAATAGATATACTAATTTACCAAATATATCCATTAGTAGGCGGTTTCCCGGTAAAATTTGTATCATCACGTATTAGTCAAAACATATTCTTTCACATGATTGGTAATGAGAGCTTCCATTTCATTTTTTGAGAGAGGGGCGTTTCGAAAACTGGTCTTTACCTTTAAACAAACAATAATTTCTACCCAACGTCATCTGGTCATAAAAGAGTCGGAGGAGTGGGAGGGCGGCGTAGGGTCCTCGGCCCCCAAAAATGTAACACTTATGTCTGAATAAATACTACCCCTCCCCTATCGCGGCTTAGAGGGCAGGTAACCATTAAACAAAATTACCTTTTTCAACTTATGAAAAAGTTGAAAAAGAAAGTTTTACAATATTATAAAGATGAGAAATATATTCTACGTCTATCTGGAATGGAAAGACATTTTGCTTTACAATCGTTATTTGTATAGAAAGATTATTTTGAATGTTTAAACATGTACATATATTTGAATTGTTTATTTCTGTGAAGATTATTAATAAATAGCCTGTGGAGGGCTCAAAAATTGAAGGAAAAAAAAAGAATTAAACAAAATTAGATTCCTCAATAAGATATTCATAAAACATGAGTTTCCGCAAAGAACAAATCGACAACAAAAAACGCGAACATTATTTTAATTCATTGTCAATACCCATGTTCTTTTCTCACAACAAACTTGATACAACAAAGTTGTAAATATACAAAACCATTTCAAGGAGACATGTCTCGATCTTCAGGTTCTCTGAAGTTCAGATTTTGGACAGAATTTAACTTTTATACTTGAACAAAATTTCGCACCTCCTTGCATACTATGCTGTATGGGAACACAACACCATGAAATTTACAGAATGAATAGGAGGGCGCCGGAGGCGAAGTCACATCAATGGGTAAATTGGGCGGTTGTTGCTATACAAATATATTTCACACAAAGCCTTTAAAAAAAACACAATGACAGCTTTTGAGTTTGCTTGGCGCCATGTCATGCACGATATGGTATAAACAGAGAACGGGAATGTAGGCACACATATTTCTGAACGAATATGTTCGATGCTTACCTTAGTAAATCTCCATTAACATTTTAGATTTTACCTCCGATAGCCATTATCAGTGGTCATAGAGAAATTTGAGGATTTAATCACACTAGATACTGCCCGACTACACCTGTGTTGAGAGTAGCAAATGAAGATTAATGCCTATCCAAAGCCAACGTGCCGTTTAGGAGATCAAACCCAGGGCCTTTGAATCCCTGTTGAAGATTTCTTCATTCAATCAAGGCACTTCATATATAACTTTTCAAAATTGTACAAACCTTATTGTAGGCCCATATATACATTATGTACGCTTTTTACACATCCATAATTTTTTTTTTCTCCATGAAAAGATGAATACATTTAGAAGCGAAGGTTACATGCGATAGAAACTGCAGTAGAGGTTGTGGAATATGATTTTTTTTCACAATGTACTGATTAATAATTATACTCTACAAACATCGATCAGTATCAATGCAGAGGCTCATCCAGGGTTATGATAGAAAAAAGAAAACGGGCACATTTCCAAAACAACTTCTGATAAAACAAGAAGGAGAAGGGGAAGGGGAATGGGAAGAAGAAGAAGAAAAAGAAGAAGAACAAGAAGAACAAGAAGAACAAGAAGAAGAAGAAGAAGAAGAACAAGAACAAGAAGAAGAAGAAGAAGAAGAAGAAGAAGAAGAAGAAGAAGAAGAAGAAGAAGAAGAAGAAGGAGAACTTGGAGAAGAAGAAGAGGAAGAAGAAGAAGAAGAAGAAGAAGAAGAAGAAGAAGAAGAAAAAGAAGAAGAGAAGAAGAAGACAAGAAGAAGAAGAAGAAGAAGAAGAAGAAGAAGAAGAAGAAGAAGACGAAGAAGAAGAACAAGAAGTAGAAGAAGAAGGAGAAGACAAGAAGAAGGATTTGAAAATATTATCGGCTTCTCAGGAAATGAATGCGTCTGTATAAACAATATGTAGCAGAAAGTAATTGGGAGTAGGCATTGTGTCAACAGAGTTGAGAATGGATGAGCACGGATACCCGTATCATCACGAAGATTTTTTATCGATTTAGCTCGAACTAGGCAAAACAAAAATCGAAAAGCTTTTAACCCAGAGCATATTTTGATGGTATTGCTAATCATTGGTACGTTATCACATGCCGGGCGTGAATCCACATTAGTCGACAGTGGCGTATTCAGAGAAGGGTTCAGGGAGGGGGCTACAGTTGTACGGGTGTAGGTGTCCCCAACAATCTAACGACAGGAACAAGAAAATCAGAGGGATATAAAGGAAAGAGAGAGAGAGAGAGAGGGGGGACGTGGTGATAGAATGCTAGATGATGAGACCCCCTCCCCTCTCAGACCCTCGTGTACCGATTTGGTACCCCTTACATAACCCTGCAAACAAACTAATACTGCCTGACACATCATTTTTGCCTGTATTACGATGATATACTGTATATAGGCCTACTAAAATTGTCCGTGATACGAATGTTCTAGATCTGAATCTGGAAGTATATACTGCTATAACTTATTAATTACAATGATTACAAGAAGGTAAACATTATGTTATTGATGCGTGTAGTTAAGTTCGATTCTCATACGCAATAAATGTTGAATTGTTCGAGCTAATCTCGTTTCTCTTATCATTTATTTCCCATTTTTAACCAAAATAATGGCATCCTGTAATTGAGGTGAGATTACTAAATAATAGACGCTCTTTGTGGTTTGAGCAAATACGAGCGCAATTTCTTTTATACCGAAATCTCGTACCATTTCAACGCTATCTCAAGCCTTTGCGAAATAGTCTCACTCCATAGAATACAGTCAAATGATAGAAACCGAAACAAGATATTAAATACGTGACACTTGTATTATGGGGCTATTGTATTAGTTTACATATTATAATAGTTTCATGCTTTGGCGTGTCAAGCATACAGGCGGAATCAGAAAGCCAAAGGGGCAACACACCTCTTTAAATATGCAAATACAAAATAAAGATGGGTAAAGATGAATTCAAAGCTTGTTAGCGGCTGAAATGACTAAGTAGGAAATTCCCTAAAAAAGAAAAATTACCGGAAAAGGAATTAAGTTACTCGCCTGAAAGGATGAGAGGGTTTACCGAAATCATATTTCCTAGTTATTTTTCCTGTAAAAAGTTAATCTCGAGACGTTTTCTCTTTTTTGGTTGTTGCTCGTCTGGAAATGAGCAAAGCTGTGTTAATAGAATTTCCCAGGAAAATTGATATGTTGTGGAAAAAATTCACCCCCATACAAGCCTAGATCCCATCTTGTCTTTCTTTTTTCTTTTTTATGATTTACATTTATTTCTTGATGGAGTAATTATATATTGTTTTTACCACACTCGCTATCCATCACATTTCGTCTACTGATTTCAAATTTATATGTAACCTCTTTAAAACACCCCAATCCCTCCCCCCCTCTCTCTCTCTATCCCTCTCTCTATCTCGCTCTGCCCCTCCCTCCCCTTTCCTCTGCCCATCCCCCTGCCCCACCCTCTCTTTCTCTCTTCAACGCCTTCTCATTCTCTACCCCTCTCTCCCTTTCTCCCTCCCTCCCTCCCTCTCTCTCCCTCACCCTCCCTCCCTCACCCTTCTTACTCATTTCCCCTTTTCTCTCATGAAGTAGAAGAGTGTCGTATTTCATGACATTAGAAAACGCTTGAGGCAATACTGTACATGATAGAAGATACTGGTGGTTCATATGAATCTTTGATGCCCACTCCCTCATAATTTTCCGATAAAAAGAAAAAGTCAATCGATGATTGGAATTAGCATAAGGCCATTCGTTTGTCACTAACAATACGACAGCAAACCAACCATGCAAATTTTAGTTTTGACCTTATAGTGTGTAATCGTCGCGATGAATTTATTATTACGTTTAAAAGGAGCGCTCGCTGAATTGCTGAAAATTTGATGTTGTCGTATTGAATAGCTTGTAGATTATGATAATGTAGGGAAGGGCCGATGCACAAAATGAACTATGAAGCAACAACTTTGTAAAATTGATTACACACAATCAAGGACGGAATATAATTATAGAGAGCTTTATGTATAATCTTCCCTTTGTCATTGTCCTTACTGTAGTTGCATTATTGGTCTTTGTATATACACTGTATTACAGTTTAGTTTAGTTCAATAATCCACTTCTCTATTAGTCATTGTTCGAGATATTGATAGAGTATAGAATAACCTTGTATGTGTTGTAGAAGGTTATGTTTACATTGATATTTCTAACGAGTGTGGGAATACGAATGACGGCGTGATATTCTTCACATCGAGTGTTATATTCTCTTGCGTCCTTCGAAAAATTGTATTTCATCGTTTACCTATTCATCGCCATAAAGGATGCAATTAAATTGAAACTGCAGTCATGCATGACATGTAATTAATACGCAATATGCTAAAACAAATATCTTTGAGCAATGACGTAGATCCTGTAGATCCAGGAAGTCTAGCACGTTTATTAAATTGTAGATACAGTTTACAACTAAATTATTCATACCCTTACCAAGTTTTGTAAATTTTGAAGTAGGCCTATGTAAAAATTGATATGTCCCGATTTATGTTCCTTGAGAATGTAACATATTAACTCTTACATCTGAAAGTATTTAACAAAGGCCCTAATTCAACCAGTCCACCTTTCATTCTTGAGTTTGAACACAAAAAGACGTCAAATTTAAAGGGGTATGAGTAATTCAGTTGTTATCCGTACCTCCCACTCTCGTCCACAAACACACACACCTAGACGCGCTTTAAAGATCATGCGATTGCATTGTGAAAGAAACAGTGTGGAATCGATCAGAAAAAGTTGATCATATCATGTAGCATATAAGTATTGGTGTGTACTACAAGGTTCTGGAGTCATCGAAATGATACGAAATTTGGCCCAGTCTTGGTAAAGTAACAAGCACCGTACACAGAAAGATGTATATGGGACTTCACAAACATGTTGCATAAAATTCGGACCTCATTTTTAAACTGTTACTTGTCATATTTAGAATATGAGGGCATTTGAAGAGCCATGCTTTTAAGGGAACATTTTTTCTCTGATGTTCTTCCCCACTTGCATAGGCCTAATAACAATTGATGACAACGCTTACAAATTATTTTTCACCTCTCCCTAGAACTCAACCTTCTCTTTAAGGGGTGTCGGATAAACTTTTGGTCAAGGTGATAAAGAACTTATTTACAATCAAACAGAGTATTTTGTCACGTCATTTTTCTCATAGCATGATGTTGCAAATGGTAGTGGTAATAATAATGTTAAATGGTTTATCAAAAAATCAATTGTACCCAATCTGGCTAATTGCATAATGTGGTACAGTACATAAAAGTGTATATTTAAAAAAAACATTATCAATTCGTACATATCCAAGCTTGACGATGAAAATAGTGCATTACTCTGTTATGGTTATTTTTCGATGTTGTATTTTTGTTTAAATACCAATCATTTCTTTAATACATTTCGTATCCTTGTTACAGATTACAATCATTAGAATAATAGCGGCCCTTCCATATAAATCAAATAGGGAAAAAATGAATAAGTGTTACCGACGAGGATAAAAGTCATTTGAATGATTTATTGTTCTGACGTTTAAAATGGTATCACCGCTCGGTTGAATTTCATTTATAATCCCATAACGCAAATCTCTTGCATGAACCGCAATGGATTTTTCCATTCCTAGTTCCGTTTTGGTAGAGAATACCAGTATCATTTTTATTGAAAGGGGAAGTCCACCCTGATATTAATATGGTTTTAATGGAAACAAAAAAATTGAGGAACAGGTCAGGGAAAAACAAATTGGCAACTCTGCGACGTATATCTTGCAAGGTCCTCTCCTATTTGCTCTGTACTAAAACAAAAATCATAAAGTTTTACTTTCCCTCAAGAAATTCTTTAATCAAACATGCATTCTAAATATGATTATTGCCAATATATTACTATATAACCCTATGTGGTAAAAAATCTATTCCGTCACCCGTAACGAAGAAAATGAAAGTTTATGAAATTCCATGTACAGAGCAAATTGGAGAGGACCGTCACATAGGGTTGCCAATTTGTGTTTGATTGATCGCAACTTTAAAGAGAAGGTTGAGTTCTAGGAAGAGGTGAAAAAGAATTTGTGAGCGTTATCATTTTTATTATGCAGGTGTGGAAGAACATCAGATAAAACATGTTCCCTGAAAAGCATGGCTCTTCAAATGCCTTCATATACTAAATATGGCATGTAACAGCATAAAAATCGGGACGGATTTTTATGCCACATGTTCGTGTAGTCCCATATACATCTTTCTGTGTACAGTGCTTGTAACTTGACCAAGACTGGGCCAAATTTCTTATCATTTTGATGATTCAAGAACCTTGCAGTACACACCAATACTTATATGCTAGATGATCAACATTTTCTGATAGATTCCACACCGTTTCTTTCACAATGCAATCACATGACCAGAACTCAACTTTATCTTTAAGTTTATAACTATCTTATTTTTTATCGGAATTTGCTCAATTTGCCTGTTCTACTGAGCCCTTCGTTGCGATTAATTTCAAGCCGTCATTGATTCGAATTAATTGCAAATTTTTATAAGACGGGCCCAAGTTTTCAACTAAAAATTACTGAAAGTGGCAATACATTACAATATACATTTATATAATTTACAATATACATTAATATAATTTACACTTATACAGTTTATATTTATACAATGTTATATGAATATCAAAACTACTCGTCTATTGTTTATAAAGTGAACAAACCTTGAACAAAGTGAGTGCTTATAACGAAAGTCATAAACCTTCTGTTTTTAGATGTGAGTGTATACTTTATAGAGCCCTTGTAAATATAAGGGTTTTAAAGCATTTGTCAGGTTTCAGTTACGATGTGTATTCAATTTATAGGGGAAAATGATAAATGTGAAAATACTTATTTCATTCGAGGAGCCTGCGCTTTTTAAATTTTTGTTTTGTTAAACAGATATATGGCGCAGTGTACATTATATAAATGCTGTGAATATCATCAAGAAGCCCATTTATACATCCCAAACACCATTTTGAAAAATCGTCGATTTTGGGGTCGACCATTTACACTACTGGAAAAACCCATAAAAAAACGTCGAAGTTTGCTCACACCGGTTTTGGGGTGAGTAGTGCGCATGCGTGACTTGTCAGTGTCCTCAGTGCAAGTGTTAGCACGAGAGCGAGGAGAGTCGGTCATGCCAAAATCGGTACCTTACAGAAGTTTGTTTTTTTACACTGCAAAATATCGGTTAAACTTCGGCAGGCTTTAACAAAAACCACACTCCAGAGGTGGATTTTTCGATTTCTATCTTTTGTCGTGTTTGACAGTTGTTGCTTAGCAAAAGAAAAATTTAAAATCGTCGATTTTTCTCACAATCCGGAGTTTCACTACAGCCGGTTGTACGACGAAAAAACCGAAATCGAAAAAACCACCTCTGGCACGCGGGTTTTTAGAAGCACCTGCAGAAATTTTACCGGTTTTCGCAGTGTAAATGCCCGCTCTCAAGACATCGGTTTACCGTGAATGAAGCCGGTTTTTGGTCATGTGACTCTCCTAGCATCCGTGCTAACGAATGTAGGGATGCAACAAGTGGCGTTCGCGCACAACTCACCCCAAAAAAAAGGGTTTTTCCAGTAGTGTAAATGGCAGTCCCCCAATAAAACCCCGATGGTTTTAGAAAAAAGGTTTTGGGGAGGTTTGAAAATTGAATGGTCCTATTGTAATTTTCTATAAAGGTAAAGTGAGTGAGTGTTTTGAGTTCTAACAGACATTCATCAATCAGATATGATGATTTACGTCTTGGGTCCGAAAGACAAGACCCAGTCACGAACTATTTTTGCCAAGACATACTTGACCGAGTGAATGTACCGCTAGACCATCCCACATCTCCCCTTGTCTCCCTTTCAATAGTTTCGCCTTTCATAATTCTTTGATTGCCCCACCCCATCTCCCAATACCCATACATACCCCGTTATGATATCTGATATTATCGATGGTACTTATGAGCATTTTATGCGTGTATGACATAATAAGTGTAGGGTGAATCCCTTATGGCGTATTCGCACGGTAAATACATTGTCTCGCAGAATAGTGTAACTGTGAATATGATGATTCGGCTCCACGTAAGCTCTTATTCATTGTTATGAGCTACACGGCGTTGTTCAAGGTCATGTGACCGGTGAAGTGTTTTGGTGGGGAAAATATTCATGGGCGTATGCAGGATTTAGAGATGAGGAGGGTGGGGTGAAACATAATGTTTCAGGTCCAGTAGAGCGAAGCGAAGGCAGCGGACGCAACGTCTAACGATTTGGTGGGGCAAGGACCCACCGGGGGTACAGTGGGCAGAGCCCCCGGAAGCTCCTGGGTTTTCAGCGTTTTAAAGACTAGAAAACGTCTATCCTCGCATAAATTTTCTTCCACTTTTCGTACAAGTTTTGCCTCGAAATGAGGTGATATACAATGTAAAACTCACTGTTTTTATGTTATAGCGGTTATACTCGCGTGTCATATGATACCTGTATTATGGCGGAAGTCTCAAATCCGTTCAAATAGAGTTTTAGTTTATTCTGAAAGGGTACCTATTGATGTCAAGTACATTGGATGCTCTGTTTTAAGAACAATCAAGACTGCCGAACCGCGAATTATCTACTGCTTCTTGTCTTTAAAGGAGAATTCGTCTTACTTTTGGACACGCTAGTGTTATTTAGATACGTATATATAAGACTAAAGACATCCCGTAACCCTGTTGTTGAACCATTCGACTTTCACAATGACTACAAACAAATATCTCTCCATCAACATTATCGAACAACTATATTGTGTATATCTGAAATGTAAACGTTAATCGGCAAGTTCAAGAACCTGTTGTATGTCCCACATACATGACGTTCTGATTACGTAATATCTCATTGTAATTGTTCGCACATTTCAATAGGCAATTGACATTGCTATCAAAATAGCCGTGAGCAGTTAAAATGATTATTCGAAGCTTTTTGAGTCGTGTTTCAGCCAAATAAATATTTTATTAACAGAAGCGTATACTTTCCTTTTCAGATCTACGATTTCAATTTATAAAAACAAGCAAAACAAAACAAGACAAAATCTCACAAAAACAGCAACAAAAAATATTCAAATAACACAATCGAAAAATTTGCATCGGCAGATCAACGACCACTGCTATTAACAATCAAGCGATTAAGAGGTGTGATAATGATGAGTCATAACCGTACCCATTTTATTTCCTGACAAAAATAAGCCACTCTCCATTTTTAAAGCACAACAGAATAAGAATCGGATGGTAATCACAGATTTAGTTTTCTGACTCTGATACAAGCCAATTTGGACTGATAAAGCAACCGATAAAAAGATGAAAAAGCAAGAATGTTGATAACAAGCTACAGGTATGAATCCAAATAGGCCATTTTCGTAATGTTACCAAATTTAATGCATAAGTCTTTAAGTTCCTCAGTACAATATTGTTTCATTTACCTGTTACGCATAAATGTATTTCAATAGTCAGAATGCAAATTGCTACATTAGTTGTTGCTAGGTAGGACAAACATTGTGGCTTGCCCTATACCCAACAACACGTAATGTATGCAATTCGCATTTTGAATATTAAAATAAAATTATTCGTAACAGGTGACTGGATAAAATAATTTGTATTGAGGCACTTAACAAAAATGTGTGCATTAGATTTGATTACTTAACGAAAATGGCCTATTGTTCTTAGGTCATGTGAATCATTGCTATTTTATGTCTCATACATATTTGCGAAATTCCAAGATATATAAAACAAAATCGAGGTAAAGATCAAACTAGTAAAATAGGGATGAGACATACAGCAGAAAAAAAGACTGCAGGATTTGTAAATTTGCAGGTCCTTTCATTCATGATTTTGATCATGAAAAATTATTCGTTCAAGTAACCATTTCCACAGTAATTGTATTTTTTTTTAAAGATTTACGTAATTTATAGCAAATTTATACATTCGATTAATGATTTGCAAAATGCATTATATTAGTGTACATTGATTTATATGATTTTTTTTTTTTTTTTTTTTTTTTGGGGGGTCATAATTGTTTATATTGATTGTTCTGTTGAAAATGAAAATAAAGCTGAAAGTGAAGCTGAAACTGGAGCTGAAATCCTACCTTTAATATGATTTAAAACGTTCTTGTGTGTTGTTTATAGCTTGAAGGCAGAAAACAATATAACCTTTTCCGAATGTGGGAACGCGAATAGTGAGTTCATTGCTTAAATTTTGGTCTGTTTTCGTACCGTTTTCTGTAATTAACAGTTAACAGGTACACGTGCACGCATTTATTACAAATACATAGACCATTGCAACTTGCCAGTTACCGCATCGAAAAGATAGCAGATAATACTGTACGTAATATTCACTGCAGTATAGTGTTAATTAACGTGCCCACTGGGTATTACCAGCAATAAACGCTTTATGAATATACTATAATACTCCTTCGAAGAAATATGACCCTCGGAAAGTAGTGTTATCAACTATTATACTACACCCGGCTTGATATCTGCATAATGTTTATCTATCAAAAACTCACAGGTGGAGAAAATGATAAGGAGAGTATCATTATTTGTTTTTCAAGGGCAAAGGGTTATGAAATCACCAGATTGCATTTCAACATTTATAGATGGTCCTATATTTTAGAGGTTTTCACTTTGTTATTTCTGTTTTAAAGATTTCCTTGATTAAAAGGGAATGGCTGAATTCTATTTCTGGCATTCAAATCAAATTGTTTATTCTGATTTATGCGCAATTACAAATACACATAAATGCAAATAAATTGTGGATTATATCTTGTTCGCTATTGATAGGTGATGATGATGACTATACTACGGCTTTTTCTACAAGAACCCGTTCATCGTGTTGATGTTTACATTTTCTGATCACGTTTATTATAATCATTATTATTATTATTATTATTATTATTATGTTTATTATCATTATTATCATTATTATTAATTTATTATATAACTATTATCGTTATTATCATTATTATTGTCAATCAATGTGGAGATTCTCTGATGTCGATGTACTGTCTGTATAACAGGAAGCCTTTCCTAATACCTTACATGGAAATACCTTGAGAGAAGTTTATCCAAGCTTTGCATGACAAAATGTGTAATTCCAAGAAAAATGGTATCAATTTTTTAACGACATGATTCACTAACATAAATCCTACAGGTTCGTTGGCTTATCACGGAAATTAGTTATGGGAAATGGCCTACCTTACCCAAGCATATTACATACAGCATTCATTGGAGCGAGTAATCAATAATATATTTGAATAGCATGTATGTATGGTTATGCCACATGGTTCTGAATGAACTGTACACCTACTGCCCTCCGTGGTAGTGATACATCCTTGACTACGTCAATACTACAATTGTACCCGATTCAATAGGATAAGAATAGTTCAATAAAAAAAAGATTAACAAATTCTCAATATATAAAAAAGAGACCTTTGTTTTTTACTGACCTAGAATAAAGGGGTCCGGATCGTGGAGAGTGAAAATTAATAACAATAACAACTATAGTGATAATGATAATGATGATAGTAATGATAATAATAATAATAGAAATATGATGATGATAATACTAACAGTGATAAGTGCTTTAATAATAATATTTTTCTTCTTCTTCTTCTTACCTTTATCATTAGTCGTAGTAGTAGTAGTAGTAGAAGTAGTAGTAGCAGTAGAAGTAGTAGTAGTGGTAGTACATGTAGTAGTAGTATTAGTAGTATTAATATACGTATTATTATCATTATTATCAAGTTTTGAGTTACGACAGGGGTTTAATTTATAGATAGGAATGGGTCACCGTCTAGGGTTTAGGTTAGTGATACAAGACTGACCGCGGAGCAACTGTCGTCGGGGCAATGTGTCGTACGATGAAGTTCTCCAGTTTTTAATACCGCATTAGCATCAGCTCTTACCCACCATATACACAACCAATCCCCTACCCTCTTCGTTCCTGACTAAATTCTTTGTCTCAATTTTTCCTGCTTCAATAAAGCCAATTCAATGAGAAAATTCAAACAAAATGGGATGAACACATTCCTCTTCAATACTGTAAGTCAGAAGCATATGCGGTGTTGTTTGTACAAGGCCAGCGTTTACCAAAAAAAAATCAATTGATATCTATAGATTAAATCTTGGCTCGCTGCCCGTTTGACATAGCAGCGAAAAGCTAACAACCTTAACTATAATGATAAAAGAGAAAAATGGATGCCAGGCAGAATACATAATGACTGTTTCTTCTTTGTTCGTTTCGTTTTAACTGTGCGTCGCTATGCTCGTTTTTCAAACATTGTTTATGGGTGTGTTGGTTGTAGGATATCAAAATCACGTTGCATTGGAGAAGCAACCCTTTTAGACAAAATCAGAAAAAAATAATTCATGCTTTTGGTTGTTATTATTTAATTCACCATTAAAAGGAACCTCTTCCGTACTATTAAAACTAGCGCAGATACGCAGTGTTTTCTTCTTACGGACAATGCTCATTGGCTTGCAGTATTAAAGATAAAGACCAGTTCTGGTCATGCGATTGCATTGTGAAAGAAACGTTGTGGAATCGATCAGAAAAGGTTGATCATCTAGCATATAAGTATTGGTGTGTACTGCAAGGTTCTGGAATCATCAAAATGATAAGAAATTTGGCCCAGTCTTGGTAAAGTTACAAGCACGCGACCACGTGCGCGATATCTATTTGGTCCCAATAGATTTAATAATTTACCAAATATATCAATTAGTAGGCGGTTTCCCGACTTTCCCGGCAAAATTTGTATCATCACGTATTAGTCAAAACATATTCTTTCAAATGATTGGTAATGAGAGCTTCCATTTCATTTTTTTGAGAGAGGGGCGTTTCCAAAACTGGTCTTTACCTTTAACATGTTCATATAATGTCCTACATTTTCGAAAAACGCAAGGAGATAGCAGCAGATGTAAGCGTAAAATGGGAAATTATGAGTTCTACTCGAAATTAATCATTTCTACTCGACTTTAATAAGAGAGGGAGGGGGGAAGACACGTAGATTAATACATCAAAGCTTTTCCTGTTTATAAACATAAATGGCGATACAAAATAATGATAGCAATGAACAGATGGCGAATATTAAACACTTTTTACAGCTTTTGGTTTTTCAATAGTTAGAATTGTAAGAGAATAAGTATTTTGTTCTCATGTTCCCGAGGAATTTGTCTCATAAGTAAAACCATACATGTGCCTCAAGGAGAATATAGGAAACTATTCATTCAAGCCTCCTCCGTAATAAGTTTGAATTAGCTGTTGATTCAATTGATCTAACTTATTAGAGTTAAAGGTCATTAATTCAAATATCTGAAAATCAGATTGTTTACTTTTTTCGAAAAATGCGATCGCCAAACATTATAATATCAAACTTAAGAAAAATAATCGAAGGAGTATTTGTCTGATTGCAAAGAAAGCATTTATTTTCTTGTCGTTAAACAACCATGGGACCGATGGCTTTTAGTCATCTTTGAGAGAGTTGGTAAAGAGGATTAATGCTTTACCAAAGCGCAATAGCGTCTCAATTTGGGTTCGAACCCGGGGTCTCCCGGTTACGAGACCACTGCTCTACCACTGAGCCATCGCGCCTTGACCATAATAATAATGTTAAAAAAGCTACGCGCAAAATAAATTATTATAACAGGCTGAACAGATGAAATAATATATATGAAGAAATGGGCTGAAGAGATGGATTGGAAGGTTTATGTAAAAGAAATGTATCGAATCTTTGTTTACACAGCATTCATTCCATATACAATCAAACTATTCGTATAGGGGAATACCGTGTCTTACCCATTGCAGTTTAATGTCTGCTTTTCGTGAATGACGCTTTTGTATCTATCTTTTCATCCAGAATGCTTTGAATTACAAATTATACATGAGCACATAGTGAAAAATTCACTGGAAAGGTTGAGTGCATTTCTGTTGCAGTACAATGAGCCGTTCATGAATAAGAGCAATTTAATCGCAAAACATAATTGGCGTCTCTAAATTGGCAACGTGGAGTGAAATTTATGATCACTATTTTCGTATAGAAATTAACAACCTTTTTGTTGATTTCTGTTTTTCATTTTCATTCATATTGGTTCATTTAATCTATATTTTATCTTTTAAACTATGAAACAGTGGGAAAATACATTTTAAATATGGTACTAATTTGAGGAGAAAATGCTGATTCATTTAGACCTTCAGAAAATTATAACTGCTATGCGTTAAGTCGGTAGGATAATCAAAATAAACTCATTCGTGTAATATCGCTCTATTAGTCTTACTCTGTGAGCCATCACGTAGCCTGATGATGAACTTTGTACAGAGAGATCTTGACAAAGGCTTTGACAACCTCGAATTATTTTTTGTCATCTTTTTCATTTTCCCCTTTTGTAGTTTGCTATAAGGGTATTTCTGTACACAATAGAATGCAAACAATACGGTAATAATTCGTGTATGACGATCTGGTCGAGTTAAGTGGTATGCAGTGTACCTCGTATTAAACGTGTTTATCATATTAATAATATTCATGTTTTCATTGCCACATACCCGCGCACGTCTAATATGACCACGAGTCTAGTTTCAAAATTATAACCCCTAACAAATGTTAACTTAATAACAGGTCAAAACCGTCACTACATGAAGCAAGAGGATATTCATATAAGTGTAAATTGTGCGCAATTTCCTTTTTTGACCCACCATACATATATCAGGTTAAGTGCATGACATCGATATCCTTCGGGAACATTATTCTCACTGGCAAACACAGGAACATTATTATGCAGATCCGTGTTATCACTTCTTGTATCCTCATATCATCGTACGGGTTATATACATGCACATTAAAGAGCTTTCCCGTAGTGACAGTTTCAATCTACTAATTGGATAAAATAGCGATGGACAACAGCAATCATATTGATGCACCATAGTCCCATGACCGTCCTATAGTATAATGCACTTATCATTAAAATGTCTATGTCATTAAACCATAAAAGCGCACTTGAACATGTACATGTATATGGAAATATAAATACATTATTATTATTATTATAAGGCCAAATAACAAAAATAACGAGTTTCTCGTCCGGATTTTTTCAAAAAAGGAGGAGGCAGGGCATTACTATTTACTATTTCTCAATTTTTTGCTATTTTTTCCCAAAATGGCGTCATGCTTGATATAGCTGGCCAAGGTATATTTATTCACAAATATTGTGCTATTTGAGTATACTGATGCATGGTATGACAAAAACAAATAATTTGTATCATTTTAGTCCACTTGCTAAACAAGTTTCAACATTCAGAAACAGTGAGAATGTACATGTGTTCAGCTGCTTGAAGTAGCTACATTATACAAAATGTACACCACAGCCTTTTTTTGTTGCTTTTTTTCTGAATAGTAAATAGTAACCCCCCCCCCCAAAAAAAAGGAGGCGGGCGGGGACGAGAAACTCGTTATTTTTGTTATTTTGCCTAACTACAAAACTGACGTAGTTGGCTTAAAATGCATTTCTTCATTGTGATCTCTATACTTTAAAACTGATGATGTAGGTTCGTGTGTGTGTGTGTGTGTGTGTGTGCGTGTGTGCGCGCGCGTCCATGTGCGTATGTTTTGGTTGGTGTCGGTAACATCACATTAAAATGATGAATGATAGGTTAAGAAATTAAAAGAATAACCTATTTAAATTTCAGCATTTTTTGTTTTTTGTTCGTTTTGTTTTTTGTTTTTACAGGTTTCTGCCAAAATTGGTCCAACGCCGCTGTGAATAATATATTCAAAGCACTTTCACCTTTCGTACCTGTTGACATTCGAGTAATTTACCTTGTCTTACTTTTATCGACATTGTTAGAACAATGCCTGAAATTTACACATTACTTATAAAATGTCAAAATAGTTAATGCCTGATCGCCGGAGGGACATGATTGCGCATTTCATGCGATCGAAATTGGATGGTTTCTTTCTTTCCGGTGTAGGGAAAGAGAGTGCGGTGGACTCTACACAATAACGTCCATACATGCAGCTGAGCATAGACATACAACCACTGAAAAGATAGAAGAGATATGTTCTAGGGTTTTGCTCTTGAATAATGTGCTGAAAAAATTGTAAAAGAGAGTGTTTATAGAGGACAAAAAACCTGCACTTGGTTTTGAAATAACAACAGAAAACCGCAGTTACTTCGACGATGAAAGACTCCTTGTCTCAATCGCTGTACTGATGCTAAACTACCACTAATAGCATGGCCAGAGAGAAAATACATGCGATCTTATTACTTCAACGGGGACAAAAACACAGCAGTATATCTCGAATATCGATCGGCTATTTGTGGAAACATTCCCCATTTCTTTGCATTTACGAGAAATGTCAATTGTCCTGCGGCAGCGGTGGGATATAGCACATGCAGATACATTGATCACATCTCGTGCATTCTCACTTCAATGACCTTTTCGTATAGCCACCTGATTCTCTCGGGCAAGTCACATCTAACCGTTAACGATGACGATAACTATAACATCGGCATAAGTATGTAGAAAAGGTATTATAATACATGATGGAAATGTAAAAAAATTAATCGAAATGACGCCATGTATGCAACGGGCATTAAAGCTCAAATAAATTATTCACAAACTTTTTTTTTTTAAATGGTAGGGTTATGAATGATTTAGTTGTTAACTCTACATGATTCGATTATAAATGTTTTTATTTGTAAATAGTTTATATACGTTCCTTGAAAGATATAAACATTACTTGGAATATAGACCTACTAACAAATTTTGTGATTGCATTCATTGTGAAATAATGAAAGATTTACTCGGGGGCTAACCTCGATAGGCATTTTGCCATTTGTTATCTCCAGTTACTAGATAATATGTTTGTATATAATGTGTTTGTATTGACTATAAATGAATGTATATGTTGGTGATTTGGCAATAAATTTAAACTCAAATCTCAAATCTCAAATCACCGCTAAAAAAAAGAAAGAACTTATATGGAAATGAATGACAACGGCGCGCATCAAAGGTCTTACGCGTATTCCCTGAGCTCTGTATTATGAGATACAGAAATATGAAGCGTACTGCACGTTACGTCATCATAAAAAACGCCTTGTTATATTTAAAGGAGGCTAAAATGTGCAGACAAAAAAAATTAAAATTGACCTGGTTGAACATGAAGCAGTTACGTGACTACTCGCGGAGGCCCCTTCATTCATTCTATCAAAGTAATTACATTGTGAGACAAAATGTGAAGGCATCGGTGGGTACTTTGTATATTTTTGTTTTGTTTAATATGTAATTGTTTATCATTGTATTTTGTCTGTTATAACGCTTAGAGACTTCGGTGGTAAGCGCTTTATAAGCACCGTTTTTGTTATTATTATTATTATTATTATTGTTACTTTCAGGTAAGCTCAACAACTGATGTTCATACTGTCAAACCTGAATTATTTTTCCCGAGATGTAACATACTAATATCGTTTCAGCTCGAAGATAATCGTCAAAATGCGCAATGTGCTGGAGATTACTTCGTCAAAAGCATTACTTCGTCAAGAGCAAGTTGTAGCGTTAAAATGTAATTTGATTTGTATGTATTGCAGAAGAAAATCAATTCAATTCAATTCAAAATCATGCGGCTGATAGATGCTGTGACATTAATCCGACCTGGGACGTCCCTGACCCGACAATGAATCTGTATCTCACGAGCCGTCAGCAGCAAAAACAAATACAATGTTCTGAATGACTTATAACAAGATTGCAAAGACTTTCAAGAGATAAACTTAAGGGCCATTTTAATACCTACAATGCAATACCTATATAAATCAAGTTCGGATTATGTAACAACTCATTGCCATGTTCGCACATTTCAATTAGTGAAGGCGTATGAAATTGCGTTATGTTGGTTTCTTGAAAGCCTTTGCGATCGTTGTATTTTGTAATTAAATCATTTTATTCAAAAATTACGGCTATTAAAAGAGTATAGATTTAAAAAAAAAACGATATAGATGAAATTGGTAGTCATCCTTCGGTTGAATGCAAGTGATTTCTGCTGGCAAATGAAAACTCAACCCTGCAGGCTGAATGTTTAAGCCATCAGTGTCCATTGAAACATCGGAGACAGCAGGTTTCTTTTTCTGACACCACGTGATTACTACGGTGTCTATCTCAACTGAATATACCCGATTAACAGATTGTATTGAAGATAAAATCATACTCAGAGTATGAATACATGCTGCTCCAAGATACTACCATGATAATTTCTTTTGATCATTTCCTTAATAAAAAAAATATAAATAAAATTGTGAACTTTTGACTCTTTATGCAATAATACTTTCTTCGTTATATAAAGCAGCTGTTTTTACATATTTTCATGATATTTTTTTCACCACGAAGCTAGGAGGTACCCGTACATTTCAGTTTATACTTATTTATTTTTTCAAAATTATTTCCTGGAACAGAGCAGTACGAAAATATCTTCAGCTGTAACTCTCTCTTGAGTCATACTTTACAGTATATGATTTGATTAAAAATTGAATTTCATTTATAATTTTTCAATTATTTCACTTCAGTCATAATCATCTTGATAAATATATTTCAGTGATCGAAATCTCTGTTTTTAATCTCTGTTATTTGACTTGATAGCTTTCCTTAATCAAAATAGTTTTTGAAATATAAAGATAGAAATGTGATGGTAGAAAATCTGTAACAAATTCATGCCTTGTTATTGTGACCTGGTGATGAAGGTTAAATTCTATAACAGTGATTAGCATTTGCACACTGCCAGTCGATAATTTATATGTTCTCCTTTCCAGTTCTGTAATTTCATTCATCGCTCCATGATTTCCTAACCTACTTCTTTGCAGTCACCGTGGTAACCAAAATAATATACCCGAAAGAGGAGAACACATATTGAATTATAAAATGCACACATATTCATTACCGAAATACGTCAATATTTAGTGTGTGGACAAAAATGTTTGGAAAAATGGTATTTAACATAAATATATTGAAAATTAACAATGGCTCACTATTCCGGAAAATTGTTCCCCCACTCTACCCTACAGATTAGTCTATGCTGCTACCTAGTTCCATCTTACATCAGAAGTTAAAAAATAGTTTTGCCAAATATTGAAAAATATCATTACATATATTTAAAGTCCCACGTTCACATGAATTTGACCCAAACAGACGCAACAACAAAGTGAATTTTATTTCATAATCACATTTTAAAATATTTGTATGATTTGTTATAATTTTGCTTCAATCTTTCCCCTCAATTGCAGATATATTTACCAGCCAGTATTAGCACATTTTAACAAACACAAAAGCACAAGTGCTTTCACGTTGGTGTTGACGTGAGTTGTCTCGTACTTTCCTTAAGAATATTGCGTCGACTATTAAACGATGAAAAGCCATAAAGTAACAAAATTCCTTGACGACAGCACTCTTACAAAAGTAAAAAATCTGCTTTTAAAATCGAACTCTTTTTTTTGGGTAAAGGAATAAAATGTTTGAATAATGTATTCGGTTATAAATTTCATGCAACAATGATAGAATATCTTTATGGAAAGGCGGCTTAACATTACCGCAAATACCATTAATAGCAGTTAACTAATGGCCAGAAAAGTATGGTCTTAAGCAGCTTTTACAATTCAGTAAGGGAAAAATCTACAAATAAATTTTGTCGTTCTGTGTTTTTTGCTGCAATCTAGCAATATATATGCGATAATACTTTAGAGTAGACCGTATCCCCCTATGATTTTAATTAGCATATTCCTTGTGATAGTATGGTTAACAGCACAATGTCTACTTATTTTTTTTAAGCGTAGCATTACATGGAGTACACTCGATGGCACCCGTCGAGTGCATCAGTATACGCACCGGATAATGCATTTTAATAAACAAAATCATTATAGATTATAGGTATTTTTAAATAATACATTTTGCTTTAAACCCATTTGTATCACGCTATACTTTTCTTGAAAATGAACTACCTGGTTTCCACTTAAAATCATCAGAATTTATTTACGATTGAACAACCCACGCGGACTCAAGTAATGATTAAGTAGTTACTATATGGAGAAGAGATGCAGTTTTAAATACGGATAAGAGGTATTATGGATATAACAAATATTAACCGAGCTCCTACGTAGTGTTATTCATCTCTAACCACTTAATCCTCTGACAAAGTGAAACGGCATCTCAATCACATGTACCGTAATGCTGGATGACGTAAATAAAGAGGCTCTTTTCATCAATCATTAAACACTTTCTGCCTATTTACATACTTTCATGACAGACGGCTTTCTACGCGGGATAAACAACACTGGTCTTTCTCTCTCACCGCTCCATATATTAAAGGGATCCGGTAACTTTGTCTCAGATTCTGAAACTAAATCCTTGATTTAGCTCATGCTGCAATGATAATTATAAACCTTTAGGCCAATCAGGAACCCCATGACTTTTACAAGCCGATCGCCTGTCTGATTCTCAAGATATTTATGATTGGAAATCGAAACCAAATTTTGCGTTTCCTAACGGTTTTCATAACACTACAGTCTATTGGGAAAAACGAGTATGGTAAAAGCGGTCACTCAAAGATTTTTACTTTTTTTGAGGCACTTCCTGATCATTTTGAAACGCGATTTTTTTTTTTAGGGCTTCAATATTACACCATATCACAGACACTGATAACACGTAGGGCCGTGCATCTCAGATTTAACATTGTTAAACAATGCCTTTAAAGAGTACATGCTCTATTACGAAAAGAAATTCCCCATGTTACACATTACCCTAACGACTAAAATGTTTACCGAAACGAAATCATGTGCGATGTTTTCGCCATTTCGTAAAGACGTTATAAGCTTAAAGGATTTATTCCTCTCCTATTCGTGTTTTTGTAATGTATGGAATGGGTATTAATATTGGAAGGTTTATGGGAAACCGCTTAGAACATTGACGCAGACGCCATTTACTGTAACAAATACCACAAGCACAGCTAGGGAAACATGGTTGAATTAATGATGAATGCAATTTCTACTTAGAGGGAGGGTATTCCATAGTTCTATTTTTGTATAACCTGATAACAGTGAAAACTTTATGAGCTGGAATTGAAAAATCTTTCATGTTAGAGGCAATGGATTTGAATCGGATATAACCCGGCGCTTCAATGGAATACGGTTATGGATCATTAGAGATTATCCCTTCTTAAATCCCTTTTGAGGGGACAACTTTGATATATTTTTTCATAATGAAATTGTCATGTTTCATATGATTTTGTCATACAATTTTTTCGCTTATTATTACGATAAATCTTAATTTTTCTATGGTAATATTGAGACGTATTCAGATGGCTCTATCGGTAACTTATCTAAATGTGAACTTGTTCATGCTATATTTCAAAAGGATCCATAGAATTTTTTTCCTGACTGCTTTACTCTTTCGCATATGTTTCTTCAGGGTATTCCTTTCATTGCGGGCCCTAATATTTCATTCACACCCAGTCAGAACGACACCAAACCGATTTTAAAGCAACCGACTCTTATCCGTATGATGCAATGTAGGTTTCGAACCCAGGAACTCCCGGTTACGAGACCAATGCTCTATTACTGAGCCATCGCGCTTCCTGTGGTATATGGTAGGGTAAAATGCATTGAAAGTAAATGATTGAGAATAAAATGTATCACGAAGAGGATCATATTAAAGAAATAGCTAGTCTACTGCTTTGTAGCTGCCTCTTAGATAAACCACTGCTCATTTTAATTATTTATTAATTCATTTATCAATATATGTATATAATTTCCAGGATCGTACTCTAATACTGGTTGTGCACGAGGCGTCGATTCCATTGCGTTATTACCTGCGCTAATCAAGCCTACGAAGGAGTTCATCTCATATGTCAAGAATTCCAATGCACCGAGCATTGCATGTTACAATGTGTTTGTTATCTTTTAACACTCGAACATGGTGCGTCAAAGACCGCGCCAGGCACTGACGCAGTCCTGTGTCAAGCAAATGGCGCCTCGTATACAACGGGCATTTAGAGTGTATTGTCATGGTAAATGTTGATACCTTATCTCAACCCATTGTCTCCCGATTTGTTTTCATTGTTACAGGTGTAATAGTGAGACCCCGGTTCCAGTAGGAAACGGTTAACAGCCATAGGTCGATCAATTAGTGCTCATAACTTCTTTTTTATTGCATTTCTCTCCCTAACAACGAACAAATAAACCCTGGTAAGATATGGGCTGGACTGGAATGATTCACGACGGCACAGCCTACCTGTTTTTATAGCAACCATTACTGCTAACGATAGACAATGATAGAGTGAATATCAACAATGCTCAATATGCGTCCGTATTACTCAACCTATTAACAAAATGAGTCTAGCGGGAAATCAATTTGATACGTTATAAGTGCTGATGTCCGTACTCTCAGCTGGCATGTAAAAAAATACCAGTTCTCTATATAGATAAGTTGAGGTGTTGTGGAAAAGTGGTTCAAGGCTATCGAAATCACCTTGGATTGATTTTTCGAAAGTCTTTGCGATTTTATTTTCTGATCATGCTTTCTGCCAGTCCAATTGAATGCATCAGTACCTTAAATTATGAAATGAGCATTGCCTGCATACTTCAAGTTTGGGTGTTGATATCCATTTACGCCCCCTGTAAATCTAGAGCTTAAACAAAAATACGATAGCAATTTCAATAGCCTTGTGCGTCACCTTTTGGAATGTGCGACCATGATTACGTAATCCGAACATGATTTTCTAAGGGACATACGATAGGGTATTGAAATTGCCCTTGAGTTGATTTTTTTCAGAGAAAGATGCGATCGTGGTAAACTCAAATTCAATATCATTACGAGAAATGCGATATGCTGTTACGGCAATGCTTCGCGCCATAGCATAAACCGTCTGTGTGGATAAGAGAAATAAAACATCAAAAAGTGACAGCGACGTAATATAAGATATTAGGGGGTGTATTTAGTTGACGTATAGACATTTTGTTACTATCTTTATCATCGGGAAATATCAACTGTTCTTAAAGGTACTATGTCCCATTTGCAGGCCAAAAGAATGAAAAGGTTAAATTCCAACGGCATTTGAAAGATAATACTAATTTAGAACTTCCCTAAAAAAAAGGGGGGGGCTTTAAAATGTCTTTAAGTGGGAAGATAACGACTATGAGTTGTCGAATCGACTTTAGTGTTACGTGCTAATAAGTGCTAATAGTCTGATTTCAGACCATTGTATCGAATGGTCGTACATTTTATGCTGCGCAAAGATTCAATCAGTTTAATTTTGGCCATTACAAGATATGGGTTAGTGATGTAGACAAATGTTCATGTACCCTTTACAGCTCATTTTATGTATGTTATTACCAAAGAAGAAAAATGGCCAGTCAGTCACTCAATAGTGTCTGACAGTGAAGTCTAGCAAGTAAACGGGTTTCCTGGCATAATTTGAATATTGGGACACTGCTAACGTTTTAATTTCACATATAGGACATACATCACGTATTCATAATTCCTGCAAAGTTCTACAGAATTTGATGTTGGCTGCAAAAGGGACATAGTATCTTTAATCAGTATCCTTGAGGTAACAAGAAAAGGTTGTTCAGTCGTGCAAAAACAATGAATATAAAAAAGCTCAGTTATGCACGTTTTTGTAATTATAACGATGATGACAAAAAACGGTACTAGGACACCTACTCCCTGGACAACCACCCCCGGATAACCACCCCTAGGATAACCACCCTCTAGGATAACTACCCCCTAGGACAACTACCCCCGGACAACTACCCCCGGACAACTACCCCCAGACAACAATCATCTAAGACAACTACCCTCCCGGGCAACTATCCTAGGGGGTGGTTGTCCGGGGATAGTTGTCCGGTCGGTCTGCGTCAGGGACTGGTGGGTATTCTCTCTCTCTCTCTCTCTCTCTCTCGTAGGGTGAGAGTCCAAAGCGGAAGGGGGAATTGAAAAATGAACAGTGCCAAAAATAATTTGAAACACTGCCGCATGCAGTACTCACCTTCACACGTTTGGTGCGCGGATGTATTAATAACGCAATCAAAATGGCACACATGACAGTCAAAGTTATCTATGCAAAGGCCAATTATAAGGTACAGTTAACGACTAAGTTTATCATACACTTTTTTTTTAATATGTTAAAAATGTATATGACCCGTTTTATGCTTCTTGAGAATGTGACATATGTAAAGCTTACATCTAAAAGTATTCAACAAAGGCCCTAACTCGATCAATCCAACTTTCATTCTCGAGTTACGAAAAAAACACCAACTGCAAACATCAAATTTACAAGAGGTGTGAATAATTTAGTTGTCAACTGTATATCATAGTCACTTTTACGAGTCACTGCAGTCAAATGATAATATATTTTACGAACAATGTTGGATATGCCCTAAACAGAAGTCGTGGTCAGGAGCAACGAAAATTGATGGAAGATGTGCATGAATTTATGCTGCTGACAGACAAATATATGAATATGTCATTCCGACTGTGGGGTCAAAATATCTGTATTTAAATCCGTTAACAAATATATCTAGTCACAAACACGAATAAAAGAAGAAAATATAACAAATATCGCACCGTCATTATCAAGGTCAAATTTTCCGCAGACCGCGTACGTCATGATTTTCCTTAAAGGCATTGTTTAACAATGCCAAATCTGAGATGCATGGCCCTACGTGTTATCAGCGTCTGTGATGTGGTGTAATATTGAAGCCCTAAAAAAAATTGCGCTTCAAAATGATCATGAAGTCCCTAAAAAAAGTAGTTAAAAAAACCATTGGGAAAACGGCTTTTGAAATTTCGAATTCCAATTATAAATATCTTGATAATCAGACGGGCGATCGGCTTGTAAACGTCACGAGATTACTGACTGACCTAAAGGTTTATAATTATGATTGCAGCATGAGCTAAATCCAGGATTTCTTTTAGAATCTGATATAAAGATATCCAATCCCTTTAATGCCATCGTAGTCATCAGAGTAATTCAATGAACGTTCAAGCGGTAACATATTATTATCTTTCTCACGTACGTCGACGTCATTTAAAGTCCATTTTGAAGTAGCTTACATGTTGCTTTTGGAAATGCATTAATACTGATGAAAAACTGTTTTGATCATAGTAAATCAATTATTTACAATTTGATTAAAACCGACAGCACGCTTCTAGAGCAACTAGCGAAGCGTGATCACGAGCGCGAAATTAATGGAACGAATTAATTTTGCTGCTATTCAAGACTTATTAAATAATGACAAAATTCGGGCATAATTTAGAAACATACGAGTTTGATACAATTTGAACATGGTCATTTAAGAATGATTGGTGGACCAAGCATTTATTGCAATTATCATCATTTAACATTTGAGATTGAAATTGGCTCAAAATAATATAAGCCAAGCATCACTACGATCTTTATATTACTATGATCACTAATGTTATCATCATAATTATTATCATCATTATCTCTTGTTATTGTTACTACTACTACTATCGTTATCATCGTTATTATTATCTTTATCAATACCATCTTCATTATCATCATATCAATAGTTGATACAAGAAGTAGCAACATATTGTTTCTTCATGATATATCAACGCTTCTCTCGTACTTCTTACCCAACATCTACCCCCTAAAAAATAATGATAACATCATATTTATTAAATCATTCCCGTTTTTATCATCTTTCATCCTCGTTACGGCAACGTGTAATCATGAAATACAGGGTGTCAACTAAAGTGTGCTATCAAATACTCCAACACGATGGTGAGAACGAAATTTCCAAATTATAATAATTATTCTCCTTCAAATACAAAAGAAACGCCGCCTGAAATTCAAATACAAAAGAGGAAGCCGCGAACTGAGGTGCGAAATGAAATATCGCCTGGCTGCTAACTTCACACATGGTTCTCATCATGTAGTCATAATTCTCATTATGAACCCAAATTGGATTGACAAATTGCAGTCGTCCTCAGCAAGACGGCCGATTCAAACCGGCGCGTCGTAATTTGATACAAGCGTCGAGAGCCGAGTATATTTCTTAAAGACAGGACACTGTATACAAATGCATAGTTTAATCTAATCGTGACAGGCTCTCTATACGAAATACAACTAAATAATTCCACCCTTCTACTGCTTTCAACTTTCAACTAAGTCTTCGACTGTAAGATTGAATTTAGAATTTCCCTCTATTGATTTCCTCACGTGAATCGTGATATAGTTGTAGCACAGTATATTTTTGGCAGCCATAATCATAATGTAATGCTATAATGTACCCGGATTTTAGTTCGAATTATCTACAAAAATTAACGGATGTATCTATTTAGCGAACCATCTAACTTATTTATGCGAAATTGTATCAAGAACGGGGAGGAAAATCTATACCGGGGGGCAGGGTGGAGGAGCATGTGCGGATGTCCTCTAAAATAAACTCCCAGTCCTCATCGAGTCACCCCCCGTGCCCTATCCCTCGCCAAATGACGTACGTCTGTCACGCGACGTGCATAGATTATGAATGTACAGTATTGAATTGCGATCCGCGATCGATCAATCTTTTATAGAAATCTAGACCGTGTCGGCTGATAAGCTATATTGGTTTGCATTAACCGATACATAGTAATGCCAAACAGAACAAACAACGGTGAACGAACATTATTTTTCTTCACATGGGGTTCAATGTATAATCACATGCGATCTCATATGATAATTAAATCCATTATCTCTAGTCTTTTAAAACTAACGTTAAAGCTTATCTCGGAGCCGAATCTTTTCGCAATCGTATAATAATCCATGTTGTTAGAGGCTAAGGGTTTTTTGTATCCCTTTTCTTTAAATCAGATTTTGCTTCTATACATTTTATCACAATCAAAAAAGCTTGTCGCAAATTCATCAAACTTGTTCTTGAAACGTGGAAGGAAGTCATTTTTTGTGGGTGGGGTGAATGCATAACGCTGTGTGGTTTGCAGATGCATAAGGGAAAGAAAAGTAATGGAAATTTCTTCCTTTGGACGCCCTTTTTTCGTACTAAACATCTGATCATTACTAGAATCGTTTTGCAAGATTTTGATCTAAACACTAATGGACTATAGGAAATAATAATAATAATATTTACTTTAAATGTTCCCGCCATCAATCTAATCAAAACTTTCTAAATTATAGCAAGTTAAATGCACCATGATACTCATGAACAAAACATTACAAAAATGACATTTGGAGACTGTTAATATACACAAAAATACCAAATGATTATGGATTTCCATTACCTTTCCAGCTCTTTTTTATGGTAATATTACAGTCATGGTCGTGGATCAAATAATCATTAAACAGAGATCTCAACACCTGTCGTTGAAATATCTTGCTTTTTCTCTGAATATTGATCTGTTATCACCGTTATATGAGCCTAAACACACATCAAACAATTTACGATTAGTAAAAAAATAATTCGATGCGACGACATATGGCTGTATGATCAATAATCGTTTGCGGCCTGTATTTTTTGAGTGAGAAAGGATTTCTGTGTGTATAATGTGTGTATCCAAAGAGTTTCTACACACTAATAATGGGATGGAAAATACACTTGCTTTTAATCAGCTCGAGTGCCATATGGGCTATCAATGTATAAACGTAAACCAAATTTAAGGTCGAAGTCAGTTTAATGGACATTCGTAATCTTGGTTCTGAATTCATAACAAAAAAGGACAAGAACGAGTCTTTTAAGTAAAAAAAAAAGAGGGAAATTTGCTTTAGTTTCTTTATAAAATATAATAACAAAATAATAAAGGCGGTTTAGTCGCTTTTAAACATCCGAAAATGGGACTTGAAATATCCAACTGCACAAAGGTTTTTGATATACTTACATACATATTATAGGGGATTTCCCCTTAATCGTATTAATTATTATGTTTTAAAGAACTGAAGAATAGGTTATAATACTGAGATGAGTCGGCCTACATCTTAATATATCAGAGATTAGTATGCCCGTGATTAACATGATCATTGCTTTCAAGAAATAAATATTAGACGAACGAAACAACATATCATATCAGTTCTACTCTTCTCATTTCCATTCAAACGAAAAATAGAAAGATATTATATTCACCAATGGTTCATTTCTTTTGAATTCCTTGAACAACCCATATAAATGAAAAGACAATCAAAGGAAAGTGGATTATTTGTCGAATTAAGTTCTAGACGCATCATTGTTTTTATACATGAAGTACCTAATGGAGATTTTGAGACCAAAATACAGTGGTGAGCTATGTGAAAATAAAGGCAAAACAACGAAATAAATTACTATTAACCAATACAAACTTTAAAAACGTAACTGTGATGTTATTAATAGTAGATACGTTCCGATACGTTCCTATACGTTCGAAAACGATAATGCAGACGAGTCTTCGTTTCGATTGCGTAATAACTCAAACTAATCCAGTTTGTGAATGCAATTAGTGAGTGCTCGAGTGATTCACCGTTACATGGACAAGATGTTTATTTTGCCATCATTTTTGCACGATGTCACCGTCAAGCATGTCAAATGGTGCGTCAAAGAAGGGATCAATCAATGACGCTGCCTTACGTCATTAAAATAACACCTCGTGTGCAACGGGACATGATGCACTTTGAACACGAGGCGCCTTTTCCATTGCGTTTTTACCTGCGCTAATCAAGTATGTGAGGCCAATTAGCCGATAGCACAGTAATTTGGATGACGCAGTGCTTGCGTTTATCATTCTACATTCACTCCGTATTCGATGTCCCTTTCACATGGGATGTAGTGCGCTTTGCACATGAGGCGTCATTTCGATTGCGCTAATACCTGCGCCAATCAAGTAGCCGATATACCAGTAATTCATCTGAATGTTTTATGCTATTCACAGTGCAATAACTCTTTGCAATGCTATCCTACGTCAGGAAAATGAATATTCGCGTGCAACGGGTTTAAAAACCCGCGCAAGCGCTGACACAGGTACGTACGGCGCCAAATGACGCTTCATATGTGACGCGCAATATTGCGGCAGGGTTGGATAATAATCATCTACCGATAGCATCGAGAAAAAAAATTATCCGAGAATACTACTCCTTTTCTAACCGATTACGAATACCATAATTTCATAGCACACTGAAATATTTCAATCGAACAATATTCTACAAAGTCTATGCGAATTAATATCGTATTACTAACACAATGAAAAATAAATGTGTAATAGGCCCGCGGACGTCAGGCTTATACCAACAAAGGGATGATAGTCATGTTCTTCTTTATCAAAGCACAGTATATATAGAGTATTCAATGCAGTTGACACTCGTGTGTTAATCACAGCAGACAAAGGAGCCACACGATACGAGACCTTAGTTATAGGGGAAAAAAACTACGGTCTACTTGATCAATAATATCGTGAATTATCGCACAACTGAAGCTGTTTGAATAAAACGTCCGCGTTTGTCTTCAATTTCCCCGCGCTCGTTCCGCTTCGATTTCAAATCATTTGATTGAATTTCACGCCCTACGGCTAAAAATTGTTTTGCAGAAATTAATGTATAAATACGGGAAAGTCAAATCTAATTTTGAAACCCTATCTCAGAAGAAGCCATGCACGCAGGAAAAGCATGACGGACGTTTATTTTCGCAGGTTACTTTTTCCCTCTTTTCCGCGTAATATGGGGGCCATCGCGGGGCAATATTCTGAATTAGTTTCCTTTCATATGCAGAATAATCATTAAGCCTGACGCGCTTATGGGTTGTGTGTCTAAGAAATAACATTTGTATTATGTGGAAACGAATTTTGAAGGATATACGACTTTCCTTGAATTAGTTATAGTCTGTTTCACATTGTTATTGCGGATACCCATTTAATGTAAAACTCAATGTTTTGTTAATCTATCTCTTTCAAACTGAACTCTTCAACGTAAATAGCTATAATTATTCAGATTTAGTCATTGAAATTAATCTGCAATTTGATAAAAGCCTTATATTGTTTTAATTTCAAATTCCAAGGGTGTCTTGATATTATGTATATCTCAATGATGAGATACGTGGATTATTATAGTGATTTATTCCATACCTGCATTTTTCAAAATGTTCATCTCTATGATAAGTGGATTGCTGGGTATTTACGGTGAACGTATTAAAGGTTGGGCTCAATATGCAAAGGCGGATACGGAATTGTCAGAAAGGGGAGCCCGGGTAGGCGCATTTTTCCTTTTACCAAACCAATTAATTTCTCCTTGGAATATATTTTCGAGAAACCTGGCCCTAAAACAAACGCTTGTTTCAATCCTAAATTGATGAGGATGGTCGATTCGGTCTTCTGGATCCACCTACATGAAAATTCACCGCTGGTGTTTTGGGGTTTTTGTTGTTGTTGTTGTCACGAGCATTCTCACGATCTGTTACACTACAATGTTGCATTTACAAAACAAAATCTTTTCTTTTTTAAAATAGAAGTAACAATTATTTTAGGTGGATTAAAATTAAATGAATAAATGCTTAAGTGTCTGTCAACAGAACAAAACAATGTAAGCAATGCCTCATTTAAATAAGTCAATAACTGAACAAATCAAAATATAAATGAAAATTCAAGTGCAGTGTAGAGTTCCTCCACACTCTCACTCCACATCAGTTATGCAGATATTTTTCATGTGCCATTTCAAATAACAAATATTTTAATGACTAAATGTATGATGTACGATAAGCCATTTAAAAGTAGTGCATACGTGTACTTAGTGCTCTGAGAAAGCATAGGCTACTTTTAAGTTGTTATTCTGTAACCAAATAGTGATACACAGGAAATTTCTGATTTAAACTACAGTTAAGATGCCCGAGCGAAAATGAATGTTTCTTAGCCAGTTATATCAGCGGATTATTTTCGTGTATGTAATATACAATTAAAGAGAAAGAGAGAGAGAGAGAGAGGGGGCAAAAGGGAATTAATGTTTTAAGGGGAAAGACAAACTGAGCGAATGGCCATGACGAGAGTCCATGCACTTTGATATAAATAGGCGATAGTCTGCCTGCATGCACGGTATACAGTAATATCATTTGTAGAGGTTTACGCTCTCTCTCTCTCTCTCTCCCTCCTTCGATCTATCCCGATCTCCTCGTCTCCTCTATACTTAATCTGTTTCGCGCGATTTAATTCCGAAGCCAACTGCTGAAGGAAAATGAAATAAAAGCCACAGCCTTGACAGATTTCCCAGTTTCTTACGCTAAGAGAATTATCGTATTTTGTAAGAGAGAAAGCGGCGGAGACGGTCCGGGGGGAAGGAAGAGGGTACGAAAAGAATGGAGTCTCGTTCCGTATTAAATAACAGCGTTGTGTAAAGTAGTAGCTCTGTAGAAACAATATGCATCGTGATTAGGAAGAGAAAGGAAACCGATGATCATCCCCTGACAAAATGGCGAAATTGGGAGAAAAATAGGAAACGAAGAGAATAAAGTGAGAAGTGGACAAAGTCCCCTCCAAAGGGATGAAGAATAATGCGACCTTTCCGTTCTTGAGCTAACAACACCCACAAATTAACCTCTGGTTAAAGCAGCTACATGAAATTCAGTAACTCGGGTAACGTCCTGAATAACCTCGAAATATTTGCTTGAAAAAAAAGAGGCAAGAATATTTGATCTATGATTCAATTATGGGAAATTAAAGTTTCAATGTTATCAAAATTAGTCTCTCGTTTAACGAGCAATTAAGGGCAATTTATCTAACGAAATATTAATAGGGTTAGCCTCTTAATTTAGATTCAAGGAAGACTTATTCGGTAATAAATAATTTATTTCATTAATTTGAAATATCTGTATACGAAACAGCGTCATCATCAGTTATGGCAATTGCGTGAAGAAAAAAAAGATCCATTCTCTGAATATACATTTTCTAATTCTTTTAAAGGTATCCGGTGTCACTGCTATTAATAAAAGTATGAATTTGCTGAATAAAAGATGGTTGACTTCGTAATAACGTACTTTATACCATTCAAGAGGGATGGTTTTAAATCGTACAAGGCATTCATGCACATATTTAGTTATGAAGATATTAATGGTTAAAAAAACAAAAACAGTTCCTGGACAGGTACGGTTTTCAGGTCGCGTATAATCCTCCGCAAGTCGATGCAGGCTACATGGAATAAATTACTCATTGTCGCAATGTTTACAAGTACTCGTATACACAGTAAAGCTTTAAGAATACGACAGCTGCCTAAATTATCAGCATGATCGGGGTATTCAGGCTAGATGAATAAGCTAAAAACGTATATTGGTGTTTTTTCAAGCGCATTCGCTGCTTTAATATTTCTTTCATAGTCAATAACTTCTTTGAATGTACCTTTTATAGTGTTTATTTCGATTTTCATTGTTAATGTTGCAAACTTACCATACCTTTAAAATGAAAATAATAAACGAAAGAAAGAGAGAGAGATAACAAATAAAATGTAAGGGCATCTTTGATGGAAAATGAAACAGATTCATGCTGCCGATTTTTTTTTTCAATAGGCCTAAGTAAAAACAAGATAAAAATTGCAAAGATGCAAATGTATTGTCAATATTTCATCCTGTATTTTGTAAATGGGTTATTGTTCTTGCTTTTGTGCATCAACACGAGTTTCAAACATGCAGTGAACGCCTTCTTACTTCTTCGTTTTCGCAATACAAACGATGGCTTCGCTGCAAACACTGGCATTTGAATATAAAGGAAAAGAAAACAACGACAAACGCATCATCAAAACCACTATCACATCCCTTAGCTCACGCGTTTGCGATTCCATCATTCACCCATTATTATTTACGCACGATTAAAAATTGATGTAATCTGCAAAACATCCGGCCTTTTGCGCGTCTTTTTTCCTGTTGTGAAATAGACTCTTGGCGATCGCAGGCAGCGAGTATATTTCCACGAAAGGAAATGAGATATTTACAGACAGAGAATGATAATAACGGCAAGTCAGGAATACAGCGCGGATAATTTCTTTGAAGCATTCCCGTGTGTTTAACAGTTCGCATTTGCGACGTTTAGGAAATGCGAAGCTCGCATCAAGAACACTTAGGTTTCTTTCTGAAATATTACTCAACGGGTTAAAGGATGAAGTCAGCATCTTTAAGTAGGAATGCAATCGTGGGGAGCTGAGGAAGGCGTGCTAATCTAAAATGAATATCTTCTTTACTTGAGTTACATATAAAAGGCTTGTTCAGATACGACGCAGTAAAACCACGGCGATTTATTTTTTATTAAAACTTTAAGTGTAAGACGCATCACGTTTATGATACATAGTTAAGCGAAAATCGCGCAAGTCCATTGTTGCGCGCAGTTGCCATTTACTTACACGTACAATTTTTTTTGAACGCGGCGGGTTTTATCTGAACGAGCCATGAAGGAAAAGCCCACCTTGATAATTATCCGGTATCAATAAAAGCAGAAAAGCTCGAGAAACGAATAAGTGAAAGTTTGAACAATATCCCATAAAATGAGGAAAATTATGAATTTTTGAAGTTGTCATCAGTGGAACACAAATTGGCAACACTGTCAAGTATCTTGCGAGGTCCTCTCCAATTTATTCTGTACATGACATTTCATAAACTTTCATTGTATTGATGACGGAATATTCTCATATTTCATACAAGGGTCGTATAAAAACATATTTGCAATACATATATTTAGGGTGAATGTATGATTGGAAATTTTCTCGAGGTAAAGATATTCAAGATACGTCACAGTATTGCCAATTTGTGTTTGATTGATTGCAACTACAAAAATTCATAACTTTCTTATTTTCAATCGGTTTTTGCTCAAACTTTCACTGAATATCAGGGTAGACTTCCCTTTAAAGGTACTATGTCCCATTTGCAGGCCAAAAAAATGAAAAGGTTAAATTCCAACGGCATTTGAAAGACAATACTAATTTAGAACTTCCCTAAAAAAAGGGGGCTTGAAAATGTCTTTAAGTGGGAAAATAACGACTATTAGTTGTCGAATCGACTTAGGAGCTATAGAGCCAGTAAGTAATAGTCTGATTTTACAGACCATTGTACCGAATGGTCGTACGTTTTATGCTGCGCAAAGATTCAATCAGTTTAATTTTGGCCATTACAAGAAGTGGGTTATTGATGTAGACAAATGCTCATGTACCCTTTACAGCTCATTTTATGTATGTTATTACCAAAGATGAAAAAAGACAGTCAGTCACTCAATAGTGTCTGACAGTGAAGTCTAGCAAGTAAACAGGTTTCCTTGCATAATTTGAATATTAGGACACTGCTAACGTTTAAATTTCACAGATAGGACATACATGACATATTCATAATTCCTGCAAAGTTCTACAGAATTTGATGTTGGCTGCAAAAGGGACATAGTATCTTTAAGACATACAGGATTGTAAGATATATGAGACGGATATGGATTTTTCCCGAACAGATATTACCTATGACATTCAAACGTCATTAGCACTCACGATAGTCACCGTGTTTACAATTAAACAATACCATTATTAAGGCACATGTATCCATGTATTCACTAATAAAATCTGGTAAACAATTGTATGGATAACCTTTGTGGCGTAACCATGCCTTTTTTCTTGAGGGGCACATGGAGGTCGCCGCTTTCTGGGTGTGTGTGTGTTTGTGTGTTCGGAGAGGGGGTCTTTCATGAGTGGTAACGCGTTACACTCTATTTTAATTTCCAAGGATCGTATGTAGCGACCGATACATTTTTTAAGGAATAAGAGTTGACGTTCTATTGCATTGCAGATATTATGCAGTGTTACGAAGCTTAAAATTATGCAGGATAGAGTAAGATTTGGATTAGCTTTCGGCCTTCACCTTCTTCGAAATATTTCGCTGATGAAGTTTACCAAGATGATAAGATAATCAATCTTCAACAAAATTAAAGAAAGCAAAATGAAAGCATCGATAATCTTGTGCTCGTACATGAGTCGTACTACATGTTCCCATCATCTTGACGGTGTAACTTCTCTGCCCACCGGGACTTATTCCCTCAATGTCACAAAGAAGCACGGTAAAAGCTTCGTTGAGATATGACGCGCCAATACCGCGGCGTTTTTCGTTATATGATGACGTGATATTGATATGCACTTCTTATTATGTATCTTATAATACAATACGCTTAGGACCATCGTTCCGCGCGGTTGTCTTTCGTTAACACGTTAAAAAAATAAACCCCGCGGTAAACCGTTTACCGCGCTTAAACTGAACGGGCATTAAGAGAAACAGCGATATATTGATTACACAATGCGACGGCACCGATATTATATGCTTTTTAAAAATCCTGAAATTTTTGTATCTGTTAGCCAAAAAACTTGCAGAATGATCTGTAACTGACTATTATAGTATTGGTTCTAACCGCTGCAAAAAAAAAGCAATTTACACTGACCATTAACAAAAAGGATAAGAGCAGAGATTATACTTGTCACTTGTCTGAGTATAGGTGGTATGTACTCATTTGAAGATTATAATGTGAAGTACTGTCATATGGCGAATTCTCCGCTAAAGTGTTCAAAAAGCAATGTTTGTTGTCGGTGGCAGTCGCGATCTGTTTTCAGTCTTTTTTCACCCGATAGATATATTTTAATTAAGTTAACTTATTCTCAGGAGTCATGTGTTTGGAATGTATGGGGATTTGGAGGCTGAGCAAATCCTAGAGATTTTCTTCCTCTTAGACAAAAGAATGACAACCTTGTTTTTCCCTTTGTCGCCAGTTTAAGCATCATTTTTATGGATGTTTTCCCGATCAATCAACGGCTTTTGTTATTCGCAAGGTTGCATCAATTTCCAATAATAAAGTGCAATAATAATTTTAAAAAATAATACCCGTACTCTTGGAATGTAGGTATATCTGAAAGGTTTCTCCATATTAAAGATAGTTGCATAAATATGCGCAATACTGAATATATGCACTTAGTAGAATTTGATGGTCGAAAGGGAATGGAAATAAGTGAGAATTTTAAAGAATATTATCCATGTCACAAAACGTGAATAAATGAGTCAAGTCCTCAATAGGGTCGACGATTGCGCCAACTTTATAAAGGAAATGCAAATGCCATTTTCGAGATATCTGCTTCACAAGAAATGTACAGAAACTTGAAAAAAGAAGAACAAAATTCTGACAAATATAATAATAATAATAATTTTAACAAACGGTGCTTATAAAGCGCCTTTCACCGAAGTCTCTGAGCGCTAAACAAACAAATACATTGACAAACAATTATACATTAAAAAAAAAATACAAATAGACCTACAAATTACAATACATACGAAATATACATCGATGGGAACAGAGTAAGCTATTCATCAAAAGCTATTTTGAATAAATGTGTCTTAAGAAAAGTTTTGAATTGGTTGACAGTTTGACAGTTTTTGACATGTAAAGGTAGTTGGCTCCAAGGTTCAGCAGAAGCTTTGCAAAAAAGAGCGATGACCATAAGAAAGAGTTGACACCGAAGTAGACACGAGGTTACATTGTGAAGATGACCGTGGATTGCGTGAGGGTTTGTATTCCTGAATTAGTTCTTGCAGATATATTGGTGCCACCGTGCCAGTTCATAAATACATTTATAAGAGGCGATATTTACAATAGTACATAAAACCCAATAGAAAGGTAAGTTTTTCATATTCACCACGTGAAGTGGACACGAACGCTTTTATAATTAAGTAGTTCTTGTGATACTAAACTCTCCTATGTCACGTTCACCATGAGCTTATCTTTTGAATGATGAAACCACAAGTATTTGGCATTGCCGCGAACACACGAGCTATTTGAACAAAAAAACAGGAGGGGTAGGCCTTGGCTACAAGCTTTAAAGAAAAATAAATATGTATATATACATTTATTGAACACGGCATTTCTTTCTATCAAACGTTCGTTCGCTCTAGAGAGTTTCCAAGATGAAAAGTTAAATTTCGGCACAATCTCAATTATTTAGTTTAATCCCTTTCTCTAAAATAATATGAGACACTAATCGGTAATGGGGGAAGGGTGGGGCGGGCATTGCAAAGAATGGACATGCTTAAAGACCACAAAGCGAAACCCACATCACACAAGTTAGGCCAAGCCCATCAAAACGGTTTTGTATCCAATGCTATTTACTTCGATAGATTACTTTCCACTCGATAGAAATTACTACTAGAGGTATATGTTTAACTGAGTGATCGTAGTACTGATTATCTTAAGCTATAGATTAAGCGACATAATTTAACTGTAAGTTGTATGATTTATAAAAAGTGTAGAATTATACGTTCCAATTTTGCATATAGACCTACTAACATATTTTGCGAGTGTATTCCATGAAGTGAAAATGAGTGAAACGATGAAAGATTTACTCGGGGGCTAGTTACCTCGACAAGCGTGTTGCTATTGTTCAGCTCCAGTTACCAAATAATATGTTTATATGTTGTACGGACTATAAATGAATGTACATGTTAATGAATAGGTAATAAATTAAAACTTCAATTTAACCTTTATAGATTAATCATCATGATCAAGCCCTTATCGTTACTGATGTCTGAGCAATGATTTGCCTCTGCCCAAGTTGCTGATATTCAGTCACTCTACATTATGGACAAGCGTGATTTCGGCGTGTTTTTTAAAGATATATAATTGCCTCGTCGTCTTTATTCTTATTCTAATTTATTCGGCACTTTCAAGAAATATAACAATGAAACAATATAAACAAGGTGATTACAAAATTAGAATGACAACAATTATACAAATACAAATGTTGGTAGCAATAATCTGAGTGCAACAGATGGCGGCCAGGGAAGAGGAGAGCAAACTTAATCACTGTAACCGTAAAGGTCCCTACGCCCAACCAACTGATGCAATCAGAAGACTGGTAAAAAATATAAATCAAGGATATACAATTTAAAAAAAAATAAATAAAGAAAAGAGAGGCACGTGCAAATGTAACGCCAATATAGAAATTAAGTACACATTATATATGACATTAGGAAATACACAAATTCAATTATATAATAGCTTTGTCTCTCCATAAAATTACGATGTAACATGTTTTACGTTTTATGTTTTATACCGTGATCAATATTAGATAGTTTAGATCTTATTAAAGTTGAAAGAATGAGCCATTATGCACTACTACACACTGTTATCCAATGATGAGATACAGGTGGGTAGATAGTATAAGTATCATATTTAGGTGGAAAGTATAAGCCATTCTACCGTCATTATACTTTTACGCAATTTTAAGCGGGTATTGAGCTGGGGGTGAATCCAGGTTTCCTCTTTCATTATTGACTCCCACTGTAAATGGCCGCCCCCACATGCATCGCTGCCAGCAATAGATATTAAATTTGAAGGAGATCCTCGCTTTGATCGTGACATTTGGGGATAATCGCACTTCGTGTCTCGCGATGTCACTGATGGTGTATACGTGTGTTATCACGGTTTCTATAGCTTGACGTACATGCCTCGTAGGTACAAACACTGAATACGAAACAAGCAAACTAAACACGATCAAACAGCTGCGTCGATTTACAACACAACAGAAAGCATACGTGGGACTGAAGGAATGAAAATCGGCAAGCATGAATTCAATATCAACAAAATTATTTCGTCCCGATCCCTCAGAGAAAGATTGCAAGTGAACTTGATGGAAGGCGGTAGAGAGGGTGAATTTCAATAATCCCCCGAAATATGATAAAACAATGATCAGACTGTCAAGAAGTATGATATCGCAAACTTTGGGATTTACAGCTAAGTGCTAAAAATTTCATATAAACCTCTGCCCTTTGTACGTGTCGAGTGGGAGTACTAATATTCTGCAGTTTCAGACCATATGAAGATGTCCCAAAATATTTAATATAATATCTTGAATGAAACTATACGGAAGTCACGAAAGTATGGTCACTACAAAAAAAAAACGATCAATATTATTAAATGAGTGTCAGGCTATTTCAAAAGTTTCGTGCGTCACCTAATGAAATGTGCAACCATTCCATTGACATATTACGTAATCCTGATATGATTCCTATAGGCAACACAATAGGTAACACCCATTGCCCTTGAGTAGGTTTCGTGAAAGTCTTTGCGATTTTGTAGAAAGATGGTTTTTTGGGGGGTTCCTTTTCTTTTTCCTTTCCATGCACTAAAGACCTCTCAAAGAGGCGTAATCTACATTAAAGATGAAGGAAATGAAAACAAAGTACAAAAGGCCCTTGTATTCAGAGCTCCGGAACATACTTAAAGACACATTTCTCAGACATGAGGTTTCCTTTCATAACATAAAAGAACTTGCGCAAATCGTTTCTATTTTCTTTTCTGTTTGTATAATAGGTGTAAAATTGTGTTTTTCTTTTTTTTCCGTAAAAATATGCTGATAATAAACAAAACTGAAATACAATACGAAGTAGAATTTTAATATATACAAATTTAAATGAAATTGGCTAATATATTATCACAAGAAATATTTTCATAAGTCAATATTTAAAACAAAGTGGCTGGCGTTCGTAAAATGCTCGTGTCGGAATCATTTCTCGATAAATTTGGTTTGAAGAGAATTAACGTACAAATGTATTTAGAAAAAAATCTGGTTCTAGTGACAAATCCAGAGACGTACGGTATGTGTTTTTAGTATTAGATTTCAACATTTCTCACGTTTTTAAAAAGAATTCTAAATTTACATTACCGCTGATTCAAATCTGAATAATCGTACACGAGCGATACTTGTACAACGAAATGGCGTACTCTGATATTTGATATACGATAGCATCTCCGCGCTCTCGGTAAAAATAATCAACCGCAATTTTAAGTAACAATGATATCTTCCACGCATTATATACTCTTGCTGAGAGTAATAAGCCATCTGTCATATCCAATAGATCTCATGTAATCCTTTAAATAGCAACGTTATAAAGACACATCTTATCCATCATATTTCATGACTCAGTTAACGGGAAATAGAACCTATATGTCCACCTTATCTAGAGCAGTAATTATCAAATATACAATGTTATTGCTTTAAGTATTACCGAAGAACCCATCCTGTTTTTGCTTCTACGTGATGTAATTTTAATCTCTTAATAGCTTTTTTTAAAATGTGTCATTTATAATAGCCATGGTAGCACCCTTTAATAGGCGGCGGGGATTTATTTGATAATAATTATAAATAATGATAACTATAATGATGATTATGCTGATGATGACGATGATCATGATGACGACGATGATGATAATAATCGTAATAATATATACTAATACTACTACTAGGCTACTAATAATAATATTTATAATACTGATGATGATACTGAGGTTGATAATACTACTACTAATAAAATAATAATAATAGAGATTTGGAAGGGGCCAAATCCAATTGAAATCAAATGCTCATTTATAATAATTATATAGGCCTAATTTGCTTAACTATTGGACATTCAATTGGCTATATTATCAATTTGTTTCCTTGACGTATTGGCCACATAGCAGCTATAACATTTTATGTAGTAAACGTGACCTCCCCAAATTTACTTTAAAACGGGATATTGAGATCGCACACTCACACCCACAATACGCACGCACGCACACCACACGCAGTGCCAACCGGTAAACGTATTCTAATAATATTTCTCCTTCTTTATTTCGCATTTCATTGATCTTGTTTTGACAGAACTTGCCTTGAAGCTTTCAATGTTCTCATTTTCATCATATTTTCGATGCCCGGACGGCTTGAAAATGCGTAGAACGCCGCTATATACAGAATACCGAAGAAACAAAGTGTTAAAACATGGAAAATAACATGTAGTCATGTTTCATGTCTCTCCTTGCCCCAACGTGCAGTTGTCAAGCAGTTATAGACCAATGACGTCACGTTACCAAGGGGTACTCCGTCTTCCCAGGAATATCCGTATAATATGCCCTAATTGTTATGGAATAACGAAATGCTATTGTGCGGAAGCCATCTTTTATATGTGAAAATGTTACCGAAATGTCTGCGATGAAATGAAATCAACGGAAAATGGCGTCGTAAAAAGAAACATGATACGTCGAGGATTACAGCCTTGAGTGGAATTCTCACATTAATACCCGCATATTTTGTATTGATCGTTTAGTATATTTGAAAATATATGACCTTATTGTAATGATGAAATATTGAAAAACTTTTGACAAAGCAAGGAATTGTCTATTACAGAACTGACCTGTTTATTTATCAATTCTAATTATCATAATTTCACAAATGACGTATTAAAAAAATTTGGCTCGCATCCTACTCGAAAAATTTATAGTGATCTTTTAAACAAATACAGAAAAAAAAGACTTTGCCATAGACTTTTTACACGGAGGTTATTGTGATTTAAGCCACGCTATTTTGTTTGTCTAATGTACGAATGTTTTTCTGTTTTTTTAATAATCTACTTGGAATGTCAGTGTAAATGAAATTAATTTACAAAACACAGTAAATAAACAAAACGTACAAACAGTTAAAAACACAAAAATAATGACTTTCTTTCCTTTTCAAACTATTTTGACAGTTAATAAGACATTCGTCACGAAAAAGATATTGTCGTGGCGGGGAAAATAAAATACCCTTTGTGGTTTCTTGGGCAAGGGAATTCAAGCACCAAAGGGGCTCTCTTTTGTGCACCTGTTTACCCCTTTGCAATTATGGACCAGAGGTGATGATATTTTTTACCATATTCATATGAAGCATGCTTCAGGATTACGACTTCACTGCAATGAAAATGTCAAGGTTATATGAGAATGGTAGATTAGGGGACGAGTTGGAAATGGAAACATGATCGGTCTAATCATTTACTTGCTTGCTTTAGGGCTGCATTCTCACATGTCGGTGTTGCTTCGGCGGAGAAAATGTCACATGAATCGAGGTGGCACTTGTGAAAACCAATTGGTGTATTATGATCATGGCTGAATGGTGCAGGTGAATTCAGTTGTAAACACAACCCCTCTCATGTATATTTACCTAATCAATAACCATGTGCATTCCTATCATAATATCCTATCATATATCATATTAAAAATAATGTATCGTCCCATTACATCATTTATTTCATTTATATCATTCCTTTCACTCCATTTAATAAGTTATGTTAATTAAATTCAATAATATTTATGCTTCAGTTTCAAAAATCTTGGCAGGAAGATCATTAAACAATAAAGGCAAAACTATGACCATCACATTTCATTAAGAAGTGTAGTGAAGCTTTAAATTCTTTATCAAGTTTTTCATCCATCAGTATAACGCCCGATAATAATCTGTTATCTACCATTTAGAGTATATTGATTTAGAAGGTGAAATAAATGTAAAAGAATAGTCATGATAGAAGGTATTGATTACAAAAAACTATTTGTGAAATTGATAATTCATAGTATATAAATACAATTTCGGTGTGCAAGTTCAAAACACGCCATGCCCTAAAGTTTTTCTTGAGATAAGGTATTGACAAGTTTAAAAATTGAAATTAAAAAGAACCCACCAAATTTATACCTATTATATAATCTATTTTAAAAACGATAGCCCATAGATTTTAAGCATAGATTAACTACAGCTATATTATGAGTGATATTTCCACGTATATGATTTTCCTGGTGCAGTGAGGGCTTTTTCTTAGGGGGGGGGCACGTTTAATCTCTGATAAACAATGTCATCTAGACAGTTTCTATCGAAATGCATAGGATTTTGTTTCCTTACCGGAACTAACGACAACCTTCGAATATTGCTGTGATCGAAACTCATCGCGGAGGATTTACATCTAATAATGTCCTATTACACAACAGGGAATCTAAACTCGATCATTTTATTAACAAGCACACACGGGTATATTGTATATTCAAGGACGGAGAAGTAGAACGCCATTATTAGAAGAAGAAAAAAAAGCAGGAAGGCAGAGTAATGAAATGACTCAGAAGATTGTCTCCTTTTCTCGATTTTGTTTTTTTCTATTTTCTTTTCTCTCTCGTCTTCCCTGTCTTAAAACAAAATTCTTCGCTGTTCTAGTATTCTAAGCACTTTCACGTCATTTAATTTGTTGTGTTTTATTGTTCTTATTGCAATCCTCGTCTTTGGATTTTTCTGTTGAAAACGGCTAGAAAAACATTATTCAACATTAGATAATATCTGATTATTTATTACATACTAAGTTTGTCATGTCCTGATAGAAGTTCTATTTTTACTTTTCTTTTATATGAGGAAATTCTAGGTATTCCAGATTTTGGAGTGTATAGACCTGTTCATGTCTTATACACTAAGAATATGCTAACGAAATTGAAATGTCACATCATACAGTGTCTATAAAATTCGAAAATATGAACACTTTTTTTCTTCTCCGGTCGCATATTCAACGTGACTGATTATCTAAACTAACAAGATTGCAAATAGAAATCGTGTCACACGGGCATTTCTTTCCCTTAATATTTGCAACCTCACGATCCGCTCCGCCACCACAATTCTGTCTTTCTCATGTTTTTCCTCTGAAAATTGTTTTCATATTTTTCGGTGCCCTTTTTTCCTCGGCGGGGTTAAACTCAAATCCGGTGTGGGATGAAAAGCCAAGAATGTCACTAACGTCACGTTTCCTGCCGCAGCTGTGTGGGCCCGAGCAATCGCTTCATTTCACCTCCTGTTATGACTACATTTTAAATTCATACCCATGTTATACAAACTTATCACTAAAAACATCAATCCAGGGGTGTCACCCCCCACGTCCCCTCTTCTAAACTTATTTTTGCAAATCCAGTTAAAATGTTCGAAAATTTGGAAATTTGAGGATAATTAATTACCTTTGTCGCCATATTTGCAAATGTGACTTCTGGTTTGACAACATGTAATCATAATGATAAATTTTCTTCATCATTATGTATTTTGACAGATAGTCAAATAATATTAATAAGATTGTTTTCAATTTGTAGGCCTACTATTCATCATGACAAAATATGAATGAAATTGTTATACTAATCGGAAAAATGATAATACGTTTCTCAGCCCAAATTCAAATTATGTGTGACTGTATAAACTCCTTCTTTATTTATTTTTCTTTTTACAATAAGTTATTTTATCCTTTACTTTTTGGCATGGGTTTGGAATGCCATGAAATATAATTGACGTTGTATGTATATAGGTAAGATTGTTCTCCGATGGGAGCTTACCGCAAAATAGATACCCACCATATTGACGATGATGATGCATTAGGAATGTATTTAATTACCAGGATGTTTTGATGAGGTGTGTCCCCTGTATCAATTTACATGCATCACAGAAACACATGATCCGAGGACGCCGTTCGAAATAAAAATGGCCGCTGTCATTAATTAAAACGGGAACACGTTAACATGCTACGTCACGTTATAACACAGGCCTACATTAATTCGGTACTATATATAGTTAAGCAATATCTATCAGATTTGAGTGAAGGTCCTTGGCCCTATACCCCATTTAGAAATAAGATAGGGGGTGATGGATTTTCCCCCTTGACCCCCCTCCTAAGAACGCCGTCGGAGCAAATCGCCCTACGCAAGGCCATGCGACAAATAATGCGAGAGTGCTAGCACTCGAAACGATGGTAAGAGTGTGTTGAACCCGTTATAACGAAAATGTGGGATTCTTATAATGTTCAAATGGCGGTGACTGACACCGCATATCAAAGGACGGCCGAAGAATAATCGCAGATATGGAAACGGAAGGGTCGCAAGGAAAGAGAATACCCCCCTCCCTCCGGTCACTCGTTTCTGATGATAAAATCCTAAATTTTGAATTTTACCCCTTTCAGCTATAGGAAGATTTTTGAAACTTCGATGTATGTTTTTTAATACAAAATGTATAACATGTTCAAAGACCTTTTTTCGCTCCTGTCGACAACTTTTGAAATCTTTGAAGCTACACATTTTACTCTAGTCTGCGAAGTTGAATTGATTTGACCTATTTTCATTAATTTCTATACAATGATAATTTATATATCTTCATTTATTTGATTGTGTTTCCTTGTTCAGAAATATTCTTCTCTATATAAGGATTGGTGAAATTCATCATGCCACCCCTCCCCCATTCAAAATGCTATAGCGACGCCCCTGTCACGGAGAGATCACGTGATGCAAACGAAACGCGATCAAAGCCGACGTACACCTACGAGTTACTGAAATAGCCATGATAACAGCGGGTCGTGATAAACGATCTCCGAGGCCATCATAAACCAAGTATTCATATCGACTAATGCATTCAATGAACGTGAAGGCTAGTGTCCATAGAATAAATGTGTCACATCATACACGTATACTAGGCTAATTTATGGTGCTGTCTTATATTACATGTACCGTTATTTCTATGTTGTAGGCAAATATCTTATAAGTTGGGATATATTTACATTTAGATCGGCAAGTTAAGGTATATAACATCATTCTGGTCTCAACATGCTTTCCTTTTCATCCCAGTATCGTTTATATAATATCTCTTTGTGGGAAAATATACCAAAATAGTATAATCTATTCATTTATAGCAATCGATTTCCTTTATGAGATGGTGTACTTTACACACGGTTGCCATCTTGAAAAGAAACAAGTTAATGACTATTTCGAAAACCGAAGAAATATGTTGAACATTTTCTCTATGCTTTCGTGAATTTAAGAGAATTGTGAAATTCTTTCACGTTACGTTCTTTGACAATTTTCTTATATGCCAAAATGAATGACAGATTTAATATTTTTTAATCGATCTAAGCCGTCTATTTTCATATGTATGAGATTTAAAACTGAAAATATGATGTTTAAGCCTACATCATGAAGATTAATTCCAATAAATATGGGTAGATTTGTTGTTGTTGTAAACTTTGAAATTGATGAAAATTGCCTTTTTACCAACGCTATATTTGTTTCTCCTCATATTCCTGATCTACTCCATACATAACTCCGCTTACCAATATGTCACAATGGCTTTTAGCCTTTATCAGGCAACGACAAAGGCAAGGATTGAAAGTTTAGCATGTCTAGTTTTATTTTCATTTTGCAATCAATGATGAAAATACCGAGATTGATTTTCCCTCTTTTAATTCTCATAATAATCAATTCTCCATCTGTTCACTTTTACCTTCAAACGTCGTCTTGCATATAACTCGATTTTAATCTTGACATCGCTGAAGAAGAATGGCAATATTCACGATGACATTTTGTTGTAGCAAGTCATCAGACCGCTTGTCTCACGAGACAATTACGTCAAAGGTACGAGGGGAAAAACGCAACTCGTTTAAATAAATACTGCAATTGCGTGCCATGCTATCAAATATGCGTGGGCATGTATGGTGAGGTGCAGACTGGGGGAGGGGCTATCACTGAATATTTGTCAAGTCTTCCATGTTAAACGAGGCCCCAAAAAGGTGCAGGATCATGTTTTTTTTATCATCTCATAGTTTTTATTTTGAAATGTGAAAGAGGAAAATGAATTCAAACATGAAAGAAAAACAGAAGTCAGAAACAAATTCGTGTTTTCTGTCAATAATTAATACCTCTTAGTTTTGTATTTTCATGAAGCAATGTAAACTAAAATAATTTAAGAATTGAATCAGGTACATTTCGGAGGTTAAAGTCTATCAATGAAATCTTGTATTTATTTTGCATCGCACAATAGCATTTAAAATTTGTTAGAAATATTTATTTCTTCGATTTAGCAAGAAAATGGACGCGGATACGTTGTCCAAATATAATCAAATGCCATGTTGTTACAAAGCTTTTTTTAAAAATGTTATTGACTCTGTTAAAGTAATGCACTAATTCTCGCGAGGAGTAATATTATATAACTTGTAAAATATCCATTATTTTAAAATCTAAATTCTTTGACAGAAATATTGAAACAGTGTCATTTGTTACTGGCAAGTATAATGATAAATTATGGTTCGTTGGAAAATCTTAATCACAAAGTAGAAAGTAAGAAAAAAAAGCGTTATTAAAAAAGGCAGATAAATTCCTCTAGGATTGGGCTCTCATGGGGAATTCGACACTGTTCAGGTGTTCAACCTATAACAGGTGTTGTCAATCACCAGGATTAGCCTTCAGTTTTATGACCAACAATCCTTATATAATGCTCTGTATTTCCTCATCCATTCCTCCACGTGGTATAGTCATTATCTCACTTTTCCCTCACCCGAAGGCTCTCCGAGAGACGGGAGGGTATTTCTTGATATGCCTACGGGTTTGCTGTGTGCAAGACTTGTACACACATTAATGGTATTTCCACCAAGTATGGTGTCAGCGGATTATGGCCTTCTGCACATGGAAACTGACGACCCATCCCCTTTAAAGTTGTACTCTTCTAACTACCCCTTCTTTTTTTTCTCTCTCTCTCTCTCTTTCTCTCTTATTCTCTCTCGGTCGGACATTCTCGTTGCATTTATGAAGATGAAAGTAAAATTACTTTGAATACATATGTCATTTTCATTTAAAAAGTGGTGACGCTGACAACTGACCGTGAAATAATAGTCTTATACGTCAATAACGAGATATCTCGAAATTTATTAATTGATACACCCTCGCTCCCCTTTTCTGTGCCCCATTCAACACCATGAATATGGTAATTACTGGTTTATTGACCCCTTCCGAAGAAAACGGAGCTCCATTAAAATAATACTGATGAAAACTGATGGAGATTTTATTCAGGGCAAGTAAGCTCGTTATGACACACCTCGACTGCAAACCATGATTGATTTTGAATTGAATATTTTAGTTGCGTAACATATTGAGACATTCCGAAGGTCTCTGCGCTTCTTGCATATATGTACGCTAATTGTTTGTGCACTGTAAATGAACCTATCCACGAAGACATGTAAACAAATACTTAAATCTGAACCTGTTCTAATGTCTTATTTCTATGTAATGTATATTACATAATGTGTCAGTTAATGTTATATAAAGTATCGTACAATTGCTCAATTTTCTCTTTTTATATCTAAGGATCCCGCAGTTCTCCGTAGGTGACGGAAAATTTCGGGCGCTTGCAGGCTAGATTCGTTAAAGGTACGCGCATTTCATACCACTCAATTATACCGTCTGCATGTTTTGCCCGTCACACACTCCGTGCGCTTGCAAGCTAGATTCTTTAAAGGTAAGCGCATTTCATACCACTCAATTATACCGTCTGCATGTTTTGCCCGTCGCACACGAGGCGTCTTTTCGATTGCATTATTACATGGGATAATCAAGCATATAACATAAGGGCAATTAGCCCATACCTTACTATAATTCAACGCAAATTTTGTATTGAATTAAAAAAAATTAATTCACTTTCTGCACGATGTCACTCAACGTTCGCAGCGGGCGTAAAATGTATATAGAAAAGTATTACAACTTCACAATTTGTTAAAATGTTACTATATTTTACCAATGACAAAGCATTTTATTTTAATTACCGACATTTCTTTTTTTTAGTCACACACTCCGTGCGCTTGCAAGCTAGATTCTTTAAAGGTACGCGCATTTATACCACTCAATTATGACAGCTACATTTTTCGCCCGTCACACACTCCGTGCGCTTGCAGGCTAGATTCTTTAAAGGTACGCGCATTTCATAACACTCAATTATACCGTCTGCATTTTTTGCCCGATGCACACTCCGTGCGCCTGCAGGATAGATTATTTTAAGGTACGCGCATTATATACCAATCAATTTTACCGTCTGTATTTTTTGCCCGTCACACTCTCCGTGGGCTTGCAAGCTAGATTCTTTAAAGGTACGCGCATTTCATACCACTCAATAATATACCGTCTGCATTTTTTGTTCGATGCACACTCCGTGCGCTTGCAGGCTAGATTCTTTAAAGGTACGCGCATTTCATACCACTCATTTATACCGTCTGCATTTTTTGCCCGATGCACACTCCGTGCGCCTGCAGGATAGATTATTTTAAAGTACGCGCATTATATACCACTCAATTTTACCGTCTGTATTTTTTGCCCGTCACACTCTCCGTGTGCTTGCAAGCTAGATTCTTTAAAGGTACGCGCATTTCATACCACTCAATTACCGTTTGCAATTTTTCGCCCGTCGCACACGAGGCGTCTTTTCGATTGCATTATTACATGGGATAATCAAGCTTATAAGGGCAATTAGCCCATACCACTATAATTCGACGCATTTTTTGTACTAAATTTTAAAAAAATTCACTTTCTGCACGATGTCACTCAAACATGGTTTCGTTTGCAGCGGGCGCAAAATGTATATAGAAAAGTATTACAACTTCACAATTTGTTAAAATGTTACTATATTTTACCAATGACCAAGCATTTTATTTTAATTACCGACATTTGTTTTTAATCACCGATATCATTCTTCCTGAAGTTCACCATGATTTTGCTTGTTTTGCTATCATTTGTGCAAGTAAGCAAACCGGGATGTGTTACATTTCTAAATAGAAATAGAATTAACAAATTGGTCCTAGTCTTTTTCAAAGTACAAGGCCGCACTTGTACTTGGTGGTCTATAATATCCAAAGTAGATAGAGATGTTATTTTCATTATTACAATCTTGCCTTTTAAAACAGACCAATTACCCCCCTTCCTTTGAGGCAATATTTCCATTTAAATTTAATTTATTAAAAAAAAAAAAAATTCATTCAGATTATTTTCTAGAGGAGGGGTGTGGGGGAGGGGGCTATGCTTGCTTTTCTTCGGTCTACTGCTGTCATTCACAATTTTTAAATGAATTGCCCAATTGTTCCTTACAAGCACCTTTAATCAAACTATCGACTGGGTATGTCTCTTTATTTTTATTTTTTACTACCTGATACAAAAGTTACCTGTGATCTTCTAGCTAGTGTCAGCCTGGCAGATGTTCATGTTTACATAGGGAGACAAACAGAGAGTAGATCTGAGACCATGGCCTTTAATGTGAAATCTGTTTAGACAAACTGTTTGTCGTGCGTCAGCAAGCCGAGTTTGGATTTGTAAATCGATCATCTTTATTCGCCTTACATGTCCTAGGTGACCTTCTAAATATAGGTAGCGCTGTGTCGATTTACTTCAGACCTCTAGAACAATCTTTCCCCGGCTGGTCGGGGTCAAGCCGCTATTTAAAAAATGGCATTTATTACATCTCTGCATTATCTTTAGCATTTTAATGTCAATATTTCAATAACCTTAAAGTTAAATTCATTATTGGATAATTTTCATCTTGCTTGAATAGAGTGGGGATTGAAATGGTTGAATTTTTTAAAATTATCTTTTCTTTTTTAGAGTGAGGATAGGTGTATTGGGAATGCTACTCTAAAAGATGATATACGTAGCTTTTTTTCTATTTGTTTATCCTTAATTAGTCGCAAGACATGAACAACTTGAGCAAAGAACAGTATTGAGTGATCACGCTTCTGCGTCTGTGCGAGCCTCTTTCGCACCGTCCAAGCAGGGAGATGATCGGTCGTGTTCAACACATAACCCTATGAAGAAAGTAATTCCTTGTCAACCACTTTTGATCAGAGTGGTGGAGTCAGTGAAAGTGATAAATACAAAAAAACGATCTGTTTGTGAGCGACAGACCGGAGCTTTTTTTTTTTTGACCGCGCCGTTTTAAAAATAATTTGGAAAGAATTAAATTTACATGTCATGTTTGCACGCCATTATTTTCATGGTAAGATTACTGACTTTTTGTACATTCACATCCCACCAATTTGTTTTTGTTGTAGAAAGATCGGCAAAATCCCCCAAAGGAAACAATTGTATTTCAGATGGTAAAGTTAAGTATAGATATATAGTTTACGGACTGAAACGGTGACATATTCAACGTAATGTAATTCCCTGCAAAAGCAATCATATTCTTTACGTTTGGCCGATCCCATTTATTTATGGGATTTATTTATTTATTCATTAACATTTATTCTTCGTGTTTTGGTGACTTCCTAAAAGGATTTTTAAAAATTGCTACCGAAAGCCGCCCCCCCCCCCTCTCCCGTCATCTATCGAGGCTCCGCTCTTATTCATCAATTTATGGATAATTCTTGTGATTGATATCCGAAGGAAATTTCCATAGTCTTTTCGATCACCTATTCAGATGTGCGAAAATGAGATTGGTGTATTGCGCTATCCGATCGTGATTATATTGATATATAATAGGGTATTGAAATATCCCTTGAGATGGTTTCTCGAAGGTCTTTGTGATCATGTTGGATACTATACGGAATGTTATATTAAAGTCCCATTCTTTGAACAGCGTTGATTAGTTATTTATATTCATGGAATTCCTTTCCAGGCCGTTTTTTGTAGAATTCACCCTTTGCTCACTTTCACGCACGCACAGAAAAAGCAAAAGAAGCACGTGAGCCTTATCCGAAACTCGGACAATGTAACTCATTTCTGTAAATAAAAAAAACATACATCCTTGGTAGGCTTTCATTTAAAACAACGTGTTCTAAAATCGCAAATCTAGATGAAAGTATTGACGAATTTCCTAAAGGTTATATACCTTATTTTAATCCTTTACTATTAGATATCATGGTGGGTGTGTAGAAAAAGGAAGACGAGGAGATACAACGTGACAATTTATGAACTATGACTTGTTTATCAGGCATGCATCTGTATTATATATATCAGTAATTTAAATTTACCTATGTCCACGATACTACCCCGCCCTCCTCCATCATCAATGGATTATCTTCTTAATCAATAATCATCATGGGTGTGTACAAGATTTTGTGATGTTGGGAGAGGGGGGGGGGGCTCTGAAACGTAATGTTTTTAGTCCTAGTAGAGCAAAGCGAGCTCGGCTAGCGCAGTGTCTAACGGCGTATGGTCCAGGGGCAAGGCCCCGGCGTGGGTCCAGGGGGGAGGGGTGGGGAGCAGAGCGAGCCCCCAGAAGCTCCAGTGTTTTCAGCTTTTTAAAGATCCCTTCTTCGCAATATCTGTCTTCCAACTTTCAGACAAGCTTGGGCTCAAAGTTAGATGAATGACAATGTAAAACTCACTGTTTTTTATGTTATAGAGGTTATACTCGCGTGATGATAGCTGTAATATGGCGGAATTCTCAAATCCATTTAGAGAGAGTTTGTGAGCCTAGGCACCGTTGTTCTCATGAATATCGATGTACAGTGCTTTCGCGGGTTTGCACAATATTTTGTTAAACAAATTATGTCCCGCCATTACATGATTACGATAACGGAATTGTGTGCGAACCTTTTGTCCATAGTTGATCAGCCAGATCAGAAAGAACCTCAATACGTTTAATTCAAAGTTCGCTGCGACAGGCATGATAATTATGCTCACATTAATATAATCCGTTTTCACTCCATGGAGTGCATGGTTGATACGCGTTTAAATACTTTGGTGTTTTCCCTTCTCCCGGATCTACAGTAACTGAAATCTTATCCATGTTCCCTAGAGGTATTTCTTTATTGTTACATAAGGAATAATATGTCTTATTTCGTATGAAATAATATTTAAAGATCGGTCATCTCGGGGTGAATTCAAATATATTTTTAGCTATCATTAACTATAAGCATGATTAGGTGTCTAGGCCAGTGTGCCGCGCGGGTAGGGATTTTAGACCCTTTTCTTTAACGACACGACATGATTGTGTCTTTATGTCTTCATGTACATTGTGCGTTTCTCAATTTATTTATTATTTCAATCGTCTATCGAGGGAGAATGTGAATTTGACGGGTGTGGGCGGGGAGGGGGTGGGGCGGGGTTTGGGAGTTCCATTATATTGCTACAAACCGGGTTGTTTGTTGGAAGGAGCCATCTCAGGCGGGAAATTTAAAAAGAACGGAAATTGGGTCGTAGGGATGCAAAGTTAAATGTGTGTCGTAGTTGACGTCTATCGGGGAGCTTCCGATAAGGCAGTGATGGTGGTGTGCTAAAAAAATGGAGGGGGTAACTGACGCCTGTCGTCACCGTAGCCTGCGGCCGGTGGTGTTAGCCACAGTGCTACGCTCCATTCTTAAGTACATTCACGAGTCCCCATTTGCCAATTTTGAAACGAATTTTTACCTTTTAAATTTCAGTTTCCTTATCTTTTTCACTGTCTACAGACCCAACCTATCCTTCTATAGGCTGTAAACAACTTTTCAACATGCAAAATAATTATGTACAATATTTATCTTGTCATATAAAAGGACTGTATTTCGCACGAGGAAAGGCAAAGTTATTTTCACATTCAAGTCCATTGAAAGCACCCCCCTCCGTCTTTATTAAAAATAAAAGACATTCTAACAGGCTCTACACATCGCCTGCATTACCCAAGAACGATCAGCCTAGTGCTCAATAAAGACCCGATGGGCTTGGGAAAAGAGCTCCATTAAGTTATTTGGGTTCATTGACATAATTATACCTATTGATATCAGGTATATTGGTTGCTCTCTTTGAAGTACAGTAAAAACTGCCGAGTCAAGAATTATCCACTGCTTCTTGCCCTATAACGCTACCGACCCCATGCCACAAAAAGCCCCTTTACTTGCAAGAGGGAACACAAAATGTCTTTCACATTTAAGTCTATTGAAAGCATCCCACCGTATATATTTAAAAAAGAAAAGACATTCTAAAAGGGACTTGATTACACCTAGCTTGTCTGCATTCTCATATAGAATCACTTAGAATTCAACAAAGACACGCGAGTTTGGCCATAGAGCTCAATTCAGTTATTTAATTCTTTATTTATCTATTTATTCTGACAGGGTACATATTGATCTCGGGTTGTTTTAAGTGCAATCAAGACTGCTGAGCCATGAATTATCTACTGCTTCTTGTCTCTAAGCAACATTCATCATGTTTATCTTTCTTTCTTTCTTTTTTTTCGGTGTGCGTGCGTGGGAGGGGGGTGGTTGAGTCCATGCTTGAGGGGGGTTTCAGCCCCAAAGCCCCACTGGACACGCTAGTGATAAATCCCCTCGTTAATCATGTTAATAGGTCCAGAGTACGAACGCAACCCATTATTTCTCATTGATCACGCAATGTGACTATACATATTTTATATGAAAGATTTGATGTGCTTGTACAGATTCCATGCCCTACGTGGCACGTCGTTTGTCTACTACACCATGTATACATGCAGCGAACATTTTTCCCCGTATAATTTCCCCATCAAGATCCCTTTGACGACGAAATTTACCCATTAAATACACTTCAAAAATTTCGTAATCTATATCCACTTTTGAGCAATATCATACTCTAGAGGACTGTAATATTTTTACGCTTCCATTTTGTGCAGTTATTTCAGAATTCGTGAACAAACGATGTCTTTCTTTCCAATTTTCTCCCCAATATTCGCTTGTTTGATTCAGTACGTTGTATCGCTGTACAAAACGCACCAAGCTCGTGAACCATGCGTCCTTTAGTTCGGGCACGTTTATTGAATTAAAGCGGGGCTCGTGTTGGAGATTATATTGTCGTTCACTACAATACAGTATTACAGTAACGATAATTGTATTAGCAGTCATAAATAGTAGAAGGGATAACTTGTTTTGTAATAATTTACTGAATTGTGAATATGAAATGAACAAAAAGATGAAGGTAGCGTGTATTGCCTTACGGGCTGGGGTTCTTCTTACTTTCGCAATGTTATTCTATTTCATTTTGTTTCGAGTTCAGATACATCTTTATTGTCGTATAAAATTACCATAACCAGAATAACCAACCTTAGTCAGTAATCTTTTTTGAAAGGTCGCATACAATACACTCACACACTGCACAAAACAGTACTATCCATAACCATCGAGTTTTCAGTGATTATAATAAGTCCTGTAATTATTAAAGTATCAACTCATAGCATTGTTTTATAGATTATCACACATAAATTCAATTTATACACATATATGTTTCATGCATTACGAACTATATACAAATTTGCCTCAAGTGAATTTGACAGCTTACCACCCCCACCCCACCCCTTCCCGCCCTCTATAACTATTGCGATTGTGACGGTACCTTTCAGAACAAATTTTATCTTTATTTGATGGAACAAAACAATGAGGAGCTCTACATGCCTATCGCCGTGCTTCGCTACGAATACTTGTATTAATATATATATATATATTGATTTGGATCAAAATATGCTCTTTACAGCTGCCGCAACGCAATTTGTCAAAGGCAATTCAACGTCTGTTATTATAGACTTCAAGGTAGGGTCTTTAAAATGATGTTTATCAGAATCCATTTTAGTTTGTCGAGAGGCTAATAGTTCAGGGTCATTTAAGTTAATATTACCGCAAGCTGATATTAATCTGTTTACTTCTGAATGAAGCGCACATGCAGTTAAAATGAGATATCATCAAAACACTCATTTTATGATCCGATTCTTCCGATTTTGTGGGTTTATTTAAACGCTGATTCATCATCCAACATTGCTTATCTCCATTGATGTATTCCTTCCAATGGCACATTAGCCGTGGCATGTTCCATAACGGTGCTCTTCGGTAATTCACATGAAATGTTCTAAACGGATCGAATCAATGACGTCAATGGATTGGATTGTTATTCAGTCATCATTTATCACGCTACCTGACAATCATTACACCAGAGACATAAGAGGCTAAGCCCACGCGGTACCTAAGAGGAGGCACGGGGGAACACACTCTCCCCTTTTAAAAAAATGAATAGCGAAATAAGAGCATGAAGAGGGGAAGAAATAGATAAATATAGGGAGGAGGGAAAGGAAACTTTGGAATAAAATGGTACAAATCCTCCCACATCTTTACCTTTCTTTATGACAGATATGCACATGCTACATGCAAAACCCAGTGTCACCGCCCTCCTTCCCGCACCAGTGCCCCCCCCCCCCTTATGCCCGTACCCATATTATGCCACTGATCTTTGCGATGTCATGCAGGGAAGTGTGGCCATACCTCCACAAGGTAAAGTTGATGAGCGCCCTCGGTCTATTTCATGGAAGGATAAAATTGTGGATGAGGTCAGGCTATCATAACCATATCATAATCGTATAAAAGACCATTTTAAAACGATGTTATACTTAATTACAGATAAGTATAAATATACGATGAAAAAGCAAAATCCTGATTGCGTTTGGAAAATGAATAGGTTCGATGAATTGTGACGCAAGAAAAGCTGCAAAAGATGAGTCGCTTTGCTGACGTAGTTTGCGTCAGCGACTGGCGCAGTCTTCGACGCATCAAGTGAGAGTTGACATCGTTCACAAAGAAACTGTTAAATGAACAGAACAAACAATCCCTGGCGAATGCGCTCATTACCGTCATAGGCTTCATTTGTGGAAGTAGTAAAGCAGATACAATGACGCTTCTTTGTAATGGGCTTCAGTTGCAAGGCGTTAGTCTGGGGCCCGTCTTACAAAGAGTTGATATCAATCGCAACTTATTTGCGATTGATATCAATCGTAACTGTGTACATAAGAGATGGGAGACTGCAAACTTGCGATTGATTGGAGGACTTACGATTGATTTGGATCAATCGTAACTCTTTGTAAGACGGGGCCCAGATCTTTGTGAAATACGAGTGTTCAATCTTTTTTATCTTCTTTTTTTAGTTGCTAATACTGAACTAGTAATAAAGATACTAGCCCACACGGTCACCTTTCCTTTGTAAAAACGGTTTAATTGGACTTAATCTATGTCAATGCAATTTTCAATCCAGTTTATTTCACATCTCTTTAAAACATAAAAATATAATAATGGAAAGTAAAACAAAATGTAAAAGTCAATATAATATGACATATTTACAATGTGGAAAATAAACATAATGTATAGCAGACATGACAAATACAAAAGGAAGGATGACGTGCAGTGGATGTGAGGGATTAGCAAAGGCCGTTTGCCTGTCAAGGCTAATCTCTATAGCCTTTTAGCATGCATAAGTTGTACATATTGTAATCTTAATGTTCTTTTTTTCCCTCTCGTTTATACACGTGCAATTCAACTGATTGCTGCAAACCAAGTCGTCAATTAATTTGTAATTGAATTAAATTGAATGAATATCAATATTGCATTGAAACGTGTCATTGCTCTGTTTATTTTTTATACATTTCTCTTCTACGGGCCATGGAAAGCTGGCATAAATCACGTTTTTGTTTAAAAGTAAATATCACAAAAAAGAAATGCGAAACAATAACGGATTAACGTTGCTGTACAGCAGGCGTCCATTATGAGCTGAAAGAGACAATATATATTTACAGAGACAGATACGGCGCCGGCGTAGTGCATCTCACTATTGCAAGATATATTAATACCAACAAATTATAATAATTATAATTGGCCAACTAGAGATGAAATAAAACATGTATTTAATATTTGCATCATCGTTTTCAAATGTCAATAAAAAGGAATTTTCGAGGGATATCTGAGGATAAAGAGCGTGTAGAGAGGAGAGAAAGAGAGAGAGAAAAACGGACAGAGAACAAAAGATCACTTTAGAGTAATATGAACGGACAAAAATTAAGGATAGAGCGGAGAATATAACAGAGAGAAAGAGAGAGAGAGGGAGAGAGAGATCGAGAGTGACAGAGAGAAAGAGCGTAAGAGAGAGAGAGGGGACAAAGAGCACAAAACACAAAGACTAGAACACAAAATTATGACATTAAAATGTTGGGTTTTTCGACATCTTCATTTTGTTTACGAAGGGTTAAGGTGAGATAATACCTTTTCGCTTATCGATTTTTTTCCCCCGACCCCTTGGGTTTTATGATAAGGCACTTTGCGGCGACATTTCAGCGAGAGGAACACAGACGCAGATCGGAGATAAACGAGCTCTACCTCTATGCATATATACCTTTCATGTACCGCCGAAGATAGGGGGACGCAAGATGATGAAGAAGCAGCGAGAATGTTTTATCGCAGATATTTCGTGTGCGTGCGTGATGTGTGTGAGTGTTGCGTGTGTGTGTGTGTGTTGTGTATGTGGGTGTGTGCATACTGCTGTGTATTGACACCACAAACGTATGTGTGTGCGGGTGTGCGGGTGTGCGATGCGCGTGCGTGTGTGTGAGCGTGTGTGTGCGTGGGTGGGTGTGTGTATGATCGAATTTAGAAGATGAAAGAAAGTCCATGCGTAGGTAGAGAATACAAGGAGTGAACAACGACTCTGTTCTATGACTGTATAATGTAGGGAATAAAAGGACTGAACATAGAGACTATAAACTGACCGTAAATCGAGAGTCATTAATTAGCTCGATTGAAGTGCTACTGACGACCATACAAAATTAACTGTCGATAATTATTCCCTACAGTGTGCATGTTTCTAATGTTTTATTCAAAAAGCTTGTTGATGCAATGATGGTATCCAGGAATTAATGAGGATCATTACAACACACCTTTTTTACTTCCCTTACAAGTAGTTGACCGTACTACGCTTTCGCAATCATGCCAGTTTAAGGGCGACTGTACTTTGTCCTGTTCAATGTACGTGGATTATCAGGGCAATCTTCCTTTTATGCAGCCTTTAAGAAACGTCCTTTTAAACATGTCAGATGCTTGAATTGTGCATAAATATATTCTGGAATGGTTATGAGGATTTGAAGCATATTTACTGTTCTAAACTGCTCGTTCATCGAGAACTTGCCTTGTTTTATGAAAATGGCAGAGGAAAAGAACGTCGACAACGGGTAATAAAACGTGCTGCCATTATCTACAAATATCCCTTAGGTCAGGATGCATATTGCACCTTACCGTTTTATTATTATTATTAGTATTTCACTTTGTACTTCAGCTGCCAATATCAATTTGTCAGATTTTCCCATTTATTTCAGCTTACTTCATCAAAGGTTAGTTAGTGTACTCCATGGGTGGCCAACCTGCGGCCCGCGAGCTCTTCTGATGCGGCCCGCGGAGCATTGAAAAAAATAATTATAAAAAAAAGCTCATAAATGAAATGCGGCCCGCATAGCAGCTATGAAATAAGGTAAAAAATGAACACACAGCTATCTCTATTTCCATAATTTGTTTTCACCATTTACAACATATTGATTCGTTACGGGGGTTTAGGGGGCTTACCCCCTGGGCTGCCAAGTGAAAATGTGTTGTGCATATTGTGAGAAGATATTCAACTCATCTGGTAACTTAACAAAACACATGATATCTCTATATATAACTGTGTTTTAAACTATTACTTGATTTAAAAAGACGTTATCATGCACTGCTTTTTATGGTCTCCATTGTGTTAGAAGATGCCAGGAAAACATAACTTACGGGGGTTCAAAATAGCAATATCCAAAATCGCCTCGCCGCTATGCGGCTCGTGGACTTGCATGGGTGTGTGTGTGTGGGGGGGGGGGCCGCCAAGTTATGCCATTAGTTAGCTGTGGCCCGCGAGCTAAAAGGTTGGCCACCCCTGGTGTACTCGTTACAGAATGTAGTCAGCGTATAAACACTGCACCCCCTTCATTAGAAGGCACAGAGCAACACAAAAGCAATGGCTAAATAATCTAGATAAATCAATGGATAAATCATGCATGTGAATGAATAAATACAATTTGATTGAATGCATAGTTAGATAGATCAATTGAAAAAAAAGATAGATATATTAATAAATTAATAAAATAACTAATTATCAAACTGATTTTAAACAACGAATCAATCAATCAATAAATTAATTAATTAATGAAATTAAATAAGTAAATAAATATCACCTTTCAAATGTCTACGTTAAGCGAGGCTGATTAGATACATTTCTCTCCCCTCCCCACCCCACTGGAGAGGCTTCCCCTCATTGCCCATTGTCTGGATAAGAACACTTAAGGGTCATAGGTCACGCACGGCAAGCAAGTTGATGAGACATTGTTTCCATGTAATGGATCATTATCATGATATCATAATCATTTGCAATCTTTACGGTACTTGCCGTCGAAAAAAAGTAATGTTATGATAACTATACATGAGACGGCGAGTCACGGACCTTGAATACGTCATTACTATTATGATTATTATAGTCATTAATATAAATGCCGTTAGGAGAATTGTAATGAAGACAAATTTTCCTGTATAAAAATTCTTTTTTTTTTTTGCAAATCAGGAGCGTTGCCTTAACATTTTGAAGAGGGTAGGGGCTAGTCAAACCCAATCTTTAGTTTGCAAGAAAATAAAATCGCTGAGAATGTTAATTTTACAGAAACCCTAAAGATCATACAGATACATTTAATACCTGTCACGTATTATATTCACATACTATAATATATTTAAAGTAAGGAACCTTAATACCAAATAGTAATAATAGCATAATCTTCATTCATGCATGTATGGTACAAAGATCAAAGGGGAGGTAACGCAACACGCACGATAAACCATCATAGCAAAAGTTAGAATTGGAAAGAAGTTTCAGCCATTTTCCATCTCGGGGAATTATAATCAACATTTTTTTTTTCTTCATCTAGCTGTTGTTAGCAAAATCTGTTTAACAAGGTCCAAAAATCCAAGCATTTGATTTCATGATGATAAATAAACTAAACCGTGCCTTCTTCTAACAATATATTTTTTTAACGAGCTCTCTTAAATCCAGTTTTTCTAACTAACATAAATATTATGGAGAGAGATTGAGCGCAAATGTACAGACATTGTCACGTTTACGGCTCTTTTAATTCGGAACATGATTTCCGAACGTGATTTCAAGACAAGATTTTCGACAAGCCTCCATCCCGACTTAGTGTTTACCACCGTTTCCAAAAGAGGGTTATAGGTGAAGCCGGGGCAAGCACGTAAGACTAAGCACGAACGGAAACCAAAAATAAATGTTCATATTTCTCATTCGCCTTTAGACGTTTTCCTCGTTATACATGTTGAACCACACGCCCTTATTTAAAAAAAATGGATGTAGAGTGATTCTAAATATTTCATTTTATTAACATTTAAACAAAAAAACATATTCCATTTGTAGCGTTAAGCTACTCAATCTGCGGATGATTGTGTATCTCAAGTAGAACCAACACACCTTTATCGTGGCTATATGGAGCCTCTTCGCACCGCCTAGATGAGCTTGTCTTCACTTAGGTCAGATCCTTTGTTACTTTTAACGTGCGTAGCACATGAGGCGTCTATCAATGACGTAGTGCTGCGTCAGTGACTCAGGGCAGTCTTAGACGTGCCTTTTTTAATGCCATCACACGATAAACGAAGAGTACATACACCGATAGCGCATGTTAAAAATCCCCTTCATAAGCTTTTTTGCCGAATGTGATGACGCAATCACAATAACGCCACGTGTGCAAGGAATATGATAACTAAGCGTCAATCTGCGCGTATTGAGCCTTTGAAGACCATGAACCATTTTCAAAGTCATTAACACATTACCTGTTAGAGCTGTGAATTTTGCATTCACATTTTGTATGACGTCACCCTCACATGATGCGTCAAAGACAGCACCAGATGCTGACGCAGTCCTGCGTTAGACAAATGACGCATTGTGCGCAATTGGCTTGGTGGCTGCAAAATACCCCTCTCTTATCTACCCATCTGTTCTCTCCCACTCACTCCTATTTCATATCACCTTCTGTAGGCTTTCACACTGCACGTCATGCGTTACGATAACAATAACTGGTCTACGATCAAATAAACATATCTAGGCTAAGTAATTAGATTTAAAAAAGACAGTGCCAATTTGTTTGGTTTTCGTTGTCAAAGCAGTAGACTGATGATCATCTTTTCCTGGCTATATGTTATGTATGATAACATTTCATTTTCCTTTCCCGAATGTTTTTTTTTTACCTATAGAACCTTTAGAGGTTGAGTATGATTACTATTGTTATTTACATGATTAAATGATTATTAATAATATTATAATCATCTTTGTTGTTAGTATTTTAAGTATTATAACTATTAATATTGTTATTACTTTTATCATCATCATTATTATTATCGTTCTTATTATTATCATGATTTTTATCATTATTATTAGGCCTACTAATGTTATCATTGTTATTATTATCATCATTATAATTTATTTTTATTAATATTATTATTTTTGTTGTTGTTGTAATTGTTGTTATTAATTTTTCGGACTTTATTAGTCTTTCTGAGGTTCAAAGAATGCATCATCCGATTCCATTACTAGCTTCGAAACTGAAGACGATGAAATTTTGATATGAAAATCTTAATAGACCTTATTATAGTGAAGTGAATTATATGGGGCCCTGTAGGAAAACAATCTTTGAATGCTTTAGCGCCTTATAATGACGGCTCAGCTACAGCCTGGATAAAAATATAATACTTTGTATTAAGCGCAGTAGAGTATATTCATATAGCAGCTGCGCTATAGAAATAGACCTATTATTATTATTTAAAATCATAGGGCCTAGGTCCGACTATTACTGTTGTGCGTAACAATGCCCATAGTTTAGTTGTCGTTATTCTATATCCCTGCCGTGTCAAGCATGCTATTCCTAATATATTACACCGGTATAGCACGGACAAGTTATTATTGACTGACGGTCATGCGGTGTGGTATTAATTACTTATGTGTAAACATTAAGTAGGGGCCCTACGTAGAGTCAAATATTCTTGTTTGGATACAGACACATATATAGGAGGTAGCAAGGAAGAAAAAAAAACACCGATTCATGTTGTAAAATTTAGGGAGACAGAACAGAGAGGAAATAGATATTTTAGATTTTAATAGATAAGAGAATGTAAAAAGCACGCGCGCCTGCATGGCGTCGTGCTGGTGATAGGGAGAGTGGAAGAAAAGAGAGAGAGAGAGAGAGAGAGAGGGGGAGGGGGAGACAGGAAGAGAGAAAAGAGATAGAAAAATTTATTAATTGTACTGAACTTTTTTGTCGCAACCTTAAAGCTGCATTGCAGTAGAATTTTATGATCTAAAGATATTTAGATTAATAGCAATTTACAACAAGAGAGAGAGAGAGAGAGAGAGAGAGGGGGGTTCTAATGTGTCATCGCCATACTCGATCCAGGAAATGTGATACGTGAAGATTACACGAAATGCGCGTTTTTGTACCGCACTCGACGTTTTTAATAATTTTGAATATCTTAATACTTGACAACGAGCATTTTAAAAAGTAACACTAAATGGATAGCAAAAGATGTGGGAAATACTAAACGAAAAATATTACTTGTCCCAGTCTAGGTTTTCATTAATAGGCATTGATAGTTTGGGTTTGAAGATTTGGCATGACCATCAGTGCACTTTAGAAGTAAAAGAAAATGATGAAAATAGGCCATAAAAATAGTGGGGAAAGACGTGAAGTATAGAGGGAGAAAATGAATGACAGACGAATAAAGTAAAACTCTTTTTATATGAACGAAGAAAGCATGCTTATTTTAAAATAGCAAATCCCGCGATGTTTGCCTCTCTTTCCCCCATTTGAATGTTGCATAATAAAGTCAATTATTTCATTTCTTTGTTATGTGCTCAACGTCTGTATCGACCGATATTATTCACATTTGGAAGTATTCTTTTCTGCTTGCTGCCTATGTGACCCCAATAGAATAGAATTGATCAGTATGGCTCTGATTGTTATCATCATATTATCATCGTCATGGTTTATTACCATTCAGCGTCACGCATGTCACCAGTCAACAAAGCTGTCGAGGTCAAACCGATTATTCAAGCTGATATTTATCATCCAGAGTGCATTGCGACAAAACATAAACTAGGACAGACGCTTGGTGGCGCCATTAAATTCTGGAAATTTGAAAGAAAGAGTCAAGCGAGAACGAGGTGGCGTTGGTGAATTTGAAAATGAAATGAAAGAGAAAAGAGCCTGTCCTGGGGAAGCATCAAAAGTTTAATCTAATGAGAGGAGACATTGGAAGATAAGCATAAGAACTGTGATGTACATTTTGCACATGTGCGCCTTGAGTATTTTATCTTTAAATGGATTTGGCTCCCAATTAGTTTTATGTTATTATGATCAATATCATTACCGTTATTATTATCATTATTATTATTATTATTATTATTATTATTATTATTATTATTATTATTATTATTATTATTATTATTATTATCATTATTATTATTATCATCATTATCATTATTGTTATTATTATGAAATCATATTTATGAAGGCATCTGAATGTCTCGCCTTGTCTTTTCTTAAAGATACTGCTGAAAAACGCCTCGAAATGGGTATCGACGTGCAGACCATCATCCAGTCACTGCCTGCATGGCTTGAATTACGATGTTAGGCTTTCGGTTTATCATTAGTTTAAATGCATATAGCCATATCCTGGGCGTTCAATGGCTGATAATTAGACTATTACATTGAGATAGTGTCTAGTAGCGAAATGCATAGTTCTGTAATGCCATAGAAATAATCATGAAAGTACATGATTCAGTAATGTGACTTAAAATGTAAAATACAATAACAACGACAAAAACAAAATTCATGAAAAGAGAAACATCCTTGTAAAGAAATGCATAACATTTACTGTGATTGGCATCAATTTATCTCTATGAATTTTTTTTTGCTGTAATTATTGCTTTTTTCCGCTGTAATTATTGCTTTTTTCCGCTCTTTTAAAAACTATTATAAAATCTTGTGAGACTTATATTAAACTCGCAAGAGACGCCCCTACATATTTCCCTCATCGTTTTTAGTTTAGTCTGTTCAACTTACTGCATGTAAACAAATAAATATGATATACTCACTTTCTGTTCTAGTCTCTGCCAATAGTATAAATGTTTATCTGTATCATGTATGTTGTGGAATCATTGCAAAGTGTATAAAACGAAACAACGAACTTAAACTCAAACTACCCCAATGCTGGGTTTACGCACGGTTTACAGTCGATGGAGGTCTAACTTTCCTCATGTTTCAATCTGACTTAAGTAGAAAACGGGGTAAGGTCGTGAAAGTATATACATGAATCATTACTGTGACTTCAAGTTTCAAGTTTATTTGTTTCCACTTTATCGAAAATAACATAATTTAACATAATATACATGGTAATATATATAACTAAACATACAATATAGAAACATAATGTACACGGTAATAGTTATGACAAAAGATACAATCATAATAAGTATGATAAATACGTTGAAAAAGCTAAATAAAGTAGGGGATCTACTAACAAGCAGAGCTTGTATTCTGTAGGTCCCAATTTCTTTCTTTCTTTTTTTTCATCCTGAAATATAGACTTGCTCAATTATGACTCTGATAACAAAACCAGTGACTTTTTAAACATGATATTTCATATGACTTACTTCCATTAATAACAAAGCCTACTCGTATAACGAATAGCACAGCAACATTAATTGATAACATTTTCACAAATGCTATCCCAGTTAATGTGAAACGTGGCCTGATCTATTCAGACATATCCGATCATTTTCCAATTTTTTGTATCAACACTGGTATACCTAAAGAATTTTCAAAAAAAGATGATATTCCTTTAAAAAGAAGGTTGATTAATCATGAGAGAATATCTCAATTTAAAGAAAACATCAAAGACAAAGATTGGAGTGAAGTATATGAGACAGTAGATGTTAACCTTTCCTATGATACTTTATTAATTCAATTTCAGAATTGTATAATACATGTTTTCCCACTAGAAAATCATTCTTCAAAACAGAGACGGAAAAAATCATGGATTACTAAAGGTATTCTTAAATCTATTAAAAGAAAACATACATTGTACTGTAAATATTTAAAATGTTCTAGTCTAAGGAACAAAGTGAAGTATTCCAATTACAAAAACAAACTTACCAATGTGATACGTAGCTCAAAGCGAAAGTGTTATTCTGAAATTTTCCAAAATGTAAAAGGTGATATGAAGAAGACTTGGAATCATATTAACACTCTTTTGGGTAAAGCAAAGAAACCCACTATACCTTCTCATATGCACTATGACAACTTAAACCTTACTACAGACTATCAGAAAGCTGAAAAATTTAATCAATATTTTGCTGAGGTAGGTCAAAACATTAATAAAAAGATCCCTGATACTGAACATTCATTTTGTAGATTTCTACAAGGAAAACATGATATTACTTCACTCTTCCTTAGACCCACATCTACTTTTGAAATTATCAAATTCACCCACATGTTAAAACCAAAAATATCCAGTGGGCATGATGATATTACATCAAAAGTTGTGAAAGATTCTATTCATTTAATTGTAGACCCTCTATGTGATATTTTTAACAAATCTATATCTCAAGGTGTTGTACCTACTAGTATGAAAATTGCAAAAATAGTACCTGTGTATAAAAGGATAATGCTACAAACATTATTAATTATAGACCCATTGCATTGTTACCTGTATTTTCAAAACTGCTTGAAAAAATAATTCATGAACGTTTGTACAGTTATCTAGTTAAAAATGAATTATTAATCCCTGAACAATTTGGTTTTAGAAAGAACTGTTCTACTGACATGAGTGTTCTCTATTTAAGTAATAAGATATCACAGGCCATTGATAGAAGTGAGTTTTGTCTTGGTATATTTATGGACTTATCAAAGGCATTCGACACCATTGACCACCATATACTGTTGAATAAACTTAGTTATTATGGGGTAAGGGTCTTGCTCTTGACTGGTTTAGGAATTACTTATATGATAGGAAACAGTATGTGGTGGTTAATGGTGTCAGATCTCAGTCTTGCTCAATGTTTTACGGAATTCCTCAAGGGAGTATATTAGGGCCCCTCATTTTTCTTATCTATATAAATGATATTGTTCATTCTACCACACTATTTGATTATTCCTTGTTTGCTGATGACACTAGTGTCGTTATGTCACATAGCAACATACATGAATTAATGTCATCAGCAAACAAGGAAATTGAGAAACTGTATTTATGGTTTTGCAGTAACAAATTATCTTTAAATCTTGACAAAACTAATTATATCATTTTTAGATCAAGGAACAAGAGGGTTCCCTACAACATAAACCCATTAATTATTGGTGGAAGCACTATTAAACAAGTTGAAAATGTTAAATTTCTTGGAGTAACTTTGAATGAGTTTTTATCCTGGAAACCTCATATTGATAATGTTTGTTCAAAGATATCTAGAGGTAGTGGTGTGTTATCTAGATTAAGACATTTTTACCACAGGATATTCTCATTACTATATATAACAGTATAATATTGCCTCACCTAATTTATTGTAACACTACATTGGGTCATACATTTCCAAGTCATCTTAAAAAATTAGAAATTCTTCAAAAACGGGCAATCAGATTGATAACTTGGTCAATAGGCTATGTACACAGTAGCCCACTATTTTATAAACTTAGGACCTTACCTTTGAAACTGCTTGTATCATTTGGTACTCTAATTTTCATGTTTAAATATAACTCTGGCCTGTTGCCCCAAATATTTAATGATATGTTCACTTTAAATTCCAATGTTCATTCCTATAATACTCGTCAGAGTCGCCAATTTCACAAACCCAAGGTGCGTACTACCACTGCACAACATTCATTTCACTTTAATGCCATCCAACAATATGCTCTTGATAAGAGCACTAAAAGTAGTACCACCCTTTCCCGTTTTAAAACGCTTTGTCGCAATACTTTTCTGCTCTCACTTAAATAATTTGTATAATAATTTGTGCAATATTTCTCTACAATTCTTCATCTCTCCTTATTCCTTTCCTACTGTCCTGCCACATTCTTCTCTTCTTTCTCCCTCTATCTCCCTCTCGCGGGTGTGTGTATGTGTGTGTATATGCCTGTTTTTTTCTCACATGATTTTGTACTACATGGAGCCGGTCAGTGTTCATCGGTGCCTCAGCCAGAACAAGTGGGCTTAGTCTGCTCAGGAGGTGGGAGTTCCACCTCCCTGGTCTGCTGAGCCCATTGTTCTGCTTGTGCGTAATTAGCCTATCCGATAGGCGTCGGGCTTTATGGCAAGTATACTAATCGCGTTATGGAGACTGACATCGGCGCGGGCGATGTTTGTCTCCTCAATGCGATAAGTATGTTCAGACCTACGCCTCTCGGATAGGCTAGTGCCTAATGTAATAACCGAGTGTGATCAGGCCCAAAAGATCTGATTGTTTTGTTGATAAATTATGCCCCCCCCCTAAAATTTTGTTAATTATAAGTAAATCCTAAATCACTTACTTATATTATAAGAACATATAGTTGGCCAAAAGTGGCATCTCTAAAGAAATACCACCCTCCCCCTTTTGGAGAATGGACGAGTCCTAGACGTCTTAATTAATGAGGAGAAACAAAGGAACAGAGTGCTGGTGATGCCATGTGTCATTCTACATGCTGACACCAATTACACCACAAGCAGCTGTTTTCTTCTCTTCATTTTATTATTCTAGGTAAGCTTATTCTCATTTATATTTTATATCTTATTATTAACTGTATATGTAATTATTATCATTAATGTCATGTATCACCCTCTTAATATTATTATATTCCATTTCAGGAATAAATGGACTTTTAGGGATGAAATATGAAGATAACTTAGTGACTGTGAATGTGCAACAAAGAGTTGGACGAGTGCGATAATACTGATTTACCTTAGCGTTCAGATATATATATATATATATCGCCAGCATATATTGTTATTAAACAGTATAATGAATTAATGAGTTTTGCAAGTACATAAGTGTGTACTATTTCAGTGTTTTATAATTATACTTTAGAAGGTATAGAATTGGTAGAAGAATAGAACTATTTTTATGATATGAATGAACGTCTCATGAAATGGTAGTGTATGTGGATACCCATTTCACAGCTAGTGTGTGAACATGCAAGCCTGTACATTGTAGCCCCTTGCATGGCCTTACTGTAGTGAAGTGTAAACAGGGTACCCAAGTTGTGTATTAAGTGTGAACAGGACCTTTGTTCTAAGAGAGGGACTTAGTTGCCCCTCTGATAAGCTACATCTAAACAGTCTGGTAAACAGAGTTTCTCTCTCCTCTACCAGTGGTAGCAGTCTAATTAGGCGCAGACCCATTTAGAAGATAGATTTTGTTATGTTATAGAATAGTGCAGTTATTGATTGATTAATGATCGAAACACACATTTAATGAGTTTGATTATATACTATTATATTGTACATTTGTATTTTGTAACCATGATGCTATAATAGAGCAATTGGCTTAGTAATGTATTAGTTATTTTGGAGAAGGCAACTTCAGTGGTCTGAATTGTAGAATATAGGATTAGGCAAACCCAGCAGAAGTTTCAGCAAGATGCTTTGTCTCACCAGTTTGGTAAAAATCAGTTTCTCTTAATGTAGTGAAATAAGAAAACAGAGAGCACTTTATTCTAATAGGGAAATAATACTTTTCTCTTACGGATTTTACTCAAATAATTTAGGGAGTTCACTAAAGGGAACATATATACTTATATAGCAAGGGATACTTAACTATTAATTGAATTGGTTAGAAATGCAATTAAACCTTATATATATTACCTGTGGTATTGTGAGTTACTTGATATTGTTTAAGCCACGAAACGTTTAGTTAGAATTAACTAAAACTGTATTTCATTGTATTATTTTAAGCTGTTTATAAACTTAGAACTAAAAGTTAGATTAGGTTTTGTTATTAGAGAAGATCTAGCTCGTGCAGATTGATGTGAAATAGTTTTAATGTTGTATAAAAACTGAAGCATGAACATGTGTTAATGATTATCGTTTATATAGTATTATTGATTACTCTTAATTATGATTATTCTTGCTTATTGCGATGGTATTAAGAGTAATAAAAGTCATTCTACATGCTGACACCAATTACACCACAAGCAACTGTTTTCTTCTCTTCATTTTATTATTCTAGCTCCCCTGTTCCCTGATAGGGGCGTTACACGGTGAATGCTGACGGGTGCCATGGTTTAGTTTGTAGTAGTCTATTATCTAGTTTTTGTTATACAATTTTTGTTATACAATTTTACTCGTTTATTGTACAGGGAACCCCACTTACAAGCTTAAGCTTCTCTCGGGTTCCCTAACCATTTTTTACTCTGTATGTCCATCATGTTTTGTATAATTATGTCCTTCGAATATTGTTTGTATTTTCGGAATGTTGATTTTAAAAAAAATGGTTGAACCAATAAATGAAATGAAATGAAATCATCTTTTCAAAAAGGTGACACTTAAAATGTTACCCCGATGCCGGGTTTGATTCCGGTCCAAAGTCCACTTCAACAAAGGAAGTTAGACAAAGGAGTACAGGGTGTAGAGGGCATAAACCTGATTTTGGTCCTCCATTTCATTTTCTTTGTCCTTCATCTGCTCGTGCGCAGACGAAGTTGCTGATAGCTCAGGAGTACAGGGTTTAGAGGGCATAAGAATAGGTCTTCATTCTGAACTTCCCACTGTCGGATTTAGTACACTTTCGGAGCAAGGGTCCTTTTCAATCAAACAGATATTCATTTTGTCATCCATGCGTTCATCCAGCCCGCCCGATGATGGTGATATGGACGGCATCGTGAGCACCATGCAGACGACCAAGCTGAAAACGAACAAAGCCGAGATCCATGGCAATGACGGCGAACTATTGAACGATGTCGTGGAGAGACCCGATCACATCAGAAAGGCAAGAGCTCCTTTTAATACATTTTTTGCTGTTTGTTTGCTTTTCCCAGTGGAGCAGTTCAAATCAGGTTATCTCTCGGATGTCAAATTTGAATATTTACATTCCCTTACGTAACCTCGCACTTTATCGTCTATGTATCGACTCATAGGCCTTTAGATGAATCCTGAAGTAAAGGTATTCTAACCTTTTATCTGCCACATCAACCATCTGGTTTAACACTCACTGGTTAACATCAATTAACATACGTGTATCTTGATAGAGTCAGCATATGTAGATTACGTTGAAACACGCACAGCTTGTAACAGGACAAGTAAGGTGAACAATGGGATTCGTACCAGGGTATGACTTAATGACATGTTAGAATACAAGTAAGTAAACAGTGAAAAATGTGATAACAATTTGCAAAATAAAGGCCAATTGAACTGCTATTTCCTTAACAGTGATGAGACTGACAACTGGTAACATGCGTGCACCGAGATATAAAATTGTAAAGTGATATAATCTCCATAAGAAAATCTTGTTTTAACCATTTTAGGTGCTCAAGCTCGGTCGCTACGCACTCTTGCATTTTAATTTAAATCAATTTTGTTTCTAATTAAAGTTCTTTTCAGTCTTTCATGATTAGGATTGTTTTTTACTCTTTATAAGATGTAACTTGTCGCACTGCGACTTCACAAATCTTAAAATGTTTGCTCGCTTGCTTCGCTCGCTCGGAAATACATATTAAGACCATCCCACCCAACTGCAAAGTATGATGCTTAAGCATTATCTTGGACCATGTAAAGAGAGAAACAGACGGTGAAATCATCCCCGAAAATCTAATTATAATGAAGGGTATAACGGCCTAACAATGACTAAAAGTGGAATTTTCGCTTGGAGGTTTCCCTCATAGGTGCCTCTTTTTGTTAGTACCCCCCACTTTAAAAGACGCTCCGCCGTCCCTGTCCAGTAGGACTTCTTCAATGGGACTTCTTGGACTTCTCTCTTAGGCTCCTCTTCGACTTGTTTTCTCTTCTCCTCGACTTCTCCTCTCTTGGACTCGTAAAGGTACGTGAAATGAGATGGAAAAAGCGAAGCCTCTAAAAATATGACCTGCTAGACATCGTACGAACATCGTACGAACATCCGCCGATGTCTGCCGATAAGTAGCCGATTACACTCGGACGAATATGCTCGACGTCGAGTTTGGTTTTAAGTTGAACTTAAAACTTTCCGGGTGTGTTCCTGAACAGCAAAAACAGCCGAGCAGCCCTCTGGTCACCCTAGATAGGGCCACCGTCCGAAAAGGGCTAAGAACACACCCTGAACTAATCGTGAATTGGGTATTAGCTACAGTTACATCAAATTTGTACTATGAACAAAAAATAACAATAATTAGCTCATCATCATAAAATATTAGCCGAGCAGCCCAGATAAGGCGCTCTGACATTAAATGAATTTCTTCTGACCGGGTATTCATTTACACCACCTGAGTGGAGAGTGGCGAATGCAGTAAATGTCTTGCCAAAAGACATTGGTGTCGCAGTGGGACTCGAACCGCGAACCATGTGATCCACAGTCCGTTGACGTATCCACAAGACCACGACACCTCTGCCTCTCGAGGAGAAATACGAGGAGAGAATTGGTGGAAATGTTCTTTTAGAAAGATTTGGGTAATGCGACCCAGTGGTACATAATTTGCAGTACCAATACCAGTTCCAGGGTTTGTCTGGCATTGGACAGATGATTTGAATTGCCTTGAAAAGGCATATACTAAGTATCAAATAATTGTGACCCTGTACCGCAAACCAAACAAAACGTCGTTAAAATGTCTGATTCTATAGGAGAAAATTCCAAGTTTATACATATGACATATTTGTTGCTGACAGTGAATGGGGTACTTATAGTATGCACTCTATTGTACTATGGTGTATCGAATTGTCGAGGCAGAGAATTAGCAACTATTGAGTTGGCAAGTATTGAACGTCCCTATAACTCTTTCATATGCCTCGTTGACACTTGCTCTCATTTTGGTCCCGCACTGCCCCGCTCTATGGCGTGCCAATGCGTGCTAATTAGTGGCACTCAGTCGCACGCAGGGTCACGTCTAATTTAGTCTCGAGGGGCTTTTACAATTTTCTACAAATGAACTGTATCTGCACATGCACAGATTGTATCTACGAACTGACTTATTATGTACATGTTTTGACTATGTATAGCTGGCAAAATTTGATATTAAGTGATCTCAGACCAATTAAGAACAGAAAGATTGGGAGTATTACAATAAAAGAGAGTGATAAGGAGTATTGATATGAATATGTTAAAGGAGATGAACTAATTGTATATTGAAGGAATGTTAAATCAAGGGGTAAACAAACATGTGTATACAAGGGACTGTGAATGGGAAAATTCGACTTGTGAGTGAAGATGATCAAAATAAAAAATGATACAAAAATTTGGATTCCTAAGTATTATGATTAAAGTTTTCTTTCTCGATCTGTACAAAGTCATGTGACCATATAAAGCTGAAATATAATATAGGCCTTAACATTGGACAATAAAAGGATTTAATACTAAAGAAAATTCTACTGGTTTGTTCTCGAAAGTTGTGTGACTTTCTAGAAATATGTGATTTATTCATAACAACGGAATGGGGGTGCACTGAAATAATCTGGGTAGAAAAATGTGCCAGGAGGGTAATTATGTATCCACCAAACCTTGAGCATTGTGTTTTTTTACCCAACTTGGTTAATGTCTTGCCCATTCTGAAGTAATCATTCTATATTTTGACTCTAAGTGAACAATATTTTACTCAAATTGGGTAATGAGAATGCCCAAAGTTGGTTGGACATATGATTAACCTCGTGCTGGGCAAACTTTGACCCAATATTTTAAGAGTGTATATGGCAATTTGTGTAGTAATGGTGGTAAAATGGTTCATTTCTTTTCTCTTTCTTTCTCAATCCAGCAAGGTTTCTCCTTCATGCTGATCTTCAGTGCGGTATCTGTCACACTTGGCGGATCACTGCTGGGAGGGTTCAATACCGCTGTTCTCTCTGTGCCTTCCAGGGTAGGTCCTGATATGACAATTTATATTTTCAATTTCTGTTTTGTTCAGTACGATTTTATAAATGGTAAGTCTGTTTACACAAAATTTCTTGACGAGAAAGCTCTTTGTTACGTAATATTAGATACAAGTATCGATTTGTAACAATACCAAAAATAACAGAATGGCAACATAAAATTATGGTTTGGACTTGTGAATATATTATTAATACACCATTCAACTCACCACTCACCATTCCCTTTCCCGAGTAGAACATTAATATCAAAGATATCAAATGTTTAGTATTATAAAACACCTGCGTGGATCCTTGTCATTTGATTGGAGGATTGTTGGTCACATGATATTCAATAGATATACTATTGCACGGGCGTGCATTTGTTGGTACTATTCGCCGTAGTAGTTTTCAACGAGCGTGAATTTTTGGTTATATGCAGACTGCGTACCTCTCTGGCCTGCGCATATCCCATTGTTATATTAGCTGCGTGCATCTGACGCGAAGGCAATCTGAATGTAATCGAGAAGGCTGAATTTGCATGCATGACTCCAACTTTAATTTATCTTTATAAGGAGTAAAGCATAATTGTTGAAAGGTTAACGTTCTATTAGATCTATTTCGATGTTGTATAAAACAAATAATAAATGTTTTTCATTCGTTCAATAGAGCGAATATTTTCATTCGTTGAAAGATTAACGCTAATTCTATTCAAATCGGCTGACGCCACGTTAAATAGAACGTTAATATTTCTACTCATGAAAATATTCGCACTATTGAACTCAATTCAATTCAAGGTATTTTATTCACTCATTGTAGCCAAAGGCTAAATTACAAACGAATTTACAAAATTTAAAATATTAAAAACATTATACAAATTAAGAAGAATCATACACAATATTATAGAAATACAAAAAATGCAAATGAAAGGAATTATACATGTATAATGATAACATCTAAATATTGCTTTATAAAAACAAAAACAATTTGGGAATTAAAGTAAAAATGTTATCCACTTTTCATCAGAATTGAAAGGCTTATACAAAGTAATTTAAGTTGTTTCTGATGGCAAAAAATAATAATTAATTTATATTTTTTGTATATAGCTTAATTAATGGAGTCTAGAAGTATGAGGTTTCTATTAAAAATACAAATAAAGGTATAATCAAAAGGAACAAACATGAATTATAAAATTGATGTGAGTAAAATTTATGAACAAATCAATACAAATTCACAAGTGATTATATAGGTATAAGTTTTCAATCTTAAGAAATAAACTGGCAAGTGATCAATAAAGAAATCCTGGATTGTATTAAATAATTAGAATGGGTATTATTAAACTTAAGAAAGACTTGAAAGGTAAATTAAATGAGTTTAAAAGAACGTTCGGCGTTTCTATTAAAAATACAATAAATACATAATATACAATCAGAGATTGACTTATACAAATGTAAATTACGTTATTAATCTAATCTAAGCATGAGCTAGCAATTCCATATAAAAGTATTGCACAAAATGAGATTCATAAATAGGATAAAAACAAGTTTGTGATAGTCAGGGATCATTTCTGGTTTAAAAGTCTCACAAGAAACGGGAGAGCACTTGTCCGATAGCGCTTTGTTCTACATTTCACAGGCCTGTACTGGTCACTGAAACGTAGTGCACGGAGTTCAGACTGCTTAGGGGGCAACCATTGGGGGAAGTTTTTCTCAAGTGATTTGGCAAACTTAACACACATTAGGACACGTCTTCCCGTCAAAGTGGTAAGTTTTGTAGTTGTGAGTGCATGCTCGTACGTTTGGTACTCTCTGCCAAGAATGATACTTAGAGCCAGGGGCGGATCCAGCCGGCGGCAAGGGAGGGGGCCTAAAAAGGGGCCCACTTCGTGCGAAAATTTGAAAATCGTGCCGGTCGATTTTTCGCTCAGTGGGGTAGTGAGCACAATTTTTTTTTTTTGGCACCCGAAAATTCCGGGAAGGGTTATTTTTTTTAAACGCCACCCCTTGGGCGCCAGGGGTAGTGAGCACAATTTTTTTTTTTTTGGCACCCGAAATATTGTTTTTTCCCCTCCGGGAAGGGTAATTTTTTTGTTCACCCTTGGGCCCTAGGGGAGGGGGCCCATCTTCTTTTTTTCTTCAAAAAAAGGCTATTTTTACCTGTTTTTTTCCTAGGGGAGGGGGCCCGGGCCCCGGCCCCTGGATCCGCCACTGCTTAGAGCCCTCTTTTGGATACTTTCTATTTGGTTGGAATCCGCTAAGGTCAGTGAAGAATGCCAAACCGGTGCACAATATTCAGTAATAGGTCTGATGTATGACCGGAACACGGTCAGTAAATCTTCTACAGGAAGTCCAAACCTTTTGAGGGTTCTGAGCATGTACAGTTTTCTACTTGACCTTGAAACAACGCCGCAGACATGCTTGTTCCATTTTAGGTCATTCTGAATGGTAACCCCTAGCAATTTTACATGGTCGCACTCTGGGATCAGTTGGTTTGAAATGGTAATGGGTTCGGGATTAGGGGGTCGTCTGCTAAATGATATCTGAAGGAACTGACATTTAGCTGGGTTTAGCTTCATATGCGCGTAGATTCACACCATACTTCCAACTCCTGGACAACTCATAAGCATTCATTATGTGTATACCAGTCTAGCGATTACATCGTGGAAAGAAACCCGTCTGAATTGGGGAACGTTGATGATGTAGTACGTAAGAAATGATGTACACTGTGATGTTCTGGAATAATTCAAATGAAAAGAAATAGACTCAATGTTGCTGAAAATCACATGTACTGCAACAATGAGTATTTGGGGCTATACAGTACATACACATGTTGCGTGAAGATTTGGTCCAAACTTTTCAGTTATTTCTACTTGAAGTTTTATGACGGCATTCCACGGCTCCGCTCCGCATCACACTGTTACTTTCATAAATCATTACATTCCGTTCAGATCTTTACGCTCTCAAAACTCTGCCGTGGAATGCTCTTCCTCGAGAGATTCGTAATATCACATGAGTTGCAGTGTTTTAAAATAATCTCAAAACGTATCTGTTAAATTCGGCATATAACAATATTGTTCTGTTATTTGTGGGGTGTTCTATCTTCTGTTTCTTTGTTTATAATGAAAAAGCTTTTATGTAGTCCCTTTTTGTGGTTTTTGTTTCACAAGTGCGCCTTGAGCATTAGATTTCAAGTGGATTCGCCGCCTTAAAAATCTCATATATCATTATTATCCCCTCGCCGACGAAGTCGGAGGGGATATAGAAACGCTGCTGTCCGTCCTTCCTTCCGTCCTTCCGTGCTTCCGTTCGTAACAAATTTGGTTTCCGATTGATAACTTTATTAATGTTAGACGGATTTTAATCAAATTTGATATGAAGGTACATGGTATCAAAACACAGCCTAAGTTCAGTTTTCGAGTATGTAGGTCAAAGGTCATAGCTCATTAAATATCCGAATCTGGTTTCCGTTCGATAACTTCAGTAATGTTTGACGGATTTCAATGAAATTTGATATGAAGGTACATGGTATCAAAGCACAGCCTAAGCTCGATTTCGGAGTATGTAGGTCATAGGTCATATCTCATTAAATATGCAAATCTGGTTTCCGATCGATAACTTTATTAATGTTTGACGGATTTTAATGAAATTTGATATGAAGGTACATGGTATCAAAACACAGCCTAAGTTCGATTTCGGAGTATGTAGGTCAAAGGTCATAGCTCATTAAATATGCGAATCTGGTTTCCATTCGATAACTTTAGTAATGTTTGATAAATTTTAATGAAATTTAATATGAAGGTACATGGTATCAAAATACAGCCTAAGTTGGATTTCCGAGTATGTAGATCAAAGGTGAAAGGTCGTAGCTCATTAAATATGCGAAAATACCTAATTATATATGCGAAAATGTGGTTAACTTCCTTGCCTAGTAATAGTATAGTGTAATGAAGGTAACTTGTTCTGACGTATATATGCCATTTGTACCCTGCGAGGGGATGCTACGCTTTGCGTTGACTTGTTTCCCTTTATAATTCTACCCCCACAAGATCAGTAGAGGAACTAGGTGTAAATCCGGCCTACTTCGAATGCTGCTCGTCTTGTTTTATCTTGCATATATATTCCTTTCTCTTTCTTTTTCTTCTATTTCCCCTTTTGTGTCAACTTTCTCGCTTTACTGAAATTGACACATTCTTAGAGAGAAGAAAATGAGGAGGAAATGGGAAAGGGAGAGGCAATTATACAACTCCACATGCACTATAAATCAACTACATGACAGCGGTATAACGTTAAGTAACCATGAACTGGAATAATATGTATACAACGAACCATTTGTCGTACATGATATAATGATAGAGTATCTCTGCCTGATCTTATACACGGGTAGTTTACATGTATCTAATTATTGATATGATTTTCCCCCATGTATACTGATACTCCAATTAATTCTTATCAAACTATTACATGTCAATCTGAATGTAAATAATATTTTTTGGGTATACCGTGTACAAATGAGTTACGAATCCTGAATGACACTCGAGGAAAACAAAAGCACTGACCCGTTTTATCTCTTTCATTGATTGTGTACCAACTCTCGATTCTCAAATATGCTTCGCGGACAGGGTTCAATTAAGAACGTAGATATGGCACTTTGGATATATATTTTACAAACTACATTATGTTATTACATGAAAGATAATTTAAACAGATCGTACACCCAATGAACTGAAATCATTAACTCCTGATTAGTGAATTACGAGGTGCTCTTGTTTGAAACTCGTTATGTAATCGGTTTCGCAATTTGTGTATAACACACTCGTCACTATGAAATTGTGAGTGGTGAAAAAGATGTGAAGTCGACTAATTTGTAATAGCCATCTCCAAAACCTGGCTAAATAAAAATTCCCCTCCCTTATTTAATTTAGAACATCATACCATGATTCGAGCAGATCGTGCATCAGGAAGAGGAGGTGGGTTGCTTTGTATATTTATGACGAGTTCAATTTTAAACCAAGAGTGGATGTTCACATTGAAGGAATTGAATCAACTTTTTTTTTTTTGAATAATTTTATGACAGTTTAGAAAGAAAATAAGGAGTATACTTAGTAATAGGTGAATTTAATGTAGACATATTGCTTTCCCTACAAGACAACAATGCTTCAACTCTTCCTAATTTATTATCTTCCTATGCATAACATCCACTAATCAATTACCAACTAGAATAAACGCATCTTCCGCTACTTTAATCTATAATATATTCACAAATAGTTTAAACAAAAACTTTAACAATGGCCGTATATATTCATAATAATCAGACCAACTTCCAATATTCAAAATTTATTGCAAAACGTGTTTTAAAAACAAGGATGCTGAAAATATAATGCAATGAAAATTAAATTCTGTCAATATCCAACACTTGAAAAATAGCCTCATAAATGAAAAATGGGATGAGATTTATGAAATAAAAGATGCGGAACAAACATATGAATGTTTCATCCGCAAATTATTTTCTTACTTTAATAACGACTAGTAAACCATCCCAGAAAGGCATTAAGAAACCATGGATTACTAAAGGGATAATGGCATCTATCTAGAAAAGAAATAAACTTTATAAATGATCTATTTGCAGTCCGTCGGCTCGAAACCTTAATAGTTATAAAATATACCGCATTGTGTTAACCAGCATTATAAGAAATTCGCGTAAAAAACATTATTCACAACAACTAGAAAAAGTTAAAGGCAATATAAATCAATCATGGAACATAATTAATGCAATTATTGGGAAGAAAACAAATCACCCAAACAACACAACATTTTATGAAAATGGCCGTAAAATCTTGGACCCTACTGAGGCGGCAAATTTGTTTAATTCATACTTTATTCACATTGGCCCTATAAAACTATCTGCAAAATTGACTGCAATAACGCACAATTAAACGATTTCTTTTTAACCCATTTGAAAAAAAGTATTTTTTTTCGAACCAACTGATACACCTGAAATCATTCGCGTAGCTAAATCATTAAAGCTTAGCAACTCATCCGGTTACGACGAAATTAGTACGAATCTCCTTAAGAAAATTATCGACTTGATTTTTAATCTATCTATATCCTGTGGAACTTGCCCAAATTCGCTTAAAATTGCGAAGATTGTCCCTATTTAAAAAAAAATATGACATTAACTCAGTAAGTAATTACCGTTTAATATCATTATTACCGAGCATTTCTAAAATTGTTGACAAATTAATATACAATCGACTATATGCACTTTTAACTTAATACAACCTTTTAGATCCTAATCAATATGGCTTTAGAAAAAAAATCACTCCACCGATTTAGCTCTTGCCCAATTACATGATAAAATTATTAATACTTTAAATTATATTGGACATATCATTGGTGTATTTATAAACCTGAGTTAGGCCTTACATTATGGTATCAGAGGCACCGCACTCTCCTGGTTCCAGGACTACTCATCTAATATACAACAATTCGTAGTATACAACTCTAAATCCTCATATCATCAAAATATAACATGCGGCGTATCCCAAGGATCCATCCTGGGCCCACTTCTATTTCTCATTTACATCAATATTTTAAACTCCTCCACTAATCTCACATATATGCTATACGCCGATGACACTACTCTCATTTGTTCTCATTCTAAGATTAACCCACTGGTAAATAAATTTAAAAATGAACTCCAAAATGTCTCATTTTGGTTTTAAGAGCAATAAGTTATCTCTAAATATACAAAAGACAAACTTCATACATCTTAACAAAACCCATGCAGACATCAATTTAACAAAACAATATTTTTATTGATGGAGGCCCTCTATGAAGAGAATCAAGTTCAAAGTTTCTCGGAGTTACTATAGACGAAAACCTAACTTGGAAACAACATAGCAAACATATTAATACCACCATATCACGAGCTGTCGGCATTTTATTCAAACGTAGAAATATTTTAACAAATGATACACTCTTTATGCTATACAATGCATTAATCCTCCCCTACAAATCATATTGCAATATGATTTGGGCAAATTCTGCAAAATACAAGACTACAATCAAATTCTTCTTTTGCAGAATAAAGCATTGCGTATTTGCACGGGCTCACACTATAGAGCAAACTCCGACTCGTTGTTCCATAAACTCAATACCCTTAAAGTCTCTGACATAAATATTCTGCAAACAAAAGTATTATTACACCAGGTTCCATCCCCCTTAGTGATACGTTTATGCTTAAGAGACATATTCATTCATACCCAACCCGTAACACTAATAATTACCACTTAAATAATCCCAAAACTTTATTAGCACACAGATCTATCAGGCATAGCGGCCCTGACATATGGAACTCGCTACCAGCTGCAGTCAATCACACACTTCTCTCTATTCATTCAAGACAGCCGCAAAAAGCACCTCCTTATTAAGCAGTATGATGACTCTGAACGCAAACGAAACGTTACATGTATCTCCTCTCTGTTTCTCTCTCTTTCTCTCTCTATCCCCTCCTCCCTCCATCTTTAATCTGTACTTCCCGCACTGTCACCCCTCACTTCTACCTTCTGCCTAATTCTCTTTATCTCTTCAGCACAGCTATATCACCTTTTATCGTTCTATTTATCATCACCCCCTGTCATCTTTTCATACATCTTTTTCACTCCAATCCCCAACATCATTATCTTTTCTGTAGGAAACATTACGTTTTGTAAAGGTTTACCACGCCCTCAAGCTTAGCTTATGTGGCGATCCTTATTCATAATTATCTTATGTTAGTATTACAATGTAGGTATTTAACGTTCATGATGTATTAAGTATAGAATTTGTTCATCATCATGATTTATGTTGTAATTAGTTTGTAATTTTGGAAAAAGATCATGGATACATAAATAAATCAAAAATAAAATCATCCATTAATACTGGAATCAATACCCTTCCTACCAATTCCCCATCAAGTCATATATATCTCCTGATCATTCTCTTAAAAGTAACTACTAAAATCTCAATATTTTATGTAAAAAAAGAATCAATATATCCTGGAAAAAACCCATAATTTTACATTGTGTAATAGGTGATACACATTTTTATATAATGGATTGTATGCTTGTAGGTTTGTGGCATCGATAATTTATAACTTCCTCATTTTATTTTCCTGTTTTTGCTATGAATCAGACTGAAATAAAACTCGGTAGTTTGGAAGAGTAACCTACCCTTTCTCACAAATTCTTACTATCAACATATGTTTATGGAATAAAACACTTATGTTCTATGGTTCTACGACTTGAGATAAATAATTATATATTCGGTGCTTGTATTATAGCGCATATCACATTATATGACGTCTCTATGCGTTTCCAAAAAGCTTTGGAAATTATTACCCTAGCTTTAGCTCCGGCAGCTGTAATCAGCGCATAGTGCATTTCAAGGAATAATCCTACCTTTCTTTATCTCTACAGCACAGCTATCACCTTTTATCGCCCATTTACCTCACCTGGGTCGAGTGTGTCTTGTAGAATAATATCTTGCAAAAGGGCATTAGTGCCGGGGCGGGACTCGAACCGCGGAACTTAGGATCCACAGTCCGGAGACGTATCCACTCGACCACGACACCTCTACTCATGAGATCCCCAAATCCCCTCATAAAAACCAATAATGACAATTTTGCCTGAAAATTTCCAATATGCTTTTCCCCCAAACAAGAAAAAAAAACTATTGCAGATTTCAAACATCAAAGATGTTTTCAGAATGATGATTTGAAATGTTCCCAAATTACATCGAAATCTTCTATTGTCGTCTCTCTTTAAGAGCATTATTGTTTTCTTTGTCTGTGTTTTTCACTCTCTATCTCTCTCTCTCTCTCTCTCTTACTTTCTCTTTATCTTTTTCTTTTAGCAAATGAAGGAGTTTTTCAACGAGTCCCACTACCAGCGAAGCGGAGATTATATTGAGGAGAACTCTGAGAGGTGGTTATGGTCATTCACTGTGTCTTTCCTATGCATAGGAGCAGCCGTAGGTGCACTTGTATCAGGGTACCCCAGCAATAAGTTTGGAAGGTGAGTACTCCTACTTGCCCAAGATGAAGAATGTTAAAAACATGATTTTTAAATAGCACTCGTCTTCTATTCCATTCTTTATCGCCACTAACCCCTTTCTATATACACGCTAACACCACTCACCATACTATCGTCCTTGTACTTCGATTTTCAAAGAAATGGCAATTATATTAGATATAGGAATCTAAACAAACATCTTCCTGGCTATAAGGTTCTAAATAAGGATAACAACCATAATTTTAGTGGATTTGATAAACTTTTCTAGTCAAAATAAAAGGCGAATCTGCTTCTAATTGTAGACAATCGCTCTACTGGTCTGACATCACTATGATTCTAAGCGGATTTAGCTTTTCCTCCTCCTAGGAAGATTGAAATCGTGTGAAATAATTAATCATCTGGTCAAATGACTATTCAGATCCTCGATCATTACATTTTACATGTTTCTTCCAATTTCGGATCGTAGATCGAATAGGGGCCGCGGTGGGCTTAATGTCCCTCACAGACAGGCGCGCTCACACGCACAAGCACACACACTCACACACACACACACACACACACAACCACCCTCACATGTTCCCGCACCCACATAACCGCACACCATATTTTTAATTTTCATATTATAAACATGACAATAGGCCATACATTTTAAGCATGTTAGGCATTTTTTTCTAACTGGGAAAAGACTCATTTATCATTTTAGAGGGCAATCCAACCTTTACAGACAACTACTCTAAAAAAAAAAAAGCAGAAAAAGCAGAAAAGCAGACTGAAGACAAGCGTGAAAAAATGGACGAAAAATAAAAAAGTTATAATTTGTTGAAAGTTGTAATCACTTTAAGTATGGGCACTTCAGATTGGCTAAATCGGTATAAATGTCATTGTCACAGTTTGTTTACACACAAAATGATTAAAATTTCAATTTTATTTTCAAAATATGTGATTCATATGTTTTTTAAATTATTTTTAGATGACCTTTAATAATATCGCTATTCATAAAACATCTATAGAAATGCTCCAGGTGAGCAGTCACTTAGGAGAAAAAGATAAATCAATGATATTTTTGTACATGAGAAACGGGAGAGTTGTCCCATGACTACGTCACAATCCACTGACCGAATTTTCAATTTGAGGTTTGCATGGATTTAGTGATCTCACGTTTTAAACATTGATAACTCCTTTGTTATTGGCCTGATTTAAATTTCAAACATTCGTTTCTCTTATTTTTCTGCTTCCTTATCACTAATGTTATTACAATGGTTGGATTGCCCTTTAAATGACCCACATGATAATGCTCACGTTATTATGTTATTGTATATCTTATAACAATAATCCATAAAACAATCTTCTGCAGTTTAATGTCGTGAGAGCACTTATACTACTTCCGTTGCAGGAAGAAGACACTTATGTTGAACAATGCTTTCTCAATTGTCGGAGCTTCGATGATGAGTTTAAGTTTTCTGGCACACTCTTACGAAATGGTCATGATTGGAAGGTTCCTGGCAGGAGTCAATGTAGGTACGTCATCCAATCTATACCCCCAAAAAAAACAAAACAAAACAAAACAAAAACAAAAAAACAAAAAAAACAACAACAACAAACAAACAAACATGAAATTAAAGACTTTGGGGATGGATATGAAGTGGTGCCATAGGGGGGTGTTCAAACCATCAATGTCCTGATAATGATAGTGATGATGATGATGATGATGATAATCAAATTTGTCTCCATATATATATATATATATATATATATAAATATATATATATAAATAATAATTACAGTGCTTATATAGCGCCTAACACTTTACTTTATCAGAAGTCTAAGCTCTACAATAATGCAGCATAATTACCCTGGCTTTAGCAGTGCAGCTGTTACGCGCGCTGCGTTTCAAGGAATAAATTCCTGCCAGGTACCCATTTACTTCACCTGGGTGGAGTGTGGCAAATGTAGATCAATGTCTTGCCAAAGGACATTAGTGCAGCGGCGGGACTCGAACCGCGGACCTTGTGATCGACAGTCCGGCGACGTATCCACTCGACCACAACACCTCTACGTATATATATATATATATATATACACATGCAAGCATATACCATGTAGATATTAATCGCCAGGAGCGTTGACAATAAAGAGGAATGTAATGAACCTACAAGGGAAACAAAAGCTCAACAAAGTAAATGCAAATCATATCAAAACAAACCTGTTCATATCACATTGCATTCCAAAAAAAGTAATATCGCTATTATCATAAACAAAATAAAACGCAGTAGATGCATATAAAAAAAGAAAGCAAACCTCAACAAAACAAAGGCAAAAAAAAGGTAGAAGCATTAAAAGCATTAATTGAATGATTACATGTGGTTAGATGAACTGTGGGGAGGAAGGGGGGCGGTGATGCTAGAAGTTTTTTTTCTTCTTCCTTCTTTGAGCCTTGGGGTTTGATATACCACTTTCATATTACAGCCAAAAGAAGGGTGACAGTGGATCTAGTCTGGTCTTGATTTCCGGCTGAAAGAACGGATTATCGAAATGGTATATTCCAGACTGAGAATGGGTGTTTTCTTAAAACTATGTTCCCTTTTATGTGAGTGAGAGGTATGATGACTACACAACACAAACGTTCATTTCGCGCGTTCTCAATATATTTTGACATTCAACAAACCTTTTGGGAGACGGCACAGAACGTTTCAACCCTCTTCAAAAAGTGGGTTAGGTTAGAAGTGGGTTTAAGCCCGGTAGACCTGAGGTTAGTAGGTACATGTATTACGATAATAGCATGAGATTTATCCGGACTTCGGCCTCCAGACCATAAGATAACTTCCCCCGCTGTCTCGTTACGCATATTTTATATTGTCTCTTTTTAATTCCTGCAATAGCAATAAATCAGATTATATTATATGATTATGATCACCGGTATATCGTGTAGATGTATTTTCGAAAGCATTTTATTCAATGATCAACGTGATGATGAGGTCAAGATCCAATGTACTGGCCATTTAGTGTCCCATACGTTACCGAGTATTGCAGATTGCTTACCATAAATTGAAATAAAATGTGTCATTTCATCTCGTATTTTGGTCTAATCTACGCTCTAGCAGGACAATGCAGTAGCTTTGTAATACCATTACTAGATATTATGATCTTAGATGTGGTCAGTAATACAGCTTGAACTAAATGGTATTGCCCTTGACTATCACGAAATGGTCAATCAAGCTTCAAGCAAATAGTATTTTTCATATGTATTTGCCGATGTTTTTTTTTCTACTTCAAGGTGTGGTGACTGCTGTTGTCCCTATGTACCTGACGGAGATCTCTCCGACCAGTCTAAGGGGAATGGTTACTGCCATGCACGGGATGCAGCAAAACTTTGGTGTATCACTCTCACAGGTGATTCCCTCTTCACAAGACCCTTGATTAAAAGTGTGTTCCGTTTAATTTCATCATATATTGCAACACGAATTATTATTCATAAGTTTGCGATTCGCCATGTGGTGAAAACGCTCCTGTTGACGAGCAGCCAACCAGAACCTGACGAACAGTCAACGCTCCACTCCTGACATGCTTTGTGTCGAACCAAAGTGTTCGGAACGTCGAGCCTCGATCTCTCTTCGCATGCCTCACCTGGTTCGCCAGTCGTTCTCAGGACTCCTCTCACGAAGGAATACCTCTCTTAATTTGTCTATCTCTATCCATACAATACCAAGCAGTCCATCATATGTATGATAGCACGAAAGCGAAAGAATACCTTTCCTTCTATCCCCTTTCAAACCCAACAGTCCTTTTCAGGACTATCCATATGGTCGTGAAATCGCTACTTATGAATTTAAGAATTTTCATTATCATTCACGTTAGTATCAGTATCAACTTTCCAATAAATAATAAGATGATCACATAGACTTTAAAGAAAGCAATTTCAAAAGCCTATTATATCGCCAATAGAAGTCATTAATGCTAAATATATTACTCATTGCGGATGTAGTATCGAAAATAATATCGCTAGTGATATTCGTTTGTCTCGCCATGTATGGTCAATAAGGGATCAGCGGCCCGTTGCTTGGTTGAGCACGCTATTGTTTCCGCCCAGCAGGCGAGCCGAGCCAGCGGCCTGCTGTTTGGTTGAGCACCGTATGCGTCGGCCGATAGGCCTTGTGCGTTATTGTTCCAATTATTGATCGAATTAATTGACCGCCGGTCCTCCCGTAGAGTATAAAACGCGCTTGCTTACATTGGTTTTTATCACGTCACGTCTATCGGATGGTGACGTTTAAAGGTCGGTCCCCAGACGTAAATAATCATATCTGATTGATACACGTCTGTAAAAACCAATACACACACACACATAGTTTTTATCACCTGACGAAGTGTTGCAGCGGCGCACGAAACGTCGTGATCTTTTAGATCCCTTATTGACCATACATTGCGAGACAAACGAATATCACTAGCGATATTATTTTCAATAGAAGTCATGTTAGGATTACTATCATTGTGACGCATACAGCTAGGTTGAAATTGCCTCCAGATTGATTTTTTGAAAGTCTTGGTGATTGCCTTCTTATTTCATGAAGAAGAATAAGAAGAAGAAGAGAAAGAAGAAGAAGTAGGAGGAGAAAAAGAAGAAGAAGAAAAATAATAATAAGAAGAAGAAGACGAAGAAGAAGAAGAAGAAGAAGAAGAAGAAGGAGAAGAGAAGGAAGAAGGAGGAGGAGGAGGAAATGAAGAAGAAGAAGAAGAAGACGAAGAAGAAGAAGAAGAAGAAGAAGAAGAAGAAGAAAAAAAGGAAAAAAATAATGATTGATCTTACGTATTGTCACATTAAAGGCCAATCTAAGAAAGACAGTTTTATTTGCCGATTTGTTATCTGTTGTCTCCCAATTTTTAGGCTCTTGGCTTATATGTCTTCACCGGAGAGTCATCATGGCCTTGGCTTATAGGTCCTCCAGTCATCCTCATCAGTCTCTTCCAGCTTACTACCAGTCTATGCTGCCCAGAGAGCCCTCGATGGCTATATCAAGCAAAATCAACAACAGCGTGCAATCAAATGTATGTTATACCGCAGTCTAACCCCAAACCGACTATATAACAGAGCGTTTCTCGGCCTTTAGGGTTATTTTGGGTTTTGGGTGATTTTTGTTTTGTTTTAGTTTTTGTTTGTTTGTTGACTACCTGTCCTCGACACGATGTTGGAATTCGTTCCAGGAAGAAACTATACTTCGTTTGGAAGTTCTTAGCTCCCAGAGAAGAGTCGAAGGGACAGGGGACATGCTGATGATAATTCTATGAAAAACCGGGCTCAATATGCTTGAATATAATGTTGTTCAGTTGTAGGCTACTGATTGTTTTTGGCCTCTTGCGCAGCCTTAACTCCGGAGCCCGGGAATGGTCATGTGAGAATTATTTTTCATATCTCGTTAAAACGACTTACTAACTGCTTAAAACGACAATATATATGTCATGCTAAATATATTACTCATTGCGGATGTAGTATCGAAAATAATATCGCTAGTGATATTCGTTTGTCTCGCCATGTGGTCAATAAGGGATCTAAAGGATCACGACGTTTCGTGCGCCGCTGCAACACTTCGTCAGGTGATAAAAACTAATGTAAGCAAGCGTGTTTACGGGAGGACCGGCGGTCAATATTAATTCGATCGATAATTGGAACAATAACGCACAAGGCCTATTGGCCGACGCACACGGTGCTCGACCAATCAGCACGCCGCTGATTTTCAACGACATCGTCAACGACATCTTCGAGCGAATTGCCGGTGATTCTTCCCGCCTCTCTCAGTACAAGTATTTAACCATTCAACATATATGTCTTTTAAACTTTAAAATTATCTCATTATAAAGAAATAATAAGTCATTAAAACGAGATGATTATGTCGTTTAAACGATGTACACGTTGTTTTAATGACATAGTGCGTCGTTTTAACGGTTCCGGGACAGCCCGACCCTGGATAACCCGAACAAAGGCCCTGGACAACTCGACTGGGTCTAGTTGTCCAGGGTAGGGTGTCACTCCGGACAAATCAAACATTGCAACTTTGTTTTCTCAAGGTTTTATGAACTACGATCATTTTCACTCTGATTTGTCATGAAAGTGATCAAATATATTCACATTATTATCATTAACAAAATCATGACAGGAAAGTGGATAATCACGGAGCAAATGTCCTCCATAAACATCAAAACCCAAATTTTATATCATATCACATATTCTTTTGTTGTTTTCACTGCATTGTAGTGGCTTATCCATACTTTGAGCATTTATTAAAGTGTTTTACCTCATGACGAATGTAAAAATTTTGATGGTTCGTTAGATTCAGTGGAACTACATTTCCATCATTTCATACTCTAAACTGAAAACTATACAGTAAACTGAACCTATTTCCAACTACGAAAAAAATCATAGTATTCTAAACTAGATTATAGAGTGTGGTCGTGGTAATATCTTGAATCCATATGTAGGTATTTGATGTCATTATTGTCACATTCCCTAAATAGGCCTAATTTGCAACAACAAAATTCCCCTTGAAACCTTAAATCTGTTTAAGAACAGCAAGTAATGGGAATATTGTTTGTATCCATGCTCTCCCGAAATTGAGTGATACCGTTCAATCCATGATATTCCGTGTAATCATTTTAGTTTCGTCGCTTTCTCTCGCACACATACACACACACACTCTCACTCTTTCTCTTTCTTTCTCTCTCTCTTTATCTCTCTCTCTCTCCCTCTCTTTCCTCCCTCTCTCTCTTTCTCTCTCTCTCTTTTCCTCTCTCTCTTTCTCTCTCACTTTCTCTATATCCCTTCATATATATACCTTCATATATATACCTACATATATATATATATATATATATATATATATATATATATATATATATGTATATATATATATGTCTTTCTCTCCCACTCTCTCTCTCTCCTAGCTCTGAGACGATTACGAGCTTCAAATGATATATCACGTGACGTCTCCGACATTGACGAAGAGAGGGCGAGAGAAAAGACCCAAGAGGTGGTTGGAATCTTGGACCTGCTGAGACTACGTCAACCGGACTGGGGAAAACCTCTGCTCCTCACCGTCGTTTGTAATTGCTGTGTTCATCTAACGGGTGTAAACGCGGTAAAGATGGAGGCCAAATGAATACTTTGAATATTACTTGATTAATAGCCGTTGGTAACAGCAGGTGGATGCCATTTTGTAGCTTAAAATTTGGAGAGAAAATTTAGAGATGAATTCTAACACGATCGCGACTGTTTTCTAAAAATCAACTCACATGAAATGTCTAAACCCTATTGTATGTTTCATAAAAAATCATGTTCGGACTTCGGATTACGTAACACGTCATTTTCATGTTGGCACATCTCAGTAGGTGACGCACACGGATATAAAATGTAAATGCCCTCGGTTGGTTTTTCTAAAGTAGTTGCTGTCGTCTTTCCTTTGAATTTCCAGACGTTGATTTCCTTTTGGAATTAGGACGGTAAATATTTAAATAAGATAAAAGATGATCTGATAACGGGAATAGCCCTTTGACCATTTCAAGCTATTTCAACATTTGCAGATATTACAGATGTTGTGTATCAGACGGAAGGTATATTATGAACAAAACATGTATTGACCGGGACCCTAGACTTTGTCCAAAAATGTTCAAGAAAAATGG